>OW387136.1:18024229-18624229 GCA_936440205.1 Lepidonotus clava | reverse complement strand
TCGAATTCTGGGTTAATCAAATGATAGGAGACAGCCACCAATTAATGCGCCATGAACTAGAATGCCACACACAACTCGGATATTTTGAAAAACTCTCTTTTTCTAATAACCTCTAATAATTATTTGTTATAAAGGAATGGAAAATAGCAATTGGTTTAACACGCTTCTCCCCTACCCCCTCCAGTCGGGCGTATAGATTCCAAATAGTGTTGGTTCACCTACCAGCCGTTGGTGGATATCTGAGACAAATATTTGGCCGTCATATGTTAGATAAGAAAAAGAGTTGAATACAATCATACCCATCCCATTAAACCATACGTACTTCGCTCACCATTCTATTAACCTCATTACTTCTTTGAAAACTTCTATTAAATACCTTTCCCCGCTATATCAAAGCTGGAAGAACACTTATGTATGTGAAGCTTTATGTCAATAAAAAAACAGGTACACAGTGAGATGTAAGGCAAAGAATGCGGCATGTCTTCCCACCTGTAAAGTGTATGCTGCTTCTGTGGACGTGAACTTACAAACATAAACTAATTTACTATAGGTAAATGGGCATAGATGAGAACTGTATGACGGGGAGGATGGTAAAGCCTGATCTTTTTGTGTGCCACATGTGTACCTAACTGTTAGGCGGAAGCAATTTGGGAGGGCTGTGACTATTATTACAATTATGTGACTATTATTAGTATGCATAATTATATTAAAGTGTTTGTCAGGTAGTTCTGAAAATAACATCTATAAATACCTGCAGTCAATTAGCTGCATATGGGGAAGAAGTGATTATGGTAGGGCGAGAGAGGGATCGGGTCACGCAGTTCGCAAACAGATTCTATGCATGACCCAAAAACCAAGTGAGAAAGGAAAAGTAGGACAGTACCTAATGCAACTTAGGAGTAAATTATGGATATTCAAATACTATTCCTACATCAATCAATTCCTACTTTCATGTTAAAATCTTTTCTGTAGGCGATGTAGGTTAGCTGAATGTGTGGTTGAATGTGAGGGTTTGTGAGTTGCAGATTGTAATGGTGGGGAATTGAGGTGGAGAGTGAGTGTTTGCGTGAGGAGCGTCCAGGTGGCAGCAATGAGGCCTCCCTCACCATCCGGGCAGTGAGTGACCAATGACAAGTTCTCATCAACTATGTGGACTTATTTCAGATTGTTGGAAAAGTACTACAGATAGACTATTCTAAAATCGTACATCAAAATGACCTAACGGAAGGAAATATATATTTTTTGTGGACCAAAAAGTATCTTTCTGTTCTGTCTTATAATGTATTGTCTGTCCTTTACTGTCCTATATACCTTATATAAAGTTGGTTAACTTTCATTATGATATGTAAATGAGAAGTAGTATTGGCTATATACAAGCGACCCCCAAAGGAGAGTGAATATCTCTCTTCAATGTAACAAGTGCTGCATAATTATGAATAAAGTGAGCAACGTTCTTTCAACAAAGGCAAATTATGTAAACTTGTGAGGTTTTTTTTTTTTTTTTTTTTTTTTTTGCATTTCAACAACCTGCTCAGAGGTGTTTGATATTTCATTATTTAGATACATGAATTATTGCCAGTTCTATTCCAGTATGGTTGTCAGTCCTTTTCGTATGACAATACGAATCCTGGCTACGCAAGCTTTCCCCCATTTCACTCTACTACTTACATGACGGCGTAAAGCTGATTTGCTCTAAATTGTCTTTGTTCTTATATTGCAGCATAACTATGATAGTTATTTCTATTCGACCTATAATTGTGCAATAAAGGGTGCTGTTCAGCGGAAAGGCCTAGGCCTAATGTTCTTAATAATTTCAACAAACTACAGTTATACAAGAACTAGAGTGTCATAATTACAAGATGCGTTCGTCAAATACCTCATCATGATTATCAATAATTATTATTGCCCTTTCTATTGTGTTAGTAAAAGAATATAAAGATATACACATATGAATATATATGTGTGTGTATGCATATATGTGACCCGATCCGACAAAATGAGTCGCAAGTCGCGCGCGGTCAAACTGAGATATGGGCCTCTGAAGTCGGAAATCGGCCCCACTATCGAAAATGACTTTCTTGCATTTTCTTAATCTTTTATATCAGGACTTTCATTTCCCAAAATATTTTGATGAAATTAATATTCTTAGTGTGTTAGAATGGCCCCCAAAGTCGTTCTTCTGCTTCAGTGAGTTAAAACAAAAGGCTCCTGAGACGCCGATTTTTATCAACTTTGCCGACTTGCGAGCCGCTTTTAGGAGTCGACAACCCAAGAACTTTTGGTACCGCCGAAAAGCGCGGGACCTCTTCTAGCCAATCGCATCGTCGGATTTTGAATTGGGACGGGGATGGACCAATCAGAAGGCGGATCGCGAAAGCCGTCGCCGTAAACAATCGTTGTCAAGGAGGTCACGTGTTGCGATCCAAGCGCTCTGATTGGCTGAGACCCCCTCGGCGTGCCGGAAGCGCCACTGTTTGTAAAATTTAAAGGTCCGACCGACAGAAGCAGGTGCGCGTTCAATGAGGCCTAACGTGTTAATTAGCGTGTTATTTCTTGAACTGCAAGTGCAGTTTGGATCCAAACATTGTTAGGATTACATGCCTACCCCCAAGGAACGTGAGGAGGCCGTGGCAGCCGCGCTAAATACAATTGTTCGGACTAATCTTCATGGCGGCGCCAACGACGAGCAATGGCGAGAACTTGTCGAGGATTACTTCGTCTTTGCCGAGGACGATGGGGACTTATCGGAGGGGGAGGAGGATGCTACCCTGTCGGAAAAGGACATAGAGGATTTGGAGGAGGCTGAGGAGTCACAGGAGGACGAGGATGAGCCCCTGGTTATCACTGATCCGACGGACCAACTGCTGCAGGAGGAAATTCACAGTTGCCAGAAATTTAGGTAGGCCATGCTTGTTTGCGACTTGCGATCGAAATTGCCCAAGTTGTGTCGTTTGAAAATTCCTATAAATACCAAACCGTTAGACCTGTCCGGCCATCAGAAGTTGCCCAAACATGTTTTCTAAGATATCCCGTAATTATTTTCATGTTTCTATCTGTCTTTATGTTCAAAATCGACATTTGCTGAAAGTATGCCGCCGTGACCTACTTAATGGCGTCTCGCACTTGAACGATGGACGGCCTTGACCGTTATGCTCTCTCAGGCCTAATTAAAAGTTCTTAGCGGCCATCTAATGAACCTAATTCAATCTATAGGGGTGCCCTCACATATCTTTGACATTAATGTGGACTTTCGTCATGTTTAGGTGCTCGTGTAAGTACCACAACGACGGCCCGTGTTGTGTCCAGTTCTCAACGGCAGAGCGTCTGGACAAACGGCAGGAGGTCGCCCAGCTGACTCCAGGTGCGGCCAATAACCATCCTATTAACCGTCGTAAATGAAGATAGTTTGTCATCTATAATACCTGTATGACCTCCTGGAGGCTGTAACTTTTCCTCTGTGGCATTGACATACGATTTTCGGCCAAGTAACCTCAGTGACCGCGGGGGTAGACCCAGCCGAGAGTAATGTATGAAACTTTCTTAAACTTTTTTTTTTTTTTTTCACAAAGTCAGTCGCTCGTACATCACTAAAGTTCTGTGTCGGATTTCCATTCCAGGGGAGAAGGACATGCTCCTGTTGGGCGTTACAAGTGCCTGTACTGACACCTCGGTACAGCTGTCGACCTGGAAGAAGGGGAAAAAGGGCAAGGGGGCCAGGCAGCACCAACGGAGCCACTACACCGCCGGGGGCAGGAAGGTCTGCCGGGACACCCTGCTCTTTCTCTACAGGTAATTATTCATCTCTGCAGCTAACATTCTCTGTCTAAGTAGTTCCTAAACCTGTCTCCTGCTGTAACTTATTAACATGTACACAATAATTATTTTATGTAACCAAACATTATTTTTATGTAACCGAACCTGGTATGTCCAACGTTATTCCATTTCCAATTGTAAGTTGTGTGTTCTTGTTTTTTAGCTGCAGTATCAACAAGATGACCGCCATCAGCCAGTGGTATCGGGAGAACGGGGTCGTACCCCGTACTAAGAGGTCAGGCGGACGCAAGGCCAACACCCATTCCCTCGACCTCGCAGACATCCGCCGCGTGGTCGACTTCATCAACTCCTACGCCGAAACCTATGCCCTCGTCCTCCCCGGCCGAGTCTCCACGCACAAACGCGACGACATCCTCCTCCTCCCCTCCAGCACAAGGAAGGTAGATGTGCATAAACGTTATCTACAGGCCATCGGGGACGCCCACCGTCAGGTTGCCGTCACCACCTTCCGTAACCTCTGGCGCCAGTTGCTACCCCGTATTGTGTGTTCTCGCCCCATGACTGACCTATGCTGGGAGTGTCAGAGGAACAACCGTGACATCTCCTACTCCTCTAACCTCCCCGAAGTAGTTAAGCAGGCAAAGTTAAAGAAGCAGCAGAAGCACCTGGAGGTGGTGGCCAAGGAACGGGAGTTCTACCAGGAACTGACTACCGCTGCCAAGCAGGCGTATGCCGAGGCAGGCCGGCCGGCGCTCGGGCCACACACTCCCTGTTCCTCTGACATCCGGGTGCATGTATCTTTCGACTACGCACAGCAGGTCCACCTCCCCTCCTCCCCCATGCAGCCAGGGCCCCTCTACTTCCTCGTCCCACGCAAAGTAGGCATCTTTGGCGTGTGTGCTGAAGCCATCCCCCGTCAAGTAAACTATCTTATTGATGAGTCCCACTGCGGCAGCAAGGGTTCAAACGCTGTCATCTCCTACCTCCACCACTACTTTGCCAACTACTCCCTCGGTGAACGCCTCCTTGACCTCCACTGTGACAACTGCAGTGGGCAAAACAAGAACAAGTACGTGATTGGCTATCTCATGTGGCGGGTCCTGACTGGTCTGCATAAGCAGATCACTCTGAACTTTCTTATAACCGGCCACACCAAGTTTGCCCCCGACTGGTGCTTCGGTCTCCTCAAGCAGCGGTTTCGCCGTGCCGAGGTGTCCTGCCTTGCTGACCTAGCCAAGACGGTCCGGGACAGCACCCAAAAAGAAGTCAACATCCCTCAGCTGTGTGGGTCAGAAGATGGGGCCGTCTTTGTCCCAACCTATAACTGGCAAGCCTTCCTGACCCCGTTCACCCGGCCAATAAAAGGGATCAAGCAGTATCACCACTTTATCTTCTCATCAAACAGCCCCGGGAAGGTAACCGTCCGACAGTACATTGACTCTGAGCCAGAGGAAGTGGATGTGCTCACTGTGGACCCTGGAGCCGTCCCAAAGGTCCTACCACCGGCCACACCTTCCCCTGGGCTTCCCCTTCGTCGGCAGTGGTACCTCTTCAAAAACATCAGAGACTTCTGCACAGAGGAAACCAAAGACATTACGTGCCCCAAGCCCACGGAACCTGAGCCTGCAGCAGAGGCACCAAGGCGGCGGGACCCATCGCCAGATCCAGGTCCAGGGCCCTCAGGAGCAGGTGGAGGTGGAGATGCAGGGGAGGAGGAGGAGGAGGAGGAGGCGCGAGGAAGGGGACGTGGTAGAGGAAGGGGGCGAGGTCGGGGGCGAGGCCGAGGTCGGGGGCGAGGTCGGGGTCGAGGTCGCGGTCGGGGTCGAGGAAAAACCCCTGACTCGGGCTCAGAGGACTCAGACAGAGAGACAGCAGCCCAAATGCGACGTGAAATGGAAACAGACTCAGACTCAGACACTTCCCCTGAGATCACTCCCCCACCCAAACGTAAACGCAGCCAAAGTCGGGGGCGGGGGCGTGGTCGGTCTACATCCTCTAGCAACTAGAATCATAGACTAGAATACCTGTATATAGTTCGAATTTTAATATTTTATTGGTACTTTTGTGCCTTTTGAGTTGTTTTAGACTCACAGTTTACTGACGTTTTGTGATCTTTCAACTTTATGGAACTTTTATCCAACTTACCTGGAACTATGACACTTATTATTTATGGCAAAACAGGCTGAAATACACTTGAACATTCCCATAGACTCTTTACAAGTCGTTGTGACTTCAATTCAGCCTTCTAGAACAGGTATTGTGACTGTTTGAGCTTGCCCTCTTGCTTCAGTTTTTCATTTTCAGGTGCAGATTTACAGGAATTGTACTCTATCTTTACAAGGCCGGCATGATTAAAGTTTCCATTTCTAAAGCATGACTTCACAGTATTTTGTAGTTCAACTAGTCTAGAATGTATATTCCAAGTCTCAAGTCGGTGGGAGATAAACTTCTAGTGGTATCCAAGGAATTCCGACCGAGTCTAACCAAAACCGCACATAAAAACTTCAAACGCGTTTTTCTCAGAATCAAGTTTCCAGCCTACCGCGTATAGGGAAAAACCTAACTTTGGCCCTAATCATCGTACGAACACAATCTTGGTATCAAAATGAAGCTCTTTTCGAGGTGAGGAACATATCTTACTAACTCAAATTCGTATCTCCGCGACTTGCGACTCATTATGTCAGATCGGGTCACATATATATATATATAAACAAGTTTTAGGTCGAAGAAAGACGGTTAAAGAAAACGAAGGAGCCAGCACCTTTCAACCACATTTGCACGAAAACCGGTTTGCAATTTAAACCATGCTAATTGGCTTTATTTTGGCTGCAATCTTATAGATGTTCTCCTTCTTTACATCCTTTGACGAGATGAGGTAACAATTTAGCTGCAAGATTTGAAGTAAGTAAATGTAGAACTTTGATACATGTAGGCCTACTCTCATATACAGAGAAGAAATTATGAGTAGAGTTATTGTATATTATTATCTAATTCAAAGAACTTTTCTTTCAAATTCAAGAAGGGTAATCTAGTATTTCTATACAAAGGGTTAGTTCTGTCTGTCATCTTTTTGTCAGCTAAGTCAAGTCAAAGGTATGGTT
Organism: Lepidonotus clava; assembly: GCA_936440205.1. Taxonomy (NCBI): domain Eukaryota; kingdom Metazoa; phylum Annelida; class Polychaeta; order Phyllodocida; family Polynoidae; genus Lepidonotus; species Lepidonotus clava. Next base: position 18,617,354 of record OW387136.1, on the reverse strand, counting down.
ATATTGGTTTTCAATGTAACACAAAATATAAGTAATAACATCAATGGAGCACTATAGCCTTAGAAAAGGTTCCGTGGAAAGCGTCCACCTCAGTACAGATTCATTGTGAACGCACAACGTGTAAAAATGACTTATCAAAGGGCAGATCTACGGTATCTTATTACAAAATGATCTTTAGTGTTGGTAAGTACAAGTAACCAGCTGCTTGAAGTCAGATTCAGGTCAGATTTCTTTCGTCATTGACAAATGAAAGAAAGAAGTGTAACCTACCTCACGACTATCGTATAGTTAGCTGGATACTTTTACATTATGTAAAAGCTATGTGACCTATGGGAAAGTACTAAAGTACAAATACACACTAATTATCATCATATTTACCTGGTTGGCATAGGTCTATACTTCAACTTCTTATATATATCTCCCACTGCGTGAGCGGGAGATATATCCAAATCTATATTCCCTACTGGTACAAATGTAGAAAGTCCCTGTAAAAATCCTTTTTTGCCGGGAATAGGGCAAGAAAGAGAGAACATCTTTCATGGCTAAATTGAACACCATAAAACCGTCAGCTGAATGCCCTCGGGAATTATTTGGCTCCGTTGTCAATGTCAATAGTCCAATAATACTCCTTTTATAATACAAACAGTTTTACATAAGTAAGAAATTACTGAGCAATTGGAAGGCGGCTTTGGAAAACCATAATTGAGTTGGTCTCAGTTTTCAGAGTGGGCGGCGAAGTCTTTATCACATGAAGAACCTTGGCTGGAGCCCTTTCAGCTTTCAGTCTACCTGCCATGTGCCCTCGCATTAATTTTGAACAAAGATTTTAAAACGGCCTGTGCACTTGCCTATGACCTCAACTTTAGTCTTCCGAAATTCCGTCAAGCAGAATCAAGATCTACTGTAAGTGCAGGAGGTCTTTGTAGAGTAAGTTAGGGTGGTCGATGAAGTAGAGTGTACACCATATCATCCCCTCCCCCTTCTGGTTCCTCCCCCATCCTCCCCCTCTTTCGGCCTCTTCTCAAGCTCCAAGCTTCTTTTCATCGACGCTCTTCGTTTGTGTGTGGATATCGAATTACGACAATCCTATGACGACTGCCCCTTTATGCCCGTAACTCGATTGGCTGGGGTCTAACAATCGGGACGCCCCAAGTGTCGGTTACCATGTCGACGGAGGACGCCATGACGCTCTGTGAGTCGACGGGGGACTCAATAGGCGGCAGGTCCCTACCACTGAATCAACACACATTAGGTGGGGACGTGGTCCTAGGCTGAGTCTCTGTCAATAACTGACTCAACTTCACTCCTGCTCCCTGAAGTACAGAGTTCGTCCCTGCTAGGGCGGCTGGTGGAGACAGGCTGACCCACCAACTCGTTGTCTCTGATCCCTTTCTCTGCTTCGCATTCGGATGTTTGACTAGGCCCTATGCTGTTGCTCTAGGTAGCTTAGTGCCGACGTAGTCACATGACCACTATTTGGTGATCACCACGTGCTCGTCATACCCACATGGCTATTAGAGAAATCTAGAATTCATTAATTCTAAATGATAAAAATGATGTATTATTATGTATTATTACATTACATGTTTATCTTATACTATTCTAGTATAAATATAATGCCATTTATGTTTCTGAGATGTGTGTAGGCCTAATACTAATTCTTAATTGATCACCAATGTGGCGTCTATAGGCCCTTTCTTGGGGCTATGACGTCATCTGTACAACGTTTATACTAATACCTCTTAGAGACTGGCCGAAGAATGTGCATTATGCCTGCATTTTACTGTCGTTATGAAAGCACTTTGAGGCTTGTCTGTAAAGGGTATGAAATACATTTCGTCATGTATTTCTCTGGTTGAATTGGTATTCTTGCCGGAAGTGGATTCTGATAAAATCTCTGTACATAACATAACTGTCATGTACCTGTCAATATGTTATATATATGCCCGTATGCCTCTTAAATGGTTTGTTGTCTCATATGCCTTTCAGACTACACAACAATGCGTACCAAAGTGCCTCAAAGTACACCAGTGCAGTTTCAATGATGTGTTTGAAACGAAGCGTATACTTGAATGTGCATTAGTATGCCCGGTTTTAGGGTACAAATACATTAATTTGGGGTAAAAATGCGTCCATTTATGTTACGAATGCTGGCACCACCTGGCGAAGCTAAATTGCTGATCAATGCGGTTCGCTTCAATAGCCTTGAAGTCTGAAAGGGTGATAAACCCTTTAGACGCTAGACCCGAAATGCGCCTATAATGACAGTTCAATACAGGCGTAATGCGCATTCTGGTGCTCGTCTGTAAGGGGTACTATAGACCCAAAAATGCAATGTCTTCATGATCGGGAACAGATATTGTCCTCTGGACTCTCAAATCATTAAGAGCCTTGGTAAACAATGTTCATCTCTCAGGGCCTTCGCATGCTCGGATTTCCAAGTCGTCCAAATAAATTCTCCTCTGTCCAAATACTTTAGACCGACTTTATATTCAAGCGTTGGCTAAGAATACGATGGACTCCCGGGTCTCTCCCCCGTTAGAACAAAGACTGATCCACTTATCCTTGTTGTTTCATGGTTCTTAGAGTTTTCTTTATCTTTAAGGGTAAACATGTTTACCATTAATTGTTGTTTCTCTAAACGTAATTTCTCGTGAGCAGTTTCACCGAACTCTTTATGACTGCCATAAAATCAGGATGACCAACTTCCATATGCACCCGTAACGTGAATGAATAGGGCCCTAAGAAGTAGGTCGTGTGTGGGAGGGTCCGACAAAGGGATAGCGAATCAACTCATGGTGGGGTAACCAGAAAAGAAACAGGCAATTAATCAGAACCAATCAGGAGTATCAATAATGGATTGTAGACAAAAGGTACGGTCATGAATGTAATTTACAAGAATTCGAATGGCTTAGATCTGCCTACGCTAGAACTTTGAAATTCTGTTGTTGATTTTTTGGTTCGTCGTCGTAAAGTTGATAACATACTAATCAATATCCCGCACATTTGATTGGATTTTCGCGTCCTGATATTATGTTTGTTTTTTGTGCTTCATTCAAAGATTTTGGCGCGGGTGAACATTATAATTTTTCCATTATGGTTGTGACCATGGTCATTACTTCTATCTATATATAATATCATTCTAAAGTCTGATTATATGTGTCATAAAGTCATATTGCCTCTAGAAGCATAAAAAAAACATCCCCAAAACTTCGTCAGTCCCAAGCCCACTTACGAGATTTGGATTTGTTGGGCGATTGATTACTGATAGTCTATTGGGTATAGGATCAAAATTGATTCTTTGATATCATGTAAATATGTATTCCTTCTTGGAGATGTTATCGAAACTTAATCTGTTGAAATTGTATCAGGCTGTACTTTCACCGGCTTATCTGCCACAAATCGTACGTAAAGGCATTTATATTGGATGCATTCTGCACATGGAGTTCCATTTGAAGCGAGCGCCAGCTTGTTTGCTCGCTAGATCTAACTTCCATTTTTAACTCTAAATTTTTCAAAAGTGCACAAAATGCTACTTTTTTCATACGGCCCAAAATCGCAATTTCCTGTCAATGATTTAGCGAAATTAGAAATCTGTACTGTGATCCGTTTGGGCCTGTTAAGTTGGTGGCGCTCTCTTTAATGGGATAAAAGCCGTCTAGGTGGAAAGTGCCGTGTACGCGCCCAGCTCTCCCAACTCGTGCACCCACAAGTGGACACATCAGTTATGCTGGTCTATTAGCCAAGGAAGGACACGTCTCCCACTCTTTACTCTGTAATGAGAAATACCTAATTTCTGTTGTCCTTTCCTGTTATGAAGACGTTTAGTGTGAGTTGATTAGGTGAGGGAGCGCAAGGATAGTTTTAACGACGACAGTCTCAACTGGAAATATAGGGCCGGTTTTTGACTGTACGACGTTGGATCTCCACATTGAGTTGGTCATAGTGTTTTATAATAAGCGCCTGTTTGTATAAGCAATTGTACAATGTCATCTGAGTCACCGAGCAAATCTCAGACCAGTGACTCAAAACATTTGACTAAACTGAAGGCCTATATATCTCAATAGTGCATAGAACAAGGTGAAAGCTTCGAAATCTAGAAGGACTTGGACTTTGCTGATTGTCTCCTAGACTGATCACTTATTAGCAGAATCGAAATGTATGTTTGATCTGAACTGCCATCGGATTTGGCAGATCATTAGTTTTATCGCCCGCCGATTGATGTGTTTCAGTACATTGAGTGTTATATACATTCTGCTCAAAGTGTGATTATTCCTCGTTATGTAGGTCAACTACTTAGGTCCATAAATGTTATATGTATTTCTCCTTTTAAATCCCTTGTTGATATGAACTCAAAGAAGCAACTCCTTATGCGTGAGTGGCACTATATTCTGAAAAAACACCAATGTATTTATTAACCTATATAAATTAAAATCATTTTCTAGTTTAAATCGCAAAAGAGCAACGAACATAACATTATTTCTCTCGTCTGCGGATGTCTGCTTTTCACCGCAGTTCCAACGCCTTCTTACAACAACAAGTGAAGCTTGATTACATGGCCACACCCTGGCCTGAATGACTAAGGACGCTAGTAAATCTCGACATATAGGCAGATGTGACTCGCATAAACGTGCTCTATGTATGGCAAAAGTTAGCAGCGGGCATAACAGGTTTTTGTGCATCCTTAACAGGCCGGTGCACCTTTGAGACATGTCAGGCTTATACATTACGAAACGAATTATTCCATGGAAACCTTTTTTTGTTGTTGCAATGCAAAACTTCTCTTTAATCGTGATCAGCAACCGTTGCAGACAACGAAAGGCAGTCATTTAGAAATGAGTATCATTAATTAAAGGGGAAAAAGGCATAAAAGTAGCAGCCCAGAAATAGCATTCAATGCTGTTTTTCGTCTCAGACAAAACTCGAAGAAGCTTCATGTACAGGAATTTACTCCTTCTGAAGAATACATAAGCGAACACTGTGCAGTTGTATGTAAAGTCTGAAGTTTCCTTTTAACATATCCCAGTGAACTATTGCCATACAGTTACTAAGGAAGGACATGACGCAGCAGCCAAGAGCATCACATGCCTCAGTCTGGCATTTCAGAATTATACCTAGAGACAGTATGTCTTTTACTGCTGAATGTCTTCTATCCTACAACAGTGTTAGAAATACGAAAATGAATACTAGAAATAATGGCTAGTGGTTTTCCTCAATCTTATGAGGAGACTAGGGTTGAATAGTAACACTGCAACATTTCCAGCCATTAGATGATAAAAGTTACATGTTTCTAATTACAGAACACACTTCATTATACAACACAAAGCCTAGCAATTGTAATAATTGCATGATTACAGACCGTTTGCCCAAGATAAACTAGTGTCCTTCAAGGCACTCAACTGTGAATGTCTGATCCACTTTTGTCTTATGCTTGAGGACCGGAATAAGATTGAGTCCCCCAAATCAAGTTGGAACACCATTTTTCTCAAGCGCATCCAAACAGCAGACCATGCGTTTACAATATGTTCATGATTTGAGTAGGAATACTGAAAACTGTGTCTTTCTCAAGTTCATGAGATGGGGAGGCGAGGGTTCAATAACAGCATTCAAATGACATTTTGATTGATTGTGTAATCTTTATCATTCTAAGACATACACCTTTCCCTTTTAAGGTGTTATTGTTACACTATGTGGCACTAATTGCTGCACCTCCAATACTATTGATGGGATTCAAAGATGTAATATATGATATAAAAGCTAATATTGTCTTGTATTTGACGATATTATGGAACTTTAGGATTCGATTTGGATGCGAGAATATACAATTCAAAGACGTATCACACATTTACCTGAGATCCCATCTTTCTTAGCCTTAGGTAAACCGGCTTTATATGCGACATCGTGTATACACGACCTCGCCTGTATAAGATCAACTAAACACGCGACAACAATCTAACCATCTGCAAGTTCCCATGTCCATATACTACTAGCTTATCGTGTATATAAAAGAGAAAGAGAATCAATACAGGCGACAACATCTCATGCAACGTCGTGTATACTAGTTAAAGTGTGCATATAACGCAACCTGCATAAAATGAACTATGTGCGCGACAAGAATCATATTCCCTTTATCCGTATGCAACGTCGTTTATACTACAGACAGTGTATACACGACGTCGACTGAATAAGGGAAATAATGTATGTGACGAGCATCAAACCCTCCATAAATTCCCATTTCCATATACTACTCACATGTCGCATAAATAATGGTGCTTATTGAGGCGACGTCACGTGTACACTAAAGGCAGCTTATTTGACGCCGCCTGAATAAGAGAAACAATTTATGCGACAAGGTAAAAATTACCATTTATGTATACTACTTGCATGACATGTAGAGTCTCCTGTCGCGGGAATAGGGTGAATAGGCTACAAGCTATTGATTTCCATTTCCCTATACTACTAAGTTGTCACTTATATAATCAAGCCAATTCAAGCGATAGGTTGTCGCATACAAAAGTGCCTCCTATTTAGGCGACGTTGCGCATATAGGCAGCGCTCCAGTGGGCGTTCACACTCTACAAAAAGTGATCATAAAAGGTGAAATGATCTTAAATACCTATTTACGACCCTTTGGTTTCTAGCCTAGTGGGTTTTTTTTATGAGCTATGATATCTATGTGCTTTTTGAGCTGTTTAAAATTGTTTCATACCATGGTTTTTTAGATGTAATTTCAAAACTGTATGTCCACTTAAGATCTTAAGTGTCCTATTGCTCATGGGCTATGATAACGTTTAAGATTATAGGAATAAAGCCTATGAATACAATAAAATCTTAAATATTTTTCAATTCTTGATTTAACACTGGATAATGTAGAACATTATTCAATAACATTTTGTTTGTCAATATTAAATGTAACCATGGTAATGTTGAAGATAAAAAAGTGTCATCAATTCTTTGTTTTCTGTAATAACTTGCTAAGACATTCCGATTTCAAGCCAAACATGATGTAGTATCTTATCCTATGTGGACAGCCAGCCTAGCTATTTGGTTCATACATTGTACACTAGATATGGTATTGCTCCCACATTGGTGGGAAATACAAAGTTCATAATGAATATAATATCTAACCATAAATTGATAAATAAACAAAATGAATTTATCATAGAAAATATTATGTTTTCCATTACATGAAACAATTGTATCAAGAAAGACAGTCATTTTCTACATCAATTCCAATCTTTGATGCATTTTCTATATTGCCATATTCAAACAAGGGGTGCATAGAAAATGCTGCCATCTACTTATATTTAGACAAACCTTATCCAATTTATTCTCTTTGGTATCAGGATTGGCATGTCTTTCAGGTAAAAGTGATTCACCATTACACTCGTCTATACACCTTCCCCCATGAACCTGCGCAGTCCCCCACCTTGCCAACCTTTTGGGGGTTTTGGTAGCTGGGCCATCTTACTTCATATACGTTAACTATAGGGAAAGCCCTAAAAAAGTGTTTCAAATTTAATTAATGAGGGAGTGCCATTTTAATGAGAAAGGTGTATAGTAAGTGTTAAGATATTTAAGATATAACCCTAGGTATGGAACAGATGGTCGTAAATGAAACATTTATCACTTAAGATCATAAATATGGCCTAGTGTGAAACGCCCCCTTCCTCAGGAAATTCCTCAAATCACTGATAACTTACATACATAGCAAGTTAAATGTTCCCCTGCATTTCTGACTGAAAAGGTCCAGTTCAATGAACAAAGGCAATTTTCATATTCTAGGATATGGTTCATTGCACTTTTCAATGATAAATAATTGATATTAGGACAGATGACATTAAGATAATATATTATACATATTTGTGAGTACTGCGAAATAACCATTACAGCCACATAAGTCGTTAAATAATGATATGTTGGATATCTACTTAATACGAAATTTATGTAAAAGCGAATAACCACCCCAACCTACAAGTAAACAGTCCAGCCTTTTCTATTCTAAAATATTGTTCCCTATGATTAAAAGATTACCGGACCGCTTTACTGAGAAAAAATAGGCAAAAACATTGAAACTGTTTTATGTTAATTAACTGAAACTTTAAAACCCGATGGTCCGTCTCACAAGCGACAGTCTGATAAATAAGGGGGCCTCGTGCTAAGGACGTCCTAAAAATGTAGCATCGAACCCTGAGAAAAAATATAAAAAAACGTTAACATTTATCTCGCGTTTAATTTCTTCCCTGTAGTTAAACTAAGCGTTTGCGATTTAAAAATAAAGGCATTAAGGAAATTCGTAATCAGGACATACTTGTTTTGTGATATGGGTGAGCTGTAAAGCTAAAAATAGCCAAGCCATTGCAATATAACGTTATTTTACAGTTAAGAATCCTCTTTTTATAGTTAAAACACTGTTCTACAATTTTTTGAGTCATAAGATGAATCCGCTGTACCTTTTTTTAAAAGAATAAACAATTATAAAAAAAGGATCTGTATTCCCCCCCCCCCTAAAGCCCTCTACCCAGTATCAAATGGGTCCATTGATCGAGGCTGATGCAAGCTTGTGTATTCTATTGAATATAGCAAAATAGTAATGGACTTCTAATATACCAAATGATAAAAGGCATTTTAAATTAAATAAATATTCGAAGGTTCATCTGAGCATGTGAAATCTCATCCAGACTCTTTGGGTTATGAACAGCTGCAGACATGAGTCCTTTGCATTCTCTCCATGGCACATTTACGAATTGAGACTGACAGTTTTAAAACACTACCTCCCTCTGCTGAATTGGCTAATCAAACCTGCTATTTGGCCCGCATTTGGCTTACCCTAATGGAGGCATGGTAAAGACGAAAATGTACTGTTACTGATTGCAATGAGGAGCCCTTATGTGATCCTTTCTCACTGCCTCCCCCAGTCTTTGGTTGCGGTCCTTCTGTTATAGAACACGAATTGGATTTCACCACGACGAATGCACGCCCCAGTGATACAAGCTTCATTGAGCACCACAGATGGACAGGTATATAGGCCTAGTTGGTTACCTGTCCTGTTAAATTAGGCAAGATCGTTCCTGAATTAGTCGAAAATGTAATAGGAAGCACAATGTAGTATAATCCACAACCTATGGGGCTAGTGTTTGTGTGTGTGGCTGTGTGTGTGAGTGTGTGTGTGGCTGTGTGCGTGTGACTGTGTGTGTGGCTGTGGTTAGGTGTGTGTGGGGGGGATGGGTGTGGGTGTTGGTGTGAGTGGAGGTGTATGTAAAATAATTGTTTAAGACCATCAATTTTAGCATATTTCAGTTTTCAGTTGTTAATCCCTTGTATTAGACGTTATACTCCCTTATACTGTAACGTTTACTATTCACAACTATCGCTTTCTTTCTATGGGGACTTTATTTTCTTTTTGTTTGTAAATTTTAGTAAATGTTCTTCCGTTTACATGTTGGTTCTAAATAGAATGTTTTAATCCATGATGTGATTTAAAAAACCACACATTTGTTTACATACTGTCCAAGTAGTGTATGTACCACAATACTGTACTTTGTCAATCTTTAGAGTTATTCTCAAATGAAAAAGGCTGAACACAGCACTTGTGTCTAGACTCTCAACAGTTTGGCAACCTCTTCACAGTATTTTCTATCATTGCTCCGCTAGAAAATGAGCCAAATCTTTGGAGGGAAATGGCATTATTACTATTTCACTTATAGCTCTGCATGGCGTCAGATAACTGTGGCCCAATATGTCCACAAGAACAGTCACATTGGGAAACGTGAAGAAAATATGCTAATTCAAAGGTCAAAGACTCTTCACTTTAAAATGATGATATCCCATTCTTACAATCCTATGTTTCTAATGTTAGCTTCAACCTATAGCTACGTATGGTTATCACTAGTGACAGCATCCTTTTATATTAAGATTAAGGATGTGACAAGTTCCCTTATGATTTTGGTTGTCTGTTACCTACGCCCAAGATTGGCAACGTCAATCGTTGTCTGATGCTGAGGCAGTAAATTGTCATTCAGCATTTCTTGGAAAGGACAAAGGGTATAAAAATATAATAACAGGTGTTCCCAATGGTAAAGATTAAAAAGTCATCCAACCATTTTGTGCTTGTCAAGTAAAACCATCTGTCACTTGAAGAAGATATTAAGTATTTATCAGATTTGCTGGGCTTCTTTTACCTAAAAAGGACCGTCATTCACTCTTACTGAAATGATACCGATTTTCCTTTATCTGTTTATACTATTATAGAGACATTTGGCTTACTTCTCTTTAAAAATGAAATTCAATGAAAAATGAAATACACATTGGTTTCTCATAACATAGGGCAATAGTACACTTGAGATCATAAATGTCATTTTCAAGCGAGAGTTGGATTGTGAAACATGATAATTTGCTAATTTAATACTTTTCCACACATAAGGATTTTTAGAAATACAAAATTAATATTCTTAAAAATGAATTTATGATCCTATCAACACTCAGGATAACGATTTAAGAAGTGCGAATGGTCCCTTACTGACAATATTATTCCAGAAACAAAAATGCTAATTTCACTTTAAGAGGTCCCATACGTCAAAAAATATTAATGAAATTAATAACATCAAAGCATTGAAAGCCTAAAAATCTTATCTATTTTGAATATCGTAATGCTATCAAGTGGTGAGTCGGTTCGAAACAAGAATCTGCTGTGTATGCAATGTAATTCTCTTATAAAAGTGAAGAACTGTTAGTGAGAGATAACTTTGAAGGTAAAGTACATAGTTTCACTGCATCTGTTTGAATAAGATTAGATTAGGCCACATCCAGGCAGGTGCCGAGGAGTAGGCACTTCTAACCTGACATGTACTTCAGTTGCCTCACTTTGCATACTTAACAAGACGTTATGAACTGCTTAGTATCACATGTAGTGAGAGTAGGATATGACAATAATTATCTTCATTAGATAAACATTTCTAATCAAGTGGTTACAAGAACCCTTACCAAATTTGATTTACATAACTGCTCTTACTCATGTACAAAAGTGTCCACTGTATCTTGGTGCCTTAGTATAAAATGAATTAACCAAGCTACACAGTGTTAAAGCACAAGGGGCGAATCCCTTACCTCTATAAAAAAAAAAGAGCGTAATATGTATAATGTTGAATAGTTGGAGGATTAAACTTCGAAATACCAAGTTACTGATACTAAAGCCCTAATTATACTATGCGTCGGATTCATGTTCGCATTTGCTGGTTTTCCCCAACGCGAATGCTTTGTGTTCAGGTCATATTACACTTTGCATCGGACACAACGCAAAATATATTATACTACGCGTTTTGGGTAGTATTTGACAATTAGTTCAAGTCAGAATTTAGAAATATATACTTATCCTATATCATACTTTGCGTTGGGCAGCCAGATTCGGGTTTGCTATTCGCGTTGGCAAAAACGCGTTTGAAACGGCCCAAACGCGTTTCAAAAAATGCATAGTTTAATACGGCCTTAAGATGTTTTCTCTCTTTTTATTTGTAATTCAGATACGAGGGGAGTGAAGGTTAGTAGTGTGTGGAGATGGTAGTGGGCAACATGCCCCACTAGCACGTGGGAGACCCGGATTCAAGCTATTACACCTGTCATGTCCACCTCAATAGATTGATCATTGAACTGTGTCAAGTCAAAATCATTAATGGTTCTGATATAGCTGAAAAATTGCTGAGCAGACGTATAACACCAACACATCATCATCAAAATTATCAAGATAAGGGAACTTGCGTGTCTGAATATTTTGGAAAAAGAGCCATAAAAAAGTTTCACTACCCACGATTGATACTTAACTATAATTTTTATTTTCATATCATCATTATCATCATCTCATGAACTTTAATTATGTAAATGTATCACCAGACCGTGGATGAACTTACATTATAGGGACCGGTTTATTTGAATAAGATCAAAAGAGAACACTCAAAATTCTCTTCCGCTGTCATAAGCGAGGGAGTCATAGGTGACTACAGAATCCTCAGGTAGCGGGAGGTGGCTTTCCCTCATTTGGCTGAGTTAATGCTGGGGAAGCACAGGAAATTATATAATATTAGCTGTCTCCTTCCACTGAAGTGAGAGGATGTGTAAATGATATTACCAACACCATTATGTTGCTTTTCCTTGTTTTTCCTTTTTCATTTTCTGAGTATTCTAGCTCGAACAATTTAAATGAGATTTGAATTAACTGTGGCACATTAGGTTTTATGTTATAGATATTGCAATTTATTCTTAAAATCCTGACAGTTGGAAAGGCAGGAAAGGGAAGGATTAAGAAAAGGAAAAGGAAAACAGGATAATTGAAAAATATAATGCTTCGTACCCTCATTGTAAACGATTATAAGAAGAAAAAGCAAAATATTCTCTAAATTGTTCTGCTAGAAAATTTCTGATGCAATTTGAATAAAAACATTGCAAATGTTAGCTCTGTGCTAATGTGGCAAACTTTTCTTTGTTGGGAAATAGCAGCACTCTCTTCAATTTATGATTTTCCATGGCAACCAGCATGACCCTTTGAAAATTATATGAATTTGCATATATGGTTTTGAATGTTAATGGCAAACTATTATATATGTAGATGTTGCTCAAGTTTGATCAATTGCAATATATCAATTTCTAGCGAACCGATGCTAGATTATTCAAAGGACAATACCATTGGCTCTAACTGGAAAATTCTTTCAGTTCCTAACATCAAAGTTCCTCCTTTTCAAAACGACGTTCTTATAGGAATTTACTAAAGCCACGCTGGTCTCTCAATTTTCGGTGGAATTCAGTGCCGGCCAAAATATTAATATCAACTGATATTTGACATGAGGCAGGTTGAATGACAACACTTCGGAGATGGGGAATTGACATAAGGTAGGGGGAACTTAACAATCCAACCTGACCCTCCTGAATAACCAGTACATCAGAGATCGCGCTCTTCCTACGGCCAAGTATCCAGTCTAATCTCAATAGGCTTTTTTAAGCTTGAGGTCTTATTTTGTTTTGAGCATCGGGTATTTAAACTTTTCAACAAAGAAGGCTCGGGTCAAACCTTCACTTCAGAAAGAGTAGCTCAGATGACTTCGGGAAAGCTGTTTTCCTCGCTCAAAAGGGTTTGCTAACACCTTCGTCAAAGATTAACAGTGCTTTCTTTTTCAGCTTATGGACCATGTGCAGACGCGGTCACGTTTTAGTCACTTTTTATACAAATGTTTATACAAATCAATAGTCATGGCTGATCCGGGGACGGTTGTAAATGATTATGGAATACATTAAGTTGCTTTTCTATGTTTCACATTAATGTGCAAATAAGAATAATAAAGACTATGAATTGATCACCAATATGGCAGTGAGGCAGTCAACTATGGATATGCAATGTCATCTCTACAACCTCTATTGGGTAAAAAGAAAAGCTAGATTCCTGTTTCCTGTATTTTATCATACTCTATTATGTGCACAACACTAACATTCTGAAGATTCCATAACTTTTATCAGCTGTCTATTAGCCTATATGCGATGAAATGATAGACGTTATGTACAGAAAGAACTCTGACACACATATAGCAATGATAGATAACGGAAATACATTAGTAATAATTCTATGTGATACTATCTATCCATTGGTTTTAATTATTCATAAACCACTTCTTGTTGTTCACAATATCTATTTTCAGATATTGCTAACTGAATAAACAATGTGTCTATGGTTCTACTGAAATATATTTATATATCACACGAATAGATACATCCCCACCCCCTTCCCCATCCTTGAACACAAGAAAATGAACTAAGATACAGCCGTAGGTTTTGACTTTCTGTGTCGTGACCGAACTGTCGTTATTGGAGTATAGTTTTACTAAAGAGGCTGTTGGAACGATGATTAGATTATGTAAATAGGTCATAGTTCTGGACATGAACGCCTCATCTTTCACGTGGGTTCATGGCCGTAATTGACAGGTCCTCTGAGGTAAAAGCATAGCATCACACCTACTGCTTTTAGCTGTTAGTTCTGCCAAATGGCAATACTACGCGGAATACCATTATCGCTTTTTGAATTTGACATTAAGTAAATGTGTTTGGTAGGCCTACCTTTCACTGCTTACCCTGTTTTATGCACCTGAGACCTCTAAATAAACAGTCATAATTACGCTTTCCCACGAATTCCGATTGTAATCTACGAAGAAATGGAGGTTAATTCTCGATTTTATAACAATAACTATTGACACATTAATTAGTTGTTACAGTATGTATAAAGGAATATAGATATACAGATAGATAGATATAGACTAACGTCATTCTACTAGATAAATTAACGTACACTGTAAAAAATAATGGTTAGAATGTTAGTCAAAAGTCCTAACTTTTTGGAAAATATTTAGTCATAATGACTGTGCCTGTTTGTCCAAACTTTCTAACTTTTTTGTGACTAAGGCATTTTGACTACCCCTTGGTTAGTCTGACTAACCATTTCTGGTATAATGAACTGAATGGTTATATGCACTGAAAGCAAGTTAAAATATGTTTAAGGCATTGGTATATCCTTACATACATAAATCACTATATCCCTATATGTATAGATAATTAATCTTTTGAAATTCAGAGGTTTATGGTGAGCAAAAAGAATAACAGTTGTAGGAGTAAACAAATCAGCCTGTATTTCAGAGTTTTCTCCATGGGTATTGAGACTTCTCTGAAGAGAGAAGTCAGGCCCCTGCCTTCACAGCAGTTACTGCCCCAGTGAGGTGTCATGCCAGCCAGAAATCGCAAAACGGGTTGACTAGAGACATTGGCTGCAAAAAAGGTGTACACCTGTGTGCAACTATCATTATATTCTCATTCAAATCTTCTCAAGACTTGAATATTTTTTAAACTGAATGTTTAGTAAATTCTTTTGTGTTTTATAACATATGGGACATTTAGAATATTAAGAAATAATCATTTAATCAGAATCCTGGAATTTAACTCTTGTAAAACTGTTAATAATTATTATGTTGATTAAGAGAGTCACCTAGTAGATAATTTGAGAGATAGCACTTTGTCTAACCCTGAAGTCAGAAACTATTTTGACTAGGGTGTTAGACATTGGGTCTCAGAAGGGGGGATAGAAAGTTAGAGTGGCCATGTCTAACCCTCATTTCATGTGGCAAAAGCCTAATTTGACTAACTTTCTAACCTTTTGTTTTTTTCTGTGCAGCATAAGGCTTTCTTTTTGCTCCTTTTTGGGGGGAATCTGCTAGACTTGATGGAAAAGGGCCAGCGTAGCATATGTCACGAAACAACAAGGAAAATATAAAGTTGTCTATTTGTTCTATGCCATACGAAAATTAATGCTGCTCAGTTAACAGGTTAACATTCTCAGGCAGAATATATCAAGTTCACAGGCGACTATGGCATACGACTATATTGGTTTTCAAACCTATGTTTCTCTCTTTATTTTATTTATGTTTATGAATGACGAATGGAAAAATCCTCTCATCTTATGATTCAAGATATGAGAAATTAATGCTTTTATGATTGTTCTGGTATAAAAATGTGCTATACTTCACTCGGTTTTGACTCTTATCAGAACTAAACGGATCATGATATTGGTCATGAGCATTTAATTGCAAAAGGCGTATCAGGAACAGTTGACTGGTTTTTATCTAAGTTGAAAGTAAAAGTAGGAAACTGTTTTGATCCGACTTAAGAGATCGGACTTAATCTGGACCTTTTAGATTTTAATCTGAGCCGAGATTTGTCTGTTTGAATTTCTCTGCTCTGGGTGCATTGAAATGTCTCTGTTGCGGTTTGTGTCTACATTATACCTAGTTTAACTAAACAATTAATGTTCAGTTTAAAAAAATGGTTTTCTCATTATCATGATTATTCAAACTGCAATGATTTCTCATACAGATCTCCAATCGACTAGCAATTTTCACTTTAGGGAAGAAAATGCTTTGTTAGAACTTGAAATAAATAGTTTATGTAATCCAGCTAATGCTGCCATTGTAATATTTGGTTTTTTTTAAACTTTTTATTATGTAACAATCTTCAGCGTTTCCACTGGTTTTCAGATGTATTACATGAAATATAAAGGTGAAAATAAGCATTGACATACAACAGCAAATAGAATATAAGTGTAAATTACTCCTCCATGAGAATACTATATAATGATTGTTAGACATGTAAATTAATTTACAAATCAATTCACTAACAGCAGATCTTGGTACACACTATATGTATGCTTAACTAACAGCTTAAATTCAATTTTAGTCAAATTTTGTGTACCAATATCTAATTTATTCCATAGCTCTGTGCCCACATAGAATGGACTTCTCATATATTTGGTTGTAACTCTAGTAGGAACCAGGAAATTCTTTTTCATTTGCAACCTAGTATTGTGCTGTGAAACAATAAGAGTATTACACTTAAGACTATGATCATACATTAAGTTTAATAACTGGGAAAGTCGCCGTTGTTCTAGGCTTGCTATATGGCATTGTACCTTTTCTGACACCTTTTAGGAAAAGGAAACTCCATGTCAAATTACCAATAATGATAGTGTCATGGACAGAAAATATGTCTTTGTGATTATAATCATAAGCTATGGACATTTTAAAAATACATGTATGGGGGGTTGGGGTCGCCAACGTCGTTGAGGCGTTGGTACCACTTGTTGGTATTGCCCCTGGGCAGGTTCGAGTCCCCCAGTGGACTACCCCTAGTGGAGCAACGGGACATTTGGATGACCCCCGCACGGAATCATGCCGTAATTAACTGGGTGGTGCTGGAAACCAGTAATGTGTACTGAAAACTGCCCACTATAAAATAAAGTCGTTAATAAAAAAAGGAAAATTGTATGCATTTTCAGGAAATATGTACATATATTTGTTAAATTTCTTATCAAGAACTTTTTTGATATCAGTTTTACTGCAAATTGTCCAATATGCTTCTAGGGTACCATACCACTCGATTGGTCACATTTACATCTAAATGAGGCAAATCCTCTGATGTCTCCGCCTTTTGTTTTAAAGATTGTTTTATTGGATCTATGTAATCAGTAAAAAGGGTTTAAAACTTTAAAACTAAAAGAATATGAATAGACACAACATTTTACCATTTCCATATGCTACTCACAATATGCTCAACGGCTCCGGTGCTTTGTAGACTGGGGACTAGATGGATCATACTTTGCTGGTGTGAAACATGATAACGTGATCCTTTTCAAAGCTACAGGCATCATAATTTAAATTTGTGGGCGAGGATACTGGATCCTGAGTTTTGAATTGTGTAAGCTGTCTCAGCGACAGTGGATGGATTATTGGCTAAAGGAGTCCCATTGAGCGATTCAAATTCTGGTCGAATCAGAGATCACCAGCCAAGGATGTGACGTCGCAGAAAGTCAAAGAACGTTATAAGAACGTCACAGAACACTGTTATAATATATATATATATATATATGTGTGTGTGTGTGTGTGTCTATGTGTGTGTGTGTGTGTGTGTGTGTGTGTGTGTGTGTGTGTGTGCGCGCGCGCGCGCGCGTGTGTGTGGGTGTGTGTGTGTGGGTGTGGGTGTGGGTGTGTGTGCGCGTAATACATCGCATCTTGGCTTGGCTGTACATGTGTCCCCAATCATACCGATACCTGGGATCAAAATTATGAAACAGTATTCTAAATTTTGCGAATATTTTGATATCTCTGCCCTTTTTGAAAAGATCTTTCCTGGATCAACATAGTCAGAAAACGGTTATAATACGTTACAGATAACTATTCAACGACTTTATTTGCACAATAGAAGTTTTGCTGGATTAGCCTTGTTGCAAGCTGAAAAGAGTTTTACCGAGTACATGTATGGCTAGGGTAGTCTCCATGTATGACAAATCCAGTGACAGTGAGTGGCGAAGAAAGTCAAGAACGATGTCAATATGGGACTAGGCATTGTCCACGTATGATTAAGACAGTGTCAATATGCAATGACGAAAGACTCACATTATCGAGAAGATCCCGTCTACCGTAAGCTGCCTTAACGTGCACTTTACACTAATTTAATTTAATTCAGCACACTGATATGATATCGTATACTTAACCACGCCCATGATGTTTAGACTCCAAACAACAATGACCTATAATTATACATAAGTCATGGGCCCAGCCGATCCTGTCAATCTTAGGATTGTAGGTTTCTTTCGTTACAGTCGACATGTGGATTCTGACTAAGGCAAAGACTAATAGTTACATAACACATCATGTTGCACCCTTTACCTTATCAATTGGAAAGTGATAATCTCCCAGAAAACGTTTGGTAATATACCATGAGTGGGTGTATGAGGTAGAGTGTACCCTGTCCTACAAAAGGGGTTAATTATAGTCATTGGTTTATGATTATAGAAAAAGCTGTCTCCATCACTTGTCATCGTATGTGCGCACGTGACATAACCAACAATAACGACTGCTCAGTCTTCCTGTCAGGGGTCATATTTCTGTACCTGTTAAGTGATTAGGCTAATGGGGTGGATTTTGATTAGTGTCTCAACCAAATTTAATCTGTCTTTCAATCAAAGTAAGTTATTTTGAAATGACATCACTTATCAAATTTCATCTGATTAGCCTAATCACTGAAATCAGGTATGAAGATCTAGGCCCATGGTCGATTGACACCTAATGATCATGTGATAATAATATATTACCGAAAGTAAGTATCCGAAAACCTTATCAAATATCCTCTGGGTCTATATATATATATATATATATATATATATATATATATATATCAATCATACCCAGTAGATAGGTATATACGTCTTCCTGAATCCGTCATGGTTGACATACGCCCACCTTCACTGAAGCTCCTTGAACCATGTCACCCTGGAGGAGCCAGCACGTACAGGGACCTTGACCTTTGACCTGGTCGGAGGGCAGCCAAGCGCCGGCCACTTAGTTTAATGGAGGAGGCAGGGGGCAGTAAAGCCGACGACCCAGGCGCCTCTACCGGCCATATATGGGGGCAGCCCCCGGCCCGCTCCTAGGGCAGAAAGCTATTAGTACCCAGGACGTGCGGCGGACCAACGTGCTAAGTAAACCTGCCATAAATTGTGACTATGGCAGCTATGATACTACCCACTTATAACCACTGACACTGTCTGTTTCTCCTAGCGCTTTAAAATGAGTCCATGGTGCTATTGTGGGATTAGTTTTGATTCTTTTTGCAAATGATCAATCGTTAAAGGTCTGGATTATTGTGAAATATGAGTTTAACAGTGGAATACAAAGAGATGGCATAACCATTTAAGAATTAAAATTGGTAGTAGGCGGTGTGTAATTGCAGCGCATTGCGCTTCATTGTCTGGCACGTTAATTATTCATTATACAATGTTAAAACGCACTTAATTATCCTAATAGAGATAGAGTTTCGAATATGAAATGTGTGTGATATATGGCAATATGTACACAGTAGGAGATGGTGTCTGTATGAAAAAGGCCCTGATTGCTCTATGGTCTCTATCAGCTCCCCTTACGTAAGTGGTTAATGTGCCGGTGCTCACAAGGACTTAATAGCCTTAAAGAGCGGCACCACGTACTGAAAACTCATCGGCCTCTGATTGGTGGAATCTATCCTCTAAAACCTTAATGTGTCCCTTCGGAGGTAGCAACTGTACGGGGTAACTGTATGTGATAAATCTCACAGGAACATATAAATGGATTTTTCCGCATGGCGTTTGTATGCTAAGTCGGTAATTTAGAAAAATGAAACATGACGTGCACACAATACCTTTGTATCGAAGCCCAGTTGTCTGCGAGTCCAGACTGCACTGTCAATGCTGGAATAAGAATAAACATTAAATGAGTACAGTTTTATTGAACGTTGATATATACTTTGATTCTGACACTAATTATCAAAAACAGCATTCATGCAAAATAGTGTAAATGAGTACTGCTAAAATAAAAATTATGTTCAGATAGATAACAGGTTGTAACTGACAATGGTACAAACACAGAGCATATAAATAAGGAATTGTTATTTTCTGAATTACCATAATCTGCTTTAGTTGTCTCGTATTCGACGTATTTAGGAAAATATGTAGGTGTATAATAGTACTACTTGAACATATCCATACCGTGGTCTGTGTACTAGATATGCAATGTGTATCCCTATCGTCTACTGCTGCGACCAAAAGCTTTTAATGTCGTGTTCAACTCTGCTAATTTGCATGATCATTAGAGGGTAGGAGAGATGATTCTGATGACATCATTTTAGGATTGACATCATTTTTGACATCATGACATTATTTTTGGAATCAGCCTGCCGGGCTGAATGATTCATGAGAGGATGTGAGTGATAATACACGCTGTTCGGTGCAAGTCAATGGTAGACTCGGACCCTGCAGTCGGCGGCGGCGATTAATAGAGGGGTGGAAGTCACGAAGGCAACGGCCTTCACTGAGCATGATAAAACACACAGAAAACTAAAAACAACACGCAACTGATCCGGTATGCACACGGACAGCAGCATGAATGTTGATGGGTACTTCACAGCTTGAAATAGGAAATAGTGATACAGCAAGCTTCAAATAGGAAATAGTGATACAGCAAGGTTAATATAGGAAATAGTGATACAGCATGCTTGAAATAGGAAATAGTGATACAGCAAGCTTCAAATAGGAAATAGTGATACAGCAAGCTTAATATAGGAAATAGTGATACAGCAAGCTTCAAATAGGAAATAGAGATATAGCAAGTTTGAAATAGGAAAGAGTGGTACAGCGTCCAGTTAAGATACCCACTGTGTGATGCAACTAAGATCGTGGTTGAATAAGAGATCGTTAGTGACTTAAGCTTGTATCCAAAATTGTCAGCTATTTTCCAAACGACCGTCTTAGATAGACTTCTGGTTGTATTGTTGAATGAGATAATCTTGTCTGCTCATCTGCAACGATTGCTGATCGCTTCAACTATGAGATTCAACTAGAATTTCAGTTGCATCACCCAATAGCTCCCCCCCTATACTCTTTTATAGGTGATGTACAGTAGCGTTCGTACTTTGGCATAATATATAGTTTTGATGTATGTTTGCTAACTCGTAGTTAAATCCTACAAAAAAAAACTGTACCTTTGTCACTGAGCTAATTTGAATAGGTCAAGACAACTATATAACATTCTGCAAAACGATGCTAAAAGATAATGTCTTCACATGTTAAATCAGTCAAATAACTTAATTAGTAATTAACCTCGACCTGTTTTTTTCCTATTGTTACTATAATTTGGTGCTAAACTTGACCTGTCCACTTTGGGATGTATTGCTGGCATGATAAAGAGGTCGGACATAATTTCAGTTTTTGCAAAGTCAGGCACTAACACGAATCTGAGTGCATGAGTAAGTACTTGTGTTTTCTAAGTCAATAAGGTGTTGATAAATGAGGATGAATTATTATTTTCTCTCAATTAGGTAATTGCCTCCATTTTAGGTGAACCAACATAAGGTATGTTTTTGTGATTTTAGGGTTGGACATTGTGAAGCTGAAGAGCTTTAACACTGTTCTGTATGGGAAAATGCCATTTTTGCTTTCCAGTCCTACAGCTACATATTTAACATCATATTGAAAATAAAAGCTTATAAAGTTTAGTTTTGGGTAATAGTACTAGGAAAATTACTGTAAAATCAAGTATGATGTAATATTCTTCTTTTGAAGGTAATGTCTTTTTACACTACTTACATTAAAAAAAAGCATTGCTTCCAATCTTTACCCAAGCTCCACCTGTTTAGTTCCAGGCATTAATTTATGCAAAGAGTAAACCAAAGCCAATATGTGGCGTCAGTCCTAGTTAAAGAAACTATGTGCATAAAGCAGTGTTAGGACTTAGAGGGAATCTCTTCTTGTTGTGCTTGAAGAGTGAAGGCTAGCCAGGGGCCCAAGTAAGCAATAGATGGGTGGAGCACAGAGTGGGCAGTGAGCAGAGTGTTTAAGGTTGTTGGTTGAGTAACATCTCAAGCAGGAGTAGGCCAAGATACTTGAATTAAGGGAACTTTGCAGTCATGCTTGACTATGTGACTAGGAGTGTTTGGTTGTGGGAGTTGAGTAGACTAGCCTATGGATTGGTGAATATCAATGGGAAGTCATTGACTTATATCATATGCATTGGTCATTAATAAACAGCATCCTTTCACACAAGTTTTCATGTCAGCTCTAGATGTTGGATTATGTCTTGAGATGATTTGCAGTATAATAACAAGAAGACTGTGACTTGGACAAGCTCACACAATGGAATACGCTGAAGAATAACACTCAATTACTTCCGTATCAAAAATACCAACATTTATTAGTTGCAAGTCTATTGTACAAGTTTGAGATGGTATCATCCCTTGCCCACCCCCTGCAGGATGGTGCCACTGACCACTGACCACCAGGACCTGGACTGACCGATGGGCCATAAGTCCTGCGGCAGGGGCTGGGGGGCACTGACCGGTCATATCCACGTAAGAGGTCCTTAACAGGAGGATGTCCGTCATACGGCTGCCTATTGACGGCAGCCCTATGGTTTAGGGGGTGGGGGCTACTTTCTGTCTAGATTTTATGTTCTTATATTGATTGCACAGTACCGTCTCGGTGTATATCACGGTACCAGTTGGTCAACGTTTCATTGTGATTTTATTCTACTAATTTACTTTACTTGTCAACATGGTTCTAATACCATATATAATGACTCCAGGGGCATAATTAGCCCCAAATCTCAGTGGATTCATAGCGGCTTCTTGGGTAAGAGTTACAGTAATTGGCCAAAATTAAGTGTACTTGCACTTTTTGCAATATTCTGAAATAAAATATATTAAATTGACGAATGAGTGTACGGACTTGCATTTTTGGGTCATCATGGAAGCTACGCGAATGGACGCGTACACATAGGAAGGCACGCCCAACACATTACGTAACGTAAACGTAAAGTATAAATTTTTTGATCTCAGATAGTATCACTTTCTGCTCAAATATTTCATATCAGTTTTAAAGTAATGTTAATATTATCAATTAAATTGTATTCGATTTTTAGATATTTGGTTTATGAGGATTTGTGAAAAACCAAGAAGTTTAGAGATACGTTGACGTATCGAGATGCGTAAGCGTTGCTTAACCGCCTGAATTGGTCTCACAGCCCCTCTCGTCCCATCTCGCCCCCTCTAGCCCTTCCCGAATACAAAGGGCTGAGAAAACGGCGCCTGTGGCCCAATAGCCACGCCAGATTTAGACCAGTGGCCATTTCACAAACAAGAGAGAATATTTATGTCCCTATTCTAAAATTCCCATCTTCGAGGGCGGCCCGTGTTATAGCCCTATAGACCTGTGAAGTAAATCACTAAATAAACTCTATGGGCCATTCTTTATGTGCCTGACGTCAAGGGGCTAATTCGTTACTGCTTTGTGTAGCTTTAATCCCTATCAGGTGAAAAAAGAGACGATTGAGGGGAAACGTAACAGAGAACAGCATTTCAGAACAATTGACTGACTCTTTGCTGGAGGCAGGGGGAATGTCAGTGGGCGACAAGTATCATGACTATCCCCGATTAGTCCTCCAATCATGACTATCCCCGATTAGTCCTGTTTGCTGTAGCCTTTATGTAAAAATGCCATGTGACACGCTGCCCTTACGCTACACACAAAATGGTGACAATGAGAGTCGAAAGAGTGCGTTCATAAATGTTATTTGTTGAGGCACGCGTGTGTGCGCACTTAACCGGTTTACAATCGCAAAATGCTTATCCATGGGTGTTAGACTTAGATACCTTACGATCAGTCAGGGTGACAAAGATTTGATACCAAAAGTTAGCACATAGTCTTAACTTTTCATACTGAGTAGGAGGTGCCTGAATAATTACATAAATTTAACTTTCCTGCAGGCACATCTAAAATAACTTTTCATATTATAGTTTCCATCTATAGTCGAGCTAATCTAAGAGGGACGGCGTTGTAAAATATGACCTCTGATCTTGAAGCGTCATGCTGATATTCATGTCTCATAAAGATTCAAAATGAAAATATTCCCGTCAGACAACCCGAGTGAATATGCATTGAAACGGTACAAAAGCAACTTTTGACATCTGATTGTTTAACATGAGCTCCTCGACACGGACTTTGTTATAGCGACTGGTTTCCGAATAAGTCGGACCATTGTGCAAATTGGACATGAATAATAGAAAGATCAATAACGTCACTCGTCCCCGTGCGAGGTAATAGATGGCATCTTTGGTGGCCACCTATAGAACTCCCATATTACGACATAAAATGGGTCCTCTCTGACGTTGTTCATGATGACAAAGTGGCCGGACACCCTTGTTATTCTATCGGGCTGATCATCCTGGAGTACTAACCAGGTGGTGGTCGTTGGCGCCGTGCCCTGTTATATGTAACCCTATCTGGTCACTCACGGATACCGTGGGTGTTGGCCGGCCAAGCGGTCAGTCTCCGGAAAGGTCAGAGAACCAGCTTCATGTATAATGTGGAGGAGGATCTTTGCAGGTAAATAGTGAAGAGTCACAATTACCGAGTGATGTATCAGGGGCTATGAGCACCGGGCCGTTCGGACCCAGCCTTAAGGGGCAGGGCCGGGCCGGAGAGGAAGGCCAATCGTATGATTTCCGTCAGTCCCTTCAAATAGTCTCAGCCAAATGTTCTTGTTTTCCACATTCAGTTTACGCCTTTTTCTGATTCAAAACAACCTCATTTTTTCTCCACAGTTAAACTTGTAACCTAGTGAAAATTACATTGGTTCATAAATTTGAAAACTATACCAGATTGTCCTAAAATTGAATAGGGGCAGGAAATTCAATTTGAAATGTATTAAATGCAAATAAAGCATTGCTAGCGGCACACGTTAGACGTTTTTGCTCCTCTTCTAGCGGGGTCTGATGCGGCATATATATTCTGCCAAACTAACCTTGGACCAGGTCTGTTTTCCCCGCCTGGCAAGTGGGGCCAATTAGATCAAGGGCACTGGTCATACTGTTGATTCAGGAATTGTCAGAAAGTGTCCTGACGTGTATCATAACATGAAGTGGCCTACCACCCCTTACATAGAGAACTGGGGGGGGGGGGTGCGCGTTCCCCCCGCGGCGCTATGACGTCTGGGTGACGGCATCAATAGGGTTGTGTAGGGGGGTGTCATTGAGAGTCTCATTGACGAGCTGCTCTTAATGTGCGGAGGCGTTGTCGCCCCCTCCCCTATGTGCAAGTGAGTCGCTCTTTCTGGCCCTGGCCAAGCGGCGAGCAGCTCAGGCGATTACCTTAGTGAGCCCAATATTGACACCCCGACGACATCTGTGGCCGCCCTGTGGCCGCGACCACACCATGCAAACTGGGGGTCGGCAAAATCTGCCGGGAATTATAAACATATCCCCCCAAAACACTTTCTAACTCAGAAGGGTTGGCATTGCGCATTGCAGTCTACTGGGTGTGACCGGGAGGTGGTAGCCGTTTGGGCGGGCGGCAGGGGCCACAGGACGGCGCGCACGGCGTGTCGGAGATGGGGGGGGGGGCGCCCGACATAGGCTACACAAGGCACAATGCCCTGCTGTTTATGTATAGCGATTGCTGCTATGTTGATGTGGTGTAAAGAAAACAGACCCTCATTGATTCCCCTGCCTAATTCTCAGAGGCCCGCTACAAAGGGGGCGGTGAAATGGTGGCGCGCCCTGAATGTGGGGGTGTGGGGCGCGACCAGCTGCTTCTACAGACCGCACTCACACTCACTGTGTATCTTGTATATGAAAGGGGCGGCATGAAGGCAATGCCCCCTACCAACTTCTCCTGACATACCTACCTGTCAAAGGGAATTTGCCGACCCAACTAAAGCTAACCATTGCATTATCCGCGCTCTAGGAAATTGGCATAGGAAACAATCATATAAATACCACCCATCGATTTCCCTGACGGTCTTCTAAATGTATCTACTTGTTAATCGATCCTCAGTCAATTTAGCCATGAAGACATCAGTAGGGTTTCAATGTGGAAAGAGAGACTGAAGGTGAATGAAAGAAACATTTGGCCATCTATGTGTGTTTTCCCACAGGCCATTGGCGGTACTTTTGCATAGCTTTAACGTCGTTGTGGTTATTGCGTGACAAGCAAGTTTACTGTTCGTGGCATTATGATTGTGATTAAAGATCTGTGTCTTATTTCATCGCATTAATGCTGCACTTTGTACAATCTCAACCGCGCGATTCACGGGCACTGCGCTTTGACGAGTTTATGAACGGGTTTACAAAAGAACACTATGAAACTGCGTTCGTGTTAAAACTGTCCGTGTTAAAAAGTTGGAATGACTGTGGAATTACATCTCCTGGCTCAGAAAATTACCCGCTGTGGTTTAAATTGAGGATACGATTTGAATGAAACACGAGGCCCTAATGCTTCTAATTCTAATGCTTCCTGATTCGGATATGATATCTAAATAAGGGTGTGACCTACTACTTATTTTTCAAATCGTATTTGTTTATGTTAACAACTTTACCAAGAAATGTCTTAATTGGTCAATCCTCATTATTATTTATGAGGTCGACGTGATAATGATAAGGATTATTAGTAAGCGGAAAAAACAATTACAGCCGTTAAGTAATGATATAATATAGAAGAACAACTTACCGGGTACGAATAAGGCTAAGCAGATAATGAGAAGATTAAGTCTGTGCTCCATGGTACTTTGAGTTATCCTTCAGCCGGCGATGTCCGAGAGGTGTAGTTTCGGTTGGTGGTTAGGCGTGGCGTGCTTGACCCGAGCAGCTCGCTCAGCTACCGTGAGCAACTCCGAGCAGATGGCCTCTTCTGTCACCAGATTCTTGTCGAGGCCATCCTCCAACTACTCGTTCCTGTGAAAACCGGCACAAAGGAGGTTAGGCTTTAAGTTTAGCGAGGTTTCCCCGGCTATATCTAATATAAGTGTTTTTGCTTTTTGCAGTTGTTTCTTTAATCTTTTCTGTTCTTCAATAAGTTACCATCACTCGCAAGGACATTCGTTTAAAAGATAACCTCCGCGCATGTAAAATAGTGAAGTATCTGGATAGCTAGAATCAGAAACGTTTCTTCTCTTTTGGTGCGTGTTAGAAAGCAGTCAAACTGGGCTGTGTTACACTGAAGACTATGGCACCGACTGTCAGGTAGATGAAGTTTATATAGTACTAACCCCCGACTTCTGAAAACCCACGGTCAGGTGTGGCGAATGTCACCGCCGCCTCCTACGCGAACAAACTGGCAACGTGGAACGGAGTAGGAGCAGGGGCAGCAGCGCAAACAAGCATTACGTATGCAATGTCCATGAATTGCTGTCAAAGGCCTATAGGTGATGCAAGACAATCTCTGTGCGAGTTACACTGAAGGGGAAACTGTTCCCTCGAGAGTTGTTAGGTGGGTGGTGGATGAGTGTGGCGATTGGTGGCGGGAAAAAGTGTCCCTAACAAAAGCGCGCGAAGAAGCAGACGACTTTTTAAAACCAAGGTTGTGAGTCCTGTAGCGCTGGATCACTGCTGCATGGCCGTCCCGTGCCTTTGACGTATGCTGCTTCCGCTGATGACGTATATTCACCACGTGGTTTGATTACAATTTAGGCCAGTCTTTTTGGAAGTGACCCTGCGTTGTGTAAAATGTAATGGAGTTTCTTATGATATGCAGTTGTGCAAAGGATGAAAGAGAATGCTTGTATTGGTTGTTGTTGTTGGAGTTGTGATCGAAGTCTGCGTCCGAGTGGTTGGGAGAGGCAGAAGAAGACTTGTGGTGTTGGTGGTGGTGGTCAAATTGGCGGCGATGGTTGTGTTTAGTGGCGGCAGGCCTGAGGAGTGTTGTGGCGAGAAACAGTTGCGTCCCAGCGGACAGTTTAGCGCGTCGTTTGACAGCGGCCTGATGTTAGGGGTTTTATCTAGCCGGCCACCAGGCCGTGCTGTCGCTGGTTCCCGTCCACCGAGGAGGGCGCCACCACACCAAGCAACGCCTTTGATCAAACCTTATTGATACCAGCGACCAGCAGACGACATCCCAGCCTCACCATTACGCGCCAATAAACGGTCGTTAGCCAACCGAAAATCAATAGACGCAGCAACCTGCAGACAATGTTACCGGACCTGATCAAAACTTTCTGTTGTCTGTTCGGTCCTGGAGAGGCAGGAAAAAGAGGAAAGATGAGTGAAAGTGTCCGTCCTGTTATTCTGATTCGCCCATGCGGAAAACCTGCACCAGGTGACAGTGGAAGAGAGGACTGCCTGAACTCGGTCCCGGGAGGGGACGGGGATTCCCCTACCACTCCACGGGCTACCTGCTCGCAAAGCTACTTCAGTCGACAAATCCAGCGTTTAGTGACCAGACTGAACTATTTCCACCTCCTATTTAAAGGTCTGACCCCGAGTTCACGGCATATATATGTCCGGGTTGATAAAAGACAGATTTAGCATACACTAAGAAATTGGACTAATAAGGGGTCGATAGAAAAATCGATGCCATACTTTAAAAAAGTTGTTTCCATCTATTCTCATGAAAATACAAGAGAAGTGCCCATCTTGAAATTTAGTATTTAATACACTAATGGTATGTAGCCTACAGTGTCTCTTATTACTGCTACTATTGTTGGCGCTGGCATTATAATATTCTAAAGTTGAATAATTGAGTATGATGGGCCAGCAATGTACGGAAGTATGGTAATTAAATGGGCGGAGCTAATGTTACTGACTCGCCTGGGGACGGCCAATGACGGATGTTTGGCGGACGACGTTGTTGGCGACACCTCCAAAACCGGGAGAGCTTCAGTGGTTAACATCCCATGGCCAACTTTTGTTAAACTCGGCACCAATAGCCAGGCACACAATATCATACGCATATTTGAAATCCACTGTCTTTCAAGGAAAGAAACAATTTTAGCAGCATCTCTCCTTCTAGATTTACCTAGTTGTAATGAGCTTGCTGCCGGAATCACTTTTCACATACTACTCACATTATAATCACTTTTCACATACTACTCACACTACTTTTTACATACTACTCACACTACATTTAGGCCTACATACTACATACACTACCTTCTACATGCTTCTCACACTGCTTTTTATATGCTACTCACACTATTTTCAAACGCTTTAACCTCCTCATTTGTTTTGTCCATGAGCTGGAGTTGAATATGATTATGTTAAACGTTCATGACTTATTTTACTATGTTAAACGTTCATGACTTATTTTACATCTATTTATAAGTCAAACCTGTTGGTTCATGATTTTTTATTTATGTTCTTCCCTCCTCAGTGGTTCATCAGCCCCTTTCACCGTGCATGGTTGGCCTGTCCCTTTCCTCTATCTAACTCTAGAATACCCTTCTGCGGAGCTTACTACCGTAAAACACCTAATTTTAGCCGCACCCTAATTTAGAGTTAACCTTTGGACATCTTTTCATCATATTTTTTCAGAGATCCCATTGTTTTCAAGGTTGTGTAAAACCCTTTGAGCCGCACCCTTGGAGATTAGGCCATATTAGATCTATTTTCTTTAATAAAATAAACCCTTATCTAAACCGCGGCTTAAATTAGGGGATTCACGATAATGTGCGGCCCGTTCGTGCTGACTGACCAGGCGAGGGGAGGGGGTAGAAGGGGGTCTGTTGGTCGTGGTCCAGGCCTTGCATTATTAACCAGCTGCCCCATACTACAATGCTACATGTGTCAATCGGCGCGCACGTCGCATTCAGTGCCCTCATTGGGCGCACACAGAGGCGGCCGGCCATAGGTGCAGGGGATTATTTGACCACACTATTAGGCCTGAGAGCCACAACGCCAATTCTCGCCGCCAGGGGACGATGACCCCCACTTCCGGTCGGGGAGCCACCAGGTGTCGCTGTAGTCAAAAGGTGCTGACCGCCACCAGTGACCGACGTAAATCAGCGTAAGCTCCTCAATAGCCGAGAGGAGCGTTATTTCACCGTATTATTACGGCCGAGACTGGCTGAGGCAGGCGGCCACAATAGTTGGTGGTGGAGGGGTGAAGTGTATGTAACGCTATACATTCAACGGGCATGATATGACTAGGATAGGCAGGACGCGGAGGTCAACGATAAGCTCGTGCCACAATAATGCCTTAGGCCTATATTTCACCCATTTCCCTATAGACCTATACCTGAGAAGATTTTATTTTTTGATTTGTTTAACTATACTTATAACACATAAACTAATTTTCCACACAGGTGATTTGCAATAATAATTATAAAACAGAATAAAAACCTAAAAACTCAAAAAGGGTAGTCCATAGGTGGTCAGCATTTGGAACTACCAGTCATCAGGTAATAATTACTGGCGATAATGTTAATCCAATGAATCAAAGTAAGGTTATTCAACAAATATTCAGTCAGCATTAGACTACTTGTCTGCATATTAAAGCCTGGGATTTTAGGCAATAATCCGTACAGTAGACTATAGTGTATAGAAGGACTAGTAGTTAGCAATCACAATTAATATTGTTGTTTTTTTTAAATTGGCGTTGCTGTGGCCTGTATTTGCCAGATTGTCTTTTTATTCTGTGTTAAGACATTATGATGGAAACAAAACATTTTCATGAATTACATATTGTGTATGTTCTTCTCGCAAGGAAATATATCACCTTTGATTTTCGGGCTTAAACTAAATGATGACAGCACTATGTTCAGACATTTCTAAAACACTGTTTACTTTGGTAGAGTAAACCTTCAATGCAATGCACCTACTTACGGTAACGTTTGAGGCCTGCCGTGCTCCAGGAACTTTAGCATCATTCAATTACACAGAGGAACAATATGTCCATGCCAAGAAACTCATCTTGATGATATTAACTGGGAAAAAACGTTTCTCCTCCATATTGAGAGTTAAAACACTTTGAAACTTAGGAAATGTAATGTCATGAATAAGTATAGGTTCTTACTAGTTTATTTTCTCGAGAATCCTGTTTATTGGAATTACCTTTAGGTAATTTCCGGAAGATTAAGCCACACTATTACCTGTCGTTATACTACACAGGTTTTTAGATTAAAAAGAAAAGGAAAGAACGTTGAATGCAAGTGACACGAACCCTCTGACCTTTTAATTGTACGGCCGATGAAATGCCTGGAGAGAAGATGCATAATTGATTGGGCAGTATCTTTCACCTTTACGAACCTACTAGTGTATAATAAAAGAAAACCCTTTAGGTTTAAGCTAAGTTTAAACTAATCTGGTAGGTGTCAAACGCATTACCAGATTAAGTCCGACTGGAACTTCAATTGTATTACACATCTAAAAGTGTCAGCAGCAAGATACAGCCTAAAGGAATATTCAGTGACGCTTTAGTTTGGAATATGCTCGTAGCTGTCAGAAAAAGTTACAGGTTACCGCATGGGTGGTCCGTACTGCATGGGTGGTGGCTGAATAAATTAACCGTAAATCAACCAAAGCGTTGATAATAGTTCTTCGATATCCTATCAAATTTTTTTTTTTTAAAAGGGAAGAAAGAAAGAAAGAAAGAAAGAAAGAAAGAAAGAAAGAAAGAAAGAAAAAAAAAGAAAAAAGAGAGGAAGAAAGAAAGAAAGAAAGAAAGAAAGAAAGAAAGAAAGAAAGAAAGAAAGAAAGAAAGAAAGAAAGAAAAAGCAATGGAAACTTTTTTTAGATAATTCGTTCGCGGTCCCCTACCAAATGCGTTAATAGAACTCGCAACAATATGATTTGTTCTATCTGGCAACAAGACATATTTAGTTTGATAATCAGGCCTTCAATCATTCCATGTAGGGGAGAAAATGGTATCTAGAATTGAGGTCATCACCCCATTCCTAAGCAAGTTCCATTAGATACAAATTAGTGTTACAATTTTACCATAGCATTAAACAAGAGCTGATAGGTCTATTTTTTTAAGTGCAAAACCATTCACATACATCAAGTGTCTATGGAAATTGATTTGAAAGCTATCAGGGTAAAAACATATGCAAGACAACCGAATAAAAGGTTTAGAAATTCTTGATCTTTTTTCTTTTCTAACAAAGAATTCATCTGTAAAGTCGAATATCCTAGTTTTCTTTTATACATTTCCCGGGAAGGGAGAGAACCGATGTAGATGGGGGACCACTATATCTACACTCAAAAGATGTGCCAGGAGAGCAGTGTTAATCGATATCTTGTTGAATACAATTCAAATACGAAATACATCTGCTTAAAATAATCATTTGTGCATACTACTCACAGAATTTCGACAACGTGGCGTTTGTTTCGAGGGTTCTCAATGACCGTCTATTCGAAGTGGATCTGGACTAATTCATAATCATACATATATGGCAGTGATTTGTTTCATCAAACTCACTAGTTAAAAATATGTCTAAAGCTAAGATGGACGGCTGCTGTATACATGGATACACGTCACTGAGCTCTAAAGTAAGTAATCACATGCATAAAGCTGGACTGCACTTAACCAAGACGTTACAAAACGTTATTGTAACATCGCAGAACGTCACAGAATGCTATTAGAACGTCGCAGAACGTTACTTCAGAAAGCACATTGACAATGACAGTATTTTCACGTATTTGAATTGTTCATTCATATGTTTCCACGTGCTTTCGGAAGACCTTTTGTACGATGAAGAGATGATTTGAAATAAAAAGAAAATGTAAAAACTCTACTAAATATATATAATATCAAGTGAAAGCATAATTATAACCAATTCGGTGATGAAGCTTACAACGTGTTCACGAAAATCGGGTCCTCTCTCCTTACTGTTCTGTTTTTAAATGAACATTTTGATGAAAAGAAGCTGACGTCCGGCTGAACAATAGGAACAAAAGTTCAGTCAGTTATGCAAGAACATGACGTACTCTCAATCTATATTGGTCAAGTGTAAATCAGGTATTTAATAAACTGCTTGCCAATAGATTTGCAGATATATTTATGTTGGTGACATAATTTTGCACAACTACCCGTGGCCCGTTGCACAATGACATTTTGTTGTTACGATAACTTTAAGATAACTTTAGGAACAATGTAATTACAACAATAATTATCATTATTACGATACCCTTTATATCTCTGTTTCTACTGGACGAAATTAAATTTTATGGATTGATATATGAAGGGGCACTGTAAAACAACTTCCTGTAAAAATTATAATTCATTAAGAGTATTCTAAATAGTTTTTTTTAGTGTCAAAAAGTGCATTATAATGCGCAAAGTAACAACAAAGGATTCGTTGTTTTGCTGAGTTTTGTTGTTACGAACGGTATTGTACAACGGGCCACAGGCCTAGGGATTTTAAAGAGTAACATCGGATGGACAATTGTGATATTTCCTGACCTTTGTTAAGTGAATGAAAGATGAGGTTAAGAAAAGGACGTGAATCAGAAGGCATAAAGGGAATACGAGAAGGTTGAATTTGTTGCCATAATAACAGAAAAATCAAAATTAATATATCTCACTATAATATATATTTCAGTCACTCAACTAATGGTACACCCTTAATTCCGAAAATGTAGTAACTATTTATTTAACATTCTGCCATGGTTTTGTGTTCTTGCATGGCTTTTAAATGCAACGTGTGTTATTTGATTATGTTGATGGATAAACCTCCTTATCATTATGCTTATGTTTTACCAACATTTAGTGAAATAGGATGTCAAAAGAACAGATATATAATGTATTAGTTAGAAGGCACACTAATGTATTAGTTAGAAGTTACGGTCGACGGACAATAACGCACTACCTAAACCAATTAATGATTTCAATTAACACAGATTCTATTATAAATGAGAACTTTGACATAATTTGAAAAACACGTTTCTTCTGTCACAGTCGCATGTTCGCCCACTCTCCTTAAACATAAACGTTAGCTAATTTGCTAATAGTTCAAGTTATCTAATGGCTTCTTTGTGAGTAATGTCCTAGGTGAACTGTGTTCACATAACTATGTATGTTGATGATTTAACAATAGTATGATATAAGGATTCAAGTACCCGTAGTTCCGGTTTGCCGTTTATCTTCAATAGTCGAATGCCTTAATTCTATGATTAACTTCAAACAATTGAACTCATAGAGGCGTTTTCTATTCATAATACAGATTTAAGTGGCAGATTTAAGTGGCAGTCGAATACCCACCGGCCATCCCCTATGACGATATCGAGTGGAATACGTTATACCAGGCTTAAATAGTAATGAAGCTGTTATTGAAACAGTTCGTTTGTGAACAGTTTTCGGTGTTAAGGTAAGAAAGCAATGTGGTGTCGGCATGCTGATGAACACCTTGGCCCAGACCTTTTCCGAGTGGGCATATATATACGTACTGTGTGACCACCCAGCCAAGTGACGACTTAATGATAACGCTAGGCCTATGTGATGCTCTCTTAACGGTCTGTGATATTCTGCCACAATCATTAAGATAACGTTCTCCAACGTCACATCCTTGGCTAGGCATAAACCGTTTCTTTTAGTAGACAGTTTACCAGTTTACTATTGTTTAATGCCATCCGCCCCTATTCACAGGAAGTCTACAGAGGCGGTAGACTATGTTAGCCCAGTGGGCTCATGTTTATTTTTTGGCCAATTAATGCTTAAACACCACCACCCCCCTTCCTTGAAAAATGTCTGGTTCCACCCCCGTGCGTTGTGCCCCCGTCTGAATGTCTTGGCCCTAGACTGCAGTTAAGTCCAAGTCCGCTAGGTGATCAAACTATTATGCAAGAGGTATCTAGGTTCTGACAGGACTGTCCTGGCCCCAGCCACCAGTGGGGCTGTGACGTGGGGAGGAGGCGTGTGGGTCGACCCGCCCACTGCCAACCCCGGGTTGGTGGTCACGCCGACGTCCAGCTGTGACCACTGGTCTACTCAATAATGCACAGAGAACGCGGCTACAGCTAGAAATCAAATGAAATAGAGGGACCAGGTATACCTTCTACTGTGGTGTTACAGAGGAAATTGGATGTTAGATATGTTGTATTTTACCTCATCATAATGATGAGGTAAAATGCAACATATCTAAGATGCAAGAGACCTATTCATAATACATCATTCTATGTACTGGACCAGATTTAGAAGACACGTTATATGCTTATACATTCTTAGTTATCATGATATTAGATTAGGCCTATGTGCTTACCAATATGAAATATAAACTCATATGCAAGGTCCTAATTATGAGCAGTCACTGTGTCGTTATAGGCCCACTGTCCACCGAATATCACATTATTAACTGCGCCACGGGGTGCCCTCCGTAACGGAAATATGGCAGGGTGACGTCACCCAAATCTGGTCAGAGCGGCGTCCCTCCCCAGCATGTTAGTGGTTCACACCGTAGTCAGTCTATTCTATACCTAATCAGTCAACTGCAAGAGTCTAACACTAACACCTTACTGAAACAATATATTAGTGACAGTTTCTGGTATTTCCAGCCTTATGGAAATGCACATTCATGGCTCTAGAGCCTTTATTTAGCTAAGAAATCATAAAGATAAGAAAAATAATCTAAATTCATGCTATAAATGAAATTTTTCATAGTTTTCATTACTGATGAAAAAATTAGGAATTTTTGCATTTGGTTGCCATAGTAACTGGAACGTTGATAGAATGTCCAGACCCACCAATACTACTGCTATACAAATGAGGGTTTCCATGGTAACCATGGAACAAAATTAAGTTTTCAAAATTTGAAATTCTGAATCAAGGGACTGCTTGGCTATATTCAGCAAAAAACAGTTTCTGGATATCTTAATTAGAAAGGAAATAGCAGTATATTTCCTGAATCATATTTGGGCTTTCAATTTTTTGCCTTGATTATATATAAGTTATATCTTTATAAATACCAAAGACTGGTCTATTTCAGCATATTTAGCATATCCGACCTGTGTGTCTTCTAATCAGCATAACTTTTTTTCTAATAGGAATATTTAACTATTTTTTTCAGTTTTAGATTCCCCAAGACACCTTCTTGATTTAATATTCCAGGCCATAAGACTGCTTTTCACAGAGGATGTTTAAGAGTCCAGATAAAATATCTGAAAGGAAACACTGCCCATGCACATAAATGGACATAGTACATCGAGAAAAATTGATAATGAAAACTTTCTTAAACAATTCAATTATGAAAATTAAAGTCTCGACCATACGTTCCAGGAGTGTTCACCATTGCCGCCCAATCGCTCCTCCGGACCACTGCACGTACAACCTTAACTCCAACCCCGAACCAGCGTTATTCTCAAGCATGTAACACTTATGATATCAGCAGCTATCATTATTTTGTTACCCCAATCCGTACACGATCAACAGTACCCTGGACAGTGTAGAGGAGCCTTGCTTTTCGGACTCTCTCGATTTGACCCCCTCTGTAAGAGTAAAATGAGAAACTAACTTCATATTTTGCACTATTAGTGTGTTGCATAGGTCCTCACTCATCAAACAACCTCTACTTCAATATACTATTTTGCTAATTAATCTGTCTACAATAAAGTTTTGGTATCAAATCTACAAAGTCGTCGGTGAGTTAGATGTACCTTTCAACATGTCATTATTTCAATATTAGCATACATGTATTTAAGTGACCCCCTGAGCTGGCAAACTATTTGCAAATTCGAAACAATAAGGATACACTGAGAGCAATATCCTGTACCAATATCAATAAAGACATTAGCTTCCCTGCAACCTAATTACAGAGCAGCCAAATCGCTATTATTCTTTCAAACCAGTCTGTCAATTGGTAAGAACCGTTAATGAGCAGCAACCCCCTCCCCAACCTCCCCATTAACAGATCAAGGAACCCTGGAGGAGTATAGACCTTACAGATCAAAGCCTGTTTGCCCGGATCATCCCCTCCAGGATGCTCGGGATCGGCATCGATCCAGGACCCGGATGTGACGTCCCTGCGGGCTGTGGAGTGGGGGGGGGGGGGGAACAATAGGATCCGAGGGGCTAGGCTGGGGGGGTAGGCTAGGTGGGGTCATCCAGTGCATGACCTTTGGGTAGGGTCCGTTGCGGTCAGTCGACGTACGGGGTATATACCATGCCCTTGTTTCACTCGCCGGCTGGTTGCATGATCTATGAACGGCCCGGGCCGATGTAGAGGGTGAAGGGTTTGGGGTGGTCGTTGTATCTTTACTTTGTAAAATAAACACGGAAAAGATGAAACAATGACAATTGATTGAATATAATTATTCCGTTTCCCTTACGTTACTTGCCCATAATACATATTCCCATGTATAAATTAAGATTTCTGTAAAGGCCGGGACACATATACCAACTCGATCGTCGGGAGTGCTTACAACCCGATCGTCGGGGACTACCTAGTTGTAAGAAATATCAAGGGGGGTGCCACATATAACAACTAATCGATCTGCAATGAATGGTGGATTTCTAACAAGATACTATATACAAATAAAGTTTTACATAAAAATGGCATTTTCTTGAATTATAGGGAATATTTCATATGCATACATACAAATTAGACTGTTTCCAGCAAACTGTGATTTATTTCATTGTATTATGCCTTTACACAAATAATGATGATAGAATAGAGAAAGATATACCATTGTAAAGCTTATCTTATGCTCCATCAAGATTTAAAACTTATTTTTGGGAAAACCAATAGACACAAAAGATGACACATTATACAGCCTGACAGACCCGACAGTTGAGTTGTTAATCTTTAACATCTCATGATGTACAACTCGACGGTCGAGTCGGTAGAATTGCCAACCATCCTGTCGTAAGGCCATGACACATACACCAACTGATAACAACTCAACTCGACTGTTGAGTCGAGTCGGTATATGTGACCTGCTCTGCGATTTTGGGGCTACTTGACATGAATAATGAATTTAGAATAAGTTTCAGGCTTTCTAGAAATGTAAACATCTCTTAAATGTTCTGAATAGAAGCTGAGCTGTGGGCTCCTGAACATGATATGGTCAGACACCTTAAATCCATTAAAATTACGATACAGATGGAAGTGACAGAATCACAAATAGTTATATATAGAGTAAAATATGATCTACATTAATTATGATGCAAAGAAAATACTCCCATTTCTTTTCTAATGAAGATAGCTACAATCTGTCTTTTGCATAATGTAGCTTAAAAGTTCATCTTTCAAGTTTTACTAATTCTAGAATAAATGTCACATGACCTGGTTTCCATGGAAACCAAATTCTTCATAATATCTGTAATTCTATGTTTTGACGTTCGATAAACATTCCGGTAACCATGGCAACAAAATGTAAAATTTTAGGAAATTTTAAAGTTTCAGATAAAACTACACAAAATTTGATTTTTAGTCAAAATTTGGCTTATTTTAACATTTTTGGTCATTTTCTGTGTAAATATTGAAGATATACCTTATAAAGTGCATGTTAATAGGCCCTGAATTTGCAGAGCTGGTCACATATGTGTCCAGGCCTTAAGCCTAGTACATATTCATACACTCTTTACAGTCATAATTAGGTTGGCAGCTCAAAGAGGCGCAGTCCTATTTTGAGGCTAGTCTGTAAACGATATTAAAAAATTAAAAGATCTACTTCTTGTGGTGTGAAAGGCATATCATTAAATGTATTATAATACCCTAAATTCAGACTACAGCATCAGCATCAGACGTGATGTATATCAGAATGCTAGTCTTAAATTAAAATACCCTTAAGAGACGAGCCTCAGGATATTCCCTGTGCTTATTTTGATCTCTCAACTTGTGGATATTTTGTAACCGGTATTTGAAACACTGACTTTCTACTACTGATAAAGTGTCATCCTTGTTAATCTTTGATTTACAAACAGCGGCTTCAGCGCTGTTATTTACCACCAGATGTTACCAATGCACCAAATAAGAAAGGCAATTACCGTCCAGGTGTCAACCAGTCACTCTCCCACACCTTTCCCACAAGGGCTTGGGTTTTACAGGTCAAACTTCTTATCAAATGTAAAACATTCCTTCAAGCCTACTCAAGTTACAAATTCAATATAAAAAAAACAAGACTGGCCCCTTTTTCCCCTTCTGGTTTTGCTGTCATTTGGGCATTCACATCTAACTCGTGTGGGGTAATTAAGGAATACGAAGTATTAAATGAGAAGATTTGGGCATAAAACAACAACTTGGCCAAATTTTCTTCTTTTTTTTTAAATTTAAATTGCTTTAGAAGTGCTAAATCCACAAAGCATAGTTCAGTTATTCACTGATAACAAAACAAGCAGTTAATATCAAAATGTACAACAGCCTTAGCTTCGACTTCCGGTAGAAAATACAGCCTAAATTGCTATGGTCATTTTTGAAAATCATATGACTGTGCTTTTCGGATACGGCACTTAGCTGCGCATTTATACATCACCCAAAAGACATTAAAGTTTCGTCCCCGGTGTTATTTTTGTCCTATTTTTGGGCATAGCCATTAGGACCACATTTTACCTCTCCGTGCTTTTGTACTATTTGGTTCATGTCCGGCCAAAATGTTACTTTAGTATTGAAGTCGGTTTTGTTCCTCTCCATGCTTGATGAGGTTTTAGATACCCCGTTTTGTAATCCCGCGAAAATGCATATATAAAGACTACTTGTTCTGATACAGGAACATGTGCTTAAAATATGAAGGCCAAATGTGTGTTTCAAAAACCATAATCCACTACAAGTTTCCAAGTTGAGCGTGGCAATTTTTAGATGGTGTTAACGCGCGGTTGTTTAGGAAAGTGGTTTGCATATTGCACAGCTAGAAAGAAAAGGGAGAAATCCAGGCATCCTTTTTGCCCGCCTAACTGGTGGGGAGTAAAATTCCATTTCCGCAATAAAAGGGCATTTCCTGGACAAAAGATTGAGGGGTTCCATTGGGAAGGCATTGCGTGAGTCCCTGGGGCTGGGAGAGTGACAATGGGCTATCATATGAGTGGGGGGTTCCTGTTCGTTCCCTTGGGGGAACTTGATGACCACCGGAGCCGGTTTATTTAGTCTGCACAGCAATTATAGT
Source organism: Lepidonotus clava (assembly GCA_936440205.1). NCBI lineage: Eukaryota > Metazoa > Annelida > Polychaeta > Phyllodocida > Polynoidae > Lepidonotus > Lepidonotus clava. The sequence continues at coordinate 18,577,451 of OW387136.1, read as the reverse complement.
CCGACCAGAACCGCTTATCACACAGCGGCCATTGGACCTAAAACAACTTCCCGTTTTGTTGTTGGCAACTTCCACAGTCACCTCCAGTTTTGGCCGTCACCGGTAAATATGACGCTACCCACATAGTTCTACTGAAGCCATTATCTCAATTTGCAGTATGAAGAGTGTGAATGAAGGCCTAGGTGTTGGAATTAGTGAATTTAGAAAGAAATTATGGCAGTGGAAATTATCCATCATGAATACAATTACACCGAAGGATTAGTAACAATTCACGCTCAATTTAAAATGTGACCTGTGAATTCAATTGAAACTGAGTTAGAAAGTATTAAGGATAAAGAGAAACATGTTAATTGAACATCCGGGTAACACAAGTATTAGTCTAGTAACAGTGACAATTACTTAAGACATAGGTCGGCATGTACGCAACTTTTAAGTGGTACCAATCAGTCACTTAGAATGAATAGATCTGAATTGGTATAGTTGGAAAGGGGGACGGAAAGGCGTATCAGGACAATGTTTATAGGCCCATTAATATAGTTATGAAAGGTAGATCAGAATGACATAAGAGTTATAAAAACATCTCCTCATTATTCTAGCGGAATAATTCAGAGGAGAAACCCATCCCTCCATACGATAAGAAACCAATATATAATAGTTTCCTACACTATTCTCTCTAATCAGAACCCCCTCCCATGATTTTCACATGTAAAAAAGAACCCCCAGACAGGAGTTGACAATTGCCCGGCCGGCCCAGGGGAGGCCGTGATTGTGGCTGATGACGGTGTTCGTCCTCCATCCAGGCCGTGTAATGTGTGTGATGGGACGGCCCCTGCCCCCTCCCCCTGCCCCCCAAGCCCCCCAGCCCCTCCAGCCCCCCCCCCCCCCCCCCCCAGCCCGCCTACCGAATAACGCCCGCCACCACTATAATGGGAGGCTTAAACTTTCATGACCATTATGACTAACTCCCCTCCCTCCAATACCGCCCCTTTCCCCAGTAACGTTGTCTGCCCCCCCCCCCCCCCCCCCTCCTCCCATCCTCCTCCTGGTGATTGCATGTCTGCCAGCCGTCTGCCTGGTCGGCCAATAACCACGGTGCTCGCCATGTCACATGACCGACGTCCCACTGGAGTATTAGTATGACCACGTGTAGCCTACATACTTCCTTTCGCCCTGGGCATTTTTCATTGCACCCTGAGATATAATTGTAATCTTCTTCTATTTAGACTTATTTTTGTCGGAAATATATTTAGTATATTTGTGGTTTACAACGGTGGTATCAATGTATAAGGTTATGTGATTATTTAGTCATAATTATATTTTCTATTGCTTGCGACGTTTAGAACGCATTGAACAATTGCCCACGGCGAATGGGGCTTATCTGAAAGTATGAGTTGATATGGACGGTAATGGAGCCACTTTCATGTGATGCCTTCCAACCAAAAGGTCCGTTACCTAAATCTTTATCATTCTCCATAGGAATATTTGCGATCTACTTGAAGTAAAGGGTTGGAAAGGACCGAAAGGTAGCTAGTGGGAAGAGAATTCAGAGGAAAGTGAGATTCAGGAAAAACGAGACAAGCGTCATAGTAGGTAGGAAATAAATTAAAAGAAAATTTAATGCAACGGCTTTCCTTACCAAATTATCTTTGAGGCCCATATTGTATTTCACATTAATATGTGGTGGAGGGTACGTTTCATTTTGTTGGTTACATGACGTGATTACAAATACGATTAGGGGAACCTACAGACAGGAGAGTTGGGTACAGGCATAAAATTAATGCAGACAGAGAAGGTGGAACATATACATCATTATAGACAGGGCGGGTGGGACATAGTCATGATAGCAAACAGCTAGGCAGGTGGGGTACAGACATGATAAAAGATGGGGGAGGACCGGAGGGACAGAGGCAGGATAAAAGACTGGTAGGATACAGATATAATTTCAGACAGCACATGTGGGACACGCCTATAATTAAAGGAAAGGCAGGTAGGATATAGGCATAACTACAGACAGGGGAGTGAGACGCAGACATGATTACAGACAAGAAATGACATAGACATGATTACAACCAGGTGAAGCTGGATGCAAAGACAAAATACAGAGAGGAGAGCAGAAGCAAGATAGGGACAGTAGAATTCACACAGAAAGGCATGATACAAACAGGATTATCATCACATGGTCAAAAAATGGAAAAAGTTCCAGGTCTGAGTAGATGGACACAGGCATGACTATCAGTAAAGGCCAAGAAAGGGTGGACGGGAGAAAGGAGGGACCGAAAGCAGGTTAAACATAACAGGAAACCGGAATTAAGGGAAGGATATCATTCCAGCTTCTCTACTTTGCTGAATTAGGATAGTTAGGGGAGTTAGGACATAATTATACAAACATGCTGAACAGCTGAAAGGGGAAGCAAGATACAAGATTACAGCCGGGGAGATATGCAAAATAAATACAGAAAGCTTTGGTTGGAAACACATTATAGAGAAGAGCTTCCCAGTTGAAAAGGGCATGTCGGTCCTGTCTTTGTCGTTCTTCCATTGAAATGGATACTATATAGAAAGAACTCAGTGGGAGAGCGCTCGTTCATTGATTAAGAGGTTTGGTTTCCTATTCGATTGATACATGTTCACACATGAAAACAATATAAATCTAGTATACTACCCTGGCACGACATGGAAGAGTATCCCCTTAGTTATGCATTAAGTGCCTTGTAAAATATCTCAATGAAAAAGCTAGAACAATCAGAAATTGATACAAGACATCTTCTAGTCTTGTTGGTGCGGTGATATCCGTATTGTAACACAGGCAGTTTATGCCACCTGCAAAAAGGTCGTTGCCACGATTGCAATAATATATCGTATTATAAGAACACCGTGAAACGTGTGTCTGCACTGTGATATAGCGTTCAGGGTAATATTATTAATATTTTATGATGTGGTAAGTTATTATTAATTTGGTAAAAGACTGGGTTTTAAATTGTAAGAATTGTTGCTTCGAAATCAGACCATTTAAAACATATTAACTTAAGAACATTCATGTCAGTTAGCTATGACAGGTAAGGCATAAGTGTAATTTGGTGCCGTATCTGGTAACCGAACTAGCTCCCTGTCTGATTCTCAGTTTACAAATTAACCTTAGAGATGATTAATGATTATAAGAACCTGGGAACACCTTCAGGTGGGTTTTCAATTAGCAGTTGACAAAACCCCATCATCTAATTAGGCACTACAGGTCTGGAGGCAAACATTGGTCCCCATCTTTACTGAAGTGGTTCTACCTGTTTCGTCCTTGTGATATGGTATATTTTGTATTTCAAGCTTAAGAGAAGACGAAGAAGAGAAAAGACTCACGAGCAGCGTTTTGAACCCATGAGAGCCATTTCCGCCCACCGTACAGAATTAATGGGAATAAAATCCATCTAACAGGAGGTAATACATTTACAAGTAGAATTTTGCTAGTCCATACTTTAGCATCCAAAAGGCAATGGCGGGGCACATGTTTTGGACATAGTTATGTTCACACATCAAGTATGAGAAGGTTAAAAGTCTGAACCAATTTTCATTCAAACAGGGAGCCTGTTTCCGTACCATGCAAGGGAGCAGTCCGTTTTTAGTTCAAAAGGTTTGTGATAGTGCCTCCTCGACAGGAGATTGATATATATTGCTACACACCTGCAAATGATAACCGCTCCCTTGTCTCAAACCCTTTGCAATCGAAATATATCACCACAATGTTAATTTTTGTAGGCCTCCTGTTCGCCTCTGGAACGGCATTATCCAGAGATGAATACTTTTTCTAGCCTTCATGATAGCATTGAATATAATTATACACTTGTTCACAGGCTGGGTAGGGTAACATGGGTAAGATGACCATGGGCTGGCTCTTCATGTGTCATGCTGTGCTGCTACCTTGAGGGTATTTATAAGCATTCTACAAGTCAACAAAGGAAACTACCTGAGAGTTCTGAAACTCTTCACTTTAACCCCCTTCTATGTAAGAAATGGTCAAATGTATCAACTATATGTAATACTTTAAGAAACTCTCAGGAAACTATGGCAGTTCGCATTTTAACTCTGTCATACCTCATCTTGGTAGAAAAGGATGTCATGCATATGTTTGGTGACAATATGTGAAAAATAGGATTAGCAAGCCAAACTAAATAGTGTGGTTATGTGGTAAGATGCCCTTATAGGTAAGGGGTAAGATGGGGTAAGATGACCCTCGGGGTAAGATGCACTTTCACATTGAAAAATACTGATAGATCATTATATCTATTAGATTACATACCATGAACATTTTATATTAATCATTGTCCATTTTGTATAAATTTTTGGTATTCTTAAACTGAGAGATGCAAAACAAAACAGCTGGGGTAAGTTGCCCCCACCCCCCCCCCCCCCATCCCACCTGAAAGGGCATCTTGCCCGTGGGGTTGGATTAGATGGCCCTTTCATAGAAAATAGTGATTTGTCTTTTAAACTAACTTCCTTGCAACTGTGATGAATGCCTATTCATCCAAATATGTAAAGAGACCAAAATAAGAAAAGTAAGGTAATATGACAAAAAGTATATATGTTAATAAAAGGAACGAAAGTGTAAAGGAACAAAGTGTAAAAGAACGGAAGTGTAAAAGCCCGAAAAAGAGGCCCGAATATGTAAGTAGGAACGAAAGTGTAAAGGAACGAAAGTGTAAAGGAACGAAACCCGAAAGATGTAAACCGGAAGTGATATGTAAACCGGAAGCGAGAATGTAAACCGGAAGTGACGTCAGTTGTAAACCACGTGACCAAAAGCAGCCAATCAGGGCTAACCTCTAGAGTATATAAAGGGGCGGTGAGGCCCGAATAAACAGAGTTCTTTCACAGTTCTCCTTGTGTCCACACGTGTCTTCTTCCCTTAAACAACCACTGAGATGAGCCGATACGAGTTAATTAACCAGAAGTTCGAGTAAAATAGCAGAAGTTCGAGGTAATTAGGCGAAACTTCGGACGGGGGCCCGAAGGCCCGAGGAACGGGAACGAGGACCGAAGGACCGGGGTAGGGCGCGAAGGCCCGAAACTGGCCCGGATGGGGTCCCGGAAACGTAGGCACGGAACGGCACGAAGGCCCGAAACGCGGAACGGGGACCCGGAGTCCGCGGGAACGACGGCGCAACTGGCTCGGCCCCATGCTACCAAACAATAGGCGACCGTCGGCCCGACGACCCCGCGGACTGGAATCCGGGGTGGACCGCCCTATCGAGGTGAATACCGGCCTTGGAGATAGAGCGAGACAAACCGCGGCTCCCCCTTACCCCTACCATATTTTCCCTCCCCCGCAGTCCTCCATCTGACATCGAGCACCGATTCCCGACCGATTCGCTCAGCCCCCCCCTCGTGCGCGAGGCACGACTCTAAAAACATCACATCTCGGTTCTTTGCCCGGATTCTCCGTCCGCCCGAGACCCGAAACAATTCCCACGTTCCTCTGCTATAGGAATCGGCAACCCCGACCTATCAGAGAACGTCACACAACCAAATGAAAAGTCAAAATTAACAACTTTCTTAAAGAAATGTTATGCTCATAGTTCCATACAATTTAGATCCATACAATTAATTTACAAAAAGGTACAACATGGGCAATGCAAGGAATATTACGTAGCGTTGGCTTAAGAAATTAGAAAATAACTCAACTTGACATCCTCGCAACGTTCATTAACATACACGTCGGGCCATACACGTCACATCATGGACGCCCCCAGTGTATCTCTTAACATTTGTGTCACACATCTTAACCTCCTGTAGAAGTTTCATTATCAGTTCCGTTTACCTTTGTAAGGCAACATTATGTGATTATGTGACGTGTAAGGGCATATTCTGCTGCACGTTGGCTGGCCCGCGTTGAGGTCATATTCCACTATGTGGAGTTTTTCTCGCTGTGGGCAATAGACCTGTCCACTTTGCCAGCTAGCCCAACCCTTATTTCTATGATATTAACATTTTTAGAAAAATGTTTATCATACCTGATTCACAGTAATTTTCCTAGTACTATTACCCAAAACTAACTTTATAAGCTTTTACTTTTAAGTTAAATATGTAGCTGTAGGACTGGAAAGTAAAAAATTAATGGCATTTTCCCATAGGGAACAGTGTTAAAGCCCTTTAGCTTTGCTCACAATGTCCAACCCTAAAATCACAAAAACATACCTTATTTCAGTTCACCTTAAATGGAGCTAATTACCTATTTGAGAGAAAATAATAATCTATCCTCATTTATTAACACCTTATTGACTTGGAAAACATAATGACTGACTCATTCACTCAGATTTGTGTCAGTGGCTGACTTTGCAAAAACTGCAATTATGTCCAACCTCTGTATCATGCCAGCAATACATCCCAAAGTGGACAGGTCTATAGCGTATATTCCAGTTACCATTATCAGTGGCGATCTAGTGATGCAAGTTTTCCTGAGACACCCTCTGCAAAACAGGTACACTTTTAAGTTGCAGCTGTGTGACCACGTGACATAAAATCAAAGTTGTTCTTCATTGTGGTTTCCAGGAAATGTTTCCATTTGGAGCTGTTTTTCCTATTTTTCCTTTCCCATCATACTCAAATAGCAGACATGATCCTAAATATTTTATGATATATGGGTTCATCAAACCCAAGTGAACATTTCTGTCGCTTATTGTTTCATGTTGTGACAAAATTAATATTAAAAATGTTATAGGAATAATGTATAATTAGTTTAATCCATTATGACCATAGGCTGGTCGACCGGCCGGGTTTTCGCTCACTACAACAACTGGCCGGTAGGGCCTTCGGGGTCAAGGTCGTCGTATCCAACGTTACGCCCGTCCGCCATTAATTTTTCGTAACCTTTTAGGGTTTGTTTACATTTGGAGATTACATATTCAGAAGAACTCCACAACTTATTCCCTTTACGAGGTCATACAATATGATATGACTAAGGAATAAACCAAAAAGTAGAATTTTATGTCATCTAGATTCAATATAAATACAACTCAAAGTTCAGATTTCCATTTCGCCAGAAAATAGAGCCCTGTCGGTCAGGGAATAGAGCGGCCAAACGCGTCCCTAGGGCTTTTTTCAATTTTTTTTTTTTCAAATTTCAAATTCTGAAAATGGGTTGGGCATACCTTGCACTATCGTATTTGTCCGTTCACTCCCCATTTCCTTTCCCAAAACTGTTTCCAACCATCCATCTGCATCTCAATTCTGCTCAAAACTACTTATACTAACATTCAATTGTGTCCGAATTCCCCCTCTTCGAATTTCAGACTTCTTCGCCACTCATTCAATTCTGCCTGAACTCCCCGCTTCAAATTTCAACCTTCTTCCCTACTCCTTGTTGCAATTTTCAATTTTGTAATTTTCAATTTTTCAATTTTTTTTTTTTGTTAATTTCGTTTTCAAATGGGCACACCCTCCTCGGTAGTTCCTCCCCTTACTTAATTATTCATGGTCTCATGCATAAAATTAGCATTAATAAGCATTAGACTGACAGTGACTGACAAACAGAAACTGACTGAGGGAGACACCTGGTGGGGAAAAAGTGCTGTTGCCAGGGGTGACTGTGGAGAGTTAGTGAAGCAGAGCTGCCATCCAGTGGCAGAGACTGGAACTAACTTTCAGACTGGATTCAGGAGTGGGGAGGGGCTATGATAATGAGGGGGTGTGGCTAATGAGTGATTAGGGACTCTTGTACAAAAACAAAAATAGTTGGCAGTAGTAAAAGTTAATTGGAAGAGGGAGAAGGAGAATATTTGGAAGAAAAAAAAATTAAAAAAATTGAAAATTGAAAATTGAAAAATCACATTCCGTAGACTGCACCACGGAAACTGCAAATTGTAAATCACGTTGGGCTGACTGACCCACTAGATGGGAATTTGATAATTGGTGAGGAGATTGGGGTTGTTTTGAAATGTAGGCCAGGCCTTAGCCGTCACACTTTGGATAAATAGGGACGTATTTGGTACACATATATTGGTCAAAATTACGAATTTGAAAATCAAAAAGCGGCCAAATATTGCTCAAAATTTGATTGGCCGCTCTATACCCCCACCCCTGTCACCAATGTGCCAATGCATGAGAAAGTAGTCCCAAACTTAGTGCACTGCAACAACTTTCAAATGCAAGAGATGTGCAACAGAAAGACACTGGTTCCCTAAAATAACTTATTTCTAATTTGTTGATTGAATACTAAGTCATTTATTGACAAAAGAAAAGTTGGCCCAAGGATTGAGCCAAAACGCCACATTTTTCAAGTACTTCCGGTTGCACCCAATACTAGGCCTGTGTCGCCGACCTGGCCAGCGCGCTAGGCTATTATGACCAGAAATCCTGTTTTATCATGGCTGCCTATGGGTAATTTGGTCTCCTCCAATTAAATCCTATAGATATAAAGATATTCATTAATATAAGAGGAGGGGTAGAATGGTCAGATCCATACCAACCGTTTGGTTGATTACTGTAATAAGACTCAATCAATATTAACAGAGATATAGGTGATGTAAAAGTTACTTGAACTTATTAAACTTATGGGGTTGCAGTGGCAACCAGGGCCATTTCTACTGAAATAACAGTATACCCTGAAATAACGGTACCGTCTGAAATGCAGGATCGTACCGGTTTTCCTGTGATAGCCTCAACCTGATGAAATGAACATAATATGTTCATTTTGCAATGATTCAAGACCATAATTGTTCCAGAATATTTATATCTGCCATCATATGAATCCCTTTATCAATTATCTTAATCAGTTAATAGGCCTTTCCTGAAGTTTATCCGGTCAATTTACTCAATCCACTATGCACCATAAAATCCTCATACTCCAATTGTGGAACACTGGTTTGTTTGTATGTTCTGTTTGTATCTTCAACAAATTCACAAAAACATATCTAATCTGCAATTACACATTGTTACAACATGAAACATTTTTCGAGATCCCGGGCCTATCTTGCCATGTCACTTTTCCACCTGTGTGTTGATAATAATAGTTTTTGCCTCGTATTATCATTGCTTTGTTTTACTTTGATTTATTGTAAGTCTGACTAGTATACACCAATTTTGTAGTTTTACCAGAGTTTCGTTGTGATTTACCTCAAAATTATGGGTTAAGAATAATTATTGAATAAGAAAATAGACAGGCAAAGAGGAAATCGATAATTGATGAACTGTAGGATTATTATGAGTCTGGCAAACAAACCAATGACGAATCGAACATTATACATTCATACTAATGTAAATGTTTGTATAGAAATCAAAGGCCAAAAATAGAATTGAGATTAAATACAAAAGGGCTTTCACAAAATTGACAACGTTAGTTCTGGTCGTATTAAGGAATGAATGAATCAATATAGGAAAGAAGAAGGAAGATGAACCCATACTTATTTATAGGAATTAACATTAACAATAATGATATATAATGTTGAGCTAGTAAAAACCCCACTAAAGTTCACAGCAACACTTGCATGTTAGTCAAAATATTTAATACCCCTATCTCAAAGATGTAATGTTCTTGTTCAACAGCAACAAGCAGTGTATATGGACTAACCTTTAAGCTCCTGCCCTTATCGATTTTTTATCACTTTTATACAAGCACCAAACCACAAAGTCCCCAAAACCAATAAAACCCTTGAGACCCAAAATATCTCGAGGGCTTCTAGTCCCACCCTTTATTGAGTGTTTGTGACATGGGTTCTGCACAGTACAAAATGAAACAAACTAATACACGTATACAAAATATATATATATAGGTATCTAAAGTGAGGTTCTATGTGTGTTAGACATAATGGATAATCATATGGCACAATTGATTAATTTTCCTATTTTTCAAACATTTGTACCTACTTCTATTAATAGGTATATCGATTTTCTGAAAAAGTTAGATTGGTGACCCCCTATTTTTTTCCACTAAATGATAGCCATCCAATCTTATCTTATCATTTTATTCCAATCAAATCTCTCACTTCAGCTTAACGCTAATTAAACAACCCTGATATGTCTAGGCCACTATCTGCCATGAAATAACATAACTAAGTTTTTTGGAAAATATTTTTATCCCACATGTTCATTCCTGTGAAGGGGATAAAAAATATTTTTTTGAAAAAACAGAACACTTTATTTGGTATCTCTGGCTAAAATTTCGTTTCAATCCCCCATTTAATGTTCCCTAAAGATTGCAAATTTTAAAATAGTCATTAGATAACATACAGAATGTCCAAATACTACAAGCACCTACAGCCAGAGCCAGAGCAACTGCATAAACTGTAACCCCATTACTCAATAACAATCAAGGCTGTCGATAGTAGGTGAAGGACAATATCCCAAGTAATTAAGTTCAATTTGGTGAGTGCAGTCTACATAAGGTCCAGGTCACTTTGGAGGTGGCGAGTGCATTGCCTTCCTTGTGACGTCCATACTCCAATAACCATTATCTAACCAATCGCTCCAAATGGTTGCTAATTAACTGTGTATCCATTCTTGATTTGATTATTGTAATACTTAGACAGTTTAAAAATCTGAAGTGGTTATTGAACAAGTAAGGAAGGCAAAGAATAGTAAATTTTTCAATTATTTACAACAATTGAGACCTGGGCCTGTACAATTGTTAGAAATTAGTAGATAATCTTGGTTTCGATTTCAAGATTATAGAATCTTAAATCATATTAAAACTGTACAAAATACTAAATAAAAAGCATTTTAATATACATAATAATGAACGCTAGTTGTTGGTGTATGGTTGATTAATAATCAGGGAACTGTTCTTATGATGTTTAACGTTATTGTCTTTATCACTCCTTCTGTAAGTGCTAGTCAAGTGGTAGGTAAGTTCACAAGATGGGCACTCATTTCCACAATGCAAACAACGCTTTGCTGTAAGTCAGGTTTATTCGGTGGATCACTTATATGCGTACAGAGCCAGTGCAATGATGGTTGATATTCCTAGAGTCACAAGTCCAATTGATGAAGAGTAAGCTTTCTCCTAAGAGTCCGCCTGTGCTTTCATCCGTTCTCAACACAGTAATTCCTTCAACAGTCACCAGATGTCCTTTTCTACGTATAGCTATCCAAACCCCTTCGAATCCTTAAGACTCGTTTCTGTCCGAACGTAATAGTGCTCTCCATCGTACCCAGAGGTTTTACCCAATATAGGCAGTCTGATATTTATTTTCCCCTAGTCTGAGCAAATCGCTAAACAAGTAAGGAAGGCAATGATGGTAATAACAGTAATTTTTTCAATTATTTACAACAATTGAGACCTGGGCCTGTACAATTGTTAGAAATTAGTAGATAATCTTGGTATCGATTTCAAGATTATAGAATCTTAAATCATATTAAAACTGTACAAAATACTAAAAAAAAAGCATTTTAATATACATAATAATGAACGCTAGTTGTTGGTTTATGGTGATAGCAGATACTAACATTTAACAGATACTAGCAGATACTAACATTTAAAAAAATTAGGCTTAACCATTGTTTTCAATGGAAAAAACAAAAACGAATGCCGAGAAAAAACTACCAATGTTTTACTACTAAAACTTGTCTGGTATGTTATACTGGTATGAAAGCAGATAGTGAACACTAAAGAACTAATGTTCACTGTTTTAGAAGAAAGTTATCACAGGAAATTCAAAAAAGGGTAATTATGGTTATGTAATGCTTGATTACCTGATATAAGATTAATCAAGTCAGGGAAAATCATTATAAAAAGTATGTCCTTAATATCAAGGTGCTTCTAAGAAATCCAAATCAGCAGAAATAGATATATTTCTCTTTAGTTTATAATTCATCGTCCAGGTGGTGCGCTGAACAGTTGTGTGTACCTTTCACAGCATTCTCCGGAGGAAAATCTGGGCTGACTCCTTGTATTTGACATGGTAGGATCACACGGTCCCCATAGTGCGGTAAGGCGTTACTAATAGTAGACATGGCATCAGGTGTACATAAAATCACTCTTGTTCAGCGAGTGATTACACCTGGATCTATGTGCACCTGCCTGGTCGGAGCGTGCTAAAGGTCTATCATCAAAAACACCCTACCTCTCCGCCAAAGATGCATACAAATGAAATAGAAACAAACAGGACGCAGAGGGGGTTATCCCCCCCCCCCCCCTTCCCTCCAATTATCCTGGCCGAGTTTCGCGGAACATATTATGATTAAATGAATGGTTTGAAGGGCGTTTTAATCATAGTGGCCAGAGTAGTTTCCTTAAGTCCACCTGCTGTATTACTGCAGTTCATTTGTTTCCTATCTTTTTGAATGAAACTGCTGACGGGATTGCATATAAAACTTATTTGAATTCATTTCTAATCTTGAAGAAAAGGTTTTGATGTAACTGTATTGTGCTTTGTTTACAAAGAACTCATAGGGCCTAAGAAGGTCACCTTTCGTCAGTGAATTGGTTTAATCCTACCTGTGCAGGTCCATGCAGGTTGAAGAGGAATAGAGGTATAATGAAAAATAACTGTAATGTATTTTTTCAAATGAAAAAAGAACACCTCATATACCCCCCTCCCCCAAGTTGTGCTATTTACTGGATTAAGTAATCTTTCCGAAGAACCCGCCATCAAAATGGTGACAATTATGTTACTTGACACATATTCTTAGACATCTATAATTGTGCGCCAATTTCAATTACAAACCTTCATATAATTTTGCTAAATCTAGTATTTTTAGTAAAAAAAATTACAGGAAATCTTAACATATCCAGATGGGTTATCACTTTTGGCTGCTTAAACTCACTGTAACCAGAGGTCTAATAGCACTCCCTCACTATGAAAATACCATTTTCATAGTGACAATTAAGGGCTAACGTCCGAAGTATTAATAATGCGTGTATTACCCCATCACTGTTCAGTGATATTTGTTATACTAATAATAAAGACTGCACCTGATCAAATCGTATACAATGATATTAAATTATATATCATAGATATACAACCGTCCTTGGGTATCCTGACGCATTTCACATGGAGAATACAAATTATATGCAACGTCTTTATGCATGACAAAACATCCAGGCATTATCAAGATGGAGTATGTACATGTATATTGAACCAGAGTATACTGTGTTTTTATATTTGAAAGTGCTTCGGGATTCCTGTTCATGAGCATTTGTTACCGTCACTGAGGTAATATTTTGAATCGAATTGTTCGTTTTGCGTTGAGCTGTAAGGTTAACTTTGGAGTCGTCAGAGGGCAGCACTGACTCCACAGCTACTTGTAAGAATGTTTTCTTTCAGATTTTACACAACAAACGTAATATGAACCCAGCCCAACAAACGGACGTAACAACTTTGCCAATCTCATCTGTTCAAGGCTAGACGGATGATGGATACGGTATGTATCATTTGGTAGAGTTGCCAAAATTCTATAGCTTTAAAAAATGTTTGTATGGAAATTTAAATCACTTTCTTTACTAACCATGACACTTACATCGGTATGCATATCATAAAACTTGAGACATTATCTGAGGAAGGATTCTATCTAGAATCAATTTACCGGTACAATTGTAATCTGAGCGACCACAGTTGATACATTTCAAAGAGGTTATTACTTATTACACTAGTGTAAACTAATAATGTGTTTATCCCTGGGCGTTTTGTTTTTTGTTTTATCAACTTTATCCACCTTACCAAACCAGCGAAAGTCAGAAATAATTACATCTTAAGTCAACGTCGTAAGGAAACAAGTTCGTCTATTATGCATGTAATTATTTAATTGCCCTCATGTTAATCATGGAATTATCCTGTGTTAGTTCTTGGAGCTGTTTTTTTTGCTTTACATCATTTTCTGCCAGGGTGAAAACAGTGGTGTTGATGCTGATCGAATCTAAGAGATGGAGACTCTGCACTCATACATCGACCCAGGCGGGCCGGGGGTTCTTTTATTTGCCATATTGTATAGACCAGAGAAACCACTCTTTGCACATGGAAAATCCGAAAATTTGTGAAACTGACATTCCGGATTTTAAAGAGAAAAATGTAAAAGGAAAAAAGAAACAAGCAAAATAAAAAATAACTATATCATCAAGGAGTAAATATGAAGAATCGCATTCTTGAAATAAGTTTTATTAAAATGTTTACACTTTCAATATACATGGAATACATTTCTATCATAAGGTCATCGCTATTTCAAACACAAATATTACTAAACACCGTCTATTTTTAGGGAATTTACATCCTTCCAGTCAAGACGACTTATATACCATTTTATTCAGTTGCAAATTATAGTTGTATATACATTCCTCCCCACATCTTAGAACGAGAATCCAGGAGGAGAATATCTCTGAATTCGGACCTCGAAGATAGCTGTTTTCAATTTCATACACCCAATCGTCTCATCATGACGCGTTTCACCGACGTGAACAAAAACAATTATTCAACGTTGAAACTGATTTTCCCGAAAACAAACGAATAAGAATTCAATTTACCAATCACACATTTCACAAAAAAAGAGTTATCTTTTCACTGTCTAATTCTTTGTAACATGAACGTTGTATAGGCCATTCGCGAACATAAATATTATGTGTTATACATTGGGTTCTTTTTTTTTCTTTTTTTTTCAAAATCATCTTCAGGGGTAACGTACAAACTATTGAGAAATGTTAATAAATTCAAGGTTGCTAGAAGAAATGTCCTTATGGTATATTCTTTATTTTTTCAACATGCTTCTGACTGTGCGGATTTTTCTATTATTGTGTGTGCTTTATACAAGTTTTCAATTATTTCGGAGTAATAATTCTGAGTACACATTGCACACGTAGTGTACGAACGTCCCATCGGCAGTCTTTTCTCCCCGCCCACCTATCCTGTCCCCCGCCCATCCAGCCTGTCCCCCGCCCACCCATCCTGTCCCCCGCCCCTCCCTGGCCCCCGGCCGGCCCCCTCTACACGGCAGTACCCCGCTCCAGGTTCTGTTTGATCTCCTGCGTGTACTTGCCGTAGAACCGCTCCAGTTTCTGGTTGAAGGCCTTATTCCGCTCGTTGATGTAGTTGATGTCGTCGTCCTCGTCGTGAGGCCGTCGCCGACTGTATTTGGCACGTTTGTTGATTCTGGGGACGAATACAATGGTATTGAAATGAGTATCGATAACATGTATTACATGATTCCAGAGAAATTCAGACACATCAGACTGCTTATTTATGATTGTGTCTTACATTATTGATCAATTTTCGATTTTCACTTTTCGATTTTCATTTATGTATGGACGAGACTCGATTTAAGGTTGCCTTAGGGGTATTTCGGAGGATAAATTATAGAATGCTTTATAAACGTTGCCACAAAATTGGAAAATGGTATCGACGTTAAAAGAAGCGGGAAAAAAATCGGATATCTGTACATTTTTTCATGCCCTTCTGACTGTAAAGTCTTTAGCTTAATTAGACAGAAAAATAAACTTTCATTTCATATACTGCGTCTTGAAAACGGTGCATTAGTTTCTTTGAGATCGCACTTGGTTGAGTGCGGTCGCCAACTACCTGGGCCTATACAAAATGTGGCTGTGAAGATAACTTACTGTTTCTCGAGGTCCACGACCATGTTGTCGATGGCGTCTTCACTGTCCTTGTGTTCGCCAACCCCCAGCGTGTTCTGGTCAGGGTAAAACGTTTCGCCCCTGAGGGAGGATATCGTGAAGGAAATATTATACATCTTTTCTCATGATGTTTTACCAACCAAATTAATCTGATTTGCATTTTTAACGTTTATTTGTAATTAAAATTCATATAAGGAATTGGATTAAAAAGGTTCGTCATCTATCAATACCGACAATAGTTAAACCAATTTCTACATGAATTTCCTTGTCTGAGTTAATGCTTTTTGATGTATAAATTATTCAAGCTTTGTTCAACTTCATTTTTTAATTTTGAAAAGGGTAAATCGACGTGCTTGCATGTCTGTATCACTGTACAGGGATGTAAGTTGGGGAGAGTGAAAAGATCGGAAATAGCACAAAGAAAATCTGAATATATCCTATAATGACCTGAAACGTGTTCTAAATATCAAAAATTGAATAAGGTTTTTGGGGTGATGGGGTGAAAAAAATCGGAAATCCGACAAAAATCGGAAAACTTACATCCCTGGAATCACAAGAGACAACTATCTGGGAAAATAACAAGAAGCCTGCCATCATATATTTCATATATGCTAGCTTGTGGGCCCAGGTATATATATATGAAACGTATTGACAGTGTGACGCCTATGTTTTAACATTGAATGGGAATTATTCAGACACTGACAGTGACTTAGGCCTAGACATATTAAAGTTCAGATTGAATATTTTGATGGTAGGTAAGAAAAAATGACACTATAGTGACAATTCAACAAATAATTTAATCTTTTGATCAGAAATATTTGCTGTCGGGGGCTTAGGCCTATCTGAGTCCAGTCATTTTTTCATACCATCTGTAAAATATTATTGCAAGCGTTTCCAGGCCTAAAATGATCAATATAGGACCTTGAGATATAGAAGAACATAGATATATACATTAATTTCATTTTGATAGGCCTAATAAGGTCTAAATAATTATTTTTCAGATTGCCAGTGTCGAATGCCCGAGGCGAGAGGCTGAGTCCAGCAGCTTGTCTAGGCCTATCACTGCTGGAAAAGATTATATGTACCTACCTGTATAACCTGAGTCCTGAATGCTTCCGAATACTTAAATCCTCCACAATTATTGGGTTTAGGCCAATGTCATCCTGGTTTCCTGAGTTCAACGTATCGATGCAGGCGTGATGGGGAGAGAACCCGGCGAAGGGTTGACGGCGCCATGTTGACAGTGACAGTGCCTCCACGTGTCCGATCGATCCAATGTTTTCCCTTCGATACGAACGCATGATTCACGCATGAATTGTCAATGCGTTGTATGCGTTTAAGGCATTCCAGACGTCCAAAATATATATATTGAAAGCATCAGATACCGCTGTAATCCAGGCGGAGAAGGCGCAGCCCCCGGTAACAACCAACCGTCCCCGCCGCCAAAGCAGGGCGGTCTGGACTCTGTCAGTGTCAACGGGAGAGGCGAAGGATTGCAAGAAAACATCGCGATGCATTTACGCGTTTAGACGCGTTATTTCGCATTATTTTCGATTCTGGGACAGTGGGAGGCTTAGCTATGGGTCGAAATCTATCTGTGGATACCAATAACTAGAGTTAGATAGACCGATTTCATGGTGAAATACGGGTGCATAGGTCGGGGACAGCATGGCGGCCGGGTTCTTCTTCATCCTGCTCAAAGCACGCGGGTATCACGTGGTACGAAAGGAGGACGCTGATTGGTCGACGGCCCCGACAGCGATATGTAAATGAGATGTCACGTGATCGAGAGGAGGACGCTGATTGGTCGAAGGCTAATTAATTATTCACAAGTTCAAGGCCGAAAGTCACGTGATAGCAGGAACGATTCTGATTGGTCGACGGGCCGAGAAGGGGGCGGTCCTTCCCTTCCCGCCGACCTGAGAGGCTGGCAGGCGCTTTTCTGTAAAATGGGACTCAGAAACATGGCCCGAAAACGTATTAATAGTTAATATTTCTGTCCAGGACGCTTAAGTTCACAGGTTCAGATGTTTTGACATATACTGATATATTTTTTTAGGCCGTAGCACCCTCAAAAATACCTCCGAATTTGGTGAAGAAATGGTGTGTCTGAGGCTTTTTTACTATGTAAGATATAGGCGGGTGGTGACGTCACGACTCGGCTTTTACTGTCGTTCCTCGCCCTGGCTAGATTTGCGGGCCTTGGGGCCCACAAATAATTAATTAGATCTAAGAAAACTTGAATGATTAAGGGACTTTGCTTCTATCATTAACAGCGTTTATACTCGACCAGTGGTCACCGTAGTGACATGTAACACGTGGGATCATGTCATAGCAATATGGTATGTTTCCAACCTCTTTGACCTGTGATGTTATCAATGTTTATGGGGGGGGGGGATATCAATATAGAGCTAACTTACATTTTATCTTTTTCCCTTCCATAAGTTTGTTGATCGGGCTTCATGGATTTTGTAAGGCGTCTGTATTGTCTGAATGTAGCTTGCTCAAAGTCTGAAACAAAGTACATAACGTTATTCTCTGGTATTATCGTACTTAATACAAGCATTGTTATATGAAAGGTTATTTTGCGGAAGCGTCAGATAAGGAAGGAGCAATATCATTGATGATTCTGTCATGGAACAATAGAATCTTTAGAAAGAATGACAACACTACTGCAGAGAAGCCAGAGATCATACTATTGGATTGCAAAATCTCTGGCCCTTTACTAAATCGAGGGCACTTGAGACCTGTTATATCTGAAGATCAATAAAAAGTTCATGAAATGTTTAAATACGGCATGTGATTCAGATTAATAAGTTAAACTCACCAGAAAATCCTGTGTCTGGGTCCTTCCTTTTCTTCTTCCGCTCCCAGCGCTCTGCTTCATCAGCCCCCACTTCGAGAAGTTTCACTCGATCATAATTCTCGCCTTTTGCCTCAGCTTCCTGTAAAAGTCACACACATACATGTTTTTTAATAAAAAGGGCACATGTTACAAATACTAAGCTATTTATGTTTTTCTTCAATGGTGAGGTATTCCAATCATCAGCTTCCAAACATTTACCTACAGGAAGCGTAAAAGCCTCAACTTTAGTCACCTACAGAGCAGAAGTTTACACAGATGGGTCAGTTGAGGCCCTTGTAACACGTGAAAAAAACTACATATTGAAATGGAAATTCACAAAGTACTATAATTTAATAGTATAATGTATTCTAACCAACGCACACTGACAAACAAGGATAAGGGAGGAGATTGTATATTATGAGTTAATTGTCCCTGGATTTCCTATATTTTAAACACAAGATCAAGTATGTTGGGTTCTAAAGAACCCAAAAGCTCCGTCTTATCCCCTTTGTTCAATAACAGCTGAAACAGAGGGAGAGGGAAAGGGAGAGGGAGAGGGAGAGAGAGGGAGAGATTTATTGGAGAGCAAAAACACCAGCATATGTTTAATATGACCGCCCCCAGTGGAAGAAGGGGGTATTCCTGACATAGTTACAGTCTATTTTTAGAATATCGTAATGTATCTGATCTCCAATCATGATTTGGTTGATATGAAAAATGTTTGAATACCATAAAGATCCTATGTTCAAACCTACACTCTTTGAATAGACCCTTCTCCACATCCCGGCGACCCATCACAGTCCAGTGGAGGTAGGACAAACAAACCCACGTGGTGAGGACAGCGCAACACCTGATTGGTGGGGGGTGATTACATAATGCTGATAAGGAGCTGAGGAGCTCTCCCATTGGCTAACAGTTAAATCAAAACTTTTATTATTGAAAAATGTTTATAAAATACAAGACTTACATTTACAGACACAATTTATACATACAAAAAGATCAGATTCTGAACTGTATGGCCATTGTCATGAGATTCTTCAAACTTTTATAGCTAAAAAGTTATAGGAAGTTTAATATAGCCAATTTACATATGCTCAAAGAGAGAAAACCCCAAGGCTTGTCTGGGTAGCCCTTCTTTGGTTGAGTTTCACACTAGGTGGCGTGGTCCGGAAAATCATTTATTACCTTATCCCCCTGGTGAGAGACTGAAGAACCAGCATATTTTCAATATGGCCGCCCCCATGGGGAAAGGAGGTGTTCCCGACCTAGTTACAGTCTATTTTTAGAATATTATTATGACATCATCTCGTCAATCTCCAGATACAGACTTATTTATGCTAATTTCTACACTCTCAAGGCATTTCCTATGAGAACACCATCACTCTCCGAGCAGATTCTCTATTTCAGAAATAGCACAGTTGAACTATTGTTACTGTTTGATTTAAGACTGCGTAATGTTCGTGTATATCCAAGTCTTCATGAGTCGTTTCTCCAGAATGCCTGAGTAATTCAGACTGCGTTTAAAGTTTGTCCGTCCACTTCCCAATAGTTCAAAAGAAATGAACGATGAGGGAGCTTCTTAATATGAAAGGGTTTTTATTCAATAAACATCTCATCCTGAGTCAAAGCCACCATGTATAAGTCTTCGTCAGTCCACCTCCCATCTCCTATCAGCAATCAACCACATTTAGAACACGAGTTGCTCCAACACCTTCTAGACCATTCTAGTACTCAGCTCTATCACAATCCTATGTCCGAGGTAGTTGATATTGGTAAACTCCAGTCTGTTACACGGGAGCCGATGTACTTACTCCAGGTATAACTCCTTGGCTAAACTTACTTAGCTGATGTTCTCACTAAACTAAGTGACTACTAACTTCTAACCAACTAACTGCTCGCTCCCTACCTTGCAACGCCTTTTATATTGGTTAACAGGTGGCGCTAGGAGCGCAAGATATTTCTTCTAGAAGTAGACTAGAAGTAGACTTGCTAAGCCTGATCCTTGACGGATTATATAACACGAGAATATATTAAAAGTGCTAAGCTATTAGTACACAGTGTCCCCCCCTCCGCTGGTACCCAGCGACTGCTGGTCATTCTCCATACACATTTACGCTGGTATCAGCTTTTTGGGACAACCTATGACTCTGATTTATCAGATTATCGACGTGATCCACTGGACGAAAATGGAGAAAAAAAGATGACAGGAAAATAAAGTCATTAGAATGGGTCAGAACGTGTAAATAAGAAACATACCTTTCGTTTCTTTTCTTCTTCTTCCTCCCACTCAACTCTGGCACGTTTGGCCTCATAGTTAGTTGGTAGTTTCTCCCGCCGATCCTCCTCTACGACCTCTTGGTGATTCTTTTTCCTGGCTTCATTCTGAAGGAACATAGAAAACAAGCAAAATTATCATACCAAATCAATGCAACCTGATAGGCACTCTTGTGACACCAGAATACGCCCTGAAGGTTTGTTTGCAAAAATTAACCAAAAAACCTTTTTAAACAAAATACTGATTCCCGTCAATACACAGTGCGTCCACCTATGTGTATTGGCATTCGGCCGTTGGCAGGGGATGAAATAACTACGTGCCTGAGGTCGTTTGATTTAACAGGATAGGGAAATTTGCCCAATTTTCTCATCTTCTGAGGACGACCAATAATAAAAATCTGGTCCTCAAAATATAGTTATAGATCGTCCACAATATTGGGACAAGCTTAAAACATTTTAAACAGCTATTGAAATGGCCAAAGAGTTGAAAATATTAGTAATTTCTACCAAAATGTCTGCTCGTCAGGAAGAGTCCAGAAATGATCTTCGGGTCGTCCACACCCCTTTTCTGGTCGTCAAGGAGACGCGGACACGCATATTTTCCTAGCCTGATTATTTTGTAAAGGAGTTTAAGACGTAGCTCGCAGTGTTCAAATCTTTTGTTGGCGCCTGAACATTTTTTGCTTATGATGGAAAGCGGTTGTACACCTAGAATATAATATTACCAAAGAAGGAATCGGCATCTAAGTTTGAGGCTCTATTTCTTTTATTTCCATAAAGCTTTCAAGGCGACCTAATCTTCCAAGCATTTACTTATTTAGACCTAGTTTCAGGATACCAAATTAAATATATGTAAAGAGTTCTAATACCAACGAGAGATCGTGGACCCTATATTTCAGTGAAGGCACTGGATTTACAAACCTAAATTCCCCTTTGGCCCCCAGGTATCAGAACCTGAACTCGTTATCTGTGTTGGAGAACTATTTGAACCAGACCGATATCTATTACTTTTGTACTGATGTAACGCCAAGGGGGGGTGGGGGGGGGGGGGGGGGGGAATTGCTGTGTTCCAGTAACATCAGTCCAAAAGATTACTAGGGTAGGGAGGTGGGTATTTTTTTGTGGGTGAAGGGATTTCTTTTAAATGTTCTCTTTTTTTGTGCTGTGATATAATACAAAATTTACTATTCTTCACAATAATGTCTTTGAAAACGTTAGGGTCGGGGCAGAAAATTAGGATAGGACCGGTGTGCCGTGAAAAACGGTCCCCCGTGAGAAACTGTCCCCCCCTCTTCTGAGCATGCTCAGAAGAGGTGGGGACAGTTTCTCACGGGAGACCCAAGGCCATGAAAATGTGTCCCCCCTCCTGTTTTCTCACTTTAATTGATTATTTATGTTATTATTTTATAAGATAGTATTTCATATTGAAGCAAATAAATTAGTTTTATAATTTAGATCGAGAATTTGATGTTTATTTCATCCATAGACTAGGAAAAGGGACAAGTTAGGGTTAGTGTTGAATCCTAGAGATGGTTTAGAAGAGAGGGATGATTTATTTAGTTTTATTTTTTTCTCTAAATCATGTTTTTCATCTTATTATATCATTATCTATCACATGTAACACAATTCACCATTTAAAACTGTTTATATTACCTATTTTCTAGGGGGGACAGTTTTTCATGACCCCATTCCCCATGAAAAAGTGTCCCGGGGGACAGTTTTTGATGGGGGGACAGATTTTCACGGAACACCAGAACACAAATGTTTTCATCTAACAAAACTATTCATCAGCCAAATAGAGTTAGACCTAAACAGTGAGGATTCTTTACGGATAATCAGCCTTACCCTTTGCATTCCCAGATCCTTCAATCGGTTCAGCTGGGCTAGCCGTTTGGCAGCAGCTGACTGGGCCGCCGATCCTGCAGCGGCAGCAGCAGGTGTCTTCTTAGAGACTGAGCGTGGAACGAACTGAAATGGGAAAATAACATACATTTATAAATATTTGATGAAACCATAGATGATCGTGAAAACAGGAAATTCTGCTTTTTCAGATTAATATTTCGTAAGTAATTCGGAAATAAAAGTAAGAGGATATTATTTTTCAAATAAGTTATATGACCTACGGAGTCACTCTAAGAGGCCCCGTATTAAACAACTCAGCAATAGACCTGTCCCCGACGCATGTAACAAATCAAACGTAAACAACACGATTGCCTCATCACGACATCAGGTCTCAGTCAGCCTCATGAGTTCAAAGATTTACAACGTTCAATGATTCATTTAGACACTTAAATGACTATTTATCAGTCAATATTGTCAGTGTGATTGACCAGCAATGATCTGTTAATAAGGTTAACATTATTTCAATGTAAATTGTTGAAGATATGTGTTGTTTTTAGCTGATTTTATTCGGAGGAAAAGAAAAACTTCACACTTACGGCAGCCATGTTTGTATGTCTCCGAACAGTAATTCATAAGTAAAAGATCCTGCCGATATGGATTTTATAGCTTAATTCAATAAAGTTATTCAAAAAACGTACAATTGTATACAATTTAGTGTGCATATTTCATATGATTGTTTTTAACAGTTCTATAATAAT
The DNA here is from genome assembly GCA_936440205.1 of Lepidonotus clava. Lineage (NCBI taxonomy): Eukaryota > Metazoa > Annelida > Polychaeta > Phyllodocida > Polynoidae > Lepidonotus > Lepidonotus clava. The sequence goes on along the minus strand of OW387136.1, from coordinate 18,554,188 downwards.
AGAAGTCAATAATGGTTTTAACGAAAACTGCACTTGGTGAAATCAGGGCATCCTCTACCAGAATCGACGGTTTGCGTCCGCTCTCTCCCTCAACTCGTCTCTCTAAGGGTTGGCCCCATAGCCCCGCGATCTTCGGGGCACTTCATACGCGCACGCCTTTCGGTCCGTAACCCGACGCCAAAACATAGTTCCCGGTTTGTTTGGTCTTAAATGTTGTAAGATAACAATTCATGCATAATTATCAACACAGAATTCATATTTAGTGGTTTAGATTTTGTAACAGCTCATATAATCTTTGTAAAAATATTCATATTTTCACAGTCATTGCTTTGAAAAAGATCGTTGCTGCCGGATCTACTTCCTTGATTTGAAAATCTATCAAACTCTTTCTTTGTGATATTGAGGATGACAACTCTTGAAATTTGCTTGGATTGACTCATTTTGATCATATAATGTTATACATGATAGTATGTATGTTGCCACATCATCTGATTGAATTATAAGCAATAGTGACAGCTCCACAACAATCCGCCGCCATTGCCCTTCCCAGAAACTGACCCATGCAGTGATGATTCGGACGGAATCTGAGCTGTGGTGCAGTATGAAATCAGGGCCGTGACACCTTATCATACTGTGAGTGAGCCGCTTAAATTAGATTTAGTTTTGTATACAAATTACCATCAAAACTTGTCAACACATAAGAATAATGTGCTTCTACACATTTTTTATATTAAATAAATCGTTTTTTCAATTGATTAGATGGATAACGCGAGGAAGAAACAGACTGGAGATTTACTAAAATAATTTTCAAATTTTGTGGTAAACTTTACCGAGCGATAATGAGGGATATTTGTGGATAGTCCAGACGTTTTTCGTCTGTTACCTATTCGCTATGGAAAATAAACCTATTGTAACGTGTGAGTATGCTTCATTTATACCATAATTGAACAAAAGGTTCGCTGGTTAAGTCCGTCAACCATCTTGATAACTTGCATGCCATCTGAGACGTTTGTTAGACATGCAAAGACAGGCCTCTCAGGCTCAAAATAAATCAGCTGCTGTCCTGAAACTTGATGACACTTGACAGTCAGTGGTCCACAAGTTTTTTGTCCATACGTTTTTGGCAAGCAAAAGGCCTTGACTGTCTGGAATCAGGAAAACTACACCCTGAAATGTGTGGGAACTAATTTCCTGGGCTAGAAACCTAGGTCAGGTATCTATGTTGTCAATTTGCAGACAGCCTCAATTAAAAAGTGGATCTGACTCTGAGCTGTGATGGTGAACAAGGCGAAATGAACAGCAGAGACACACCCCCACGGGGCCCACTGCCACTGGCCCCAGGGTCCGCATTCTTGAAGACAAGTGTGTGTCATGGTCAAATTTTAGTCAGGGAAGTCCTTAGGCCCAAAAACAATACATTGATCTAGACCTTCTAGTTGTGTTCAGGTCTCATGGGCCAAAAAAAAAGAAAAGGGTAGGTAGAGACTAGAGTCTAGGTTGGATTTTTTTTTTCTAATCTACAATTTTTATAAAAAAAAACAAAAAACATGACTCATTATGTTGAACATTAATACTTTCTTCCATACACATTCTACAATAGTTGGTTTGATGTAAAATGAGTTTTCTTATGTACTGCATGTAATTTCATTCCCATTGGGTCATTATGCCTTTATGTTAGCTAACTTAGTCCAAATCGCAGTCTTCTCTCCATCCAGACTGCAGGCCATCTCGAGACGTAGTTCTCCATCAAGAGATGACAGAACCCTTATGTGAAGACTGAAGCAAGTTATTTATTAGAGTCCGTGTGCCAGGGAAAAGTTTACTAGAATAGGACCCTTGATTGTCCAGTTGAAAGCTATATCATAAATTGTTTGTATGCATGTGACATTCTCACAAGATCAAGAGCTATGTCTAACACTATAGACAATACGATGTGGCATTCTGACTTGATTAAGATCTCGACAATACGACCTGAAAACGATTTTTTTCATTCAGTGTGATTATGTCTATAACGCTGATCATATTATTTGTTTTAGGTCATGGCGATCAAACTCTGTTCGCCTCTCTCCACAGCACAGTGCTCCAAGGCCTGCCGCGGGAACCAGTCGAATGGAGGAGGTAAGGGCCTTTGTATTGTGTTGAAACTCCCATTGAAATAAATTCTATACCGACCATGTGGGTTCAACCATACTTGTTTTTACAAACAGTTTATGGATTTGAAGAAGTCTTATTAGACTCCTTACTAACTTCCCACTGTTAATGCATCCATTTCATCATTCTAAAGTAATCTTATTATGTTATATTTGCAAAAAATCATAATCTAGAGTGGCTTCACAAACTAGTTCCGGTCATAGACAACGTAGTTCTGGTTTCTGTGATTGGCTTAAAGCAAACCACAACGCAAATCAGTTATATATTGTCAAATAAAATTTTCAGTGAACTTTTTTTGTTGACAAACCATGTATGATCATGCTTCATCTGATAACAGAATGGTATGCAAAATTCTATTCAAAAACAGATTTAGACTGTCATGAATACTCATTTTCTGACTTGTTTTGGTCTGTTGTGTGGTCCACACAAATACCTAGATTGTTTACCCAAAAACTGATGATGTCATCAAAATGTTATTTCCAGAATCCCCCCTGCATTTTCACTCTGCTAGCAGAGTCTCTAATGAGTATTATTTTTGGTGGAGAATGATGGGGGAATTGAGAGGAGGCAAACATGGATGAGCCTGGCTTAGTACAGAAAGGAAAGGGGAGGAATTGACCTATTGACCCTGAAGATGACATCACTGATTATGGGGCAGTTGGGTCACGTGGGGGGATTCCCCAACAAGCTGATTGCAGACCAGAAAACAAAAACAAACAGATCCTCTTTCCAAGGATCATAATTATCAGACCTCTAGCCACCAATATTTGATTTTAACTGGCAATATGATTTATATGAGTGTAGTTGAAGATGTCAGGATCGATTTTGAAAATTTAAAAGATTTACTAAATTTTGATCATTTTGCATTGTGGTTTGCTCGGGACCCTCGTAGGCTGTATAGATATTTTTATCTGTTTAGTTTTTTTTATTTTTGCTAATAGCAGCTCTATTACCATGTCCTCTTGCCATGTTCTATACATCAATCTACAATAATAAAAGCTAACACAAGAACAACTTTGAAGATTTGATGTTTATTATAGATACATATGAATATCATTTATCAATTTTATACTGTACATGAATGAGCTGAACAGAGAAGTTTCTGTTGTGATTAGTATATACTATCAGTTACACCAGGGTACCAGCAAATTAGGAAGTTCTCTTCATTTGCACAAATATGAGTCATCGTTGTGCAGCATACCATAAAGGTTAAATGTCCTTATTTGAGAGAAACACTTTCCAATGTTATGTAGTTTTGTTAGACATCTAAACCTTCCTACATTGACCTCTTTTCTCGAGGCTGCTGATTGTTGGTGGTGTTCTCTTTTATTCTATTTGTCAGAAAGGGACCTTTCGTTGTTTTTCTCAGAAATCGTGAAAATCTAATTTTCAAAATACCGGTACTGTTCTTTTGGTATCTTTACTTTCAGTGAACAGTAAATCAGTTGGCGATTATTCATTTTCCCAATAGATTTTCTGCTATATTCGATGGAATTGGGAGATGGCCAAACTTGATCTTGCAAAAGACATGACGTTACCTATATTAGAGTATAAAGAATTGCAATCTTCCGAAAGAGGTTTTGAAATATATACATGTAAATTGTGACTGGTTCTTGTTGCTTCCACAATTTCCAAGCAGATGTCAGGTTTGAACGCTTAAGTCGCCCACATTGGTGCATTAGTTCCGTTAGAAGAGTGAATTCCTCAGCACCTTGAGCTGTACTTATTTTGATAACTCACGGAGACAGTTCCTATAATAATACCATGTTTTATCCACTGCAGGTCATACGGTCGCCCCCCACGGACCATCCACTGCGCCGCTAACTTCGTGCCCTTCAACCCCGACATCCTGCCCGGGGAGGATGACTGGACTCTGCTCGGTCGGCCCTTCTTCCACACATACTGGACGGACTGTGTAAGTTATCAACAATGTAGGAGGTCTTTGTCTTCATCAAAATTAGTAGGGTTTTGCGAGCAAAGTATATGGATTTGTTTCTTTGATTTTCTTTTACTGCCATCAAAGTTATTTAATAGTATACATATCTATGCTTGGGCAGCATAGTGTAGTGGGTTACATTCTCGCCTCCCACTTGGCCGTTCCGGGTTCGAGCCTGGGCTTGGCCCAATACACCACCTTGCCTTACCGTCGTTCTCAACCCCATAGATTCGATCACAGTACTTTGTACAATTCAAAAACAGTGAGTTGGTGTCAATATAGCTGAAAAATTGCTGTACAAAAGTTGATATTATATAACAGTTACGTACACCTTAATGGAATGATAGTAAGGGGCCTTCCATGAAGTATGTACGCATCGAGGGGAGAGGGGAGGTTGGACATTTTTATAAATGAGCGTACGTTGTAGGACAAAAACAATGCATACTTTGGCCCAAGGGGCGTGGGGATCTGAGATTTTTTTAAAGTGCGTACATACTTAATGGATGAGTCCTAAGTAGTTTAGTAAAATCTAAATATGAAGAATCATATAATGATAAATGTAAAAAGGGTAAAAACTGGAACGGCTTTTCAGTACAAACAGTAATCATTTATTTTAGAATAGTATTCTTTGGGTCGGTTATCCGGGCACTTTGACATAGGTGGCGCTGCAGTAGTGGCCAACGTTGGTGAATACAACCCCATAGGATCAATGGTTAAGAAAGAGGTTTTAGGCTCTGGGAAGTAATGGGGGGTATCTTTCATCAATTTTACAATATGATGGTAATGTTCACATATCTATCTTTAGAATTCTGTAAAATTCTGTAAATTTTTGCATAATTTGGGGATATTTTTCAATGTTTTTGTGTTTTCCCGCCATCTCTCCCCATAGGCTTATCAGTGGTCGCTAGGGGGTTGTTGTCACCCACAATGGTGGCCTGATAAGGGTCCTGGGCCTAGCAACGGCCTATGCCGACTCAACCATATAGCATCGATTTCTCTATGTCCAATGATTTATATTTTGTAGGATATAGAAACATACAAGTCTGTGGTCAAAGATGAAATCACGGAGTGGCTTGCTGCACTGCGGGTCCACAACATAGGGGACTGGCTGATTGTTGTAGTTGTCAATGATGAGAGCAAAGTCAAAACCAAACTGCTTAGGACATCGGTCATCGACAAAGTTAAAAGTGACTTCTGCAGCAAGCAAAGTGAAAGGTAGTATTTCGCGTCAGAAAATTGGGAACGATTTCAAAGAGAAAAGGCTTTAAGTTTAATTGCGACCAAATGTTGATGACGATTTTCAAGAATAACTAGGTTTTAGTAGCTAACAGCCAACGCGATATGAGAAATAAACAGTATCAAGATACATGAACAGAATCTTCTGAGCTTGTTAAACGATCAGAGTATCAAAACTGGTAACAGTTCAGTTCCATTTCATCAAGACGAGAACACACAGTTTTCACCTACAGTCACCATTGAAGAATATAATTGCAAAATAAATTCATTTCTCATTTCCAAATTGCTTCCGTCCGGGAATAAATTGTTTGCATCCTGATTTTTCGCTCACGTGGTTTCCCACAAAAAGCTTTTTTGATTGACAGGGTACATGCATGTTTGTTCTGCAATAACAGGTTCTCTAAGCTCAAATATATTTTCCAGATGCGTGGTGCTGACCGAACCTCTGCGCATGGACTCGCGCAGCTCTGAGTCGTGGGGCACCATGCTGTCACGGATGCGGCAGCTGCTGCTGCAGTCGTTCAACAAGAACCTTAGTCGGTTTGAGGAGTATATGAGGGCACAGCGTGAGCGGCGCACCGAGGCCACCTGGACCTTCAACCAGTACTTCATGCTGCAGGTAAAGTCATGTTTCATATAGAATACTTTTGGTCTCTCCATATGAAGCCTTCGTAGATTTGTTTAAATGTGAATTCACACTATTGTGAATTAACTTGGAAACCTTTCAATAACCATTGAATTCTAAAAGCACAATCAATTGCTATACTTTTTTAACTTTAGTTTCATCGTTTGACATAACGAGTTAATTTAAAAACACTTTTTGTCATTATTGAAAGGTGTGAAAATGGTATAATTCCCCTACCACCATTAATTTCAGTGTTTTACTTTAAGATAATTAATCCATACAAAGAGGAGAGTTTATGGCTAAGTAAGTTGACATTTTTGGGAGTCCCTAGTTATATCTATGTAGTATTGTAGCTACTGGTGGGGACTCCCTCAATCAGCCATGTCTTTAGCCATTTAATTCTCTTTGTTCTCAATGACCGGTTACACAATCTCATGTTCAGCTGTTGAAGGGCATTGTCCTACAATGATTGTTAGAGTCAGGCAGTTTGAGAAGCCAGAAGTGGGTTACATAACCAGTACTTGAGCCAATCCACCCTCACCCCTCCACATTAGGACCTCCACTGTCACCTGCAGGTGGGCAGGTCTAGGTGGCTGGGTGCAGGGACCTAGTACTAGTAGTAGGAGCCCCTTCCCTAAGCCCCTCCCTGAGTTGTGTGTGACAGCAGGAGTGGTGGTGGTGAACACTACTCATAGCCCATATAGACTTCAGGTTGTAGGAAGGCCTTCAGTTTATTGAGGGACGACCATCGCTCATGCATGAGCGGAACTTTGTAGCTTTTGCTTCTTGTTAAGATTCTATGTAAGGGTGGCTGTAACGCCCCATACCCACTAGGCGATCTTACCGTTGATGGGCGATTTGGAAAATCGCTGGTAAAGTCGTCAGGTGACTGTAATATTAGGCACGTTTGATATTTTACTGGCGATTTTACCAGCGTTTCTGATCCCCGTCGCCAGTCGCTCAGAACGCACACCATACCCACAGGGAATTGCCCGGCAACAATGATCGCCCATCGCTGATAAAATTGCCTAGTGGGTATGGCGCTTTAAAGCATACTCAATCTTTCTGACATCGGATATATGAAGATCTATGTGAAACGCAGGAAAGAATAATGTGTATTGGATGTGCACTTTTTCTTCACTCCCATCATATAAATTAAAAGTTGTCACCCTTGTAAATAAGTGAAACAGTTTGACCTGCTTCATAACCCAAACTTTCTCCTTCACCCACCCAGGAGGAGCTGGCCTTCATGTTCGAGATGCTGGGGCTACTGGAGGACGCGCTGGTTCAGTATGATGAGCTGGACGCCCTCTTCACCCAGTTCGTCCTCAACCACGCCGCTGGAGGTAAAGTATTTCCTTAGTTTACCCATCTTCTACATCTTATGGGATTATTTTTCCAGTTTATTCCAGGCATCGACCTGACAATTTTCTAGTGGTTTTGCTATGCCCCCACTTTTTCTCAAAATGTTCTGGTCTAATTTGATTCATAGTAATGTATTACTGTTTAAATAACTTTAATGTACCCACCTTAAAAGCTCTAGCTTGGACGGCCTCTGTTCTAAACACTCACCTTTGTGTCCCAACCCCTTGGGGGTTCCGGGGTAGAATATAGGCCCCCAGTAGCCCCTCCTGATCGTATAAGGCGCGGAATGTGGAACTCAGCACTGATCAAGAGGTTCTTTGGGTTCAATTCCCGGTTGGTGCTTGGTTCACTAAGGGATGAGGTACAGCAAAAATGATTTCCAGGTTTTGATCCCGTGCTGTTTGCAAGTCCTGTCACCTTCATCTCATAGATATGATTACCAAAGACAGAATTCCTTCGAACCTGTTTTCACTGGCTATGTGACCTTAGATAACATTACTCACCCAGTACCTAACCCCACGCTATCCTCTCTCCCTGCAGACAGCGCGCCCTGGCTGCACGCCCTGTCCGAGGTAGCCTGCTCCAGCTGGGACGGCCTCTGTATTAAACACACACCTCTGGGTCCCAGTACCTGACCCCACGCTATCCTCTCTCCCTGCAGACAGCGCAGCCTGGCTGCACGCCCTGTCCGAGGTGGCCTGCTCCAGTTGGGACGGCCTCTGTTTTAAACACACACCTCTGTGTCCCAGTACCTGACCCCTGTTACCCTCTCTCCCTGCAGACAGCGCGGCCTGGCTGGACGCCCTGTCCGAGGTGGCCTGCTCCAGTTGGGACAGCCTCTGTTTTAAACACACACCTCTGTGTCCCAGTACCTGACCCCTGTTATCCTCTCTCCCTGCAGACAGCGCAGCCTGGCTGCACGCCCTGTCCAAGGTGGCCTGCTCCAGTTGGGACAGCCTCTGTTTTAAACACACACCTCTGTGTCCCAGTACCTGACCCCTGTTATCCTCTCTCCCTGCAGACAGCGCAGCCTGGCTGCACCCCTGTCCGAGGTGGCCTGCTCCAGTTGGGACAGCATCTGTTTTAAACACGCACCTCTGTGTCCCAGTACTTGACAAACATTATCCTCTCTCCCTGCAGACAGTGCGGCCTGGCTGCACACCCTGTCCGAGGTGGCCTGCTCCAGTTGGGACGGCCTCTGCCTCGCTCAACCCATTAACATCGACAAGCGCCACCTCATCAAACACAACAAGGCATCCCTACTCGACTTCAGGAACTACCTCTTCTCCAGGCAGTGCACCCTGCTCTTTCTACTACTGCGGCCCTGGGAGGTGGCCCAGCGCTGCATCCCCTTCATGCACAACTGTATCCAGGAGCTCGACATATTAGAGGTATTTGCCATTCATCCAGAGTCCCATACAAGAATACAATTATAATTTTTTTTTTTTTTACCAAAGCGGTAGCAACGATTCTGTTCGCACACTTAGCCACGTCTCTTCACGATGTTATGAACAATGTATAAATAGAAGAGGATATATCCGCTAGAGCTCAAAAAGCAGTCAGATTTCTGCAAGAATTTAGATTGTGCTGTTAAAATCATATCAGTTGTCTGTTCATTTTCATTGTTCATATTTCAAATGTTAATTTTTTTCCTCGCAATTTTTAAGTGACGCGCCCATGTCTTTAAGATGAAGCTCAAACAGACTGAAGCAACTAGTGTATAGCTTTTACCTGTATACATTGTTCTTGCAGCTGAAGATGGTGCCTGGGTCGATGGCGTGCTGGGTGTTCCTGTCGTGTCTGGAGGTGCTGCAGACGTGTGAGAAGTTCACCGACACGGGCCAGATGGAGGCCTACTCCCTCTACACGGCCAGCCTCTGGGACTACGCCAGGAACAAGGTACGCCACACACAGACATGTAGGATTATTTGGACCACGGATAGCCGATATATTAAATGTCCTGCACATGCAGTTTGAAATTGAAAACTGTTGGGACTGGTATAAAATAGAATCATCAGAAATCATAAATTCCTAGATATCAACACCTAATGACGGAATATATATTCAAACCAACTTACGAAACAAATCAGATGCAAGAAGGGAAAATAGATCAATTCCACGTTAACATTAGTTCAATAACCACAGAATGATAACAATGAAAAAAATACCCATGCGAAACTGATTTCCATGTTTGGAGGCTGTATACTTGTCTGAGTTACGTTATATATAATATATAAATTGGCCAGTTCTTTGACTATAATTAATATCAGATATAATCTTACCGATATATTTGTGTGTCCATATGTGATGCGCAGGTTCATCATCAATGTTGTGAATTATCTCCGCTATGAGTACTTCATCTTCTTCATTTCTAAATGTGTTAAACCTGGCAGCTGTGTAGTATTGCCCACGACGTCGGACTGTCCCACGACACAGTAGTGACTGAGGACCACTGGCAACACAGGTCCCAGTTACTGGACGGAGCCGTGCCGGCCAGATACGACAGGGACGAAGGCAAGTTAGGCAGTAAACATGGTGATCCAGCAGCTAAACCTGCTGTCTGCTGGCTAGTAGGCGGACAGCTTTGGAACTAACCTGGTGAAATTGGTGATAATTGCTCACACTTGTAGGAGTTCGCTGGGAGGCTGGATAATCTGGATTAATCATATTGTAGGTTACTAACGCGAGAATAAGGAAACCGATGTCAAGCAGAGAATATGTGGAAAATTATAAATGGAGTCTTTGGTCCTGTTTTTATTGTCGAAATCTGAACAGATAGCTGTGTCGTTTCGTCCATTTTAAGGTTTGCGGTGAAATAAAATTATAATTATAAAAATACTGTAACTTATACTTAATGAAAGGACCCCGTTTTCTGCTTGGCATTGTCATCCTTGGTTTTTCTTAGACTACTTGCAGGGGGAGGTCAACGATTAACATGAGTGGTGGTGGTGTGCCCCAGCATCTCCTGACTCCTACTCATGAGGAATATGACTTTAAATAGAACTCTATCAAATTGCTGCTTTCAGTTGCTCGCTGCGAATGCAACACATTTATCCTACAAAAAGGAGCACCATTTACAATGGGATTGCCGCAAAACCTCGTTTGGCAGGTACATTGTAGTCGCAGTTCAAGATAGTTGCGCTCTATGCGTCAGCTATTAGCAAGAGTTGTCTAACAGTTAATACATTCAGAACCTTGTGTGGAAAATCTCGTAGCTTTTAAAGTTAATTAAAAAGAAGAACTTTATGAAATAGAGGTTTTGCGGTGTTCCTGATCTTTTCTCTTGGGTTTCTTTCAGCGCAACAATGAATTGACTTCAGCTATAATACTAACAACAACATATAGGTCATACAAACAAAAAAACACGGAAAATCAATATCCTCCATTTGACGCTTTCACAGGATATGACTAATCCATGCACAACTTTGAACGATGCTTCTTTTTTTCTCTCCCTTTCTGTCCCTATCTTTGGATATGTAACGCTGCGTTTTCTGTGGTATTGACACACCACTACCGCTACTTCTACTGCTGCTGCTGGCTCTGTGCGGCTGGCCGTGACAGATGCATGCCCTTGGGGTGCTGTGTGGGCTGATGCCCGAGCTCACCACCAGCTCGGAGCAGCTCAACCTGGTGGTCGAGCTCATCTCCGGGATGACCCACAAAGAAGGCAAGTCGCTTGGTCTCCTTTCTCCGCGTCGCCTACAACCCGGTTGTCCTTGATTAAGTGGCTGGCTAAACCGATGATATGATACGCGCATGCCTGTAGTGTCTGTGAATTATTGATGTCGGCATGTGCGCAATGAGCATTGCGTAGCCGTTTCTGTACGCTTACAAATCGCATTTTCTTTTATTAGAAACTTCGATATTTTTTTCTCAAGAGGGAAAATCGTCCATAATGTCCATATTTTGAATTCACGTTTTTCAAAGCATGGTCTTCTTTTAACCGTAGATTTGTACACTCTTAGTTTACTAATCACTTACTAATTGGTACTAAATTTCGGTGTATTTGTTGTTACGGGATGTTTGGTTTTCAGTATTGTTTTATGTTAATTAGATGTCTGTTGTATTAGAATTAGTTTTGCACGACCTGTAATACTGTTGTCTTCTTTTGTTACAAGCATTTTATTTTAAGATTTGTGAATGAAAAGGATCTGTAGATTGAGTACTATGTTGTTACCGATTGAAATCGAAATAAAAAGAGAGAATCCGTTTTAGACGCAAAGTAAAGTAGTACATTTCGAATGCCGATTTACATGGCCTTTCCAGAATGTTAATTTTATCTTCTACCCTCCCTGTACATAACGTTATAGCTTGTACCCTAACAGGAGAATCGGAACCGCTTGCTAAACTACGAGAAGCGCTGTCGTCCAAGGAATCTTTCCAGAAACACTATATGGTAAGAATGATAATCTGAACAATGATATATGTATGAAGCAACGCAATATATGAACAAATGGTAAAACGCATGTCAGCATCAATTAAGGGGCAGCAATAGAATTTATTTTCTTGGTGATTCATAAATTCGTGTTAACAGGAACTAAGCTTATTCTCGAGGCTGGTAATACAAAGTGGTATTGTCAACTTGCAGGAATTGTCAGAGTTGGCCATGGGCACCTATAAACATATCGGACGTATACGGTCGGCCCGACTGATTGGTCGCGACCTGGCCGACTTCTATATGTAAGTCAGTTTGATATATCTCACCATGTACTGTTTTACCAAACCACTAAAAAAGATTTGAGAACAGTTCAAAGTCTTTATCTTTATACATTCATATTTACATGGTACGTGACCTTTCAAAATCAATTTTTATGAAAATGAAAAACAGTCTTCAAATAAATGTCATTGACATATGTAAGCCTAAGAATTAATCAAATTTCGGTTTTTAATAATTTAACAAAAAAGTGCCGGCAGAATCAGATGTTAAATCATCAGCCCCTTTGTAAAGTTTATATCTTTTTCTCTGATGCCAACACCCCCTATGAATACACGCCCTTTCCGTGGTGTTGCAGGAAGTTGAACCAGCCGGAGAAGGCGGAGGGTTTCCTGCTGGACGCCCTCAAGACGTACAAGTCGGAGGGCTGGGACATGCTGGCCGACAAGACGCGCCTCGACGTGGCCCGCTGCCAGAAGGTGCTTGAAAATAAACACAAGTGAGTCGGATGAATTGTTATTATTTTTTGCTTATTAATCAGACAGTTCACAGTTCATAATATAGTATTTCCACCAGTTACAATGATGGTGAAAACCATATAAAATAGTAAGCAGTAATTACATCAGAGTGATGTAGCAACAGGAAATACAAAAAAAGATATCTATGGTATGGTTCCATTTGTGTCCAGGTACGCTAAAATGGGTTATAGTTTTAATCAGCTTGTCAAAATCTTTTTTGTAAATTATTTCTTCGGTCTTCCCTACGCACATGTGAAATATGTTCATGTTAGTCCATGTCTTTGCTAGTCAATATGTGCAGGATATGTGTTTAGAATTTCAAAGTATTTGTTAAATTCTAGATAGGTCCAAGTATAAATTACCCATCTGTGAATGGAAGCCATCGGTCTGCTTCTCCCCGATTAAGTATACTTGTATAAACCTATGGTCATTGAATCATAATGGTAAACTTCTGATGGCTGAGAGTTACCCTTTGTGTTTACATATTGTACATGCGTATGCAATGGTCCCTTGGTTTACTGGTCGGTATTCCATATTCCGAAAACTCGTGACCCAAGTACAAATTCTGATTAGTGGTCACAAATATAATGATAACGGTCTCCTGTCAATCTTCCTCGCCTATTCGGATTCGACCAGTTAAATTGCTAATTTGAAAACGATCAACATATCACCATCTGTCATATTTTAGGTACGCCAAGTCCTGTTGTCACGTCGCGGCAAGCAGGTCCCTGGACAAGGAGACGCGCCTGGAGCACCAACGGGAGATGATGGCCATCGCCGAACAAGGTCAGTGGGACAGTATAACCGCGTTCGGGAGTCCCGGTCTGCGCATGTGCACACTTTTGGCGCCACTACCTGTCGGGGGTCAAGCCATCCTCTCAGCCAATGAGGAGAGTCCCTTTGTACCACGTGACACAATATGGCCGCGCCCAGTGCGAAACTCCCTAGTGCGGTATAGGAGGCAGGGTACCGACCACACAGGGAAAATGACCAAAAAAAATCCCTGACAGGGAAACACAGGGAATTTGCAAATTTCACCAAAACAGGGAAAACAGGGAATTTCATGTACCAAAACACAGGGAAAACACAGGGAATTTCATTTGGCTGGGTTTTGAAATTCCCAATTCTCAAAATAGTAAGGATTGTCGGGTCAATTTTTTTTCTGCATGCGAAGGCTTTTAACTTGCTCAGTATGACACAGGGGAAAAGTGTCACAAGACAGGAAAATCTGAGGGAAAACCCAGGGAATTTGGAAATGGATTCTGAGTTAGTACCCTGAGGAGGGACGCAGAGGCGTACGCCTTCCTTTTCACTCTCACCTAAGTCAAAGAATTTGTCTTTTTGTAAAAAGTCAAGTATTGGAGTGGAACCAGCTTTATATGATTATTGAAATGAAAAGTGGATTGACAGAATTGACCCTTTCCCTTTGCACTCACTACCATCGGTGTTTATCTAACCGTTTCTTTCCTCAGCAATGACATTTTAAGTGGCTTCTGCAGAATTGATATCACAAAATCCAGATTTTAAAAAAATATTCTTTATGTCAAGTGACGTATCATAGATACGATCACCCATAAGCTGAAAACCATTACCTTGTGCAGTCTGGAAAGAAACTAGTGTGGTTGACCAAACGTTAAACTACCCCAACAAACAATACAATCTTTCCTATGTATCTTCAATACACTTCTTACTCTTCATTTTTTAACTATTCTGATATTTTCAAGAATCATTTTGAAAAGGACATTTCAATCTATTTAGAAACGAGTGAGACGATATTGATGCGCAGCAAGCCGGCGTTTAGCATCAGAAACCTGGAGGCCACGTCCAAGTCCTTCATCCTGAACGGGGTTTGTACAGTGACCGCCACCATCGACTGCCACCTGGTGGAGGGGGTGCGCGCTACCAACATCGCCATCTCGGTCAATGAGCAGGTCAACACCACGACCGACAACAACTCAACTGAAGAGGAGCAGCTCAACAAGAGCAGTCAGAGCTTCTGCTCCCGGTCCAGACACTCCAGTATGTCGAGTGTGAAGTCCACTGACCAGCCGGAGGTGCCGCTCAGCCCAGTGCCCACACCGCTCGAGTTCGACATCCAGCCACATATTGAGATGGCGGCGAACAACAAGACGATCATAACGACTAGTCTGGTGAGCCGGTCACAGACGGTGAAGCGGACGGACAGCGGGCCGTCCCTACTCCGGGAGCGGGAGGCAGTGAAGGACGACTTTGACCTTATTCTGGAGGCGCAGGACGTGATGCTCGAACTGGGCGAGAACAAAGTGACCTTTACAGGAGTGGTAGGTGTTACTTTATTTATTTTTACTTTTTTTCCAGTACCAAAGCTTTGAATTATTAGGGAAAATACATGACCACCTTAACTTAACGTGGCGGCGATGGTACTGCAGTTACTCAAAATCATAATCTGTATCCAAAAATAAAATGCCAGACATATGAACGCAGTTTAAAAGTATCAGCCAACTTGCAGTAAAATAGATGTGGGTAAATTAGGCAATCTACCTTTCAAATCCTAAAACTAGTAAAAGATTCCGCTAAAAGAAATATGCTTAATGATGTTAAAATACTTAGGGTCTCATTTTTCCAATAGATTACATTATATGCCGATTATACATGAATCATGATCGTACCATATCTAAATATGGCCTGTCGCCTAATGAGCCATTCCCTCTCCCATCCTGTCCCCTTACAGATGCCGGGCGCGGGCCACTACTGCCTGAACCAGCTGTGTATCAAGGTACAGGCCCTGGAGTTCCTCCGTCACCTGGCCAGTCACCACGTCAGCTTCGACGTCAACTCGGAGGACCCCGTCATCTTCATCAAACCTCTCTCAGGTAAGAGTTCTTGGAAATCGTTGTTGGTCCATGAAACTTAGAGCCTTACACATTTTTGTGTCGAAAATGTGCCATGTGACGCGGACAAAACCAATAATTAGAAAGGGAAGTTCCACTTGTCACCTAAGCTTGAAACATATACAGGAATTCAAGTTTCCAGACTTTTGTCTGATTTCAGATTTTTTTCACTTCAACACCTCTCTCTGATAACAACTTTCAAAAACAAATGCTCACTTCAAGTTTATAGAATTTTAAGTCCCATCCCTATGTGTATGAAGCATTCGTTAAAAAAGTTATTTTTGCGTGTTACTTCATATTTATTTATGAAAAAGATATGTGCATCTTTACCTTATAAGTCACATTGATAGTTATGGTTGGAAAGTCGAAATATCTGTTGACAATGGTTCCGATAACTATTATCCCAAACTATTACCTTTCCCCTGGTGTGTTCCAGAGCCGCTGCTGGCGGGCCTGCCCCAACCCTTCATGGTGTCGCTGAGCTCGGGCAGTAAGGAGTTTGACGACTCGCACTACCTACAGGTGATGGGTACGGAGGGCCTGACCGTGCAGGGCGACATGATGACCGATGACGGCCGTATGATGCTGCCCCCCGTCTGCCCCTACGACACGCTGGACATCACCCTGACTCTCACCGCTGACCTGGACCCCGAGCCCGCTGACCAGCTCGACCACCAGGTATGGCGTCTAGATTCACAACTGTGATGCCATTTTCCCGATTTTTTCCAGATTTCCAGATTTTTTTATTAGTTCATTATGAAAATAAAACTTGCTTTTCTCTTTTCTATCTCAATATTTGTCTCTCCTACTTTTCGGATTTTTAATCTCTCCCGAGTGTCATCCCTTCCACATTTAAAAATGCACACCAACTTCGTAGCAATATACATGTATTGGACAATCTTAGTGGTAATAGTCTTTGCATGATAAAAGGATAAACGAAGGTAATTCCTCGGACACCATTACCTATTTACTTCCATATTATTTATCTGGAGGCTAATCTTAACAACTTCCGAAAGCAGAACAGAATTTTGTGAAATGTGCTGAAAATCAAAGTTTCCTGTATATATGTTCGTTTTTATGTACCTTGCCAAAAGTGATGAGATTTGAGTTTGATAAATTGTAGTTCTACAGTTAACTCTGCCTCTTCTCTTCGGTGCTTTACACAGCTGACGGTGGAGTGTGACTGGCTGTCGGGGAACGTGGCCTACCCAATGACCTTCAAACACCCTCTAAACATCTCTCACAAATTACACACGGCCGGCAAAAGGTGCGTTTTCATAAGTTATACAGAGTCCTGCTCTAATGAGGAAATAACACCTATCAAATAAGTGTCACATCTGATGTTATAGTGATGAGCAGGAGATAATTTCTTTTAATTAACTCACTTTTTGAAATGGTTTCAATTTTCGCTATTTTACCATAATAGAAACAAAAAAGGTTTCAGTCTTCACGCTTTTTCTGAAAAGACTATTTTAAAAGAATGAAATATTATCCTCTCAGATTAGTTCCATTTTAGGTATTGAAATGTAATTATGTTAGATAACTTAAGACATATGAAACTCTCCTTCTGTTCCTCGTACCCACAGAAAGTACGTGCAGGTGGTGGTGCACAGTTCGACGACCACTGAGTTCGTCCTCAGCGAACACCACCTCAGCGTGGCCTCCAGTGACGTCACCATGACGCCGCTCAACAAGACCGACCAAACTATCGTGAGTAGTTGTGTCATGAATCTTTTCCCTTAAGGAAAGCAAATTAAAAGGGTAATTAGATATAGAAATGAAGATATAGTAAAGTGTAAACTGTGCGTCGAAAATGTGACGGCCATAACGTCAATACTAAGCGAGCAGTGTTATAACAAAAAATAAAAAATAAAAAACTATTGAATTTCCTCTTATATCTTATATCTACTTTAATTTTTAGGTCACGGAAATAGTTTCAATCTTCAGCTTTTTAGAAAAACACATTATTTTCAAGTTGATAAATCACACAATATTCTAGATTCATTAGTTTGCGTGCAATCAAGAAACAAAAGTAGAGAAGCTACTTTGCAGTGTAATCTATCTTGAATAAGGGGCCGCACTTATAGGCCAATGGACTTAAATATCTTGAGTTTCATAAATAGCCAAGCTCATGTAAACTGATACTAAATCCCAATCACAGAGATTGATGACCAATAGGAAACAGACCAAAATGAAATTTCAAACGCACAGTTTCAGTGTTGTATATTTTCATTGTTCAGGTGGTGAGTTGTGAGCAGAGTGCGTCGTACATGTGGCAGCTGACCAACAACCTGCGGGAGTCGCCCGGTCTGCTGTGTACCTTCAGTATTAACTACCGGGTGACGGCCGACAACGGAGCCACGCCCGCTGTCTGCAAGAGGAACTTCGACCTCGACAACTACAAGGTATGAACTATATTTTGTACATAGAATTTATAGGATTATTAATTTAAAACTTTCACTATTAATTTTGATGGTATGTTTCTCTTCCGGGGACTTTTGGATCAAGGGACCAGTGCTCTAACACTAAGATATCTCTCCTCCCTAAAAATGTATCAAAGTCTATATAATATCAAGTCAAATAAAAGTTGATGGCAAAATAGAGAGAAAATTTCAAAGAAACGCCAGACATACAAGGTCGGGGTAGACAGAAATGGAAGCAGAGACTGCAATGACTGTGAAACATAGCATTGCTGTACGCAGAAGGTTCAGAATATATTTCCCTACAGTATATTTGTATAGCAAATGAATCAGTATGTGTTATTATTTATACATTAATGACAAACGAACTTACAGTTTTACTTATTGTAAAATATCTTAAATTGACCAAACTCCTGCCCCACCAGACGCTGTACCACGTCAAGTCGGAGGTGACCCCTGGTGAGAAGGCCGAGAACTGCTATGCAGGCGCCCTCTGCCAGCTTGAGCTGGCGATCAGTAAGCTACAGGAGGAGCCGGCCAAACAGACGCTAATGTACGAGGTGGTGTCCGACCCCACCATGTGGGCCGTCTGCGGCAAGTCTAAAGGTAAGTCAGTATAGGCTAAGCTACAAGGTTGTGTCAGTAAGCTACAGGAGGAGCCGGCCGGACAGACATGAGGTGGTGTCCAACCTTGTCTCTTGGCCGTCTGCAGCAAGTCCAAAGGTGGTTATAAAGAGGCTTATTTACAAGGTTGTTTATGACTTTTAACCTGAGGGCAAGTATATGTAAATTTTGACTTGATCTTGTTACTAGTTGTTTTTAGCGTTTCAATATGTTATGATGAATATGTAATATGATATGTCAATATTGTAACTTGAGCCCCTTTTCTCACAAATAAAATAGTACATTTAAAAGTCATTCGAGTCCTCTGTAAAAGTATTAATTTGAAAAACATTAGTTTCATGCAAATACCTTAACATGTAAACATATATGTGCATCTTTTCCCTGTTTAGGCGTGCTGACCATGACCAGTGAGTCGCACACGGTTAACCTGGACGTGATGCCTTTAATAGCCGGCTACCTGCCCCTACCCACGCTCAAACTAGTCAAGTACAAGCCCCTCCCAGGTAAACATTCCACTTAATAAAGACAACCCTCTGTGGCATTGTATTTGCGTCTGTCTTAGAAGAAACCCAGATTTTGATAGTTCTTAACGTTAACAACGAAATCTGATTTTTTTTCCGAATTAGAAATAGTAACAGGTTGTGAAAATGTGCGTGTCCACGTGTCCTCGACGACCAGAAAATGGGTGTGGACAAACAGAAAATGATTTCAGGTAGTCCTCCAGATGACCTGGTATATTGGAAATATACAAATAACAACAACAAAAATTGTCATTTTGGTCTATTATGATTTGTGTTTGTACCCCTTAAATGTGTCCTAATAATATGGACAACCTATGGATGTTTGTGGACGACCAGATCTTCAATATCGGTTGTCCAATGACGACCAGAAAATTGGAGGAATTTTCCTAACCTAAGTAAGGCTTTAAGTATTTTTCTCTCCCTCCAGATGCCCATGGGAATAAGGAGAACCAGGAGGACACCCCGCCTCCCCCTGCCCTGACCCCGACAGACGGGGGCCGCCCGCTGCCCGGACTGCCCAGTCTGACGCCCTTTGAGACGGGTCAGGTGTACAACCGGTCGGCCGCCTCCCAGGTACACGTGCTGCCCACGGCCAACCTCACCCACCTGGACGTCATCGTCACCCCCGTCTGAGCAGAGGCACCTGCGTTTTTTCTATCATTGATATCGTTGGAATTGTTAAAACCTCCTATTGATAATCAATAGGAGGTTTTAACAATTCCAACGCACTCCGTTACAACGAAAACGCAAGGTATCTCTTATCTCTGCTGTAAGAGCTTATGCCAAATGTATGCCATTAGAGTTACATTTCTTTTTCCTGGTTATCAATAAATAGGTCTTTGGTTTTCAAGATTCTAGTACAGAAAGTCTCTAATATGGCCAGGAAGTTTTGAGATACATCAACATATCGAGATGCGTTGGGGTTATTAAACTCCTTTATAGTTGGGTCTCAAAATTTGCTAGGACCCTTGTTTTCTTCAATCCCTTACCTTAATGAGGGGCAGTTCCTTTACTGAACGTATTAAGAGAATATTAGATAAATCATTTTGTTCTCCCAAAGATTAACCTTAATTCCGAATTTAGCTAAATTTTGGTCTGGTCGTTAGGTTAGAGTACACTGATGTTTATCAAACCGTCTGTTGACTCCCAAAACCCATGAATGAGAAGTGAGAAAAGCCCAGCGAAAAGGTTACCAAATCTTGTCTCATTAGGCTTGTTCAAAAGGGTCGTACGATCGTGAGGTGGGCTTGGTTGCTTGGTTGAGGAAAGAACAAGTTTGATTTTTGAAATAAACTCATCACTGGTTTCACCCAGTAAAAACTGTAGAACTCATAATACCAAGATTTACAATGTTTGCATAAAGAGAATGACAAGTTTTCTAGATTTGCGATGCAAGGATGGTATCTATCTTAAGACTCGAGATATTTGCTGTAAATAGAGATGATCGACTGATTATTACATGTATATTGGTAACCTGTTTTTGGAATACTGGAATGGACAAATACAAAAAAAATAGAATAACATGCAATGAACGCTCGAGAGACATTATAAAGTCAGTAGCGCATTAAACTACAAGAATGCGTGTGTGACTAGTTGCTTTAGAAGTGCGAACGTATTAATTTATTACTGATCTGTTGATATGTTATATAAAGACATGGTGGTTTTATAGCAGAAACCTGCTACTTCTATTTTACATCCAATTCAATATTTGCTAGTTCTAAGATAAGAATACATTGTGAACAAACTGTCGAGTAATATTCGTATTTTTTCCTCATTTGTTCTGCGGGCTATGTGCAAGAAATTATGAAGCTGTTCCATCTGAAACATATAGAATCGTGTGTCATTTTGTCTTTGGTACATCTATTAAGTCAAACATCAAATCATACTCTTCATAGTAGATACATTCCGTCGTGCTACCGTTTTGTTGCCTATTCAGTGCCTGCCATCTGAGTATACTATGTCATTGTGATATGTAATTCTGAGAAGAGTTTCTTCCTAAGAATCTTGTGATAATTTTTTGTTGTAGAAAAAAAATAGATTGTAACATGTTTTTACATATGCTGGATAAGGTAACAATGGTTTAAAAAGAACATGAAGCCGTTTGTATAAAATAGCTCGTTATCGTATTGGTAGAGTACAATCAAGGTGAAGTTGTTTTGTTGCCATAATTCAAATGCATAGTTTCAATAGTGTACTATAACTCCCAAACCATCAACTTATCACTGTAGTACTGTTCTAATAAAATCATATAAACTTCATAATTGTATTTTTGTCAGAAAAATGAAGGTTAAAACATTTTCGGAGGTGTGTGTGATTCCACTACCCGCACAAAATGATAAGAACAAATCAGGTAATGGAACCTGCAGACTATAGTAGTATCGGTCCCCCCATTAGTCAGTGGTACTATAGAAATTAACATTAATCTTGAATTGTCCTTTAACCCTTTCCTGTTACGTGAAAAAGATTTCGCTGTCATGTTACTGGCATAATTCTTTTCATATTAGAGTGTGTTTTTTTGCCATACCCATAGCGGCATGATAGCCGTATACACGTGAATAGGAATTTATTCTTTGGCACTATCTTTCATAAGCCCTTCTATCAACCATCGGGGCAGTACGTGTTCACGTTTTTCTCATAATATAAAGTTAACCCCTATATCAAAAGTATAACTACAACCCTTTTAACACAAAAACGGAACTAAAAACTTCATTATGGTATTCTCTCTTTGAAAAGGAATGCAATAAGGAGGGAAAACTTTGAGAGTAGTAATGATGAAGTGGGAATCTTGATCACAACCTCGCCAAAATTTAAATTATTAATGATAGAATACAACTCGAGCAATTTCATTCCTGGCGGCGGTTTTACCCGAGAGGAATCTTCCCTGTAAAGAACCAAGCGGTCATAACGTTCCTATATTTTCCCATACTTTTTGGGCAGACCTATATTTTCCTATATTTTGCAAATAAAAAACATATTTCCTATATTTTTCTCAGAAAAGTCTGATTTACCATGCGCAGGCCTAATTGCAATATTCTGAGAAGTGAATCAGAGTAATATCACAAAATCTCATGAGAAATGTTTTTTTGGGTGTGGCTACTGGTGCATATCATCCCAAAAGTCTCTACAGTAGGTCCAACATGATTTCACATCTGAACCCTAAAAGCCCTTATATGCCGGTAGCTGTGATTATACACCAGCCTCACCTGACGAACTCCCAGGTGTGGTGACGGCCGCCGATCCCGTCAGGTAACGAGGCCACTTAGGTGTCACCTCTTACACAACCCGCACACATACAGGACCACATCTCATTACACTGGGGGTTTGACATCTGTCCCCGGGCAGGGTCAGGGCGGGTAAGACACCACTGTTCTCTGTCACCGTCAGTGTGCATGACAGTCCGTGCCAGTATACATGTTGAAGGCAGGTTTCTCCAAGTGTAGAAATTCCGTGACAAACTCTCCTCCAACCTTGAAACTGTCCATCCATACCAATGTAAATAGGATATCTCTTCTTTTTTTTTTAACTTTTATACCATTTTCTTTGTAATATTTTGAGAATGATGTTACGGGCACGTCCATGTTATAATCCCTCGTAAGTAGCGATTTTATAGGTGAGACCAAAGATGCTCTTGCCTACAATATGTTGGATTTATAAAGAGAGTTTTGTATTTTAGATGTGAAGACATTTAGAATTCCTCACATTGGCCATTATCAGGAATGTTCGCTCTTTAAATGTGTGGGTTTGTTTTGTTTTACATACTTCTTTTGAAATATAACGATCCCTGTAGCCTAGGGCCTCAACCCCTCATAATATTTTGTCCACCACGTCCGCCTCACATGACCGCTCCTTATCCATTGTATCAAGGCCTTGTCAACCAACCGCCTCAATCACTTAATGCAATTAGTTGGAGATTAAGAATTTGGTTTGTTTAAAAGTTGCCCCAAATGACGCCCCTTAGCCCACCCCTGCCCCACACGGCGCCCCGCCCCTACCAGACGGCGCGGGGGGCGGGGCCCGCCCCCCGACCGGGGGGAGGGGCCTCGTTAGGGGGGACAGCCCCTGTCTGCAGCCCCCCGCCGGGGCAGTGTTTGGGTGCGCCACCTATTGGCTGATCGAGCGGCGGGGGGCCAGGTAGGGCGCGGTGGGGTCATAGCTGGGAGGGGAAGGTGGTTAACAGGTCCTAAGTGGACAACCTCCACACGTCAGGACGTGATTACACGCCCCTCTCGTCGGGAAGTCCCTGTTAAAGACGACCTAGCGTCCGTTAGATAAAGACTACTGTCTGAGTGGGCCTAATAGTAATTCTATGCAGCTCTATAATTATAGAGGTAGACCGTCAATATTTGCTTTCTTAATTTACTTTAAACAACATCCCGATATGTGTCGGAACAAACTGAGTAAAATGGCAATGAAGGAGTATATTTCTCTGTTCTTTTATGGACAATGATGATTAAATAGAAACGATAATGATTAAGAATAAAATTTAAGACCACATAATATTAATGTCAGCTTGAGAATAATATTCCATGGTTCTGGTTGGCTGGGCGCCACCACTACAAAGTAGTCCCGACAAATTACTCACACTGTCTTTATGCCAATAATAATTCGCTAAAAGCGAAGTTCAAGTGCCAATGGGTTTTTTTAAAACACGTTTTTGGAAACATAAGCGGCGTTCAATGCCACTCCATACCCCGTCCTGCTTAATACCTACCCGTAAAATCATATTTTCATATAGTTTAGACAAAAAAGTCTAAGGTTTCCAAATAACCTCCTAGTAGTATAGGAAATGGGGTGTTTCTTTTTCAAACAAACCCGTATTCAGACATACATAGTCATAACCTGTTGACTTTATAACATTACACCTGGAATGCCATTCTCGTCTCAAAATAATAATCATAGATAAGAACTTTAATGGTAACACAAAGAATTAATTGCTTCTTGACAAAGAGCTTAGATATGAGAAAGAATATTATCATAACTTTCTTTTCAGCTTACCTTGTTAATCGTTCATTATCACCACTTACACATTGACAATGACTGTAATCTTGTTAACAGTTCGTGTTGGGGGGTAGAAGGTAGTTGAATACCACTGTGTATAAACGGACCCAGACAAATCGACAATTAGTCCGTTTCTCCCCCGTGTTACTGGCCCTCTTTGATGTAGGCTATTTACTTTGATGTGGCGTCCGCCAGACGGGTTGAAACCCAACAAGGTATTCTGCCCGCCACTTGGGCAGTACTTGATGGCCGGAAACCTGTCACTTCAGAGTTAGTGGACGCTGCACGATGCTCTTATGACCTGCGGTCTGCTGTGTTAGTGCCCTCAAGTAGGCCTAAAGGTGCAAGCCGCTTAACCCTTGTGACCCGCGGCCTGAAAGGGGCAGCAGAGTAAAAGTTAAACACACAATTACACCTACTTTAAAAAGCCACAAATTACGTGTTTTTTTTCTTTCACCATTTTTTTTTATATATTCGTTGCATAGGAATTTAAACCCTAATTTGCGTTAGCTTCTGAAAACAAATAGCTGAAGAGGTCCCAGATAATTGACATTATGAATGCAGTCTGGGCTCCCATATCTAAGCGGCTGGCGCCCTTTTCCTTAAGGCCCCAATTAGGGGATATACAAGAGCCGGCTTCTCTGGGCGCATGCGTGCTCGTGCCACGCGACCCTTTTCACCTGGTGGCTACCGCGCATGCTTGATCGATGAACCGGAACTGCTAAGGACCCCAGGTGTAAAAGGTCCGACAGTGGTGACGTCCTGTGTTGTTAGGACCTATTCTCTATGGTAAAGGCAAACGCGTGTGTATTGTATGTGTAGGGACAATATCATGGCAAATGTTGAGAATGTCAACAATTATGTCCACCACAATATGTATGGGTCCCTATAGTCTTTTTTGTATTCCCTGAGGGACATAGCTGTACAAATTCACACTTATGAGAATACTCTGGTGATTAGACATTGTTGTTATCTTGCACAATTTGAGTGCCGGCAATGGATAATCTGCCGAGAGAAAAGTAAAAGACGCTCGCATATATACAAATGGTTTCTGAACGCGTCAATTGAGAGTAAGGTGGAATCGAAAACGACAGATATACTCTTGAAATGATATGCCCACGCAAATGCAAGATGACGCTTTGCATTATACATTTTTTCAAGTTTATCCATGAGGGTAATATGTAGTACAGTATTTCAGATTTGCTACTATGTTTTGTCTCACGTATATTTTACTTTTCTTTTCTTTGGGCTTTTTGTATATGATATTATATGAATTTTCCCCACACCACATAGCCCTATGGCGTTATAGTATACATAAATGATGTACTTTTACTCAGGGGAATGTACTTCCAACTACTGTAATTCACTTTTTGTCTTTGACAATCGCATGTCGATGTCATAGCTTGTTGCTCCCAACATATTTCCTGTCATATCAAAGGGTTCTTTGCTCTCCTGATTCATTAAATTAATCCATAACATTGTTAAATCGAGGATGTATAAGCGCTCTCGTGACGTGTCGTGATACCTTCAATCTTCTCGCCGCAGAGGTCACGTGTTCCCGCCACGAGCCTCGACCTCGGTCTCGTATTTTGGTCCCCCAAATCGAACGTCATGTCACTCTTTCTCCACAGATTTTATCCAGTTGACCGTGGCGCGCGCCAATCCGATCTAATTCACCATGGAAACAGTGGAAGGCGCGCGTCTGAAGCTCGCGTGCTGCAGCAGACGACAATTTTAACAAATGTGTAGGAGGTGGCCCGGACACCTTGCGTCCATGGTCGCAGACGACATCGCTTCATTAGGCACAAAGGCATAGCGTCTTATCGCGTCCATAGAGCACAATGTTATAGGCCACGCCATGTATGTTGGTGTGTCTGAGGGACTGGAAGAGGTTCTTACTCTGTAGGTGCATGGCTTTTTAAATGGACGCATTGTGAGGGGAGGGTAGAGGATTTATTGTGCTAATTGTGTGAGGGGTATGAGCATGGGATTGCCTTAATCCACCGACATGTGTCCTCAGTGTGACATGTATTGACATGCAAGGGTTAAAGGTGACACTACTTTATCATGAAATTGAATGTTTGGATTCACACCAGAAGCGGTAGGTCCTATTTCTAAGGTATTTATATATAAACGATCGTATCTAAACAAGAAACGCCCAAGAATAAGTGGGCCTACATGTGAATGAAAATCTTCTCTCACTTAGACTATTTATCGTTTATGGGTCCATATGATATGTATAACTATTTTTCATTCGAGATCACAATTATTTAGTAACAATATTGAAATACTTTTTGCAGCCGTACAGCCGGACAATTTCAAGATAATACATAACGAGTTAGAGGCAGAAATACAAGGGTACCAAAGGCCCTAATTATCACTGCATGTATATTGCATGGAGTGTGCGTTCTATGGACATCAGCTATGGATGCAAAGACGGATTTGCTTTAATTTAAGAATCAAATTATTAATAAAGAAAATAGTTTGTTGGTTGTATTCCGTTATCTGTTGTGTATTTGTATGTTCCGTCAGATCTTTAGGAATCAGGGCGGTTAAAGGAAAATCCTTTTCTATATGAGTTCGCTATACACCTCACACCGTCATAGACCTTCAGCGTCCATTTCCCTAAAAGCCCCACAGTCCTGCCGATGACAATTAAACAAAAGGCGGGCGCCTTCCTGTAGTGACCAAGCCCACTAATTAATACAGCCGCCAGCTATACGACTGTCCCTCTGTTTAAGTCGTATTTCGAGATGTGCGGATGTATAACGGGCGGGCGGCTGGCGCCCCTGGGCTCTCGGCTGACACTTTTTGTCGGGACCTCCCCTCGGCCGGCCCTATACCTGGACACAGAGACATCTGATCTGTAAAGAAAGCTTGTTGTGATATCTCAGAGGGGTGTCCTCCCTATACTTGGGCCCTGAGGGGGGAGTCCTTGAGGAGGCATTAATTGGGTGTGGTCGGTATGTAAAGTCTAATAGAGGAAGCGTGGAGCGGTGCCTACTGAGTATGAGATGCCCACTATGTTGATGCACTTTTTAAACTGATTAGGCTTACTGAATATAGATCTATAAAGTATGTCTTATAAGCGTGACATCCTCAAGAATTTAGAAATCACTGGTCGACATCTAGATTGAATTTGCATGAATCTTATTTCACAAGATAAAGGATTTTATAAAGAAGAGAGCAATATCTATCAAAAAATAAATTCACTTCTGAACCAAATTGTACACATTAAATAAGATAAACTCTTGAAAGATAAGAGGCATTCGCCCAGCCCACCCCCTGCCTCCACCCACCATGTAAAATGATGCTCTCATCCGGTGTCCAAAGCTGTCAAAGTTCCCTATTGTGAGAATCATTGTGAGAATAATGTATTTTGGATTATAACCTCTGATGGCATTCACATTCGGAGTAGTAGCACTTTTTGGGAAAGGCAGTGATTGACTCCGATCACAAATAAGTAGGCATTTCTTATGAGGAAATATGGCACATATAGGATACTAGGTAATATTAAACGTTGATGTTATTGTATGTATATGCTATGTATGTTTTTATATATCTATGTATGTATATGTATGTATGTATGTTTGTATGTATGTATGTATGCATGCATGCATGCATGTTCAATATATGCATATATCAGGCTTCCAACAATGGTCCCTGTTTCAAAACGGTAGCGACTGCCATTAGCCGATCATTAAAAGTGTGATCATTTTCAAAATGATGTGGTTTGGCCAGCTTAAGTTAATTAAAATGTTGAACCAGTGAATACACTTTAATTTTAGTGTTAAGAAAAATACCCCTTCCCTTTCTTTGTAGAATTCCGTAAGGGCGACAGGTGTTGCAGTTGTAGTAAGCCCGTTAATCTTTTAATCGACCTCTTGGGGATCCCTTTTTTTATCGATAGGCGGAGACCGAGCGGACCAACATGATTTAAGACTCTATCCTCATTAAGTGACAGGCAAAGAAAAAAATAAACAGCGGCTTTTCACCAGGGGCCTGGTGATTTCGGAGTGGGGACTACATTGAGTAATTCCAACCTAATCACAATTACTGATCATATTGCGAAGTGTCCAAGTCTTGCGTCCCACAAAATAAACAAAAAGGAAGTGTTTATTGGACAGCTTCAGTTACCTGATCTTCCAGATAAGTATGTCAGATGACTATATGTAATCATAAGTTATTTGTTCATAATGAGTATCGTATCAGTCCACATAAATAAGATACTTATCATTATGTATGATGAATGAAAAGAATGTGATATTTATAAGTTATGAATATGAAAGATCAATGGTGGATTTTGAAAAGGTGTTTGTTTGCAAACTCAAATTAAACGGACCTCAGACACTCACATTGGTTCCTTCAGTAATTACAATTAAGTTCTCATCCTCTTAATTCATGTAAAATGACATGAAACTATCATATGAGGACATAACGATATAAGCAACAAGAATAGATAGAAAATTGTATACAGGTATGGATACAGTTGATTATTTCTAAAAGATTTGCAGGATCAGCTGCCAGTTGCAATCACATCTTAGATTTCTGGGTTGGGCCGTGGTAGTAACTTTCCCTCAGACGTGTTTAAACATCCACCATATTAATGTGGTAAAGTGACGGAACGTGCATGACTATGTCACATTATACGACCAGCCTGCCGTCCTTACCGCCCACGGGTCATGCGAGAAGGAGATAACTATTATAGCTGAGTAAGAAGATTTGGTGCCTACAGATATTCCAGAGTCCTTCACTCTTGCCGCGGAAGATTCGATTATGTCTGAGCAATTAATGATACATATCTATTTTTATTATGAATGTATATTTTCATCACGAAATTTGAAAATGCATAATACATTATACTCTATTCCATAAAATGCTCTTTCAGTCAGATGGTCAAACTTATCACTAATATCAACAGCTTCTGATTGATTGTTATATCGTGTTTTATCAAAGAAATAAGAATGGAAATCGTAGTTATGTTTAATTGTATAGCATTAGCGTATAGTTGCACGCTGACCTTGCCTTTTTGGTAACCATACCGATAATCAAAGTAATGTTATCTATTTTGCAATGTTTTTTTAAGAAATCACAACAGAATATATATGAAAAAAATGAGTATAATGAATATAAATAATGTTGATTGATTTAAAATATTGTTTTAGGAATAGTACTCCCAAAAGAGTTCAGTTTCGGCCCAGCCGTGTGCCTTGTGCCATATCGTGTGACGGTGGTGGCGTGGTGTGTGGCGCGTTCAGAGAAGATCGCATGTGTAGCTGAGAGATCGGCATAAAGATGCAGTTTGTCATCGAAGGGCTCAGCTCATTCATCTCACAGAGATTACTCCTAGGCTATAAGCGTTATTCCCACAGACACGCACTGTCGGATGAGTCGGCTGTTAGCCACCATCTGTGTCTTGGCAGCTTCTTTGGCATAATAATTATATATATTATTCTATATAAATATAAAGGAATGATGATAAGTGATTTGTATATAGAGAATCTTATTAATGATCGGCATTTATAGTTTCCCTTTTGTTAATGTAAGAAGCCTAGATATTCATTTGGCAGTATAACACAAAAAGTATAACATGTAATATCATCCATTTTATTTTCAAAATGTCTTTCCATTTTTCGTCTTTGCATTTTACATGAGTCGACCATTCAAATTGTTATTTTATTTACAGAGCCATGTTATGGCATTGGTGAGATTTTACATATTTACAAAGGAATGTACAGAGCAATATAATAATGATAATCCATTTCTTTCTGACCATTGTGGGAGTCACAATAGTGCGTCCGTTGAGGTTAAGCATGATAGAAACCGTTTATAACAAATTGAATGTCCTTATGTACAGAATGAAGATGTCATATATGAAGATGTGTGCATGGTGATTTTAGCTTGTGTGCAGGTCCGAACTATTCACACAAGGTACTTGCTTACTGCATCGTGATGGATATTGTGAGGGATGTAACTGAAAGAAAAGGAAAGGGAAATAGTAAATTCTTTGTTTTAGATATCTGTTATATACATAAGTAGTTTATAATTGCAATACAGAAACGTTATAGGAACAGGTGCACAGGTATAACAGTGCGAGGAGGAGTGGATCCTCGCCTGGTGTATTGTCCATAGTCAGCCTTCTTGCACAATCTGCAAGTTAGATTGACGAGAGAAGTGTGCAAGTGCTGGTACGGGGACATCCCCGACTTCAACAAATTGAAATTGTGAATTGGGGTATTTCAAATGTAAGAAGGAAAAATAAAAAGATGTAGTGCACTTTATGTATAGCATATCCTCTACCGTCCATAAAACTATTTATAAATGTTAAAATTCTCAACATTATAAGTCTTAATTTTACGTTCCTGGTTTTCAACAATAACTTTATTTCCATCCTCCTCCTTTATTCCATTTGCTGTATTGGCCTTGGAGCAATAGAGACTTCCCAGTCTCATGTTTCCGAAATTTTGAAAGAGTGAACGTGTTCGCATACTGAAGCTTCTCAACCCGCAGCTCGAAAAAATCAACTCGCAAATCACTTGCCATTGTGTTGATTTTCAAAATAAGACAACAGGTAAACTGTCCCCACCCGGACGTGTCCACTGTGACTCAAGGAAGGCCCCTAGGTGAGTTTACCGGGGCCCGGAGGCCGTGGTGGCGGAGGCCCGGCGGCGGGAGGGGGCAGGAGGGCGGCCGTCCCCCGCCCCCGGCCCGCCGCCCACCACTCTCCCCGCCCGGCCCTCCCTGATCTACCGACCCCGATAAGGTAGGGGCTGACACCTACGGCCTCTGCTCTCACGGCCCTAAGCTGGGAACCACGCGACCCCTCTCCTTCAGTGGACAGTGGTCAGGGCTGTGGGAGTGACGGGGCCGTTTTAGATAAGGTCAGTCTATGATGAATGGCCACGCGACCACATTTCAAACGGACGGGTTGGGGCGCGAGATTGGGGTTTGCTTTGGCCATATATGTTATAAACTTCATTCTTGTAAATATCCCTGCATATCGAAATATGTTATTAAAGAAACAACTACAAGCCCTACGAACCATTAAGCTGAAATTAACCCCTTGAAAAAGATAATTCATTTCGCGGTGCAATTGTACGTTACTGCATGGCCACCATGTTCATCTTATCGTCCAGAATCACCCTGCCCTTTTTGAACCCCCAGGAATGAACCCTTTACCTGCCGTTCTCTGACAATCTTCGGACCTATACATATACCATTTAGCCTTATATTATGTGAGTATAATATTATGACGAGCGGAAGTCTTTAGAAATTGTCTTCCTAATTTTCAACGGAGTATTAACTGTTCCGTTTCAGACATTACAAGTCATGGAATCGCAAATGATGGCAAAACAGATAGATGTAATGGGATATACATACTATTTAATTTATCAATTAACTCACAGTCTAGGCCTATATCTGAATAACATGTTAAATGAACATATCTCTCACCTGTGAATGTAAGTTGGTGTGCGTCCAAGGCGACCAGTAACCATCAGCAACGGTCAACCCGGCGACCTGCAGCCCAATCAGAACCAGTCGGCGAACTGTGTCAGGTCGTGTTGGTCCTCCTCCTCCTCTCCCTCCTCGTCCTCCAGGTCGTCCTCCAGGTCCTCGTCCTCGTCCAGTCGGTGGGGGTGGTGGGAGTGGTGGTGGGGGTGGTGGTAGTAGCGGGCGGGCGGCGACAGGTCGCTGCCGGACGCCGACCCGGGGCGGGGGGAGGCGGGGCTGCCGGGCGGGGAGAGCAGGACCGAGCTGCTCGTCGTCGGCCCCGGCCGGCTCCGGGGTCCGCCCGGCACGTCACAGTCAAGGCGGGACGTTACGAGTACACCTGGAAGGGTGGAAATTGGTTATCGTCAGTGTACATGTAAGTTGTAGAGTGAGGCGCTGTAGGAAAGGTAAGACTGGACAATTATGATGCGTTCAAAGTTTGTCTATATTTATTCGCCTGAGGCCATTTCCATATACTACTATGATCAAAAAGTGGTGCATGTATGACTTTCTTCATAAAGAAAGCATATTTGATACGAAGTAAACGCCCATATATATAGATATTCATCTTTTGATAAGAATGTATCTTTGTATGTGGAATTGCTTGTGCTTGGGAAAAGAGGATATTCCATGTGTATCAACCTAAAAAAGACCTCTCTTTGCTGTCTTGGCCTCTGGTTTATAAGAAGAAAAACAGTAATACAATTATGTTATATTTCACAGTACCACTTTCTGAGACTCATGATTAAAACCTAATGAAACCTGCATAAGAAACAGGTAAAGTAAGCTTGACTCACCTGGAGAACCAAGGGAGGAGGACGACGCGGGACTAAAGAGGTGTGCGGAGTGTCCAGAGGTGAGGGGCAGGGCGGGCGGCTGGAGGAGCGCGCGGTGGTCGTCCTCCTGGTCCCCGTCCTCCCCGGCCGCCGCCTTCTGCGTCTCCAGGATCTGCTGCAGGTGGTGGATGTAGCGGATGGCCGAGCGCAGCGTCTCCACTTTACTCATCTTCTTGTTCTTGGCGGCGCAGGGGATGTGTTGGCGGAGGGTGGCGAACGTCGAGTTGATGTGCTTGACGCGGTTCCGCTCGCGCTCGTTGCGTCGCGCCACGGCTGTTGGGTGGGTCTTGTAGCCCAGTTTGTGGGACAGGTCGACGCGCCGCTTACACCGCAACATCTCCTGGTGGTGCGGGTTCGTGTGGTGGTGGTGGTGGTCGCGGAACTTCTTGGCGGCCGGCAGGATGGGGATGGACAAGGAGGTGGGGGCGGTGTTGCAGCGGCTGCTATAAGGGCCGTTGGAGGAGAGCGGGTAACCTCCCTGGTGCTGGAGGTGCTGCAGGCTGCCCCCTGGAGACCCAAGGTGCTGGAGGTGGTGGGTGGAGGACCCTGGAGGAACCGAGTCGTCGTCAGGAGGACTGAGCGGGCCCTGGCAGAGACTGGAGAGGTTGTACACAGGTTTCATATAGACTCCTGTGTGGTGGTGGGGATGGGGGTGGTTTTGGTGGTGGTGTGGTGGTGAGAGGTGGTGGCGGTGGTGGGGCAGGACCCCGACCATGCCCCCAGCCGCCCCCGAGCCCTGCTGACTCAGGTTGGTGTAGTCCTCCAGTACAGAGTGGGTCTGTATCATCCTCAGTTTTTTGGTCCCAGAAGTAGAAAAGTTTCCCGTGTGAAACAGATCTTGTGAAGTCACTCAAGTGGTAAAAGTCCGATGCTATCTCCTCCCTCACTTCCGCCACTCAGTCTCAAACCGCTAAGTTTTCCCTGAACAAAAACACTAAAACCACTGTTCAGTGGTAAATGCCAAACTAGTGAATAGTTCTGGAAAGTTGGCAAGTTTTGACTTCTTTTCCCGTTCCTAGTACACATGAAGTGAAGCTGCTTGTCCTTGTACACACAGAAAGGGTCGTGTCTTCCCCGACTGTCTAGGGCGATATGGCGACGGAAGTAGCGCCCCGCTCCTATTTGTAACAGCGATCTGAAGGGGAAGACTCGGGCTGTGAGTGGGGGAGGAGGGGCGCGTGCCTGGCGCGTGCGACGGGCGTTCTGACGGCACTGGGCTTGCCTCCTCCTACCTGGAGACGGCCGGAGTGTTGTGTGGAGGGGGAGGGGGCGTCACGCCTGAGCTGCGGTTGGGGGGTTGGGGAGGTCGTGAGGGTTGAGGGAGGGGGTTTGAGAGACGTCGAGTGTTAGCATATTGGGAATGCTACAACCCAAATAAGAATACTCTCCATAGGATTAATTTTCTATTAGAATTAAGACGTTGGATGATTCTCAGATTTCTGTCAACTAATGTCACAACACTGGACTACTCTCACAAAAACTTTATATCTTGTTGCACTAGTTTAAATGTTGTAATTTTCTATTCTTATCTCATCTCCAAGTAGCATCACGTTACATAAGATATTGCCCACATATAAGTTGCTTTACAAATGCATTCTGGGTTGTTTTCTTTTAGTGTTCATAACTTTTATTCAGCAATAAACATCAGAGTTGCCTTTGTTTTTCAGTTCATTACAAAAAGAAAAGAATCTAATCACTTATAAGATACATGTAGTAGGTAATACCAGTGGTCAATAAATATTTTGTTGTAATTTTTCATAGCTTGAATCAGTACACCTTCATGAAATAAAGGGTTCTACTATCGCTGATTCATAAGGCAAGGGGAGCGAGGGAGGCGGTTGGAGATGGGAGGGGGGACGGAGGGAGGGGGGAGGGGGTACAGTTGGGGTAGCAAGTTGCTGGGGGCTGTTGGTTGGCCGGTCTGCTGGTTGTCGGCGTGATGACTGATGACTGCTCACGGCAGTCTCCTGCACGCTGAGACCCAGTTTCCGTTCGTCACTCCGGGAGTCGCCGTCAGAGGGCCGAGACACTGGGAGTCCTTTGATCTCTCGATGTGGGGAGGGGAGTCCCACAGATGGGAATGCTCCACGAACACAACCCTCTCACCAGTAAGATACTGCTTAAGACTCAACTAGTCAAGACTCAGTCATCAATATGAGTCTTGCAGAGGCCAGTTATGGTCCAGAGCCCTGTGCATTGGTATTGTTACACTGGGATTACATTTCCAGCTATTTTCCTACCTACTTTCTTAACGTTTAAAAAGTCGCAATTATTCAATTCTATTAAGGAAGGGGCCTTGTCGCCCATGCATGCCCTGTGTCGGGAGATGGCCGGAAGGTTTATGTGATAAGGATTAGTGGATAATATACCCATTCACTAAAGAGTTTCAAGAATCTTAACACGTCACACACCTACTTATTAAAGTTGACATCGAAACCACTTAAACACCCACAACACTACTTATTAAAAGTGACATTTTTTTCTCGTGGTGCATTTTTATTATGTTTGGATGTTTGTGGTTTTGAGTGGCTGTCATACTAGGAAATGTTTTATCAATGAGATTAGCAAAGGAATCCACGGTCTTTATCAGTTTATGCCTTTCAAGCTGCTTTCTGATCGTTGTGGCTATCGTCAATATGTACATCGATTATATATATTCGGAGCCTTCAATTATATACAAAATAAGGTCGGAGAACAGTAAAGCCTTACGTATGATAGTGACATCAAAAGTAACATGTAATGGGGACACTGTTTTATTATATGCACATATAATTATATGGTAACAACTGTAAAAGACCAAACAGTTGTTTCTCCCCTACCATTATTTTTCAGGCCACTTTGGTAGGTTCTATGCCAGACACACATGGGATCCATGCCTGATTGTTGCATTCTGGGCAACATGTTTTCTTATAAAAGGCTGAACAGCACTGTGCTTATGGTCACTTGACCAATAAACCTGTGGAAGTCAAGATCATGCCTCTAGTCTTCGGTACCAGCCAGCAGATCCAGCAATGGCACTTCTGCCATGGCGCTCTATACTTAAGGCACATCTGCCATAGCGCTCTCTACTTAAAGCACGTCTGCCATAGCACTCTGTGATGAAGAACACCTGAAGAAAGTAATGATTAAAGAAACACTCTATAGTTTTTATTCTAGATAGTAACTTCATTATCCGTCTCCCAGTCGCTTTTTAACAATATATGATATATAGGCCAATATCACTGATCTATAACTTTTTTCTAATGAAATCCTTTTATCCAGATGAAATGTGCACTGAAAAAAATCGGCATTAGAAAGTTAGTCAAATGTCCTAACTTTTTGCCAAAACATTAGTCATTTTGACGGTGCATTTTTGTCCGAACTTTCTAACCTTTTTTTGACTAACCCTTAGTCAGATTGACTAAGCAAAAGACCAAAAGTTAGTCAAAAGTGACGAAAATCGTAACCTCCACTGAGATTCGAACCCAGGTCGCTGGCATGAGAGGCAGATGCTCTAACCACTACCCTATTGATCCCTTACTGTCACTCTGCCTACATGAAGTTACATACCAATGTATAAGTATAATTATGTATTTATGAGTGGATAAACCAATTTTAGAATTGTATAAAAGGAAAACAAAATATAGAGCGTACTCCTACTGGAAATTATTACTGTATGAATTACAACAGCAGAACGATAAGAAGGAATTCCTTATGGCTCTAAATACAGATATGTTGAAACAATTGTATCTATTGCATCAACATATAACGAGAAAGTAGTTATGATCAAACTACTTTATCTTACTTAATGATATGGATGCTAAAGTTGTAATATTGTTTTTACTTAATTATAATTATACATGTATGTTACTTGACTGTTTTTGTAAGACCTCGTGAAAAGCACATGTATTTATGTGATGATGGCTAATTAAAAAAGAAATAGGGGTAGGGTGGGTCAGTGTCAGGTCTAGCTTTTTGTAAAGGTTGGGCTATGCCTCTGAATTTATCAAGCATCTTTTGGTCAAGGCAGGGTGGGGGGGGGGGGGGGGGGAGGGTTGTCTGAACGATATAGGCCTATATAATTATGTGCTTTATGGAATGATCCTTAGTCAATCTGACTAAGGGTTGGTCAATTTTTTTAAACAATTACAAATGTTTCATAACAATGAGGTATA
The DNA here is from genome assembly GCA_936440205.1 of Lepidonotus clava. Lineage (NCBI taxonomy): Eukaryota > Metazoa > Annelida > Polychaeta > Phyllodocida > Polynoidae > Lepidonotus > Lepidonotus clava. The sequence continues at coordinate 18,517,789 of OW387136.1, read as the reverse complement.
ACTTTTAATTGTGTTTAAGGCAGAGCACTAATGATAATTAGGCCAAATCACCTCTTGACTAACCCTATGGTTAGAAACTTAGTCAATCTGACTAAGGGGTTAGTCTTATGATAGAAATATAGACTTACACAGAGGTTAGAAAGTTAGACTTTTGCTGACTAACCAAGAATTTCAATGGTCAAAACCAGATTTGACTAACTTTCTAACTTTCCACTTTTTTCAGTGTGCAGCCTAGTAAGATGCCGGTATATACTGAAAAATAGTTGTGAAACTGGTACTTTAGCAGAAGAATGATTGTTACCAAAAGTCGATTTGATATCTTAATCTAAACCTCAATATCACAAAGTCCGATTTGTACACTTTATCATACTGCTAATAATGACTCTATAGAAAAGCGAGGTCGATGTCGTTTATCTAATTTTGAAAATGTACAAACATTTCAAATCAAGGGTGTCTCCTAAGCTTTCCCTTTTCATACAAAGGGCCTGTGACGTCTGCCTACTATGGGCTAAAATTTCTTGGCCTTGTACTCCCGTGTTTTCTTCATCCTATCAACATCAAAGGTGGCTAAAGCCGACTTCAATGTGCTGTATGTACAGTCGGCCAATTAGCTCCATAGTGTACCATTATCATACGGCCACTCAAGCAGGGTCGACTTGGGGACCTCTTAGTGCTATACACCTCCGACAATGACCACCCCCGCCCATACACGCGCCCTTTATCTTAGAAAGGTCTGCTGGGAATTCTATAACTATAAGCAGTGCAAGACGATGGAGCTTGCGCCTTCTGCGGCGTTCCAACGCATTTAAATTCTCAGTGAAAAATCTTGTAAAAATGTTTCCCGAAACGGTAGACTGAAATGTTGGAAAGTGTTGGATGACAGATCAATAGTTATAATAAGTTGGCTGCATGAGAAAAGCATGGGTCGGGTTTTCATTGAATAGCATGGAATTCGATGAGGGAAGCCAATCGCGTGCCCCCTTCCCTGTCGTTTAAATGTGCGACTTCTACTAAAACATTAACTCCTACTGAAACATATACATATATAACATATGATATATAATACTCTTTTTAAGAACCTAGACACCCAGTGAAAAAGCCTAATATTTTCAGTGGTATTTCACCTACCCAACAATGAAATGCAAGCCCTTTTGACCTTTTGGTTCTCACCGGTTCAGTTCACGGTCGTGTATTTAGCATGTGATACAGATCTTATTGCTCAGCGATGGCTACACATTTAATCACTAATCGGCAGGTCTGCGGCACCAGGCGTCCGGTATATGTCACCACAAGTACCACTTGGTGTATGGATGGAGGGTCCGTGGGTGAGGGGAGGCCAAAGGTGGCGGGTCCATGGATGAGGGGGCGCGTGGCACCCACCACCTGACCCTTCTGACCCCTAGACACGGACCGCACCCAACCACCCAGCGCCCTAACCTGCCGGCTTTCCCACGGACATATGTATGTTTAAACCTAACATGTACGTGAAAAAAAGTTTATTCCTTAAAATAATGTCTTGACCGTTTAACTTTACAAATGCCTTAAGTGTTCCCCTCCTTCAAATTGAAAAAGGCAATACAAAATATTGTGATTTTAAATAACATATAGAGACCTGCCATTCTAGAAAGAGGAGGGATGTCCCAGGGGATGGGGGGGTGTCCCTGTATCCTCACGTATGCTTTAAATGATATTACAGATTAGTTTTATAACAGTATTTTTGGGCCTTTTTCATTGTCTTATTTATTTTGAAATTTGTAAAATTGACTGAATACACTATGTACCAGAATATCCGTGTTTTCTAGTGTCGTATTGGAAGTACGTGTATATACATGTATATGCGAACTGTCTTGTTGTAAAAAGATAAAAGTACGCATTTTTTAACGCCTTGACCGTCCGCTTTGTTTTGCCTCATAAATCATATAAAGAAGCAATCCTCGCAGCGCCCTTTGACCGATGGCGGTGGTTTATCGGTGTACTTTTGTGGTCTCTCTCCCTGCATTTAAGTTATCATAGCATCTGAGGAATGGTTGGTCTGTTAATGAGGGGAGGGGGCCGCTGGGTGATGGGGGAGGGGGCCGGTAGGGGCGTTGGGGTCGGGGGCGCGGGCGGGGCGGGGCGGGGCGACGGGCGCCGGCCTCACGCCGCGCGACGCCCCGCCCCGCCCGCCGCCGGACATCACCGGATGTCCGCAACTATACCTCAGGCCGACGGACACCAATCCTACCCGCTAAGCCTTCTTCTGGGAGATCTTTTTATTGCGTTTATTTATAGATAATCTTTCAGGTGATAAACCTGATCGTCCAAGTGTCCCAATCTTGGCACAGCTATATGGCACTATACAGTTAGCATTTGGCATCATATAGAGTATATATTGTACATATTCATTATCACGCCGCATGATTGTGATCTGTCACAGTGAAAGTAGAAGTAATTATTGTTATCACCAGTTTAACTGCTGAAACATGTAGAAATATAAGTGTTCATATCAAATGCCAAATATAAAACTTACATTGATACTAATTCTAATACTATTACCAAATATGAACATTGGAGTCTCCACTGACCGACCCTGCATTTTGCTTTGGTGTAACTAATATTTCTTTAACTCATGACTTAAACTTTCATTGGTATTTTTTTAACTGGGTGATCTCGAAGAAATTCAATACAATACAGACGGATGTTTGAGGAGAATATATACGTACACGAAGACGTACACGGCTGCATAATGCGCCTGTCCTCTTCCTACCAATACCTAATACTAATTGGTATGCAAAATCAGTGTGTTATTTTGGACAAAGGACATGGAACATCTTGCCTTCTAGAATACGAAATAGTGAAAGCCTTGACGTTTTTAAAAAGGAAATAAAAATGTATTTGAATGTGATTTAGAAATGTAACTTAATCGACTACTGATCCTCACAACATCTTGCTCGCGGTTGCGTCGGGTGTTGTCTGGATTAATTATAATTAAAAGCCAAAATTAAAATATTCTGACCGTATTGGTGTACTGGCCATATCTGTTTTGAGTGAAATTGAAATATTGTTTGGATAACAACATGTGTATCTATGTCATCATTACCATCACATCACATCTCATTTCACAATGGGTTTTCACTGGCGAAAATGTATAGTTTTCCAGCTATAAGGTTGAGTTGCGCCTATTATTATTATTATTAGATAAGGTGCTGAAATGTTACTCTCAACAAAACAAAATAATTGATTCTGAAGAATGTGATATTGTAATATAAACTGATACAGAGGGAGATCAGATATCAATTGTTTGATCTGTACAGTTTTCAAATAAAGTGAATAAAAAAAAAAAATATATATATATATAATTAGACAAATATCGCCCCATAAAAAAAACAGCAGCTAACTCGACATCCCGTTTGAAATGCGTCAGGTTCTCACCTGCTCACTATTTTTCAAGCTGTTACTCTATTTCTCAAATCCATATCAGTCCCTTTGTAGAAAGTCGCAAAGTAAGCTCCTATTCTTCAGATTGGCATACCTCTAAAGCTGACCACCCCTGCCCGGCGTCGGAGGGTGGGCGGCGGACAGGGCCCGTCTGTGCGACCGTCACACGCCCCGCAGCCTACCACCACCCACCACCACTGGGTCCACTTCGACGATTTAATATCAGAAATTAGTCGGCTATCTGTACGTGGGCCGGCCACAATCAGTGTCTGATGACAGTGGGCCGCGACCACTATGTGTCTGAGGGCGGCAGGCCGAGGCCACACACAGTCAGAAGACGGGTCTTGGTCAGGGGATGGACACAGGCTCCAGTCAGCTCAAATTACAAGTATAACGTAATATAGGCACATAGCACAGTTTAATGTATACTTTCCTTAATCATTAATGTAGAAGTAGAATGTGGTCATATCGTATTATGCTCGTGTATACAATCTCTGTTAAAAGAAGGACGGGATGATTACTGTTTCGAGAGCATACCCGTACAATTGCTTATATGGTTTACATAAAGGGGTTGTCAGTAGTGAGATGATTACTGCATGTTTCAAAATGAACTGGGAAAGCATACCTGTATAATTGCCAATAACTATGTTTGAAATAAGAGGGTTTTCAAGTGATCTAACTTTTAACCTTGGGAGCAGTCAAAATACTGAGTTCTAAGATACTATGTTAAAAGTAAGTATCATATCATTTAGTTATTGATATGAATATATCAAACCAGCTTTTGAGTAAAAACTATAACTTAATATAATGCTATATGGAAACTGTTACCTGTCCAATTTTCTCGTGGATCTATACCATGAAAATAGGGAGCAATACATTCCAGTGTTGTAAAACCGGAGGCTGCCCATTGCGTAACATGGACAGTAGAGATTTAGGGGTGGGCACCAGGCGCCCCCCCCCCCCCGCCCGCCCGCTAATTTTTGGCCCAAAATCAATTTTTCTAATGCAAAACTGGCGCCCCCAGAGCAGGCGCCGGGACTATTTATAATAATATTCGTATTTAGCATGTCCAAGATGAATAGTAGAAAAGGGGGCACACATATTATATGCGCCCCCTTTTCTACTATTTCTGGGTCCGCCCCTTAAGTATTTTATAACCTTTCAGGTAGTATCCAGCCATTTATAATAGGTAGACGTTGAGTGGATTATCCAAAGGCAGTTAGATAGAGTCATTGTCACCGAGTACAGTATAGGGAACCTAGCCTTTTATTTCAATGTAATTTTAAACGTGTATAGTTTTCATGTCCATGTGTCATCAAATATTACAAACACCCATGCATGCATGCTCCAACAGGATGCTTGCTTTCCGAAGGGAAACCCCCAAACGGTTCAGTCAAGACAGTTATCTACCTGCCCACATCCCTTAAAGAGACGGTCCTCTCCGACAAGATCAAAGCAGCTGCCGGAGAGAAGACCCGACTTTTTATATGAATTTCCCCGTGCTGCATGTTTTGGGGGCGGGTTGTAGTGATAAATCGTTACGCACTGTGACGTTATCGGGCGGTGAGTGGGGCAGGAGGCAGACACGGGCCCACCTCAGATCTGTACCGCCCGGACCCTCCCTCCGGGCAGAGAAGCGTGAACACCTCCAGGGTATGAGGTGCCCGTCACTCCACGTCCGAAGGGCCCCCTGTAGGTCTTAGGTCGACTGGAGTAGGGAAAGGTTAGGGCTCGTACCTTTACCGCAATAAGATAACCGAATTATGCTGCAATGTTTCTTGTCTATCATAAACGAGAGTACGTTTCGTTCATGAATAACTGTTCATAAGAATTAATCATGTGAAATGTTACAATCATTTCTTCATAAAGAATCTATAAAGTGTAGGGAGATGGTAACATATGTGGGAGGTTACAGTTTTTCAATGGTAGGCTATCCCTTACATTTTGTTTTGTTAAGCATATGCATAATATAATTATGGTAACTGGCCAAGAATCAAATTTGTTATCAAAATAATCGCGTAAAAGCATAAAGTAGCCCAGTTTGATCTTTTATCTCTGCTCCATATTCCTTTTCCGCCCGACCAACCCCTCGCGTTTACAGCCATAAGTGGCAGTTTAAATAGGCATTAATCACCAGTAATATAGAGAGGGCTCATGTGTTGAAGTTCGCCGTGATTGTGAATTTATTGCCAGCAATCCAAACGCGTCGCTCCCCGTCATAACTCTCATTTTTCTCTTAAAATTTGGTTTTCAAATTAAATGGGAGAGAGCGCCGCAGTGACTAATTGAGACAAATTCCTCCTGTGCCGTTACCCAACACCTGGGTGCTAATCGTGTTAAGACCACAGCGACAAACGATAAATTCTGAAATTCTCACCAACTGAAAACGATACAGCAGTATAGGTAGGCTGTGTATTAGATTAAATGAACCAGTATTGCTCAGGCTATGTATGTGGTGATTATTAACTTTCTGCACCCCACGCTTTATCAATAGTGGCTTCAACGCCCAACCCTCTCAACACTGATGACCCCCCCCCCCCCCCTCCTCCACCACCCAACCTCCCACCACACCCCTCCCACGCTTCTCAACGTCCCAACTCCCTCGACACGACTCTAGTTTTAATCCTGACGCAGAGGAACTCTCCCGGAAAATGAGCGGAATAGTAATCAAATTAAGACTGACATTAATTATCACTGGTGTCGGGTGACGGGGAAAACTAACACGCAGAAAGCGTTAGGCGGGCTCCTACATGCTTGCCTACGGTTACGGCAATAATGTTTTTAACATTTCATCATACAGACATATAAACTGCAGAGTACATCATTTGTATTTCATACTTCAAGGATGAACAGTATGTCTACTTGCATAATAGTATTAACCCGATTATACTCCATATCCCGACCTTTTTTGTTTGTCATTGCTAGATGTTGTCACTGGTTTGATGTGCGCCAGATCCTTCCATTCCTATTCCCAAAACAAGAGTTTTGAAAGATTGTTCTTAAGGACGTTACCTTCTATAATTCATATATTCTGCGAACAATTTGAATAGACCTACCATGCATACTTTAACTTTTAAGATATTTTGATTTTCGTATTCAAGAGACTCAGACCCGTATTAATGATGTTGCCTAATGGTACTGAGAAACTAAAATATGATAAGTGAAACAGAATGAGCATTGCAAGAACTTAGTGATAACTACTTTCTTAAACAGTCAATAGGATACTGACATAAAATGATAAAGTTAATTCCAAACGTGGATAAAGATAACGTCTTGTGAATTAACGAGAGTCTTGCATGTTGCAGCTGTGGTATACCCGAAATGTAAATGAAACATCAAACTATTAGTTTTAGATATCGGTCTCTTTCGATCTCTAATTCGACCAGAATTCCAGTCGCATCGCTCAATGAATTCTCACCTAAACAAATAATATCCAGGTGACGTTTTCTTTGTGAGGTAGCTTGCAACTTTATCTTCATTCCTGTCATTGTCAATATGTCCCCAAATCTGAAAACTAGTCACCATAATTACCCTTATGAGGAAAAGCCTTTCACTTAGAGACACACATAGGTGGGTGATATACTGATAACCATCATGTGCACCAACATGATTAATTACCCCATTTCTTACAGGAACCAACAAACCTAGTGAACTCTTCCCTATCAGACATGCTTTGTGGGTAGTAACCATGGCAAAGGTATGGAACTTTTCAGCAGGGCGTCTGGCCGCACCCTTACACAACTTTCTTGGGAGATGGGGGGGGGGGGGGGTACTTGGGTACAAAAAAATGTGTCGACTGCCAAAAGAAATCCGGTTAAATTACATGTATTATTTCACGCCCGATACAAAGTCGCCTATCTTTTAACACTTTAACACCAGGGCGATCCAGGTCGCCGCAGGGTGAGGTAAATAAAACGTAAACAAATGTGAACAACTCACACACTAATGGTAAGGGGGTGAAATAAATCCGATACTGACCTTGTCTGGGACCCTGAGCCTTGTATTTAGTCTCGGGGTCTGGTGTTCCCAGGGTCTGCTCTCGGGCCTGACGGCCCTCTAGCGGACCCTGGAAACACCAGAACCCTCGACCAAATACGGCGCCCAGGATCCCAGCCCGGTCAGTATCTACTTAATATCCTGTAGGAACACATGTACACTGCTGTGGCACTGAAATCTAACTGGGCCATTTATCCCTATCCTACTAGGAAAAACTATCAATATATGGCCATATATATTTATAATATATTTGGAGAAATGCATGTACTGAAGGAGGCACCAACTTTGGAACAAAATGTCCAAACATTCTCACATAGTGAATGCCCCCCCCCCCTTTTTTTTTTCCATTCTCCTCCTATTCCCCAGTTTCCTCCATACCCCCCACCCCCAGCCGGCAGCCCTCAGCCCCTCAGCCACCGCAGAGGTCACCGTGAGGCCCTCAGGGGGCGGCGGGCAGTGGGGCCGGCCCGTGCCCGTCAAGGCCTGCATTGTGGTCGACGATATCATCTCCATGTAACTACCTGCCGGACGTTAACCCCCCGAGCCACCCTCCAGGAGCCCATCCACATCCCCACCTCAACACCCCCATCCCCACCTCCAACGCTTCTCCTCTTATCCCATATGTAGGCCTATAGCCATCCTGCCCAAATCGTTCTCTATCCTCTTCTTCTTTTAAAGTAGGCTTGTGGCAAGGAGGCAGAGGTGATTTAGTTTCCTTTTGTGTGGGAACTGCAATTCCTAATGTAAAAATATGAGTGGAGATGGAGTTACACCAATACGATATATACCAAACCACACACTGGGAAAAAAACTTCTTCTTATTTCAAGCATCAGTCAAACGATGAGGTTTTTCAATAATTTCTTCTTTTCACTTAAACGTCCTGTAACCATAGCGAAAATAACTTTCAACCCAAATAAAGTAACACCTCTCCTGTCCCAACCACCCTTCTCCTTCCCAAGGACCCCACCACTGCTCACTCCCCAGGTTTGATATTGCGCCGCCAGAGGGCAGTCGGCGTGTACCGGAAGTAGGGGCCTTCTTCACATACTGTAAGGTGTGTGTGGTACACAAGGGGCGCTGTGTGGGCACACACCGTCAGGGTCTGCGTGGAGACACTGACTCGTCAGGGGGAGGGGGCAGCCATTAGGGGTGGGCGGGGGGAGCAGGGGAGGGGGTTGTGTCACATGGACACCTCGCTGGGACAGGTAGGTGAGACCGCCAGAGGGATGGAAAAAAGACAGGGCCACTTTGAAACCTTGGGTCGAGGCAAGAAGACTAGATACAGGCATATCTAGTCTTCTTGGCAGACAGGCTTATCTAGGCTTTTGGCTGAAGGTAATAAATGGTATATTGAATATTCATACATTATTTCTTTCACACAACAGTTTTTATAATGTTATATGTATATACTTGTATTGATATGACATTTTGGAACAAAAAAGGTATTTTGAGATGAGTAATATTTGAATACTAAGATTGCAAATGTTTCAAAAAGTGATTTATAACAGCTCCAAAACTAGCTATCCCACAAGTACAGTAAGAGTATGGTATCATTATTACTGTAATCGGTAATCCTCGAGTTCATACAAGCATGTATATCACCTGGATTGATTGTTTTAAGAACTGTTGAGTTTAATGACATAATATCCGGAAAGATATGGAAACTTTTTATTTTTGTTTGCGTTACAAAGCAATGCTGTTCTTTGCTGATATAGATGTTGTGCAGATGTCGTCACATTGAACTATGGGGTTTACTTTATGCAAGAAAGTTTAGTCTACATTCCACTAAGTTGCCATCTGAGAGTTTCCAATAAAGCCATTGCCGATTGCAGTCTTCCATCTTCTTACAATCAGTAATTGTCCTAGAACCTAGTTCCTAATTCAGGGATGACAGAGAACACTCATTTGAAAGGTCAATGTTTATTTAGTCCGAATGCAATGATATTGTGATGAATGTTGATTCATCAGTATCAAAGTTAGGTGTCAAAAGTAATGGAATAATAGAGTGAAAGTGTATTTTTTGTAAGGGCCCTAAAACCCGAAAACCCGAAACCCAAGAATCCGAAACCTGAAAAGCTAAAGACAAATGTAAACCGGATGTGACGTCAGTAAGACCACGTGACTTGAATTGGCCAATCAGAGCCGAGTATTAGGGTATAAAAAGGGGCGGTGAGGCCTGGAATAAATAGTTCCTTCTTGGTACTCCTTGTGTTCGCATGTGTCTCCTTTCACTGGAATAGCACTCAAAGGGGTTAGGACTTATAATATAATCAAATGACAGGTAGTTCTCTAGAAAAGCAAAGTAATTAAGGTAAAGTTCAAGTAATTTAGAAGTAAAAGGAACGAGGGACCGAGGGCCCGAAGGACCGAAGTATGGCACTAAGGACTGAATTCACCCGAGAGGCGACCCAAGATAGGAAAACCGGTCAAGTACAGAAGCCCAAAATCTCCGCTCACACACCCAAATGTTATCTCAGTTTAAGCCCACACATTTTTGGGGTGCCTTTGGAGGCCACTTACTTCACTCTGACGAGTACTGGTACCAATATATGCATTTATTTGCCTCACTCGGGACATCATCTATCTCCTCTCCAATTGCACCGCAGATGTGCATAAGTCAGAGAGTCTATCTTAGTATGGGTCTAGTTACTAACAAACAACTAGCTAAGATAACCACTGTTCATCAGGACTGACACCCGCGTCAGTACAACATCCCCCAAAATGGGATGTGCTCCATATTGGTGATTGATATCATAATCATTATTAATAACATTAATTTTTTTCATACATTTAGTACATATTGTTTTGCTGCTTTGACATAGGACAGTCTTATGAAATCAAAATGTACAATGTTTTTGTCAAGAATCGATATCCTTCAAATATATTTAATCACTATGTAGTTGTAGTATTACCTGTAGTGATCTCATTGTGATCACCAAATAGTGATCATGTATCACCAGATAGTTATCACGTGTCCATGCCTGCACAATGTCTAAATCAAGTTATGATAGATTTTCCTTTTAAACTAGAACTATAGACCTTTTGTTTAGAATATTAATTATAATATAGACTTACAGAACGTATAAGTCTTAAATAAAATCCAAACCAAACTCACATCCGTTTCAAGTGAAGGCATAAAAAGCTATGATATTCCCTGAAAGGCTGAAAATGAACATACGGAAATTATTGATGAGGCACATTGCAGTCGACAGGTGTAGCCATACATGTATGCGTGGGGGTCTACTTGGTGCCAGAGTTTTATTACCCGCGTGCACCACCTCCCCCTGGGGACTTCATAATGACCGGCTTGCGTTTGTAAGTCATTATCACTATATGGACTGGGAAACGGGGCTGAGTCAAACTCAAAATGCTTACAAATATTTGAATCCATTTTAATTCAGAACCAGTAACGCCCCGTGAACCTCCTGGGGGTGGGCAGATAAAGGTGAGGTTTAATCAGATACGCCCACTTTCCGCTTCATACCTGCCCGCTTAATTACCAGATCCCGGCGGACAGCCAATAACCACAACGCCTCTCTTTTTAGTTATACGCAGGGGTTGTAAAGAAATACTTGTTTTGCCATTCAACATTAATTTTGCTTGAAGGTTATAAAAATAAGTAGATGGAAACATATAACACAGAACATACAATATGTGTGGGGTATAAGCAAAACTAAATATTTGTATTATGGCCTATCAAGTTTATGTAGATTCCATGTTTTATATAGCTGTTGAAATGATGATGCATGTTGATTTAAATACCCCTTTTAACCTTACATTAAACTTACGTACTTTTCTTTTAATGTGGGTTAAAGAGCAAATGTTTTTCCATGTTTACTGGTACATATTTTACATTTATAAGCTTGTTCTAATGCCTTATTAGCTTATTTTGTTTTGAACAGAACTTCGTTTCAGTTAATACATCCTTATCCACATAGTGCTGCTAATTAGTACACCTAGTGGAAGACTCGTGAAAACTTAATGTAAACATTGCCGTGTGCTGGACGTTTGGGGTGTAACAACCAATTACATTACAAACCATGTAAACGTCGGACACAGGCCGAGAACAATGGTCGCGTGCCCAGGTCGGGTGGTACAGGGGCGGAGAACATGAGTTTATCTGTGGTGGGCATCTTGGACCTGTATTGTAACCATCCACGGCGAGCGTCTCAGTGGGTTGGGGCAGGGGGGCGGGGGTACTTCATTGTTAACACTCTGTACCAATTTAGTAATTAATGAGTGCATGCGATTAGATATCACTGAATAAGGGAAATTCTATTTTCAATCTCTTAGAATTAAGAGGGAAGATGTCCCCACCCTGGGTCCCCACCCACTTATACCTATACGATATCTAACCATTCTATATGCTAATTAAATTTTATCAAAGGAAGTTGTCCTCAATCAAAAGTAGGCCTATTGGCGATGTCCACGATTGTGAATCGGTTGGTGTTCCCTTACCTGAATCTGAGTTTTCAGTTTTGTATTTAAACTCCCGACTAAAGGCTTACAGTACAAAATAATAAGAGAAGTATGTTTAACATTGCGAAGGCCACACATAATTAGTCTTACTTATATATATCACACTGAAGAATGGCATAATCAGAGAGAGAAAACGGGAAAAGTAACCCCAAAATATACCTCCAGGAGTCGGTACACTGGCATCCAGCCACCCCCCTCCCCTCCCCCCTCCCCCCGTGCTCTGACTGTCTGCGCCCCCTAACGCAGGCAGGTGGTCGGCGCGCATCACTCACACACCAGGAATTAATTCTCCAAACAAAAAGAACACGGGCTTTAATCAGAGGTAACCGTGTTGTTTATCTGGGGGAGCGCGGCGCTCGGCCACCAGAGGGCGGCAGTGAAAGGTAGGGGGGGGGGGCATTGTGTCCACCTGGTGGGCCTCTGAGGGGTAGGGGTAGGGGCGGGGGGGGGGGGGGAAGGTAATAAGGTAAGGTGTGGGATGGGCCCCTGCACTGGTGCTGGTGCGCTTAGGCCATGGTACTACAACCTATATATTGTAGTGGGAGTAATTGTGTTTTCCTATATATGCATGCAGCCAATTCTCTGGGCATGGGTAACGTTTCCCACCGCATCGGCGCATGGTCATTAATATTTCACTATTGATGCTAAGTGAGGGATATTTCTAAATAATAATATTATTGTTATTGACTATGAGATAAGCGACAAACACCGATATGTAGGCGAGGCAAAGTAAAACTGTCTAAGATGCCTTTCCATAGCCGCGGTACGGATTCGAATTTTCTATACATATAACGTGGATAGAAATCCGCCCATCCTCCGCGTACCCTATATATATATATACTCCACGACGCAGCTATGGAGAAGCGACTGAACTTTTTTTTTTTTTTAAAGGTTTATTTATAATATCCATCAGGGGTTCCCCTGGTTTTCAGGAGTATTACATTAAATATGAGAGTATATATAATGATTATAATAAAGTAATAATAACATAATATACATTCAGACGGTCTTTGGAACATGCGTGGGTATGGAGGTCTCAGAGTGATGGTCGAAAGTCATGGACAAGGGTCACAACTACAAAAAGTTCAAACACCAAGACTTGACACCCTGGTTGGCCACACGATCTCGCTAAAAAGAGGGTGGACAGTTGAATATGTGACCAACTTGGGGTCGGAACATGCACGGTAGCAGCGGTTAGGCGAAGACAAGCATTCACAGAATTGGATAAATATGTGATAGATGTGAAGATGGGGTAAGCAGGGAGAAATCGCACGTTACTTATAAGCAGAGCGGCAGAGCTAATCATGGGATTTTTTTTGTATTTGAGTGCACAGCGCTTAACAAAAGTTTTATCTTCTCGCCAGAAGGCGACTTAGGAGGTAATGCTTGTTATATAGCAATGGCTAAACTTAGGATGATAGTGTTCCCGTGGCAGATGCAATTGCCCAATACCACGGTAACAATATGGTCGGAATTCTATGGACAACAAGAGGACAGGCTGTGGGGAGGTCAGAGGGCAGGGGGGTCAGAAGTCAAGGGGGCTGTGGTCAGCGAGGACTAACCTCTGGGGTCAGTCGGCATACCTTTTACTAGTGGCACGCTAATGACGTACTTCTTTGTACTGTATGGCCTAATAGGTGCAACCATTGCCTTTCTTAGGGAATTCATTTATCTTTACATCAGTCTTCTGTTCAGACAAGTAACCTTATGTTTTGTTTTCAGTTCCGATTCTGACCATATCTCAGTTCAGGCAGATATGACATGTGCTGATGATTGAATGATGTTCACTTTCATATAGGGGCACTCATAATTAAGGTCAATGAGATGCGCAAGGATTTATAAGAGCAAACGATCTGCAAGTGCAAATCCTATACAAAGGAATGGGTGAATGTAAGCAAAAATGCACGCTCATGTCCAAGAAATGGCACTAGCTCTTATCATCTTGCAATAGAATGTAATATTGTGGTATATATAGCCTAGCGAGATATTCTTCAGAAGATTCTAGTTTCATATTTGCTGCATAAGTTTCATACCTCTGAAATAGACTTTTTGAAAATGGTAGCTATATTGAAAAGTTGAAAGTGCTCCATGTCCAACATCAATCAATGGACCCAAATTCCCAATATTGGCGCTCTTTGCTCAAATCTCACGATTTATTCAATAATCTACAGCCCTATTGGCCACGCCTAGCCTCTATTCTATTAAATACGGCTAGATATGAGTCTTTGATAGCCAGCATATAATGCACATTTCTATATACTACTATGCGTCCGGGATTTCGCGTTGGTGACCGCACGGGTAAACTACATCTTGCCTTTCGTCCCAGATATCCATTAGCATCCCTAGTGGTATTGTCAAAACGTACGCATTGTCTCATGGCATGTTATTACACGCTCATTTGGACAATTTTCTCAATCATTGTAAGTCAAAAACGTTAATATTATGGCATTATCATTGTATCCTATTGTTTCGAAAATACTTGAAGACTGTGGGCCTATGCCTAATAACTGTCACAATCATCCCTTGCATGTAAGGACTAACTCTTTTGGTATTCAATACGTTTATCTATCAAATGTTACCTTCATGGTATCAATTCAACAAATCATTATCAACTGAACTATTCTATAAAAGCTGCCTAATCCAATTCGCGATGAATGGAATGCAGGTCAGGTTGAATGTTTTGTTAATGTGTCATCGAAGCTGAATAATAGAACCTCCTAGAAAAAAAGAAGAGCCTATATACTATTTTCATTAGCTCTTTCTCTCAGTCATGTCCGTTTCAATACTACCTATTTGTCCTGATACATTTCTTCAATTGCTTTGATCTTAACATTCTCCCTCTGTAGTTTGTTTGAATGCATACCTCTTCTGTTTTTTCCCAACTGTTTAGACCGTACGTTTGCAATGTTCCCAGAGAATGTGCCATTCCCATGCCATATACATAGGAATCCACCCCAAAACCAAAGGTCATAAGGTGTGTTGACCACACTGACCCCGAATTAAAAGGGGGTTAAAGGGGGCCAAAACGGCCAGCTTGACCCCGACCAGGTGTATGGTAGAGGTCAAGGCCCTGGGTTAGTGGCGCCCTCTCCTGGGAGCTGACCACTGCGGCTTGTGGTCAGTGCCGGGCCCTTGACCAGTGGCCCCCCTGACCAGTGGGCGTGTCCTGAGACGGGAATACCTCACCTGCAAATACACACACGCCGGTTGCTGGTTCCGGGATATCGCGCCATTTCCCGACATTGGTGTAGAAGCACAAAAACCCAAGTGCATACACAGAATTTTCAAAGCATTAGACAGTTTTAACAGAGAAATGACTTGATGGTGAAAATAGACAAGTGTGTACAGTAATGCTCAATGTGGGGGCTTGCTACGCGTCTGCCAGTTACTCCAAAGTTGTTGGTTTTTTTTTTTTAGAAATATTGGTACGTTCTCTGCTTATAAGTGTAATCTAAACAGAGACTTAAAAATAAACTAATTTGATTAAAGGTTATCATTTAGATTGTTTCTTTCTATGTAATAGGTCATGAAAGAAAAGATTTTTTTTTTTCCGGGGTTCATTTATGTACTATCAACTATAAAATATCATTGTTAATATTATCCAGTGACTAATATTATTTAGTCCTAAAAACTACTGCTTGTAATAATAAATGAAGTTTTTTTTATTTCATTTCCCTTAATAGGGTATAGAGTGTATGTTTATTAGTATTTGTCTTAAACTTTGTAAAAGTGATTTCACTTTAGTTGGTTAAATTCTACCTGATTATATTGCTGTCAACATTTTGTGCTGGTATGAAATGAAAACCGAACTGTTGAATGTATGATTTCATGTCAGAAATACAAATTTGAACCCAAAAAAAAAAGTCTTAGGTGAAATGTCCATGCAGACAGTGTGCCGTCAATGATTACACCAAGGTAAGAACATCACTGGTAAATACCTTTAGCACTATACTTGACTTGGAATCTAGATTTTCTGAGCCTCTGCGTATCGCAAATGCTCTCTCCATGCAATCATTGGTCTAAATGGTGCAAATTGGAAGGCAGGTGGTAAGACCAGATCTTAAATTGTTTTTTTTTCAATTTTCCAATATTGAATGACTTTTCATCAATAATCCTATTCCGGATACCCTTCCCCCCTTCCCCCGCCCACCCTGCCTCCCCCAGATCACAGGTCACGTGGGCGCCAGGTAGTCACGCGACCTGCGTCACGTGGGCGTGACGTCATACAATGGTGGGGAGGGGCGCGCCACGCCCAGGTCGTCTGTCCCCCGGCCGACCCCCCGCCTCGTGGGGTCAGGACCCCCCCGCGAGCCCTTCTGGGGGCCGCAATGAATACAGCGCACAAAACGAAGTCAATTTTGGCCGCAACTCGACTTAGGGTTACGGTTTGTGCCACCCTGCTTGTTTGTGGTATCAAAAAGGGGGCCTGGCCGCTACCTAAAATACGCGGAATCCGCACAAAAGCCTGGACTTCTTTCTAAAGGCACGTGTTTCGCATCGAGGCAATTTGATACAAAAGGTCAGGGAATTATGATAAAGCTGCCAGAAACCAGTGTATGTTTGAAACATGTTTTAATAAACGCCATACATACCAATACATTGTATTCGAAAAAGAAAGCATACGCCATGTACACTATGATACGTTATTGCAAATCAATTATTGACGCATTTACCTTTGGAATATTGGTAATGCATCTATTCCAAGTAGCATTTTCATCTGACCAGTTTCTTCTGTAATAACATGATCGATGTCATTTTAACCTCACAGACTGTACTTACTATTTCTTTAATGACCTAAGTAACTACATACTGGGAAAGCAAGAGCAATATGTTCAAATCTTAGATAACAGAAACAACGAACAATAGGATAAATTATTTCTACGGATCAAGTTTACAATCACGCACGACTTGATACAGTTCTAGATGACAGATTATGATACATCTCTTTATATAATCTCTTGAATGACAGAAGATATGCGTCAAAACTGAAATCACATGAAACACACCTTTATTATAAAATGTTATAATGGCTTAATTCCATAAACATTTGATTGTTCATATCAACAACTTCAATTCAACAATAAACTAGACTTCAGCAAAGCCACCAGAGACGTCTCTGAATCGCTAAATTTATCTAAATTTCCGCATCTAATAAAAAAGAACCATGCTCTCAATGTAAGTTCACAAGATGGAAGGCTTGGCTATTCCTGTATGGATTTCAGGTATATGTCCCTTAAAGCCTACATTATCAAAGACAGTTTGGTGGTCTTTTGACATACATATACACATATGCACTTCTCAAGTACACTTTACCAGAGTTGTATGCGAAATTTGTGCGATTAGGATAACTGGCACTTATCTAGATCGCCGCATTTAGGCTTTTGTTTAGTTGTTTTAGTCATTATTAGGTAAAGAAACTGCCCGGTCTACATGCACATTGGAAACAAAAATGTAGCAGTCCACTATCTTGCCGTTTCTTTGTTTTCATCAACTTAATATGCAACCCTCATATGGAAATGGATTCTATAAACTAATATATATCAATTTTGACCTTTTCTAAAAGACGAGAAAAAGGTAGTCCCCGGTGGCGCGGGTGGGGTGCAGCCTCACGACCGGACGAGGCAGATGTGGAGGAAGTTGTCGGGGTGACTGAAGTGTTCGCTGAGCCACTGGAGGGATGTCTCCAGCGGGGGCTCGATGCCCTGAATGATGACCCGCATTTCCGGCTTGGCGCCTGCCCGGGAGGACAAATCGAACATACGGTTTAAACAGGGGTCGACATTGGGAATATTCAAATGAACCCTTTCAACTATAACAATCAGGGAAATATTACAATTGAGAATTAATACAACAAGACGAACGAACACTTGAATTTATTCACGATTAAAATAAAAATAAATGTCCTCAAATTTAATGATTAATCAGATGACGTCACATCAGCCAAAACTGACATACATTTGGAACACATATTTTTTGTCGATTTCATACGAAAATGTTCTTATAAAGTCATGATATACATGTTCGTCATCTGAAATTTATGCATTTCAGGTTAAGTGATTCACAAAATGATTAAAAGTGATCAGATGACCACCTATGCATAAGGTCTATACACATTTGATATTTCAAAATAAAAAGATTTGAATGTCAGATCCTACAACTTGTTACATCCAGTTCTGACTGGATCACCCCCAAAGAGTACTCACCTTCAGTGGAGAAGGTGTTCTCCGGGAGCATCTCCTTGAGCAGCTCCTCCAGGGTGTGCGGGAGGCCGGCGTCCGACACGGGCCGGAACAGCTTCTGGATGAACGGCTGGTCAACCTGAAAGCAGCGGCGGGATTAATGCAAGCCAGTGGCGGATTTAGAGGGGGCGCAGGGGGTGCCAGCCCCCCTATTTTGGGCCAAATATTAACTATCTTAATGTAAAATTCTCGGACCGGGGGGTCTAGCAGAAACTTTTACAATGAGGCGCCCCCCCCCTTTGAAAATCTCTGGATCCGCCCCTGCAAGCGGTAGCATTCAAAATCACTTCAAAGCCTAGCCACATCTCTCGAATATTAGATTGACGCTTTACTGCGCTTTTTCTTTCTTTTTACAAAAGTGACGACCGAGTCATTCTAAACCAAAGACATTACAACCGGAAGGACATTTTTGCTTCTGTCTAATTATTTTCGTGTGACAGTATTTTTTTTCTAACCTGGTCGGTGACAGCCGGTAATTCAGAACTAACGGCACAATATCAAATCTGATGTAATTCGATGCCAATATTCATAAATACTATAACTAAATATTTGGGTAGATGACTTTAGTCCAACGATAGCCGATTATGTATCTGTGGAGTATTTCAGTTAGAATTACAAAATAAACTATTTTGGATGTTAAGCATCATACACAACTCCCTTACCCTGTGGATCCGGAAAGGTATGTGTTTAAATAGTTCGTCTCCCGCGTGCTCCATCAACTTGCGGTTTACAGCCCAGAACTGATCAAATTTATCTGAAAAAAGAGCGTCAAGAACGTGATCATCAATGCAACGTCAAATATATAAAGAATTATAAACATGTACAATGTGTATGTAAACAAATGGAAAACCGGGTTAAAATAGCTTTGCTTCAAACAACCAGGTATTTCATGCAGTGGCTCTTATGCATTCACGTAAAGATATGGATATAAGGTTCGGAAAAGTGTGCGCACTAGCTGGTAAAAAGGGACCTCAAATAAGATGAATAAAAAAAGAGAAGGGACTCCAACAATTAGCTTCTATTTTGCTACTTTTATCAGCCTTTTCGTAGGTACGATACGAGATGCCACTGAGGGGAGATGGAAAATTCGGAAAAATAGGAAGGACATTTCCGGATTTTCACTTTTTAAACTATAAGGGCCAAGCTATTCATTTTAAAGTATTACTTTTGTATCCCAAAATGCTTTGAATTTGAAAAAGGAATACTCTCAAACATAAAAATAGTGATTAAGAAAAGATAAAATCCAATTTCATTTTCATACTGAACTGATCAAAAATCCGGAAATCCGGAAAAAGTCGGAAAAATGACATCACTGGATAAAGATATAGAGAGCCAACCAATACGTTTATGCTAGATGGAGAGTGGTAAAAGAGACTGAGCCAACGGACCGTTCTGAATGCCCATCCAGAGCTGCTTGTGGTCCTTCTTCTGCATGCTGTTGATGACCTGGGCGCGGTGTTTGAGGCAGTCGGCCTCCTTCACCATCGACATGTAGGCCGCCTCCACCACCTCCCGCGAGCTGCACCGCAACACGTCTCCCTCGGGGAAATTCTGACAACACAAAGAGCAAATGGTTATAGGCCACATTCCACATTGCAGTACTTGATATATTAAGCTGTCGCAAACAATTTGCGGTTTTGATACCAACATGTTGGTAATTGTGACCGCAAGCATTCCATTGAAAACATACATAAATCAGCAAGTACCGCAAGCAAGTGCCGTTAGTACATATATTCCACCTTGCGGTACCCTACAACAAGCAGTTTTTCGGCAACTTGCTTGCGTTTTTTCAGGGTACCGCAAGCAAATACCGCGTAATGGAATATAGTCTTTAAGTCATCATGCCTAGCGGCCTTTGATACCAGGCAGCTTCCTTATTCTGGCGCCAAACTAATATGTACAATACTAATGTACATCATATTCCTATATAGATAGGAGTTGTTAAAAGACGTCAAACTTCCAGCACAATTTAGAGTACTATGGTAATCCGATAATATTTCATATTTTCTCAGGAATTTTCATGAAGAAAGAACTAGGAGAATGTGAAAGATTAAAGAGAGGGTGTTTGTGTGCTATATTTCGGAGTTCAATGAACAGGAATATTACGTCTGATAATTTCAAAGTACTCATTTCTAGCTTCTTTGGTACTTCTCATCCTGGAAATTCTTGAAAGAAAAATAACATGGTAGATTTTTGATATAACTAATTTGGACGAGAAGATAGTGAAATGATAATAGAGATAGGGTAAGCTCACCTGGAAGTGTACGGTGACGTGCCAGGGCAGGTTGGCCTCGTTAGTGTAGTTACTGGAATAGTTACGTTGTGACGTGCCGTACAGGTCAAACAGCACGCCGATCGGGTAATGCCTAGGGAAACCATGGAAAAACTTAGTTTCTGACTTCTCTTTTTATTTATATAAAGAAATGACATAGAAGCCGATAAGTAAAAGCCCATTTTTTAAGATAGTATCATAAGTTAAACAAGTATGACGGGCGCGACCAAGTGCTATTGTTTTACCCTTTGCTAACCACCTGGCGACGTATCACCAGTAAAAAAAAAAAAAAAAAAAAAGTTAGGTTAAATAATATTATGTACTTAGACTTTAAAGAAACTATTACTCCTGTTTTATTTCAATATGTCTGGAGGTTAGTCCTGATCATTTGCCAAAGACGCTTATCTAGGTAGGGCACCGATAGATTTGCCAAATTTATCAGTAAATCGCCAATGGTGCTAATCTATAATCAGTGGCACTAAGGCATCACCAGTGAAACAATGATGGGATTTGGGTCTCGAATACGACTCACTCAGCGTCCTCAAAGTGTGAAACGTATTATCTGACGCCCCAATCTTGTTGGTAAAGAACTTAATAAAGAACTAAACATACATGTGCATATACACAGTAATTATAATGATCTATTTCTACAATTAAACACGAGACCAGTAAGACATGTTAATAGACTTTGTTCCGTACCTCGGCCACCCGTCACGGTCCAGTGGAGGTAGGACAAACAAACCCACGTGGTGAGAGTTGCGTGACACCTGATTGGTGGGGACCCATTACATAATGCTGATAAGGAGCTGAGGGGCTCTCCCATTGGCTAACAATTAAATCAAAACTTTTAATAATGAAAAATGTTTATAAAATACAAACCTTATGTTTACAGTTATGATTCACATATCAATGAAAAGATGAAGTTCTGAACAATGCAGCTATTGTTTTTGGATTCTTCAAACGTTTCTGTTTAAAAAGTTGCAGGTAGTTGAAAGTGATCAATTTAAACATGCTCAAAGAGAAAATAACCCCAGGCTTGTCCGACCTGCACCTCTGGAGCTGAGTTTCACACTAGGTGGCGTGGTTTGGAATCTCATTTATTCATACAGCGCAGGCATCCCGTTGGCAGGCGAGGCTGGTCTTATATCTGGGCCGTGTAATCGGGGCAGTATGGGGACCGACCGGGCGTCGGCACCCACCTCTGGAGACGTATGTACTGTGGGTGGGAGGTGTCACCAGGGGGACTGGGGAGGGCCAAGTGTTGCCCAGAGATGCCACTCCTGACTGATAAAAACGTAGGAAAAATAAAGGAAAGACTTTCCCTACTTTTCCTCTAGGAGCAATTAGGTGGTAAATAACCTTTATGAATGAAGACCTGATATTGAATTTGAATAGCTCGAAACTAACTCAAAAATACTCTAAAACAGATATTAAAGTGATGTAGGAAAGATTGGTTGTGCAATCCAAAATCACCAAAAAGTAAGAAATCCTACAAAAGCAGGAAAAATGGCATCTCTGGCTGCTGGTGGTCGGTAAGTAGCCCTGACATGCCCCACCCCGCTCACCGACAGCGGGACCGGGACCCGCCTCCAGCCCCCCGCCGATATCTTCAGGGAACTCAAAGCAATGGGCATCAGGGGGGTGGGGGTGGGGGGGTATTTATGTAAGGGAGAGGGAAATCTGAAAGGGCACGTGGAGGTGGTTAAGGAAGGAGAGGGAAAGCTATGAGGAGATGGACGTACAAAATGCTTTGGCAATTATTTATAAAATAGTAGTCATGATGGGATGAAGTGGAGGTCTTAAAATGGCAAAGATTATTCTTTAAAAAAGAGAATCTCGTCTACTTTAGAGGGGGCATGAGGGCCCTGCCTCCGGCAGTCTGTCCTTAAACACTGCCAACTACTCACCACTTTAATGGTTGTCCAGCATCCTCAAGCCACATTTCCCCGGCCTTCTCTGGATTAATGTAAGTTTGGAAGTGTCGTTGAACTTTATCAGTCACTAATGGAAAGTAACTTTGGCGAGGCACAAGTAGCTAAAAAGAAAGAAAGTTATTAACAGATTAAGATACTTTAAACCATGATTAGCCCTACTTGATTCGAATTGTTTTATACTACAAATTGTAATTACACAAAATGGTACCCTACCCGGAGGGAAAAAAATATCAAATGACACTAACAGCTAAGTTCTCAGAAACACTTTTATAATTTCATCACCTACCAAACTATAAATCCCAAATTGGGGTATATTATACTCATTTAACACGGCACTTATACCTAATGACATGAGCTGATTTGTTTATATTTTATCTATCACATTTCTGGTTCTCATGGAAACGGGTTTTACTCGGGGGGGGGGGGGGGTGCAAATGCATTATTTTTTCCGTGTATATTTTTATTTCCATCAATTTCCTTATCCATTGTATAGGTTTCTTTTTCTGTTTTTTGTGTGTTTTTTTAAACTTGCACTTATTGCCAGGTCACAACTTAGCATGATGACCACGTCCACAAGTTAACGTCTTATAACTTAATTTAACCTTCTAAATGGAACAACATTTAATCACGAATTTCATCAATTCTTCTAAGTATGTTTAAATAGAGTATATCAACCTAGTAGGCCTATCTTGTTGATAAATTTGCCTATATTTTTCTTAGAAAGTGAGTTTCTGAAAGAGCGAGTAATCTGGTAGTAAAGAAGCCATAAGTATGTGCACGCTGGTACTGACTGCGAGCACCTTGGGTGTAGCATTTTCCAAATGCCAATAGACTGAGATTTTAATTAGATCTAACAATAATGATCTGAAGTAAATAACTAATTTCTATCACTGCATTCTTTCAAGGATGTATAGTGTAGGTCTACACATAGAGGTCTAATCGATAAACTACAATTAAATATTTCTGGCATGTAGATCCACTTGTTTTTACATGTAGTCAAGAACTCATAAAACACTGATTGCCTCATATTTTCTAAACTGAATTAAGGTTAATCAGGCATTTCAGGGCTCAATGAATTTTAAAATGGATGTGCGTCCTGTGGACACACACTGTGACACAGGCCGTGACTTGCGGGTGTCCTGCACATAGACTATAGGTCCACTGGTTAAGAAAGGGCTGAATTTGTTCATGTCACTTTATTTTGTACCACCAAGACAAAATGTCATGGGGAAAATATGTTTGGAAATTCTCAGATATAGATTTAAATTTACAGATCTAAATTTGTTGGTCCCATTCTCTCACCCTTGTGGTGGGGGTATGATTTGTAGGGTGTCCACAGGACACCCAGAGGGTCCTGTCTGGGTGTCATGGGCCTTTAGGGGGTGGACAGGACACCCATGACCCTGGATTTGATGAAGTCTGTATTTGTAGATCTAGAGTCTAGATATATCTGTCAGTGTCAAACTTTAACTCACTGGAACTCTTGAGCGATAATAGGGTACATTTGCATTAATCTGTAGATATGCAACATTGAAAATTACATTTAATGCATGTAAATTGAAATTGATACAACCTTGGATATAACACGCTATTCTTTAGGCTATTATGCTATAATTATAAACAGGTACTTACATAATAAGGTTCAGGTTGATCATTTGAATAGACCTCTTCAGAAGCCAAACTGAAGCAAACGGGCACCTTACCGTCCCAAACTTCACGTAAAACTTCCCTGTCATCCGCCATTATTACATATATTTGTGTGTCATAGATTCATAATAGAGTGAATTTCAATCCTCCTGCACTATGTACATAGCTCTCTCTGTCAAAGACATATTTATAGAAGCTGAATCATTTTCTTGTGACAAGAGCTCCTCCTTGGCTTGTTTTCAGCGGAAGTAGGCTGCTTCAGTGACTCCCCCTGGAGAGAACGAGGACACCATGATGGTGTATGTTATCACCGCCAGACGTCTCTCTCGTACTATGTTCCCGCCCTACTAAGGACAAAGATTAATTAATTTAGCGTGTCCTTGCTATGTAGGAGGAAGTAGGCCTATTCACTATTTACTTGGTCTTTCCTCAGTGGCGGATCCAGGGGGGTTGGGCAAATTAAAAGGGGCAATTACCCCCCCCCCGACCCTGAGGAGACAATTTTGGTACGGTATCTTAAAATTCGAAGATCAGTGTATTTTCGTTTTTATAAGGGACCCTGTCGATGAGGAATTCATAATACAGTGCCACTCACTGTCCACTAGATGTAGTAACCAGAGCACTAATCAGAAAGCAGGCCGGTACCCAGGGTCTCCTGTGGGGGGGTGGCGAGGTTCCACAAGTGGAACTTCTGCCTATATTTTCAATAATTTGAACTTGAAAAGGGTGGTGGCGAGCAGTAAAAAGTGGAACTTTTCAATATTTTCCTACTATTTTTAGGGGTTTTTACCTCACATTTTGCAAGATAAGGTGGTACTTTTGGAAATATCTCTATTATTGGGGGGGTGGCAAGCAGTAAAAAGTGGAACTTTTCAATATTTTCCTAC
Source organism: Lepidonotus clava (assembly GCA_936440205.1). Classification (NCBI taxonomy): domain Eukaryota; kingdom Metazoa; phylum Annelida; class Polychaeta; order Phyllodocida; family Polynoidae; genus Lepidonotus; species Lepidonotus clava. The sequence continues at coordinate 18,492,917 of OW387136.1, read as the reverse complement.
TATTTTTAGGGGGTTTTACATTGAATTTTGCAAGGAAAGGTGGAACTTTTGGAAAGATTTCCTTTATGGGGGGGGGGGGGGGGGTGGCCCGCCACCCCCACCTACCCCCCTAGTTACGGGCCTGGAAAGGCAGTCTAATCAGTGGAAGGTTTTGTTGGACAGGAGTTGGGAAACGACAGTGCATAGCATAGGCATATATGATATGGCGGATCCAGAGTCAGACATTTGGGGGAGGGGCACAAACCACCCCCTTATAAAATAGTGAGGGTGAAAATACCATTAGATTATACAACGTAGGTTGATCACGAAAATCATATCTCAGACAGCTCCTCCCCCCACCCTATCCCCCCGCCTATCCCACCCTGCTTCCCACAATGGACATCAATTAGCCTATAGCCTAAACCAAAGGGACTTCCAGGGGCTTGGCCGGGTCTCAATGCAATTATACATTGTCATACATGTAATGGTCTAACCAACCTTTGCACAGGGACGGACCTTTACAAGAAAATAGCCTATTAAAGTGTATTTTTCAAAGCTTTATACCGGGCTTTATACTATACCAGGGTGGGATCGTCAAATGTTGGCAGGCCTGTGTTTGTTTATTTACCAATGTTCCTATTTTCCAATTTTTCCTCAGTCAGACAGAGCTTTTTATTTAAATGAATTTTACATATCACAAATGTCAAGGTCCGGTCGTGCGCCAATAGTTTTCCGCGCGTACTGAACCATTGTAATTTGACGCGGGAAGAAAACTGGTGCCCGGGTAACATTGGAGCGGGCACTGATTGGTTGCAAGACAGCGCTCTTCGAGCAGAGTTTTGGTGACCAACTTTCCCACATTGGAAAGCCTAATAGGTATATGCTTGGAGAGCGCGTTAGTTTACATCACGTGACCAAACATGGCGTGCTAGAAACGGGCATGGTTTCATGTAACAGCAGACATCAACAGGTTTCCGCGAGTACAACCAGCCACGATGTTTATTAAAAAGTGTGCAAACTGGTAGGTAACATTTCTGTTCAGTAGTTATCATAACCGTGTGAAAGTTAATGGCAGTCGTACAACTTGATCGACAGTGACAGCGTGTTCTCTTCGAATGTGAATCGTTTGCAGTGGTTTCGGGGGAGGGCATGAGACGAAAGTTGAAAGCAGTAACGTTACTCGGAGTCTGATACACACTTCGTGACTGAAGTTGTGAATTAAAACCTTATTGTAAAGATTGGCAGTAATGTGCCTTTCTTCTGGTCATCACTGCATGTTTGAATAAGCCCAAGGCCATGCTTGTAGACTGACCGTTTTCCGTTAATCAAACCACATCTAACCAATCATTGAATCCTACCTCAATCGATAACTTTCCTCTCGCCGACTCGCGCTCAACCTGTAACCAGCACGGCAGTAGCCTAGTCAAACGAAGCCAATAATCAATTATTATGTGAATTACTTCATAAGTTTAATGTTAGTATTTTTCTAAAATGATTTTAGAATTCTAACTTGTCATTGGCATTTCACGCTGTTTGATCCTGTTTGTGTTAAAAGTTGTGTTGTTATTGAAATTGGATTTATTTCTTTAATTAGGGAATCTTATAATCATAATTATGCAATAATCGTTATTTATAGTTTACATGTGATAAAATAAAAAGGATCAATATATTTGAGTTGTTTAAAATATTGAACTCACTGACCTCAAATATATGCCAATTCAGAACCTTGATTATCATTAGGCCTAATATTTATAACTCATTATAGTCTACTAATTATTATACATTGGTGTCGTATTTTTGTCCGTGCAAACCCATTTCTTCACTCATTTCTTGGTATAAGTCAGCTATGACTTGTTGGTTTCTGACAATAAATGATACAACTTAAACTGTTAGAACTTATTAGAAGGTAAACTAAGCCTTTATTCTGGGCCCAAGTTTGCAGTGATGGTTTTATTATGGGTTTTTTTCTAAGAGCACAAAGTGGACTTGGTCAAGTGGCCACTGGTCCCAGCCTTTTACATTCTCATTTTCTGATGTTTAGCCTTAGATAGGTATAATAGGGAAATTTGCTTCCTGTTCCTGTCAGAAAACAAAGGTTTCTGGTCTACTGGGAATTGGAAATGCATTTTGAGGTTCAAGTCACAAATGGATTGCGTGTCACAAGCATATACAGTAATGCAAAGCAGAATCCAGTGTATGTATGTGCATGCATGCATGGGGAGTGTCTAGGGAAAATCCCATAGGATAATCTCGTGTGTTAATCCTGTAGGATAGTTCTGAAGGTTAGCACCATGAAGTAATACCATGGGTTAGTACTGTCAGTTAGTCCTGTGGAGTAAGTCGGATGGTTTAGTCAGTTGGGTTCGTCTGGTGGTCAGTCCCAGGGCCTTCAGGGTTCGAAATTAACTTTTCTGGCGGTCAGCCCGGACATACTACAATGTATTACAGATGTGAAAAATTGGGGCTGATTTTAATGTAATTTTCTCAAAATTTGTCGGCCCTGATTCAAAACAATCAGCCTGGGGCTGACGGGCTGACGTTAATTTCGAACCCTGGCCTTATTCCACTTTTTGGTGTTTTGCTCGCGGTGGGCATTGTACTAGCTGTGTTTGGCCCCACCGCAAGTAAATCAGGGCACCGCAAGGTGGAATATAGAAATTGCTTGCAGTGGGACTTGCGGTGGCCCACCGCAAGTGGATTTTTATAGGGTTTCTATGGATTCCTTGTGGTGGCAGAAACCAACATGTTCGTTTCTGAAACACAAATTGTTTGCGGTGGCCAAAATGATCACTGCTAGTGGTCACCCACCACATAGTGGTATGTATATGGCCTTTAGCTTGCTGTGTTAGTCTCGTGGGTTAGTCTCGGGGTTTAGTCTCAGGGATTAGTCTCTGGGGTTAGTCTCAGAGATGATTTGTCTTGGTGGTTAGTCTCTTAGGTTTGTCTCCTGGTTTTGTTTCAAGGATTAGTCCTAGGGATAACGATAGTCTTCAGGTTATTCTTGGGGTAAGTCTTAAGGGTTAGTCTCGGGGGTTAGTCGGGAATATTTTTTGGGGATTACCTGTTTCTTGTTGTTATCAATTAGGTAAAGTCTTGAGGGTAAGTCTTGGGGTTATTCTAGTAGGTTCGTCTCGGGGTTAATCTAGTAAGTTAGTCTCGGGGTTAGTCGAGTAGCTTAGTCTTGGGGTTATATTGCCTGAGCCTTGGGGTAAATCTTGGGGGTTGGTCATGGGAGTTAGCCTGGTATATTTCGGGGATTTCCGTGAATATCAACATTAAAATCTATTCCTTGTCTTATGTATTAAATATTGCAACATGTAACGTGTAGTATTTCATTACTTAAAAAATTAACGAGGTTGCTGGACGGGTCAGTAGAAACTGATCCCTATCCCTGGCCTTTGTCGACCGAATTCCTCGTGAACAGTGAACCACGAGATACCCATATAAACCACTCGCACTCGGATTTCCTTTGTTCTGTCAGTGCATTCTCAGATGAGAATGCACTGCTGACTTGATAATGCACAGTTGGCCCCTAATAATGCACTGTTGAGTCCAAATAATGCACTGTTTCTGAACTTTGTGTTAGAACTTTGACTAGGATATATATTATTTTGAAATGATGAAAACTTTTGCACAGCTGAGGATTGAACCCCAGACCTTTCGCATATAAAGCGCACAGCTTACCCCTACACTGCTGAGGGAGCTGGTGACAAGGTGTGCTGTGGCCTGTGGCAGACCATGCAGCGCAGGCTGGTGCCTTTAGACTGTAGTCTAAGTATACTAGGCACTCAAACTAGCCATTATACAATAGCAAATCTGGTTCAGAACGGACTAGAGGGGACCAGTGGACATGTGGCACACTCTCCAAGCAGATCACTTCACTATTACATGAGGAACCAGCTAGGGGACTCTCTGCTTAGGAGATTGTGTCCAGTGTCACGGTCTGGCTGCCATGGGCAGAGGGGGTGGTGGGGGGGAGGTGATTGGGGGGGAGGGGAGTACTGACAGTCTGTTCTGACCCATATTAGCTAATACATAATAGTTTGAGTGACCAGCGGACTGGGATGTAACTACAGTCTCAGGTTCAATTGAGTCCATAAATTCATAAATTGAACAAATGACTAAATTTAGCTGCCCATAAAGGTTCTTGAGACATGATATACTTTCTCTCATGGTTTATGTTAGATAATGGACTCGTAGTAGTGCATTATCCTACACATAGTTGATTGATTTCGGCTTCAGGGTTCCTGGTCGGAGTAGGTGTGTGTTGGTAGCCGCAGACGGAGAGCACGTGTACTGAGGTGTGTTGAGCCCGGCCCGCGTGCCTAGTGGGCCGGTAAATAAGCTGGCAGATGAGAGGGATCAGGCGCGGCTCTACGGACCCGTTACTGGCCACTCGGAGCCATGCACGCCGCTCTCTCCGCCACCCGGAACACCTGCCCATTGATTGGTTGATTGCACACCTGACATGCAGATCTCTATCATTTGGAGGCAAACGAAACTGGGTCTAAATGAGTTGGAATGCAGGATGTCTTTAGGGGCCTTCCATTTAGTACGTACCCTCTTTCCTCCTTGGTACGTACGCACATTTTCAAAAATCTCTCACACTCCAAAAAAGACATAACCTAATTCAGTCACTACTTAGTTACAGATTTGAGGTAGGAGACTGCATAGAGGCAGGTGTTGTCCATCGTTATTGTCCTTTAATGATTTTTTTTAAATGGTCATCAGGGATTCTATCCAGGAGGGATCGTTTTCTTTAACCTTTTATTTTGTATTTTAAAGAAACGCGACGGTGGATATATGTCCTTTGCCTCTCAAATTATGCGCCCGGGAACATGCTAATACACCCAGAAATGAACTAATATTCTAAATGGCCCAAAACAAGTATGCACATTCCGGGCGCATCGTTCATTTTCAACACGATCAGATAGATTAGATAAGACATCAAGACAGCCACATCGTTATCGATAGGGTATACATACATCAACTTCGTTAACGGTATGATCACGTTTAGCATATGCCTATGGTTACACTGTACTTCAACTCTTTTTTGTTTTCTTTTCAGTAACTAGGTGCCTGCTCTCCGAGATTTACACCATGGAATCTACTCAGGCAGACGTCACATGAAAGCTCAAACCGGCTCCTGAAGTGAACTGCTTAAGCAAACCTCAGCATCCTCCACGTTATCAACCAGAGCCATGGGCGACGAGCCATGGGCGGGCAAGTACGTGTTCCGGCTCAACGACCACGGCCAGGGCCCCGAGCTGCTCCGCCAGGTGTTCCTGGAGCGCGGCTGGGTGGAGTTCGACGAGGAGGGGCAGGAGGACGAGGACTGGAACCTGTGGTGGCGCACCTCGCGCTTCAGGAACAGCGACTACGAGACGTTACGGCCATGGCAGCAGATGAACCACTACCCGCGTTCCACCGCCATCACCAAGAAGGACTCGCTGGCACGGAATCTAAAACGAATGCGAGGGGTGTACGGACCGTCCGTGTACAACTTCAGTCCCATCGCATTTAACCTGCCCAACGACTACACCAAGTACGTGGCCGAGTACACCCGGCTTAAGGAGAAAAACAGCACCAAGGATCTCTGCTGGATCTGCAAGCCGGCCGACTTGTCGCGCGGCCGCGGGATCTTTATTTTCCGCGACTTATCCGAACTTCAGTATGACTGTAACGCTGTGGTGCAGCAGTACCTGACGAACCCCATGCTCATCTCGGGCTATAAGTTCGACCTGCGGATCTACGTCATGGTGCCAAGCTTCCACCCACTCAACATCTATATCTATCAGGAGGGCCTTGTACGGTTTGGGACGGAGAAATTCAACATGAACGCACTGGGTAATTTGTACTCTCACCTGACGAACACGTCCATCAACAAGCACAGCCCGTCGTACACGGCCGACAAGGAGCGGGTGGGGCCGGGCTGTAAGTGGACCATCACCCAGCTCAGACACTACTTCAGACAGTCCAACATAGACGACGAGGTGATCTGGAAGAAAATCATCAATATTGTCGTGCTCACCCTGATCCTGCAGGCCAACCAGGTGCCCAAGGTGAACAACTGCTTCGAGCTGTACGGTTTTGACGTCATCCTAGACGATACCCTCAAACCGTGGTTACTCGAAGTGAACTTCAGCCCCGCCCTCAGTGCCGACTGCCAGACGGACCTCATGGTCAAGAAGCCCATGCTTCATGACCTCCTGGACTTCTTGAACTTCCAAAAGAAAGATCAACTCCGAGGGAACCCGTCTAAGCACGGCGAGGGGGAGAGAAAGGGTCGAGGAACGACGGCTGGCCCTGGTGGGGGCGGAGCGGGTAATGGAAGACTTCCCCATATTAGCACTGGAGTCACAAAGAACTCGATAATGACTCAGCACATGCAGCGATCGACATCGACCGTGTGCGATAACGATGACTGCAGTGATGGGGGCGATAGCGACACGAGCGGGGACGTGGTGCCGGTGATCCCGGGCTGCGGATTGCCATCCGTGCAGCAGCCTGCTGTACAGACGTGGAGGTCTGGGGGTAGCAATAACAACAACAACACGAGCAGCTCACGGGGCTCGAGCGCCTCCAGCAGGAAGAGCCTGGACATGATGGGGGAGAGCCACCACAGCGGTGGGGGGTCCGATTCAGGAGGGGGGCGGAGGGTCTTGTCCTCATCTAAAACACGCCACACCACCATCAAGAGGGTGGACTCGAAGGGCAGCCAGCTGTCCCATCTGGCTGCAGTCTCCCCAGATGGGGCTGGTCTCAGAGAGCAACGTGCCATCCAGCAGAAGAACAAACGCGAGTCAAAGTTGTCTATCCAGTCTGACAGCGGTGTGTCCAGTTACTCGGGCTCGAGCGACAACTCGGACCAGAACCCGCAGCCGGAGGAAGGGCAGACTGGGGGAGCGGCCAACCCCCGGAGACTGTCCCAGTTTGGGGTAAGGCGAGGGGTGAAGCCCCTGGAGGCAGAAAGTGGGTTGACCCCACGTGGAGGGGCTCGACTAGGCCCCAATCACCAGTCTGCATCAGCCACCAACATTGGCTCTGTGGGGTCCAAGAGTGTGGCGGCCATGTCGAACAGTACCAGCCACCTGATGAGCAGGTACGCCCTCACCGACCATGTACCCGACTCGCTCAAACCCACTCAATCCGCCCACCCCCCATCTGGAGCAGGTGCCTCCGGGGGGCCCCGTCCGGCCCAGCCCCGGGGAACCCGCTCCTCCGCCCTTCGCACGTCCCTACACACAGACAACGGTAGGAAAAAATACGGCCAGTTCGGGTACACAGCTAATCCCTTAGCTGCAAAATCCGCCCTTCTAAACCGACGAAGCTCTCTCAATAGCATGTTCAGCTCGTCCAAGCTCTCCAATAATAACGCGAACTATTCGAAACCGTGGCGCCGCGGACATAGTTATACCAATAGCCAAGAGACACCACAGAAAAATGCTGGCTACTCGCGCCTCTTAGAACACCGCATCGGCGACTTTTACCTGGCCTATCCGTTCAATGAGGCGACGCGGAAAAGTAGCGCGGGCAACCAGGATGTGAAGGTGGTGATCCGGGAGACCCAGAAACTGCTCAAGGAGTTCGCCGCCACCGCCACGCTCAAACCGCCGCTGTTCGACATCCTCCCCCTGTGGGACTCCTTCAAGGCGGACGGCACGTCTTGACATTACCGGTAGGTCAACAACAAATTCAATTTGTACAACTTTGTTCATAATCTTAGGCCTAAAAAAATTGTTGTGTTCAGGTAACCCGACCTGTCCTTATATTTTGGCCCTATCTAACTCTTTTTTTTTTGGAGATTTTATTTTCAAACACTAATAAAATTCAATGAAAATGATTTAAATTAAAGGGAATGGCATCGAAATATTTGATCAACAGACGTATTTTAGATGCTTAAGTTAAAATAGGTCTCAAGGGGGTCCTGCATGTTTTCTGAATTCCAATGAGTGCAAGAGGCTATTTGTGGCAGTTAAAAACAATGTACAAAGAAGAATTAAATCGACTAATTTTTTCTACACTTATGTAATGTGCTTTTGGGGGATGGTTTCACATAAACATGTCTTTATCCTAACGTTATTCGAAACGATAAAAAACGATATGTTTATTTCCCTGGATAAAATGTAAGGGGTGACCCTGTGTAAAATGTATTTGTTGTGTCAACAAAGACTGGTTTCCAATACGTTGGTGAGTTTGCTTTCTCCCTGGGAGAGTGGCGAAGTGGATGCCGAGGTTGTTATGTAGTGTGCTCTCATTTTCCATTTTTATCTGCTTGGTTCAATGTTTAAAGCTAATTTTTTTCCATTGATAAATTATCTCTCAGATAAAGTTCAAGTGGATTTTAAAAAAACCTGAGGACATTTAACTTAAGGTCAATTTTGATGTGACAGTAGGGTATGTCTGAGCTTTAAATGTGTGTGGGAAATTATGTGAAAGTAACTTAAGGCAATTAAATTCATTGGATGATTCAATAAGAAGATGCCGAAAAGGAATCATAATACTAGTAGGATTGTTATTATTAAAAGATCATATAATAGGTTCTCATATTAACAGCACAACTTTAGGTCGAAAGGTCGAAACAATTAAGTCTTAAACTATTACTCAGACTGTTGTGAGCGAAATAAAAGATTAACATTAAAGTATTTTGTTACCGGAATACTATTAGTTATTTAGTGTGAGGTAAGTGTAAAAGTATAAAAACTACAATGTCATAGTTTATAGTGTGAACTCAGGTCTCAGTCTTAGAGTTAATTACGGCCCAAATCTGTAGACTAATTTTCGACAAATCTAATTCCTTTGTCTTATAACTAGCTCTGAGGGGAACATAATGGCAAGTTCAAAACGTCAATCTCCCAATTATAGTGGACCATGACTGTGCGTGATGAGAGTATGGCAGACATCTATTAGTGGTTTCTCCTACGTGACGTCGGCCGGGGAACATGAACAGAAAATTACCGCCAAGAAAGGCTCCCACTTAGATAACATGATTGTCGATGTGCCTGACCGCCATCGATTATTGATACGTGGCCCAGGAGGGAAAGTGCAATTATATAACTTAAGTATACCCTCTGAAAAAAAGAGGAAACGAAGAAGGTTTGGCACTCGGCGTACTACGAGGCGAGTTGCCTGCCTTGAGCGCCATATTTTTAAAGGAAGGCCAGGTACTTGAAAAAGTTCCTCAACTGGATAGTTGATTAATGCCTTGTTAGTTTTATCGGTCATCTTCTGAATCAGATGAATAAAATATGTGTTTGCCTCGCCGCTCCTTCTTTCAAGCCAAACATGGTGCATTAACCGTAAACGTTCAAAGAAAACTAAACTAAAATATCTTATTAACTTAAGTAATTTCCAAAACTATGTTATATTGGGATTGGTATTATATAAGGAATATCTGACCAGATTTTACCCAAAACAAACTCTCTTCATGCTTGATCTCAGCGCAGCAGAACTGATCGAAGAAACATAGATGGCGGATTTTATATGAAGTAATATGACGTCCTATATTTAGCTGTGACGGCACGGACCCAGTGCGACCTGTTATAACAGTAAATCAGACCTGGCCGAGTCAATATTCCCGACGGAGGTCCATCAGGTGATTCGATAGTTTACAGTAACCAAAGTGGTGCAATTTGCTGTAATGGACATGTATTACCCAATAAACAGATGGCTACATAAATATGCAGGATTTTTATCAAAAGCAAAGCAAATTGAAAGTGTAATTTACATTGTAATGTTTAATATCTTCACCCATATAGATGATTTTGGAAAATTATCAAAAATGGATTTTCTGAAACTATTGGGAATCCATTTCGAAATTCTTCCAATGCAGGAAAATGCCATCAAAATATATGCAAAACTATTTAAGAAAATGGACGGCTTGTGTATAGTGTTTTTTTTCCCTTGTTAACCTTGCACCCGATCTTAGTACCTAAAAGAGTGAATATCTATCTACTTTTATAAGATTGTAATTTGTTTACTGTGCAATTATTTATAATTGTGATAAATATGTTACTGTTTAAGTTTAAAATAGATATGAAAGGACCTGAAAGGGCTATTGATGCCAAACACCTGATGGGCACCTCGTTCCAAAATTAAAGGACATGATATTCATAAATCACATCACACAGTGACTCGTCATAGCCTGACCAAGATTTTCTAAAAACGACCATATATATTATATATATATGGAGTGCATTGATAACTGTAGTATGATCTGTGGATACCCTCGGTCATTGAGGAGATTACGGAGCAGGGTCCTTATGTAATTAGGACACACTGGGCGCGTCAGTAAGTGCTCGATCAGGGCGACTCTAAACGCCGACGGTGGGTCTGTACAGGTAGGAGATTAATCTGTGTGAGTTCTCAGTACAGGCCGACCGCCGTATTTAGACAAGAAAGCGTGTGGCTGGTACCGTACGGGCAAAAAGGGCGCGGCTGGGATACTGTATGCTGAGTCCCAACACCCATGAAACCATTAAATAGTTCTAGTAGTGAGAGTTCTAGCTTTGAAAACCACTGTATGACATATTTATTTCTAAATAAGAGGCACAATAAGGTACAAATCGCCTTATTACCTGTCAGATTTACCTTCGAGATGACTCATCAAAGGCCCTCCAGACTGTCCAAAGTAAACATGGAGCTGTTCAAACATGACTTGCAAGTTTACTTAGTTTCCTGGGCCCAGTTTAGAAATTTAGTATCATGTACGTACCCGGCAACATGTACCCGGCAATGAAGGTATGTACCATAATGGTGTAGATAGAATGTGCATAACTTTGGTGAATAGAAGACGAAAGTATTAACTTGTCCTCTAGGTATCAGTAATGGGTTAACCTTTCATTGTTATAATCATATATTTCTCCCTTCTAAAACATAGTGTAAACATCCCTTTCATAGACATAATTATATAGATCTCCACTTCAAATGGAACTTGGTCAAGAGTCGGGTTATAAATTCACACTTTATAAGTGCAGTATCACCTTTGTGAGCATGCTTTCTTATATCTGAATTATTTAGATCTCATCTTATACGATTCATATTAGTTTTTTCCCTGCGTGAGCTTTGAGAATATGTGCACATTTTCTATTCCTTTAATGAGAAAATATGACAATGACATAAACACCGGGTTCCGAATAAACAACATCAGGGGTGATAATAATTTCATGTGATATAATTACTTATCTTTTTTTCTTTCGAAATATTCATATTATTGACATTCTAACAGGCAGACCAGAACCCAATTTTGCATGAGTTATCATTTTTGTAGATGGGGCTGGGTATGTACAAAATAATTTTCATTTTCTAAACTTTCCATAGAAATAATTTTTAATGCTTGAATATCATACCTGTTCGAAGCATACTCTGTGGCGAAATCTCCTGTACTTTTGAATATTCCCCACTGGTATATCAAATCTACTCAGTAATAGTTACAATACCCTCAGCAGTATAACAATGCTTTCCGTAACCCCAAATCGGCCCTTTGTGTTACATCACCTGGTCCTTTTTTATAGACCACTTGATCCACCTAAATCTTAAATACGGCTACAAATCACTGCAGGTATGTACGGTAGACGCCGTCCGTTAGCGCGGCTTAGCGACTTTAAATTAATTGCTTGGAGAGCTCAGGCATAACTGCAGCGGCAGGTGTTGGTGGGGTGCCAGAGTGGCCTTATCCGCCTATATATATGTATGTTTTAACAGTGGTCTTGGCCAGGGTTCAATGCTTCCACGATGTAGCCCTACAGTTACAATGAACATGCACATTTGTGTGCAACCTAAGTAACACAATGCAAATATGCAATAGCTGATATAAATATGCTGTCAGAAAACGTATTAGCACTTTACTGAAGGGTTATACATATATGTTCATATTCGAACATTTGCTAGACCAAAAAGATCAATCCTGCTATCCCAGAATGTTTCTATAAAGTTTGGTATAATATCTGAACAACATTCATGGAAACCTGATTTGGTCTTAGTTTATGATGCCTAATAAAGTCAATTAAGCAGGGCAAAATGCTCCGGAACTTTGAAAAACATTAAGATTTCTTTTCTGCTTGTGATTTAATGAACACTAACGATCTTTAAATCATGTATTCTTTCGGAAAGTGTTGATGTGAAATCGGTAGAACTAACTTAGTATGTTTTCGTTAAATGGTCTCTCGAGAATAGAATAGAGAACGGAAAGTTCTAGAAGCACTTTCCCTGCACCCCAAAAGTAAAGTTTCAGGCATTGCCAGGTCAATGTTCAGCCATGCATGACCGCTTTAAAGACTCAAAGGTATTGGATTTCTACAGTAAGGTTTTTCTCGCTCGATAAGTATTGAAGATTTTCAGGTTCACCTAGCGCTATGTTGTGACCAGGATGTGGAATATCTGTTATTTACCTGAGGCTCCCTCAGTTATTAATATCTGTTATTTACCTGAGGCTCCCTCGGTTATTTAGAGGCGAAATGATGTTTTGCCTCTGTACTCTAATAATGACAAAAAAAATTGTTATTTTTGAATTTGACTGGTGCTGTCCTCCCTTTTTTCTCAGAGATATGAACTCTGACACATAAACAAATACATCAAGGTGATAGACTTATATCTGGGGAAGAATAGTCCATTCAGTTTTTTTCCTGAAATAGCACACAAAATTGACATTTTGACTCACAAAATGATCCAAAATTTTGGACTTTCAACAAGAAAAGGTAACCAGCGAAAAAAACCGCCGGTGCAAAAGCAAAAAACAGCCGGCGCCCGGCAACAGTGACGTTGTCTAATGACCTAAATATGGAAGATGGAAGTAAGTGCATGTGTACTTAACAACAGTGGTAGATGGGGAAAGGGCGGTGGTCGGTAACAGTGGCGTAGATTTTGAATATTAATTAGGGAGCTTCAAGTTAGTGCCCGGCAACAGCACAAGTGCATGTGTATTTAAGGTTGGAGATGTCTTTGGGACATTGGGGCGCCCGGCAACAGTGACATATACATTGAACTTGAACTCTTTCTAATGCCCCCTGGGTCCATTTCAGACCTTGGCCTACCAGCCTCTGTCCAATGGACCCAGAGGTAAAAATATCCGACCTCATACTCCATAATAGTGTCTTATTATATTAACAATATGATATAAAAAGCACTTATATCTAGTATTTTTAGATAAAGACACAACAACATTTGATAGACTTTTTCACATAGTTATAATCATACTTAGTTACAAATTCCTAAGACTATTTCGCCTCTCATGGAAGCTCCGCTCCAGGACAGACATTATGACTTGTTAATATCTGTTATTTACTTGAGGCTCCCTCGGTCTAATAATGTGCTTTATGGCGCTACATAACTATTGTATAATAATATCTATTGAGAATATGTCTATATATGTATGTGGCAAGAAGAATTATTGTTTAATTTCATTCTAGTTATAAAACCAAACCGGCTGAAATAAGTGGGTTATTTCCCACATTGCTCAAGAACTGTGGGGCACCCATCCCCATATTACAACCCTATTCGTGCTCTTGGGTTCAATGAATGTTCTATAGCATTAGGTTAATTATGACCTTAGGGAGGTGCTTTTGTTTGGATGTGCTCGAGAATCTTGGGCTCAAATGGGATCCGAGGGACTTTTTTTTTGGGGGGGGGGGGGGACTCAAGCTTATTCATGGTCCTGAGAGTTTTTAGGTCCTGGGCGTTGGGGGAGTCTACTCGAATGGATCCACAATGAAACTGGATGGAGAAATATCTTGGGTTGGAGCTTTTGTATTATCGTGTTGTTGTTTGTATTTACTGTTATGTAATCATGGGTAGCTTAGAGGAGCAGGGCATCTCATGGCCGCCCTCGAGGCACCTTCTCAGGGCCCATATTGAGGCTAGGCCACCTTTGGGTTGGGAGGTAGTTGAGTCACCCTAGGATCTCAGTCCTGGTTGGGACCCATCCTCGAGTATTCAAGATCACCATAATTGTCTACCTCTCAAGCATAAGTCTAGACATCAACAATGGATCAGATGTTTACAGTTGAGCATCTTGTAGGACACTGGTTTATTTCAGGCAAACAGTCTGCATTTCATAGGCTACAGGGGAATGCTGATTTGCTAAAACATGACACATGACAAATCCCCCATAAATCTTGTGTTTACCCCCATAAACATTTTGGGCCAGCATTTGAGTATTTACATCATTCAAATATCCTGAGACATTCCTATAATGGTAACACAATTATTACACTTTTTCGTCAAGAAATTTTTTAAAATTCTATGACTACTATTAGATATTAACTTCTGAGCTTTCGTACACACACATACAATGATACATCAATACATAAAAAGCAAACCATCGGCTGAAAATATTACTATTCTAAATGGTGGAACATACTCTCATATCCCGTTGGCCCTTGTTTATGTAGACTTTACGTAGTCTTATTAAGGGCCTGTCTCCAACAAATCCAGGTTTCAATCAGAAAACTGATTTGGTAGAATATCATTAATACTGCAGTGTTTTTCCCAATCTGACAAACTGCTAGGTCGCATGCCAGTGGTGGCTGCAGGACGGGGTAACGGACCATCATAAACTGGGACTGGGAGGCGCGCCAGGGGAAGGGGTAGGAGGTTTTCGTGTCCTGGACCCCCTCTACCAACAGTCCATGACATGACTTCCCTCTATTCTCAGCATCAGGAGAGCCACAGTAGAGTTAAGGCTATAATATTCCACTATACGGTATTTGCTTGTGGCACCATGAAAAAACTCGTTTGCAGTAGGGTACCGCAAGGTGGACTATAGGTCCTTGTGGCACCTGCTTGTGGCACCTGCTATAAAAGCTATATTCCACTATATGGTATTTGCTTGAGGTCACCAGATGCAAGCAAACGGCTGCTTACTCTTTTGCGGCAGAGTACCGCAAGTTGAATATAGGTGTTTGCAGTTGTTGTTTGCGGTAGTTGTTTGTGGTTGTTGTCATTTTATACAGTTTGCTTGCGGTACCAGATACCAACATGTTGGTATCAAAACCACAAATTGCTTGCGGCAGCTAAAAATAGCGGCCACACATGGCACCTACTGCAAAGTGGAATATAGCCTTTAAGGTCCTTGATGTTGTGTTCGTCTGGCCATGACAGTGGGAACACATACATTGTATACTGAGAAGAGCAACGGTGTGAGATTTCAGTAGCATTTTAGTGGGAAATCAGTGGGAATCCAGTGCTTTAACAGTGGTCAATCAGTATGTCCGAAATATATTTAAATGAGCTGTCAGTAGAAATCAGTGTATAATCAGTAGTATTTCAATAGCTCTTTTAAATATTTCGGACATACTGATTCAGGAAGCATACACTGCTGTTTGGTCCGGGAATATTTGCCTAAGTTCAACGTGTAACAATATGTTTTGTGTTTGGGAAAAAAAGGACTGGAACGTTCTTCTACTTTTAATAAGAAAACTAAAACAAGACTGGGGGTGGAGGAGGGGGGGGGGGGGGGTAAGTGCCCCGACTGAGTTACTCGTTAGGTGTGAGTGGAGGTGGTGGTATTGCCGAAGTTGAAGTCAAGTGATGGTCAGACCTAGTAGCAAATCAAGCGGGTGGGGCAAAAGGGGCATGTACAACCGTTTTTTCAATTAAATTCTAAACTCGTCAAACAGATACATTAGTTAGACGTTTTTCAAACCTTCTCGAAGATAGGGTTGCGACAATTGTGAACACTAAAGCCCCATACCCACTAGGCGATTTTACCGGCGACTGGGGACGGGCAACTGCCAAAATAGTGGTAATATCATAACAAATTCAGATTACCTGTTAGTATGTAACATTTCAATATTACATACTAACAGGTAATCTGAGTTGGTAGCAATATTACCCCTATTCTGGCAGTTGCCCGTCCCAAGTCGCCGGTAAAATCGCCTAGTGGGTATGGGCTTAAGCCTCTCATTTCGGTGTGAATTTTTAGAAGGTGCTTACCGATATAGATTTTTTTCATTCAAAATCTTTTAATTACCAATTTAAGACCACACTTTCACAGTCGGACAGAGAGATTTCTTGTTTTAGTTCCTAGAACTGCAATTAAAAGCCTCATATCACATCATTTTAGGCATATTTGCACTCTAATCAGAGTAATAGCACAGTCCTTTTTATTCAATTTTTCATTTCATTGAGATAGCCCCCTGGACCCAAACTTGATCATGTGAAAACGAATTTTCGCATCGTTAACGAATAAAGCCACCCCCATTCTAAGTACTTAAAGTAGACGTATTGAAAATGTTATTTTTCCTACTATTTTGATTTGATCTATAACAACCATGTTTCTCTTTTTCTCTTAACAGATCTTCGAATTCTTTACGAGAGTATTAGGAAATAAGGATGTCTTGAAACTTCCCTGCCATCTGATTGGTCAAGCAGGCTCCGGATTTCAACTTCACCGGGGCCATGGACGGCGAGCAGATGCCGTTAGCGCCCCGAGGTTGTGCAAATGAGCTTATTTATGAAAAGAAAAAAAACGTAATCAGAAAAGGAAAGCGTATAAGAATCCGCCGTATATTTCTTTTGTGGGAATAGTCTGTACAGTTTTATAATATAATTTATGTCAGAATATGTTATTATTGGGAAGTACGAGAGTAAGAAAAAAAAAGCGAGAGCTACTTCAAGACTGTATAAAATATATATTAATGTTGATCATCCTAAGCAATATGTACTCGATTGTTCACTTTTGCTATAAACTTGAAATGACGAGCATTAAGTAAATTGTACATGCAATCGGTTATTCGTGATTTCGAATGTGTCATCGATGTACTAGTAGGATGCTATACATGTGTATGTAATCTTTATTTTTAGGTGAAACTAAAAGATAATAAGAAGTACATGGTATATTTGTTTTTATTTTTCTTAAGGATAGACAAGGGGAGCATGGGTCGTTGTTCACTTTGCCGCGGTTACTTAACGGTAACCTAATTAAGCTTACGTCTAGATAGATATAAGATATCATATTTAGTAGATTATTTGGATTTCATGATTGTACAAAGCATATGACAATAAGAAAGATATCAATCGAAATACCATAAGGTAAAAACAAAAAAGAATAACCTTTCACGAGTACCGTTTTTTTTTCTACATCACCGAATGGGTGTTTTTGGTATACACAATGAGAAAAGTGTCTCACTTTTTTTATATAGGTTCTTTTTCATTTTATGAAATCAACTAGAACAAGGACTTTATACCCAAAACATTGAAGCTGGAGAAGGTTGACAGCATATTTATTCAAATTGTCAGTTGGATGACATTATTCCGAGCTGTGATGACGTTCAAAAAATAAATTGGAAAAAAAAGGATGTTGAGAGCGTATATTCAAAATTTCAGTTAAATTTTTTCGGAACTTTGATAACAATGATCAAAAGATTAAGTGGAATAAAAGTCGATTTGAGACTCATCATTTCTGTAGTCTTGGACAAAAATATAACTTTCATAATTGATGTGCCATATGCAATATATGGCTTCGAGACCCCTTGTCTATCCCTAAGAGAATATTGCACATTGGACTATTAGTCTTGTTTTGTTCAAATTAAGTAACATAAGAAGTGTACACATTAGAATCAAACCCATTGCATTTATGCCAATCTTTGATATATATGTAACTGTGAAACATAACATGTATACGGAAATCATTTTGTAAATTCAATTCTCCAAGTCATTTAACGTTATAACTTCATTCTTCATCCTAGTTATTTGAAAGACAATAATGCAGCGATTGTTATGATTTGATAAAAACTTCACTAAACTAAAATTTCGCCTTTCAACTTGAGTGATTTCTAGGAATATTCAGTTGAAGTTCTCCAAAGCTGAAAGACAATATATAAGATAATTGTTCAGTGCTCATTTTACAGGTATACATACACCATTATGATATTCACTATTTTCTCTCCTCTTTCGTTTCTAAAAGGACCACTGATTGATCCGCGACGTCCTATCCATTTCTTTTACACTTTTAATTTATTTACCATCTCAAAATGAAACAAATGTATCAAGGAAGATTAGGTAATGCTATTCTTGTTGTGCAATACAATCGCATTGCCGTAAGCTAATGACTGTGATAATCTTATTATAATTTCTTGAAGTTGTGTACTGCATATCCTGAACACTTCACTAAAACTTTGATACACTAGGAGTTGTCAGGGAGTCTGTGAATGATTGTTCTGTCCCCCTTTATTTTAAAACAAAAAAAAACTAAAGGAAAGACGCCAGATGATTTTATACGTACGCAGTTGACTTTGTAAAATCGTACTTGTGTTTTAACACAAACGAAGATTGCGCCACCACTTTAATAAAAAGAACAATTCTGAGATACCTTAGATTGGAGATCAGAAGAAAAAACACAAAATGCAAGAATTAAAAATCCATATTTATCTAGTAGCCTACAGGGCTCGTAACAATTGTAGGCATGACGGCGATTAGGTATTTGACGGGGGGGGGGGGGGCTAATAGTGTTCGTTTCTCTTGTCTCTTATTTTTTCTTACGCGTACGGAATCCCTTATTTTGCACTCAGCTCCTCATAGGGGAAAACTACCCTGGTACCTTGTGGTATTCCCTACTCCACGGGTAGCCCGGGTACCAGGGTAGGGGCGGGGGGGGGAGCAGCTCGGGGCGTCAGGCCGTATTACCTCCAGGTGGGAGGAGAGCGCCTCCACACCCCAGCGAGTAGCTCATCGATCGGCCGTCTCCATTATTGATATGATTGATCTCACCATGACGACCGGGCGGGCCGCAGGTGCCCTCTCAGGGGTCCGGCGCGCCCACACATCTCTAAGGGCGGCGCTGGGGCCACAGCCTTCAGACCCCGACTATGCTATAGGTGATTAAACCGCCCAGGTGAGGCTGGGCCGGCCTACCTGGGCTTTGTCCTACCTACCACCACCTTCTGATTACATCCCTCAAAGGCCAGCCCGCAGGTGATCAATTTAAACGAAAAGAAAAACAAGTTGGATCGCCCAGCTGGCAGAGCAGGTTCTGGGCCCCAGGGGTGGTTGGTGTACTGTCTCGGGACGTCATTCATTACGGCCACTATACTCCAGAACTATACTACTGTCCGTGGTCGCCCATGGCAGTCAAGTGTGCAGATTAGTTTTCAGAAATAGAAACATCCTCCAAATAAGTGTCTATCCCTTTCTTTATCGACTCTTTGAACCTGAAGCCGGTTCTCGCCCCCGACAAGTTCTTTAATTTGGCTAGGTTTCGTGATCTATTCTGGGTGGATCTATGATTTTCAAAAAGGTGTTGGGGGGGGGGGGGGGTCTAATGAAATTGTTAATGGCGGTGCGCCACAAATTCTACTTCAGAGGAGTCAATATTGGACTGAAATAAATCCACGTCTTCATCTCTCTTTCTTTCAACCAAGTTATTGATAGTGAACTCTTACAGCATTATAGAGGTGGTCGCAAAAACCTCTGACAAAGTATGTAAAGGTTGTGTCCTCATGAAATATGAACGCTTTATCTAATCGACAACCATACTACACTTATAGTTTCACCTCTGGATGTACAGTATCACAAACATTAATTATACATCAAATCCTCTTGATGAAAGGAAGCTGTGATATGTAATTAGTGTATAGGCAAAATATCTCCAACCCTCTTCCATCTGTCACTCACATAAAAAAGGGCAATTTCTACTTGATGGCGTTTGCTCAATATTGAGGTCTAGCATGGTCACATTAATGTAAATAGGCCTAGTTCTTTCGATTGCTGATTATACAGAGCTCAATTTTTACGTGATTAAAATCAACTTCATGCAAACACATGAGACTTATCTTGTCCCTACTGAAATAACATTACTTGAATTTCATTTCTTTTTCCTACAGCTTACCAAAATGAGTTAATTTGGAGTATATATCTTCCTCCTAAAACCCTCATGTAAGATTATTGTGGGTTTTACATTTACAAGGTTGTAACAGATTAGATGTCCCTCTGCAAGCATATATTTTCTTAATCAGTTGAAACATGAATAGTGTTACTTATTCTGACTTCTTGTCAAATTATCTAGCCTACCAGTCTGTCTTTTAGCTTATTTTATGCTAAAATTACTACTTTTAGTGACGGATAAAATAAAAAATCATGACATCTTATCACAATTTGCTCGATTAAACTTGCCCGTCATGGAAGTATTGTCCTTGGTGGGTAAAGTAAATTGCTCTAAAGCACAGAACCAATTAATTAGGATATATATATATTATATATAACTATTTGTCATGTGATGGTTACTCAATTTTGCAATAATACAATAGGTCTTGGTATCAAAACACATGTAATAAGAAAAAATGTTTCATCAAATTTTAGTAGGTAATACTTTGTAATTATACTCTACTCAAATATTAAATTAGTTTTTTGATGAAGTCTGTAACATATAGTGCAATACTTAAAAATGTTGATATAGTTATTGGTTATTTTGGAATCATAGAGAATATCAATTTTATGCAACTTGAAGTATATTGTTAAGGCAAGGCACCTGTCTGACATCGATGTCATCCATGTTCTCGTCACTTTTAAAAGGGATTGGATGCAAAAGCTTTCAGTCCTTCTGTAAACTGTGACCGTACAAAGTTTCAAACTGTCTTGAGGGGATGGTGCAAAATGTAAAGAAATTGCAATTTTCCTATTTTGTAGTTCGCCTTCTCGGGAATTAATTACCAATCCCTAAGGCGGAGAGGAGTGTGTAAGTCTATTTATGATCAAGAAATATACCAATAGCCCCGAAACTGCCAAACAAGTTTATTGATTTTATTAAACAGCATGGTTTGGCAACATACCATCATCCTTAGAGACTGGGCTTGGACTTTTCTACCAGTTAACTACTTGATAATTAATGTTTTTGCGAGACAAATATTTGTTATTTCTATTTGAAGTCCGCGATGAATTGAAATCAATAATCTATGGATGAAACCACATCATGGGAACGCCCGGTCCCTTGGGTTGAATAGGTTGTTTTGGTAATTTCCAGATTGCTTTGTCAGGTAAACAACACCCCTATCCAACAGCTAGTTTATAAAATATGGATAGCATCTCCTTTAAAATAAAATCTGACTTATTCGATTGCAGCATTGATATGACTTATCATGACCGGAAGAGAAATTCTGGCATCGATGACACTTTAAACTTGCAAAAATCTATATGAGTTTTTTGTTTCAACAAAAGAGTTGGCCTTGATCAGTACCTACCTCTCGGATCTTCAGTCTCACTAACAGATTGCATGAGTCGTTAGGTTCCACAAAATACTTGTCTATCTATTACAAAGGCCCAGTTGCATGGAATCGTGTACCTGTTCATCGTAGGAACATTGACTCTTTCAACACCTTCAAAAATTGACAAAAACAATTTATGATTAGCTGAAATTTATGCAAAAGCATACAGATACACAATGTTGTAGTCTATATTACCAAAGGTAACAAATGTGCAAGTACTGTGTGCTACCTATAAGTAAGTGTCATGAATCTAGACTGCATGTACTTAGTTATAGTTAACGTTTATCTTATACCATATATTGTAGAACATACACTGGAACTACAATGAAAACCCGTACCCTCTGATGTAGTTTCAGTATAGATAAAGGAAATTTATGAAGGAAAAAAGGCTCTTTATAAAGTGTAATTTGACGCCCTGTGTGGGTTGCGGTATAAAGCGGCCAATCAATTTTTGAGCCGCTTTTTGATTTTCAATTTCCTAATTTGGAACAATATATGTGTGCCATTTACGTCCCTATTTATCCAAAGTGTGCAGGTAAGCCTTGGCGTACATTTCAAAAGAACCTCAATCGCCCCACCAATAATCCAATTCCCATTTAGTGGTGCAGTCTACCCAATGTGATTTTCAATTTTCAGTATTCAGTTTCAATTTTTAGTCACCACATGGGGACCATTTAAAGGAGGGTTTGGGGGTAGTTTGATCAGCAACGGGGTAATTATCAAATATTATCTGCTGTTTTATAGGGGCTTTCTTAATGTTTTGCTCTACTGCAACCCCTCGATGGCAACGTCATTTTCTGAATCTGTCAGACTGACCTCATGCATTGGCCTATTATAAGGGTGGCGCCCCCTCTTAATAGAAATCTAACCCCGGGGAGGAGAGTACACGGCAATTGCATAGACAACCAATATCCGTTTTAGTGGTTTTCAGAGGTTTAATCTGATAAAGCTTTGTTTGTATCACAAGGCAATCAGATTACTTGAGGGAAGCCCACAGAATGATCTATTATTATTCATACAGGGGCGGAATGGGGGGGGAGGTCCAGCTCAGCCACCCCCCACCCCCCACCCCCACCCCCGTTTTTTTTGGTGGACCCCTAAACTACAAGAAGAGGGGAAAATGTTGCACGCATGCAGACGAATGTATGCCATTTTAATATTTAGCCTTTATGCGGACCCCCCCCCCCCCTTTGGAAATCCTCTATCCGCCCCTTCACATACTGTAGTCCTAGGTCTACACATGTCGTTAAATGGTTAATAGTATTATGGTTGGTGGCTGGGTGATGGTACTTGATGATACGCTTACAGCACTGCACTACCAATAATGTTATGTCTACGCTTTGTAGTTGAACTACATTTTAAATGGTCCATTTTCAGCTTCGTCACGTTTATACACATGATCTCCCCGAAAATGTCATCATCTTTATATATAGAATGTGAAAATTGTTATTTTTACATTTACATTAACATTAGATCTTGGACATACTATAGTCTTCATACAAAAATATTAAATACTTAATAAAATAATCATATCTCTGCATGGTCAAGTTGGGAATGACTTTCCTATGCAGTTGCCTCTTCCTCCTGGGCAATCCTGTTTGAAAGATAGAACTTATTATCTGGGTTTTCTTTGTCCTGAGCGGATGGCCATGGGTAGCCTGCAAAGGGGCTCGTGGCCTGAAATTTGAATGGCTGCGCACAAGTAGTGGGTATCAAAATTAATATTTGCAAAATATTCCTGCTTCCCCGAAATATAACCTTTTACAAGCTGAAAAGTTTAAGAATCTGTCTCAAGAACAGGGTACCAAGAGCCATAATTATGATAATTATAAAGATTACAGAAATGTCCTAGTACCCACGCAATGCAGAAGGGGGCGCCCTAGAGCTAGCCGGTGCCATTCCGAGATTTATATAAGATACATGTATGGTACATGTACCACATTAGATTTTCTGGTCACGTTAGGGAAGGTTTTCTTTGCAAAACATTTTCTTAAGCTCTTTCCCTCTAATCATTTAATATACAATAGTGTTCCATAGCATAGGTATTTGGTGAACATCAATAAAACTGAAATCCACTTGAATTAAAACTCTCTAAAACCCAAGAGGGTAAACAAATATTTTGAAGCAAATGTAGAATTTTATGTGGTTGACAGACATGAAAATATCAAGGCAGAGTCTGTTGAATCAATAAGTAGGAGAGAACATAACGCTGAACGTGGCAGGTCAAAGGCAGAGATAATAGGCAACAACTAATAAGTATGGATAATAGAATGGTATGTAAGCTGGTAAGGAAATATTATAACAGATATAATAAGATTAGGAAACTTTGAAAACAGTAGTTGGGATAAATATTTGGCATGCCAGAAATATCCATTGATGCCAGTAATGATACACCCGCAGAGATCTGCCCATAGAAAGGTAACACACATAAGTTAGAGGGAATATAGATCAGAGAGTGAGTTGTTAAAATACATCATAAGGGAAGTCATTGGTTGAAGTACTAGTGGTTTCTTACAAGTGCAAATGGATATGTAGTTGGAATGAGAGTATAGGAAATGCAGGAGATAGGTTTAGATGATAATTACATTTTGACTAAGCGGATAACTGAAGGACAAATGCAGTCAGCATCATAGTGATGCAGTTGCGTTTCAAGGAGTATCACCAATACGATAGCCAGTTAGGAGTGACACATATGTGAGTATAATAAGATCAAACTCATTAGATTATTGTCATGTGAAATGTGTGGATGCATGTTGAAGGGAACCATTGGAAATGTGTTTCTCTTAACGGGATAACGGGCTGTTAAACCACAATCCTAAATCCATTACAGTAGGCCTATCCCAAAACCAGCAATGTGTGTTATACCTATCCAAGAAAATCACATCCAAACCAAAAATATATGTGTCACCAAGCTTATTTTTGAATGAGAGCTCAAGAAATATAATGTGCTTGACTATAGAAGTCTATGGGGAAAATACATATTTAGAGTCATTCTGGCTTTAAAACATTGAACATCTGTTACACCTTTAACAAATCTTAGGAACATGTTGCTTAGGTCTGTAGCAATTTTCTTTAAAAAGTTTATTGTAATAATCTTTGGGGTTACCCCCAGTTTTCAGAATATTACATTTTAAAAAAAGGGGTCACTGATGTTGTTTAAGTGCTTGAGGTCGACACAACCTTCATGGGTGATTATCTCTGTATAATTCTTTAAAATTGATCTCATCTGTTGCCTTAAATATTTTTGTTGAAACAAGTAAAATTTATGCATTTCATTTCAAATTCAACCCCTGGTCATGTCTGACGTGAGATTTCTAAATTTGGAGGCATTTCACTTTTGTCACTAGGGGGCGCATGTGTGCCTGATTCATTTACCATTAAATAACCTTTCAATTATCATCATAAATTTCTAATTTTCTGAGTCAACTATCATTAATCAGTTAATTTATGATGTGAAATTGTAAGACTTTAGGATTTTGAAATTTTCCCACTAGGGGGCACTTCTATGAACAGAACGTTATCCCTTTAAGATACAATTGCTTACGGTCAAGATATGAAAATGGATGTTAAATGTGGCAGATACTGTAGTTGTTTAAAGGGAGGGGCCAGTGACCATAAATTAGTATATTGCCGTGATCTTTACCATCCAGGGAACAAGCATACCAAATTTTATGCTTTTATCTCTAATAGTTTTTGTTTTATTCACATTTTGTTTCTATTAAACTGAGTTCCCCTGCCTGCATCTGACACTGCCTGCACAGACCATTTATCTGTATGTGACGTCACAAGCAGAACAGCTGAAAAATGATTAAACTGAAAAAATAACAATATTTAATTCATCTAAGTGTTTTTTATGAGCCTGAAATTATTTAAAATGACCAAATAAAACGATTCATGAAGGTAAAAATGAAAAATATATTTTATTATGGAATTTATAATTTTGAAATTTGAATATAACTGTCATTTTATGTGATGTCACACACAGACAGCCTATGCCAGGCATACAGGGGACTCAATATGCAGTCTGATAAAGGGACACATATTTCTATTATAAGAGATCACTTCAAAGTTATAATGATGTCATATATTTGTACTTAAGCACCATACCAACGGTATGGTATGAAAATTCAACAAAATTAAAATTTCACTGGCCCCTCTCTTTAATTATCTTCTACGGATTAATAAACATACCAATAGATCTCTGCAAGCAAGTGCTCATTAAATTGTATTGGGTGGAGAACTATAGCTCAATATTTGATATAATGATCACAAAGATACCCAATGCATATTGATATAAGTAATAAATAAGAACAATATACTGAAAACAAGATACTTCTTTATTAGCGAACTATCAACAAACGCAATGATAGGTTTGATATAAACAAAAGTATATGTATTAAAATAAAGGGTGCGAATAAACCCTTCATGAGCTCAATATTGTTATCAAAGAAACTGTACAAAATATAATACTGTCTTGGTTAACAAAATAAAATGATATTGATCAAACAATGGATTTGTACAAAGCACATGAGATCTCATTTCCACTGTATCCTTTACCGGTTGATTAGGTTGACAATTAGCACAAATATATTGAAATTAGATCTTGAAAATGACATTTTTGCACAGCGGGGAAGTAACCTCACAACTATTTTATGGTTAAGATTATGTTCGAAGCTTAACTTATGTTATTTTACAATCACTGACACTGGTATTGAAAAAAAAGGAAATGAAAGGATGTGCATCTTGAATTTTCACGCACCTTTATTCGGACAATGGTTGCTTTGATGCGTTGCTATAATATCTTCAGTTTTTGATATTAGTGTTCCACAGTTTGAATACCGAATTCCATCATGTAACTTATAAAATCCAACTAATTTTTAAACGTTCTAGTTTTCTTGTAAGAATACATTTTTTGCGCAAATTGCCCCTTGTAGTCCCTATGCGCAGATGTGTCTGTTTATATGATTCATTTCCGAATTAATAAGAGACTTGACCTATCACTCTTGCGGATAAAAGCACCTTAAAGCCCCGTCACACATTTGTCTCGTTCTGCTCTGATATACGTGGGCCATTTCACAATACATTTGCGTAGCTATACTGTGACGAAGAAACGCAAGTGCGTACACCAATTTCTCAAAATAACATCAAATTCTGTTGTAAAAAATCACAAAAAGTGTGACTGCGTAACTGAGTTTGAAAAACATAATTATTATAATGCAATGATATCAGGGTGCCCACGCTTTTCAGAAATCATAATAAGACCTATGATAGTACCTTGTCAGGTCCCAATATAAGACCTTTTCAAAACAGTTTAAAGAACCTTCTTATTACCATTTGGTAAATTTATACCTTCTACAAAAAAGAACTAAAAGTATACATTACAGGAAGAGAAATTAAATCTTGTATCAAAGCGAGATTGACCTAAACTAAAACCTTTTTAAGACCTATGGACCCAAGATAAGATCTGCGTGGGCACCCTGTGCACTATAGAGTAAGTATCCTCAATTCCCGTGCCACGTATGACCCTGCTGAATATATATTCATCATAATAAACCTTTCAAGTATTTCTTGAGGTCAAGTTTCTTTTTTTGTTAAGCACCAAGGCCTATTCAGGAAAACAACTGTCCATTACCAGTGGCGGATCCAGGAATTGTCCAGGGGGGGGGGGGGGGGCGTGCTATAGCTAATTTCTTCCGTGCCCTCCACGCCCATGAAATTTACATTAAAAAAACATAATATTTGGACCAAAATGGGGCAAGCCCCCCCCCCCTCCTAAATCTGCGACTGATTACTAACAGAATACGAGAGCCATCATATGCATATACCTCGGATATCATATACTACAGCTGGTAAACGTCTAATATAGACATGAATGAAATAATATGAAATTGTATGGTACAGTATCAATGTGTCGCTTCTTAGTCCAAAGAGTAATGCGTCTATGTATATGTAGTTCTTCCCAAGAAAGTCCATCGGGGATGAATGCAAGCTGTTAAAAAGGTCTGGAAATATGGCGGAGGTGATGGGAGGAGGAAGAAGAGCACATTTCTACCCTCTCTGCACGCTGGTCACTGGATGTCATTAACCCCACTACTAACCTCGCTAATAAGCCTGCATGATGATGGACTTGCATTATTGTATATTC
Organism: Lepidonotus clava; assembly: GCA_936440205.1. NCBI lineage: Eukaryota > Metazoa > Annelida > Polychaeta > Phyllodocida > Polynoidae > Lepidonotus > Lepidonotus clava. The sequence goes on along the minus strand of OW387136.1, from coordinate 18,465,599 downwards.
ACCCAAGCCCCATACCCACTAGGCGATTTTACCGGCGACTGGCGATGGGCAACAGCAGAATCACTGGTAAAATCATCACCAAATCAGATCACCTGTTAGCATGTAACATTTCAATATTAGATCAAACATGTGATCTGAATTGGTGACGATTTTACCGGTGATTCTGCTGTTTTCCATCGCCAGTCGCCGGTAAAATCGCCTAGTGGGTATGGGGCTTAAGGCTCTACTAGTGGTATCTGCTACTTTCATGCTAGTAATGATATTTCAAATGCTGAACCGATATGATTCTCTATGACTTTCAGTATCTAAAGTTTTTACAGGTTGATGACGGTGGATGTGGAGTTGCAGCCCCACAGTCGTAGCAAAATCTGGTTTGACAAGCTTTGCATATCATCATATAACATCCGTCTATTCTCTGAATCCATGTCTGGAAAAGACATAATCAAACATAGATTTTCAAAAACCGCACATGCAGATTCATAGTCCAAGACATTCGACAGTACTTTATTACAAAATGTTTAACTTTTAGTGTTGACTCTCTTAAAGTTAACTTTATTGTAGATCCTTTCTAGGCCATTTTAAGATTGATATATTATAGCAAAGAACTAGACGAGTCTACATGCAGTTCTATGGTTATAGTAAGTACTAGCAGCAGGGGTATGTTTGATAACAGAATAACTCCAATATGTTACCTACCTTGCAACTAGGACATTTCTGAGCATTCCTTTGGTTCAACTGAGACGTTTTCCTGGCCCATGTATCTATCCCGGTCACGACATTCATGGCTTTATACTCTCCGCAGGTCAGTTTTTTATGCCAAGGAACACGGCAGGTGAAGCAAAACTCGGCGAGGCACTCCGGACACACGATCTGCTTCTGTCTCTCACAAAACCTGGCCACGCAGTCCTCCAGTGACAGAACCACGTCACATAAGGGGCAGGCCTTTCTGTTCTCATACCTGTCCAACTTGACCCTCAGAAAACTAAGCCTCTTACTCTTGTCACTGACCACCACCTTTCGGATGATGCTGGGGTCCAGGAGGCTCTCACAGGCGTGGCCGGGGCACCTGATGTCGATGACCCCCTGGTCGACCTTGTCGGACAGGTAGGTGTCCAGGCAGGTGAGGCAGAACTCCTCCTGGCAACAGGGGGACTGCCACACCGCCTTCATCTCAAAGCAGGCACTGCACTCCCCTCTCTTTAAGTGAAACGGCTGCTTCTTCTTACCCTTATTCCCGTTGTCTCTCACCTCCACCTCAGCCGTGACCTGGTCCTTGTAGTCCATACAGGAGAGTCCCTCGTGCCAGGGCACCTCACAGGAGTAGCACCAGTCACGGTTACACGTGCTGCAGTTGACCAGCACCCGCCGCCTCCGGCCCTCGTCCACACTGGCAGGCTCGTCGCAGAATGGGCAACATTTGAAAACCGAATCCAGGTAGGCAAAGGTTTCCTCCAGGTCTACGTTATCTTCAGGTGGTTCAGGGTTAGCCATAGCCTGTGGGGGTTCGGGTGACTCAGCCTCAGCCTCAGGGACGGGAAGAGCCTCCGCCTCTGTGGTATTGGAATTGTTGATGACTACAGGCGCCACTGCTGGTTCATTGATTTTAGGTTTGGCCACTGGGTATGGCTTAGCACCGTCCGTCCTATTTTGACTTTGTTTACGTTCAAAGTTATTCACTATAGTAGATACTGACTGCTGCAACTGGTCTGCCATTATGTAATCACAATCAGGCTGGTGAGATATGGCAGAGATCCTTCAGAAATTGGAGCAATATTGTCCCAGAGGCCTTGAATCCAGTATTTTGCCCTATTTACCTCATGTATGGCACTCCTTGTATAAATGTGAATCTTCTTATAGCTATAGGTATTTCTGGAAGCAAAAGAGGGGAATTTTCTTACCTCACCTACTGCGTCGTCGACCTCCAGTGTCTAACTAGGTCTGACCAGCCTACCGTAGCAGGAAGCTTGGCTAAGAGGAAGCTAATATGGGGCAACAGATGTTCGCCTCAGGTAACGAATAGAAGTCTTAAACGTTATAACGTTCTTTCCAGTGAGGGAGTCCCCCACTCGCTACATTACTATACAAATAATTGTATTAAGGGACTCCCAAATAATCTTAGACACCTTTGCCTTCGAATGACTATTGTCAACATATCTTTAAAATTTCAATTAAATCCATGAATAATTGAGATATTCGATGTTTCTATTTAGCTACCTATTGATTTTGTTTTTATAATTGGAAATACCTGAAAATGCTAGATTAGTGCGTTCATTGCAAAACATCCATTGTCAAATGGGGCCATATATGCAGGGTCCTGATGTGACATGTCAATTTTAAGAAATGCATATTATGTCGATCATCGTTGTCGCAAGGGAAACCCGGTTTTAAGAAATGGCTATGTCGCCTTATCGATTTTAATAAAGACCTGCGGCACATGTCACTAAGACTATCTCAGGGATCTACAGTCATTCAATTGTTGACTTATCCTTAAGCTTCAATGAACCAGGAAATACACAAAGTAAGATACTTCTTAAGTTCTTTGTTACGTTTGATTTGAAGATTATCATTCTCAATTCCCTTTGTTACCACAGACATGGGTTTCTTCTGCCATTTCCTTGTTCTCAACGTACATGTACTTTCGTTCCCTGATATAACATCCCAATATATAATTTCGAATAATGTTCTTTTTAATAACATCGTGGGTACCACTACACAGGTGGGCGGAAAGTGTCACTGAAGAAAGATGGACATTGAATATTACTTCTACAGGTCTCTTCTATACATAAGAACAAGTATCAAAACGATTTATCAAAATGATGTCTGTTTACCAAACCAAAGAACTCTGGCTATTCGACTTTATATAGATATTCTAAGGAAATAAAGATTAAGAGATATCAGAAAAATCCTCATGATAATCGACATGATGATGCCATGACATCCCCATGACAATGTCATGACATCTCCATGACATCCTCATGACATGGCCATGACAATGCAAAGACATTCCCATGACAATGCCATGACAATGCAAAGACAAACCCATGACAATGCAAAGACATTCCCATGACAATGCCATGACAATGCAAAGACAAACCCATGACAATGCCATGATATCCCATGACAATGCCATGACAATGCCAAGACTTCCCCAAGACAATGCCAAGACTTCCCCATGACAATGCCAAGACTTCCCCAAGACAATGCCAAGACTTCCCCATGACAATGCCAAGACTTCCCCATGACAATGCCAAGACTTCCCCATGACAATGCCAAGACATTCCATTGACAATGCCATGACATCCCCATGACAATGCTATGACATCCACATGGCATCCCCATGACAATGCTATGACATCCCTATGACGTGTTATGACATCATCATAACAATGTCATGACATCTCCATAACATTGCCTTGACATCCTCCTTTGCCCTCTTCAACATTTTGATTCTCAAGGTGAACAATCCTATCATTACTTAGTCCTTTCCTCCAGCATGCAATCTATACTCTGCACCAAGGAATGTTGATCTTCAGCATGAAACACAACATACACAAACATGCTAAATTGTTCAAGAATAATACAAGATATATGGGAGATACTATACATGACCATATTTGGCAATTTTTACTCTCCAAATAGATGCATGGGGTGACCTAATTTTGAAAATTCCCATAGAAGACAATGTTAAAAAGTGACACTCTCCAAGCACAATCCTCTTCCGTTACCTCTTTGCAAGTGATCTGATCCCTGGCGAGTCTCTGCTTTGAACCTACTCAACCAAAAATATGATCTAATACTCCGGGATCCATCAATTCGGACTGGAATCGAGGATGATGCCGGAGAATAATTGAATAAACAGATGATAACAGCATAATTGATAGACATGGATATGGGAGACCGTCAGATGACATTACAGTCACATTGAAGAGGGAACACGTACGTCAAGTAATATACATATTAACTCAGAGGTACATAAAATGAGACAAAACAAAGTTTTCTTATATCGTCGTACAGCGTTTTATTATCTTCTACTGAACGGCAGCAGCAGCATATACAAGAGATTGGACGTGGTTTTCATTAACCGACTATATCTTTGTTAATAAATCCGATAATATAAACATGTTCAACATAATAATTATTACAAGTGGTGGCATTGAGATACAAACTGTTTATGAATTTACCTTTCATACAGGCTGTTTTTTAACTAAGTAATATGTACACACACAGAAAGAATTGTTCGTTATTACATGGCATAGTTTATTATAGGAAAATATGTACATGTATATAAAAGAACCTTGTATGGCAAGTAGACAAAACACAATCGCATTCAATGCACCATAGTGTAATTCATTAAGCAAAATATTTCAGCAACAAACAACTGTAAAAAATAACGGCTTCTAATAAGTTAGATTATCGATGTACACGTTTCGCAACATTATCACAATACCTGTGCAGTGTGCAAAGAAAATAGTTGCTGCAAAATCAATAAAAGTACGCAAAAATATCACTTAAAGAAGTTTCAATCTGCATGGGAATGTGAAATGTCTTAACAGAAACAAAACGAGTTATCCACTTCTTCAATTAGAGTCATCCTTTCATGAATTATGCATACTAACTAGACTGGACGGAATAGTTGGATTTTCAATGTAATCGAACAAAATAGATAAATAAATATACCGTATAATATTGCCTAAGAGACCAGCCATGGTTTTCATTAGGCTGTATTCCTACTCCAAGTTACATTTCAAGAAATTCGATTATGCTGTAGGCTTTCATTGGCAAATATGATACCTGTGATAATTTTATATGATATGATAACATGTTCAATGAGTTCAGGTTACGGAGCATAACGCCTTGCGTAAAGTGAGTCTATTAGGTTTGTATAATCTTAACCTGGTAAAATACTCCGCATGTCAAACTGTTATTTTATGTAAGTCGGCCTTTCTGGATTTACATATTGCTATAAATCAGAAATCCTTTAATTGAAAAAAAAACTTGCACTCATAGATGCAGATAGGAGGGAATTGTATTTAACAAGAAACAATGGTCAAATAGAAATGCTCATTCTGGGTCATCATGATTGTCAAACCGTAAACACTATCACATTGTTAGGAATGTTTTCCTTAAAACATATAAGGTTGCAATGGACGGATGCACGAATACACTTTTCTGGACGGATGCACAATATTAAAAGTAAAACAATAATAAAATCACAGGTTTTTCACTTTCCCTGCCGGACAATAACGCAGGTCTAGAAACCCAAATATAAACACGGAGCCATACACCTATTTCCTCTGATATATATGACTAGAGAAAAGTAGCAATGCTGTTTATGGACACTATCGTGGTCACTCGACATTTCATCACAAACTAGAACCTTGCCATTGAAAGAAAGATTTTGGAAGGTCTAGCATCTAATACAATAACCATGGGGTACGTTGCAGTCTTTTGTGTTTGATGTATACCAGTAGATTTAAGAATATTAAACTATTACATTTCTTTCTTCTTTTTTGAGTATCCAAACAAGATTATATTTATTTTTTATGTTCTGAAAAGGAAGATTTAGCAGGTCTTGTATTAGCAGAAAGAACATTTATCAAAGGACTAGACAGCTGCGACTACCCATTCCTATGCAGTTGCGACTACCCATTCCCCCCCATAACCCAGTACTCTTGACCAGCATCCCGATGACCAACCCTATGGCAACCATGATGGCAACACCAATGGCAACGATGGTGACCCATAACAAACCTGATGGTCATTCTCATGAACAACCACTCAAATGACCATCCTGATGGTCACTCCCATGGCCACCCTGATGACCACTTCCACAGTCACCTTGATGGTCACCCACATGGCCATCCTGATGACAACCCCCATAGCCATCCTTAGGACAATCCATATGGCCATCTTCTTGACCACTATAACCTCGACGACCATATTAATGGCCACCTTGATGACCACATCCATGGCAACCATGCTGGCCTCTTATGACTACTCCAATGGCCACCCTGATGGTCAGCCCCATGGCCACCCAGACGACCACTCCTATAGCAACCCGCATGGCCAAACTGATGACCACCCAGGTGGCCCATCCCATGACAACCCTGATGGCCATTCTCATGGCCATCCTGGTGTCCACGACCAACTCCTCATTCCCTATCCCTCATCTCCCATCCTAAATCTCCCACTACTGATCTACTTTCTGGTATACATTAATTTCAACATCCAAGAGCAAGTATTCACTACAACGCTTTTCAATGCAGACTCTCAACTCTTCGTCAAGTTAGAACGAGCATAACTCCACTTTGAGAAAATCTCGATAGAAAGTAATTTACCACTGAGAAATAGGCGAGGAGCTGGTACCTGCTAATCTGTTAGAAACACTACATAAACGCCGACAAAAACCCAACCAGCGAAACGAAAAAAGGAAATGATTACAGGTCATACACAACTGATCGACACGTCAAATATCAACAACTCGTCAGCAATGTGTGAATCCAGACAAACTAAAAATGTCACTTTTCTGATATAATTGTGGTATGTGTTGATATTGCTCATACTGTATCATATTTCAGTTTTTTATGTCAACTTTTTATGTGAGCGCATCGATTTATGATGCATTATATTTACAAAAATAGACTACAAATTTCAAGACTGATCACTATAATAATTACATGTATTTTTACATTATGTCATTTTCACATATATATCTTACAAGTTTTTTTGCAATGGATTCCTAGGATTTAAGAAGTATCTGTAGAAATGAGCCTATAAACCTGGGCAAGGCAATGTTCATCAATGCTTTATGTGTAAGTTTACAGTCAATGAACGTCAACAATTCCCAACACTCTTCAAATTCTCTACAAAATGAGCGCTAGATTTGAAACAGTTAAAGGCCCAGACTTTAAATGTTAATTTCCATACTTCAACCATGTCTGTTTATCAAGCAGCTGGAGGCCCTTCCTAAAAGTAAAGGGCCTGATTGCCATGGCAACCAGCATTCTGTTTGATCTGTTCCTTGTAACTAAAGGCCATAACAGTAGTCATGGCCACCCTGGCTGTGTTGGAGATCTGTCCTGACTGACTCGACGTCAAACCCAGTGGTAGAAGACCTACTGACCTGGGTTAGGCTGTGCTGGGGGCCCGTCCCTAGTAGCCAGAACCCCCATGTATCAGTAGAGGACGTATAAGTTGTGATAACTACTTGGTATATCTCGAAGTCCCTTCCTAGTGGTAGAAGACGTGGCCGCCGTGGTTGGTGTGAACATTCCCCGCTGAGCTCACCCGAAATGAGGACCGACCTTTGTTGGCAGTGGCGCCACCTGCAGAGTGGCGGCGGCCTGAACCCTTCAAAGGCTGGTGCCCGCGAAACCCGGAACTCTGCAAGCCAAGAAAATCATGTTAATAATTGGATATCAATTTCAATGGTCTGGGTTTCATACATCCACATACACAGGAATCAAATATATCACCTTGCCTCAAACACAAAAGAGAAGGTTACTAAGTCTACAAAGAAAATGCAACCTCGGTATTCAAAAGAGCTGTGGTAAGAATCAAAGAGATTGACCACAGACATCACAGACGTTGGCCAGTGTGTTGTCCAACATTCTACTGGATTAATCATAACCCCATTAATGTGGTTTTCTCTAACCAGCAGGTTTATGCAATGGCCATTAAACCTGTTCATGCATAATGATTTAGGTCTACTGCCTTTCAAACTTAGTCTTAAATCAATTATAATTGTTTACTCTAAGAGACGCCCATGGACACGTCTGGCCACTCCTCATCTCCATAGATGGTATATTATCTTGGATCAAATGCATAATTAGGGTTCCAACTGACGTTAACAGTTCCATCTCTGTGACTTTTCCATGACCAATTTAATTTTCCAGATACATATCTTAGGCTTCGCAATAGCTAGCTCCATGAAAATTTGCATCAACAGAATTTCATAGGTTTTGTAGGGAAAGGTGGATTCTCCAAGCTGGTGGATGGTTTTTCAATTTTGGAGGTACTTCTAAATTAAATGAATAGGTTCAACTTCCAAAAGTTTAAGTTTCAAATAGGCATCGGTCTGGCAGAAATCAAATGTGCTGTCAGCCATAGGAATATGAGAGTTCACTGGTCCAGTAAAAAGCAGTGCATGAATGACTACCACTAGCTTCCTATCACTCCTATCACAGACACACGTGTATGAGAGTTGCACAGATCGGACAAGCAGACACAACCATCCTCACGGGACGAAGCAGTGAACGCAACAAAGTGTAAACAAAATACTGCTTTTTACGCAGACATACACATAGCCCCAAATACCGACACGCTACAGAGTTTTGAAAGAAATGAACTCATGCAGTGGTGGCGAAAGTCATGTTTTTACCTCTGCCACTAAGGACACTGCGACTAGATAATGAGTCAAGCTCACCTCACTAAGAATCCTCTGGCAAGCCCTGAAAGTGAACGCGCAATAGATAAGCCGTTTTTGATGCACTCGAATGTGTTTAGATTGATATTCTGAGATTATTTAAGCCTGACTCATTATATGGAGATATTAAGCTAGAAAATAATGGTTCCAGCAGAGTGAATCTGGATATAAGCGTTCATGCACTACACAAATCCCGTGAGAAGAAGGGTGACTTTAATGTCATCTAGGAAGAAGAAAAACTGAATCTATGAAAGGTTGAAATACCAAATTCATAAGGTAATTGTCAACGCACGGAAGGTTTTAAGATATTTCAATCCAATGCACACCAATTCTGTATTGTAACTCCACATTGGGATTCTGTGGAACTCAACAAATCGACATATTTTTATTCAGCATTTTCTGAGATACAGACCTCGACAGATGGTCTATTGAATTCAGAATTATGGGATATGTAAGACTGACATTGTTTTTACTTTAAAATTAATGTTGGCTGGCACTTTGGTAAGAAAGGATTTTAACATTTCTATTATCAATGTCGTTTATTACATATAGTTTGAGGATTTAAGGAATAATTTAAAATGACAGTTATTAACAACAATAAAGTTTGTACATATTTATGACCTATCTTAAAGTATCGCACACATGAAACAACTTTGCAATCGTCTCTCGGGGTGATTACCGGTATTGACAAAGCCACATTAGAGTAGTTACTCTTTAGACTTTCGTGACAGAAACAAACAATCAGTAGACCACACTCTTAATTTCATAATTTTTATAAAATCCTGGATTTCCATGAACAATTTGAGATGTGTTTTGTAGTGCTCTCTATTATGATAAACTTAAATGAAAGCAAATTCTTACATTATTCTTCAGAATATCAAAGAAAAAGACAAAAATTGATTAAAAGGAAGAATCTTATCTGATATAGAGGCTAAGCCAAAAAGATAAGAAAACAAAAACACAAAGCTGCGTATGATCATCGTAAAGAACTGATTTTGTGGTCCGTTGGTTGACTAAATAAAATTATTGCCACCACAAAGTATCATTACATGACAATGCTTCACCACAAAACAACATCTGTATATAACATTCCCAGATAACTGCAGGTCTGCAAATAAGGCAATTGAATATAAAATTAAAATTTACAAAAGGGAAACTATATTTTCGTAAGATCCAGTCTCCAATATGAAGTACCATCCACTTCAAGATTCAGTAGCGGTTGTTCAACAACTGCAATTTCCAAACAAACACTCAGTCTATTAGTGGAGCCAAGGCGAGGTGACTGGTGAGGAGGGGAGTTGTGTGTAGCGGGTTAGAACCAGGGTTCAAACGTGAAAGTCAAATACAAACTCGCACAATGAGAATATATCCATCTTTGGGTTGAATCTAGGCATGAGCGCAATGGACAGATGTAGTGTCATATAAGGCGGATTCAGCGTATTTATTAGTACTTTCTGAGGTTTCCGCATAATGTCTTGATATTTGTCGTTAATATATATGCAATTTGATATTATAGATTTTTTTTTTTTTTTTTTTTTTTGCACACTTAGCCACGTCTCCTAGCAATTTGACATATAGAAAATAGCCTATCCATACGCGCCCATACTAAATTGACCCTAATTAACACACGTATTGTGAGCGTACCGCTCAGGACGACTACCAGGCAGCTCAGCGATCAGTCAGTTTGCTTAGCGGGGGGGATGATGGGTAACCTACAAGACTTGCGGTGGGGAAGAATAACGGCAGTATCACTCATGGTGTCCTAGAGGAATGAAATCATATTTTAAAAGTTTTTTTTAAGAAAGAAATTGTTTCTTTTTAATAATATGTTTAGTTTGTTTATATTTGAACCTTCAACCCAAGAGATATCTCAAACCAGAGGGCTTGTTTATAGCCAGCATCTGGGGAAGGAGAGATTCTCTAACTGATATTGTAGACAGTCAATTTGTATTTAACCTTGAGGCAGTTGAGAACTATCAAGAAGCAAGTTTTTTAATAAACCAGCCCCCCCCCCCCTTCGGGCATTGGAAAACCTTTGTTCTCAAAACACAGCTTTGAAAAAATAATGTATTGATAAGTGTTTACTTACATAAGGTGGTTGTCTGGCCATGTAGTTCCCACCTCCTACAACAGACGTCTCCGTCACTGAAAAGAAAGCGAAGAATATAAGCTTATCAATGAGTCAATAGCAAAACAGAAAAAAGGAAATCTAAGGAGTGAAATGCGCGAATCCACAGGTGGAATTTCAAGCTGAAATGGAAAATTGCATGCGCTCATTTACCTCCCAGAAAATACCAACGAACTAATTTTCATTATAGAATTCGCACATGCTATATATCTCTGATTTAAGCGATGTTCAGCAGCCTTTTATAGCATTGCCAAAATATTCTCATCCATACTAAGATGCAATATACGTGTATAATAACGACCCTGGAAATATGATCCACAATTATACAGGTTGTTCTCAGTTTTTACATATATATACTTCAGAATTTAACATCTACATCATGTACTTATTACATTTTTGCTTGATTGCCGTCAAACGGCAAAATGTCCTTCATTTTTAGCATAAGGTCCATAATAAATGGGAAACACTAAAGATATTACTGAAATCTCCATGTGAGAAATCTACCAATGGTGTTGTTATGAATAAACTGACCACAAACACGATTAATAGACCAATCAAACTTTGCTGGTATGCCTTTTTTATCAAAATCACACTTGTCTTAGATTTGTTATTTTTAAGGTTCACCCCATTCACCATTAAGAATTATTTGATAGTATCTTTGTTAAATGATCACACTTGGGACTAGTCACATACAAATCTTCTTTTTTTTAATCGTAGTAACATTCTCTGCTCTCGCTTGCTTTGTTTTGGGGTCGGGTTGATGTTAAACTTGGTTGGTTATGTACATATCATGCCATAGAAGACTAATCTCAAATGATAAAGATATACGACAAAAAGTGGATGCTTATAATCAGTATACAGCTGATATTGAAAAGTTCTATCGAGAAAAATCAATGTACTGCATTTTTAAAGAAGAGCCAACAACATTGTTAATGAAATATATGAGCCTACCCTGCCTGCCTTAACTTTCTCTATTTTATTGTCAAAATTATCCATATGGTTGATAGCATTCATCATTCGAATAATGTAATCAACATTTAGAGATAGTAGGAGCAATCTAATCTTTTCATATTGATTGCCTTCAACTCAGTGATAAACTACTTACCAATATTTAAAAAAAAAAAAAAAAAAATCTCTGACCTTTTTGGAATACAATACCACTTCGACCGATCAAAGAATTGATGCATTTTTCCGAGCAGGTGGCACCACTTATGGTTACTGAATTCCGCACACAGAGGGAGCTCTAGTCACAACACACTCAGAGAAGCCATGTAGAGGAAGGGCAGTGAGGGAGGTAACAGGGGTTCAGCTCATACACACATTAGACGAGGCCCATTGGTAGTTTTCGTTGGAGTGAGAACGCCATCTCAAGTAATGATTATTTACATTTCCAATTCTTTTTTCCCAAAAGTTCTGAAGTTTTCTGTTTCTCTTTTTTCGATTGATTTTGCCATATTCAAGATAGACCATATCAATAGGCAAGATGCTGTCACTGGGAGTAGATAGAAGGGTACTTCTTACTTTAAAAAATTGCGACTTTTGAATCAACATCTGAACATCATGTACATGTATGCAGAATTATTTAAAGACAATACACGTAGGATCCTATACAAAAGTGGAGAGACCAAACTAATATACACTGCGAATGTATATATGTAATGCCTGTTGTGTTTTCAGGGAGCAGTCGGAGGAAATTGGGACTACGACTAGATCTTCCAGCATAGTTTTAGGTGGACCTCAAATCACGAGGAGAGTTGGCTACTACCACTAAACTGGTCACACATTCTTGACGCACTGAACACGACACACACAATCACCCTCCTTTCAACGAACAGCCTTTGGTCTTTGCAAGAATCAAATCACAACCAAATGAATTACAACAATTATATTACAAAAAGCTATAATTGCTACCACCAAAAATGAGAACCTGTGGGCGGCTTCTAGGGAAATTGATTTTCCTAATCTTCTATTTTTCTTGTGTTTTTATCTTTACACTATTTAAAACCTAGAGAATAGTTTAGTTGTGCTGTTCACTTCATGATGTAGTAATATGCCACCAGGCGGCGTGCAGTGAAAGAAGGGTTATTCTTTTTAAACGTCAACGCGTCAGACGGGACCAGGGCCCTAGTTGGCGAGCCCCGGGCGTAGAGGAGGGAGGAGGCTGAGGCCCCAGGCTAAGAGCTCGAGCTGGGAGGCTGAAGGCCGACACACACTTACGTCGTCGGTAGCCGCTTACTGTTTGCTCCCCCTCCGTCCAGTTCTGGTAGACATAAACCTGGCGATTTTCTGCTAAAAGACCATAGATATTGACAGCTACTTCCATGGGGTGGGCTTTATTTCATATATGTAGAATGGACGACACACGGGGAGCGTTTTATATTATTTTCATCGAATCTTTATATTAAAGGGCGATACCCTTCACTCAACTGTTTACCCACGCTACCTTTTTCAGATGAATTCGGTCGATTAACAATAGTGTAGTTATAATGATCTTTAAAACCCTTTTTTCGCACGTCAATTGTTTTTTCTACATGCGAGTTGTATGTCATCAACCTAACAACAGTAAGTCATATAATATCTCTTATTGCTGTCGAAGAGAAAAGAAAGAGTTAAATGGGTGTTTTCTACAACTAGACGTGCTCTCGAAGGAGGTGCTTCGTTCTGTACATGGTGTGGTATTAGATCGGAGACCCAAGACGATCCTACAGAGAGTTAATGAACTTGATTGCTATTCATCTCACCTTCCCGATACGTAAATACAAAATAGGTATGGTTCGATACTCGGCCTGTTATAGGTTCTTTATCACTGAATATTTAGAAAAATTACTGATGACAGTCAATAAAAGCCATGGTAGGCTTAACGCGTTTGGTTTAAGACAATTCGAGCGAATCAAAGGTATGTATTCATTCTAAGTGACATAGCCTACATGTTTATGTGTGTCATATCGTTTTTGCAGCAAAAATTAAGTAAAGACGGACGGCCATTTGGGAATATACCTTTTCTAGAATATCTAAACCTTTTTCTGATGGTTCAAATAATTAGAGAAAACATATGAAAATATCTTGGTATTTTTAAGAGATGTTGCATATTTGAGCATGGTTTTAGCCGTGGCAGGTCGGGAAAGTGAGGACTAACTGACAGGTTTAATAACGGTTAGCGCGAGTGCTCTGAATGCAGCCTGATGGTAATATACCGAGTCCCGGCGAGGTGAGAAAACGAGGGGAGTAGCTGGGGTAGACCGGGGACTGCCGACACACCTGCACATGACCTGAACACGGGGAGCGGCGAAACAAAGATCAGCTCACATTGAAAACTGTGTGTATTTGGGTCACATTAGTTTTTTTAGCGATGTTTTGTCTTGATTTGGGTGATCATAATTTATACTAATTTCACTAAAAAAAATAATAAAAAAAAATGCCCAAAGTTAAACTCGATCCACTGGAAGATTTTGTATACTACAGGAAGTGGTGAATGAAAAAAAAAAAAAATCTGTTGGAACAAGTTGAGTCTCTCAACTAGAGAAACCGACCGAGGTCGAATAAATTTCTTTTCTTTTTATTATTACTATTATACTATTTACGTTACACTGATTTGTCAATTCAGCGAGTTTTTTTTGTAATGAAGTATGCATGTAAGTAACTGTGTGATGAAATATGTGACAGTGCTGTAAATTTCACCTTTACATGTTTTTGTGAAGAATTTTGGATGTGAAGTGTGTGCTGCGCAGTGTGAGAACAGGTACATCACATGTAAAATGTTTGGTTTTGAGGGCACAATGCGATACATAAAAGATATACAATATGAATTAAGACAAAGCCCGACCACCTGTAGCATTTATATATAATATACACTGACATCTCCGAAGGAAATAATCACCAAAGCACATAAAGTAAACCCGAATACCCATAATACCGTGGATGCAATTTCAGAAATAAGGATCAACTTCAACATAATATTGTTCATAATTTAAATCATGAGTCATCAACTTACTTTTTAGTCTCTCGTTAAGTCTTTCTAGGGACTGGAGGAGCCGCTGTTCTTCGATGGAGATAGCTGAAGGTGCTGAAATAAAAAAAAACACGGTTAGGAATGAGCCTATGTAAGTTGTAGTTTGTGTGAACACGGTACACGCTAGTTGAGGCTGAGATGTGCGCAATTCGTGAGAAACTCTTAAAACCCTCAGCAAACGCACACAGTGATAAGGTAACATGCGTGCAGGACGAGAAATTGAAAATAGGTTTACGTCGATACTGAATAATGTCATATGAAAATAACTAAAAGTTTCTCAAGTAAACCTGACACCCGAGACAATATCATAGTATCTTTATGACAGATGAATGTCATCTTTTTGGAGGTACTACTTGGGCATTACATTAAGTTCTTGCAGCTGGTACTTACCAAGGACATTAAGTACCAGCTACATGGACTAAGTAAAATGATCATAACTAAGGACGATGGGTACAAGGATATCAGTGAAATATTTTTCATAGAAAAACTATATCTAAATATCTAAAGACACTAGGAGGATTCCGAGAAGAAAAAAAAGAAACTGTCGAGGGACATCATCATTACAATTAGGTGCGAGTATACAGGGAATAGGGGCGAGTCAGGGCTACCTTTGTGGTGGGGTTTGCCGGCGTTTTGGTGGTACTGGCGCTGGGAGGCCTCGTCCATGGCGTGCTCTATCTGACTCTCGGACACCGACTGCTGAGCCAGCGCCTCGGCCGCCAGGAAGGCCGCCATGCTCTCAGTCACTGAAAACAGCCGGCCGGGGGCACAAGACTTAACTCACAAGTCCAAAGCAGGGTATTCAAAACGTGCATAGAACCATACCAAATACAGGTGAACTAACCAAAATAATGATTGTCAGAAAATAAGGAGCAGAGTTAGAGCGAAGAGTGATTAAGCTGAACGTCACGTATTAACAAACGGTTGTTTGTAATGGTGGTTTATCCAGGGAACTTGTTCAGGAAAATTACGTGCCCCTGTCTAATATGTAGGTACGACTACGAGAAATTTATACGAACACATGCAAAATCCCTGATGTCTGCTAGTTTTTAATGAAATCTAAATTATTCTGAAGAAATTTTCAGAACTTTCATCATTTTTCAATTCCTCGCATTCTAAAGTATTTAGAATTAAAGTAAAATATGTGTCCGCAATCTTATTTAGAATGCAGTTTCATACTCTTCAAATTATAGGTTAAACAAAGAACACATTATAAACCAATTTTTTTTATTCTTACCGTCCCCATTTTGGTTGATGGCTGACACTGTTGAAGGTGCCTGTGAGCTGTAGATGGGTTGATACGTGGTGATGTTTGCTGCCTGACTGGCACTACTCACTGCCCCTCCCGCCCCGGTTGAGGCCCCAGTCGAGGGAGTCTGTGATGTGTTCTTTCTCGAAGCCAATAATCCTGCAGAGGCTTTGCGCCCGTAACTGTTCAAATGATCCATGGAGACTTTTTTCCGGTTCGGTGTATGGTAGGAACTCCCATTGTTGTTGATTGTGGGCTCACGCACCGCTGCCATGGAGGTCCCATTAGGCTGCTGGATGCGAGTAGCCGTGCGGAACTGTGGTGCCAGCGAGTTACCGTCTATGTACTTTGAGGACACCATGGCCGGTTGGCGCACCGCATTGTTGATGACCGAGCCCTGATCAGTCGTCTGACTCTGGGTGTCCTGGGAGCACACCGTGGAGGTGCGGCTAAGACAAGTCCGTACTTTATCCCAGAGCCAGTTGATTTCATCATCGGTCGGAGTACGGTCCAGCCGGAGCCCATTCCCATCGTACACTGGATCTCCAGAGGATTTCTGTGGCTCGGGCACCACTCCGTTGTACTGGGTTGTGGGCGTGGCGGCTGTACTGGCCATCCGCTGACCATTACCTGGTGCCTGCTTGTTGACCGTTACTTTGGTCGATGTTTGGTTCTGACGTACGAATGGTCGACGTCTCAGGGTGCCTGCACTGGCAGCTCGTGACTCGCGTACATTGACCTCTACTTTCGGGGTAGTGGAGGAGGTACGTGCTGATGCAGGGCGCGGTGGTTTGCTGCGTACACGTGGCGCTGGTTTTTCTATAGGAGAACAATAAAGCATTCACATATACTATGATTATGTTTTTGACAAAGAAAAGGTGTCAGCATATATCATTCTCGCCGCACCTGTGATCTTAAAAGTTTTACATAGGCATCACAATTGTGTAATCTCCGCCTTTCAAACTGACTGCTGTCGTCTTCAAATATTTCATGTGAAAGTTTCTTTAATGCTATACTTAATTTCTAATATAAAATTCTAACAAGGTTAATATAACACACCTTGAATAATAATAATAAAAATTAAACAAAAAAACAAAACGCTCCATGTTCAGCATTTCTAAAAGCATGCTATACATGTTCTTCCATTAGCTGCATTTATAGACCAAATCCAGAGGATACTTTTTTTTGTATTAAGAACTCCATGAGATCCCGTCTTACCCTGTTTCACCGTAGGTTTGACGAAGGTTGACATGGTCTCCACACTCGGCTCTGGCATCGCATCCAAATACTGCTCTTCAACTAGTTTTTCGGCAAACCGTACAGACTTCTTACTTGGTCGCTAAAGCAGACAAGACACGTGATTATCTCAACTATCTAAGAAAGCTGATATTAGAATGTTCAGACAAGACCTTGATTTAACTCGACAGTAAGTAAGTGTTATACAAGCCACGAAAATAATTAAAGGTAAAATGTTATACGCTATGATACACTATTGGTAAGATATCGTATGGTACGCCCATTTCCAAGGATCACTTTCATAATTTGAAGTTTGTTTGTAGGGGACAGAATAACGTTTTATAAACGTTAACTCTTCCATTCAAGGTTATTTCACACCGTTTTATTATTACTGTGTATGATATCTGTAATTAAGTATACCATAAAAGATTAATATATTCATGAGAGTATCAGAAGAGGTACGGTAATAATATCCCTGGTCGTCAAGGTATACCATACAGTGATACATGTCACTAAATTTCTCGTTTCTTTTCACATTTTAATAAATTGTTCAGTATCAACCACCCCCTCTTTTATCGTTTTTTAAGTAGTGATGACTTGTAAGTTGTAGTCACTTACCTGGCCTAGGTTTTCCCTGGTCATCTCCAAACTGTCCCTGGCGGCACCAGGACTGGGTGATGGGGGTTGGGCGTGGCCCCGGGCCCGGCCTCGGGCCTGGAGCTGGGCCGTATAACCACCCTTACCAGTGGGCACCGCCACCCCACCCCGCCCCCGGCCCCTGCTTGGGGGGAAGTTGGCGTTGTAGGAGGGTTTAAGGATTCCCTTGACCACCTTCTCTGGGGGTTCTTCCCCCTCCTCCTCTGTCTCCCCCTCCTCCTCAGTGGACTGTTCTTTCTCCTCCGTCGGTCCAGTGGGGATTGTCACAGGGGGGATGGGCCCGGTGGTCAGGGCCGTGGCAGCTGGGGTAGTACCGATGGCTGAGGAGGCACTGCTGGGCATTTCTACTCTGTTGTTATTAGACGGAGGGTGGTTACTGACTATCATCGTGGACGGAATAGAGCCTTTGCTGTACACTGTCCCTGTCTGGTAGGAGAATGTTGGTGGTTGGTTATTGTTGGTTTCTGCTTGGACTGAAGTTGTAGGTAAAGTATATGCGCTTGCCGTGGCCAACTGGGAGTTGGCGGCTAGCGTGCTGTTGGTCGCTGTAACCTTTGAGCTGTACGGTTTGAGGTTGGTGGTGAAACCCGCCCCGGAGGATCCATTATCGCTACCCTTAGCCCCAGTCGCTCTCTGCCCGGTGACAGACAGCGGAGACTTAAGGTCTGGAGAGGGCGTGACCCACGCCTTAGTCCGTGCGTGGAAGTCCTCATCCTGCACCTGTTTGAAGGCCTCTCCACCAAAGGCATTGCCCATGTAGGCCGCCCCATTGTAGTTACTCAGGTAGAACTGGTTGTTGTTGTTATTAATCATATGATTGTTATCATTGGTGCCGACATGATTTACTACCACTTGCTCGGCGTAGTACTGGTGTCGCCCGGCTATCTGACTACCTCCGGAGAGCGGCCCAATAAGCGCTCCATCTTTCCCCTGGACCGAGCTGGAGGGGGGCTGCTGTCGACCCATCTCTCCTTGTACCTGGCCATGGTATCCATTGGTTATGACTGTCGAGGTGGTGCCACCTTGGTGGTGGGGGTGGGGCGGTGGTTTCTGAGAGTGGCGGTTCTGGTGGTGGTTGGCGTACACACTGTTGGGTGTCTGACCAATATTACTTCCCCCACTGCTGATGGGTTGGACGACAGCCACGTTACTGCCAGCTGGCCTGCTCAGCGATTGGTGCAGCATGAAACCACTACCAGAGTTGGGAGGAATATTGGTCGTCACCGAGGACCGGGAGAAGGCTGTTTTAGCACTCATATCATTGCCTTCACTGGCCGTATACTGCGGGGATACAACCTGCTGGCCCGCACCTCTGATCACGCCGTTTGATGGGTTGTTATGGTGTTGGGCAGAGGAGAAGGAGCTCTCACTGTGAGAGATGTAGAGGTTAGACACCAGTTTCTGTTGCTGTACTCCCTGATCAGAGAAGCACGAGTCTGGCCTCACTACTTTGTTTCCAGTGGTGAGCAGCTTTGAATCAGACTGCGACTTGTTCACTTGACCAACAGGCTTGGAATCCCTATCTGGGCCTTCGCCTTCGTCCTCCCCCGCCTCCAGGCTGTCCACACTGGAGACACTCTCGCTGCGCACGATCTCGGGCTCGCAGAGATCGGTGGTGCCATGGAGCGTGGTATCGGCATCGATCTCATGCCGGATGGCAGCGTTGAACTGGTTGAGGGCCTGCAGCTGGTGGTCGGCCAGGTGCTGTTGGTGCTGCTCCAGCTGTGCCTCAAACAGACTCTTACTGCTTGTCAGGTTCCTCAGGCTTGACGAGTGCAGCTCGGTGCGCGCGGCCACCTGACGCGCGTGTTCTGCTGTACGTGCGTTCAAACTGTGATTACTAAACGGGCGGTTGCTGGTTATGCCCTCTGTGCGCTGGCTGTACCCACTCGCCGTGCTCCCTCCCCCGACACTCTCCGCCCGGCTTCTTGACCCGTAGGTAGCCGAGCTCGCCCTGGAGGAGGAGGCTGAGCCTTGTCGCCCTCCTCCCAGCGACCCATCATAGGTGGCGTGGCGTGCGTGGGACTCCGGTGCAGGGCTGCCCCTGACTGCCCTCAGAGCGTCCTCCAGTTGGGGGGTGTACCTGTGGCCATGTGGTGAGGGTGGCGGGGAAACTGTAAAAAGACCAAAACTATTTCAGTGCCCTGAATATTGAATTACAATAAGTCTCAGTCGATATGATTTTGTTTAGAAACACTTACATACCAATTACCGGTAAATTTTCACGGTGTAGTGAATACTTCGGTTTTTCTTTGCAGGATTAAGGATGTTTATTCTAAAGAACACAATACTGAATCCCATTAGCATTATTATTATAAACGTAATAGCGTTTTATTTTATAGTTTCTAAAGCATATAACTGTGAATTTCTATTGCTTCACTAGTTAACTCTGAAAAGTATCCAATAATCTTGCAAGATGCATGAAACAACCGGTTGCTATAACCATAAATAAGGCGATTTAGTTAAGCTGAGACCCGTTTCTGATGAACAAATGAACTGCGTAATCTCATCAGGTATGATTCAACACCGGTCTGGTACGTTTTACAGAACATGGTCAATTGCCAAATGTCTAAATCCCTTTTAACGCCGCTGGATATAAGTGCCACTAGGTGAGACTACAGTGCCGAATGTATTATGAAGCAGTGGGAAAGACTGGGTCAGACAGAGTATGTAACCTCAGCCGCAAAAAGGGTGGAATGGAAATTTAAGTGAAGGGACAAAGAGAGGTGCGAAACAGAAAAAAAATCTCCTAAAGGGAAAGAAAGCTACCGGTTAACATAAGGCATGGAAGAAGATGTGTAAAACAGGAAGATTGCATACATTGTTCAACCTCTTCTGTTTCTTCTTCAGCTGCAAAGGCAGAAACGACCTCTTAACATGGGTAGATCAATCTATAGAAAACAGCGCATATTTACATAGTTCCAAGGTAAAGTCAGTGAAACCATTCTACTGCTGTTATTATACTGCCGACTCAATGTTGAACTAGCAGCTTAAAGACAGGGGGCAACCCATAAACACGACTACACCAAATACCAGCTTAGAAACAGAAATCCAGTCGGCTCCCAGACTTAAGCGTATACTTATCTACTAAACCTAAATATATTTACAGATACTGGCTTTGCCGGATAAAAAACGGGAGAGTTGGCTAAAGATAAACATATTTCAGTAAATGCAATAAATCTTACCTGGATTGTAGGTCTTGTTCAGCCGCTGGTATTTCTCCGTGGCACTGCGCTGCTGCTCTCGCCTCTTGGCCAGGATTTCTTGTCGGCGTTTCTCCTCGCGTTGGCTCTCTAGTTTCCGCTTGATCGCCAGGGCCCTGCCAAGACAGACGGGGGATAATTAGGGTTTGGTTAGACCCTACAGTCGCCGGGTCGGGCCGGCTGAGTAGAGCCAATAAGAGTAATAATATCCCATGGACTCCTTACAGCTACCTAACTCAAGCCAAGACTGCAATGGCCTAAGCACGGGGCTTGCTAGAAAAAAAGGGCTTAAGAAGTCACCTTTATACCTGTTTTACGTCACCACATAGAGACTTGCGAATGGCCGGAGTTTGTCAGAAACAACATTAAGCGCCAAGTTATACACAAGGACCATGTAAGCTCGAGTTGCGCCCGGCTCCTACTGAAGTGGCCTGAGTGTGTGCCTGCCTTACCAGCCTGAACCAATAACATATATATGTGTGTACGGAATTCTCCTTTTGTGACTTTAGTATTGAAATGTAGCAAAGGAAAAGTTAGTAGTATGTGTACGATAAGCGGTAGGTACACAAGGGGAGTTATTTCTTTGAAGGATTTACTCATACACACGTTCACGGAATTTATATACCAGGTACCTGTACATGGGATTATCAATAATGCGTGTGAATACATATTAACCTAATTTGTGAAGGTATATCTACAACGTGAGTTTAGGTCTATGGGTGTTTCTAGATAACGGAAAATTTTCCGTTTAGTTCTTGAATGATACACGACATAAGATGATAATGAAAGCATGCACAATTCGCTTTCTTTATATTAGAGCAGAAAGTGAATACTGATCGAGTTTGTTAAATCATCTATAGGAGATACATCTAATATGGCAAACGCTCCTACGCAAAGGTTACGTTCATGTATGCGGAATGAAAAACTATGTTGCGATTTATCCTCAATTAACAACCATGGGGATCTCAGACATAGTAAACTTCTATAGTTTTTAGCTATCATAGGGGCCAACGTACGCACTATCCATCTGCATGGAGTAGATTAAGTTTAATTTAGGCCATTAGGCTTAAACTGACACATAAAATCGTTGTGAAACCAAAGATTCTGTAGCAATAACATATTTGGTAAATGTTGAAATTCTGATAACCAATATATACAGCCATCGAAAATCTCGGAAATGTCCAGCCTGCTTACAATATTTTTGTAAAATTGTCAGATTAAAAAAAAGAAAAAAGGGTTTTGGCTGATATTCTGTCACGAGATGGTAATTGCTCACAATAAAAACTTTGATTGTAGAATGTCGCCAATCTATTTGATCGCCATCCGTCATATGTCTTTTCGTGGTTATCAGTCGTTCTGTGGTAGAAAGATATATCATGAAGGATGTGACGTAAATTAATAGCAAACAACTGGCGAAAAAATGTCTACTTGAAGTTGAATAAAATTTAACGTCAATGATTCCGGAGTGGTATAGTTGGCAGCCTAACCACAAAGAAAGCTTTTCTGGTTTTATGGGAGGGTTCTTTTATGCGAGTTCCCTCCGAATTCTTGATGCTACCTGTAAGGTGGGTAGTAATCAGTAACCTATCTAACAACGTACAATAAACTAGATGTGACTACTTTTTTTTGAAAAATAAATTATCATCATTCATTTTATGATGCCTGTCCCAGATCACTATGGGATATCAAGACGATTTCCCTGACCTGGTATTAATCAGTAAAAAGAATCTTTCTTTTCATCTGCAGACTAATTTGATTTCAATTAACTTTATCTACTTTTAATTAAATCACCTAACTGGCTAAATAGTAGCTGAGATCTCAGTGCTATTAAAACTTATAAAAGGCCCTAACCTGAATCACTTAGCAATGCAAGGCAATATTGCTTGGGAGAAAGAAAAAAATAAATAAATAAATAAATTTCTAGTTACAATTACTTGTCGGCTTGGAATGTTGAACAGGTACAACACCTGGCTGTTTGTTCACATTGGTCACAACGTACCTGGCCTTTCCCGCACACACCTGTTGGTGGCGGCCGTCCCTGAGCCGGCCCATCCCGCCCCTCACGGCCCGGGGCACTGAGTCCCCTCTCTCCTCTACGACCAACCAGACTCCAAACTCTGTCCTTTGTAACTCGTACAAGGCGTTCAGTACGTCCACAACATTAGACGAGCTGCTCGGAGGTATCCACACTGAGCAAATCACAGAGCTAGGAGAATATCTCCACAATCAAGGGGTATCCGTGGTATTGTCTCACTCTTTGTACGTTGTAATGACCAGCTAGTTATAAGGCATTCTGTGCTGACGGCTGGTTCTCACTGAGGACTGAGGTGAGCAAGCCGCCTGTCGCGGCACCGCTCAGTCCTAATCAGTCTCATTAAGTCGCCCTAAGTGGGCCGCTGCCCACCTCCGCTGACCGCCGCGCCTCTAAGCCACTTGTCACATAAGACAAAAGCCCCATTCCCTCGCCCATAAGGCCACATTGTATCGGTAAAGTTACATTCTGTGAAGGAGGTGTAAGTCACCGGTTCCTTATAATATGGGGCTGCAGAAAAGCCGGAGGTTCAGGCATACTGATTACAGGAAAGTGGTAGATTTTTAGGCTTCAGACGAAAAGCTGAGATTTGCCACGAGGTTTTTTATTTTTCGAGAATAGGTGTAATAGTTGTTTGAGCTCCATAAAGGGGTTGGAGCTTTTATCTGGGGCTATATTTTCGTAAATGATTTCAGTGATTGGGCTAATCAGGATTTTGAGTAGTGTCTCATCCATATTTATTCTGTCTGTCAAACAAAGTAACTTCACCTAAGAATCCCTTATCAAGGTTATTTGAAATGACATTCCTACTTTTAGTAAGACAGAATCAGGTAACCGTATCATGAGATACTAAATTTTACCTGATTAGCCTAATCACTAAAATGAGTTACTAAGATATATGGGCCAGGGATACATTAGCAATATAAGTATTTTCGCGGCCCCAAATAGCTGATTTCTTAGTTCTCCGAGGCGAGAAGTTGAAGAAAGTTCTTAGTTATACAATATTAGTGTGCATACAGATGTATATCACATACGATTACGCAATACCTTACTTACAATTACATTTAAGTGCCTATTACTGAAAGAGCATGCACAACATACCCTGCTATGGGTCACATTCGGGAGGGACAGGAATAGTCCTTTTTCCTAAATAGTAAAAATGTGAATAAATTATCGTTTTTTCAAACTAATTCTTAATGTCCAGTGGTAAAACATATAAAATACAATGTAACATGTAAGAAAATACCATACTATTACATTGATATCAAACTAATGTGACATGATTGATGATAGTTTTAGTTGTTGGTTCCCAATTTCCCATTTTTAACAACAGTTGGCATTTATCCTAGTCACTTCCTTTTCCTAATAAAAACGTTGTTCCTAAAGCCATTGTTCCATTAATAATAATTCCAAATTTTAGGAGCGTCCCTGACAAAATATAACTTTTTGGAAATTAATAGGATTAAGTTAATTAAGTAGGGAAATTGGACATCTATTCATTTAGAGAGTGGTTCAGGCTAGTATTATGAGGCGATCAATAGTGCACGTGCCAGTAGCAGTGAGTACGGGTAGTACGATACGTTGGGATCTGTAGGAAAGCGATCTTCGGTGAGGATCACGTTTTATCCCTTTGGGAAAGCATGAAATACTAGCAGATCTGAAGCAGTTCTATAAATTGCAAACTGTGTTCATGCATATTGTCTTGTATCCTTCTCCTAATTCCATAAGACAAAAGCAGTCCACTCTCGATGCAACGTATTCACCCATAGCCAATAGATGCTGTGCAGATGACGCCACACCCTGTCTGGCCGCTATGTCGGCGATCAATTTAAAGTTACCATTATTTTGCCTTTCTGGAACATTTAGAATACATATTTTGTCAACTCCGATTACCAAAACTTCATTTTACAGAGAAAAACAATTTTGATAATTTGGTATTCAAAAAATGATTTTCTTGCATCTGTGTGAAAACCACATGGAGAGGACCTGGAAGACCAGGGGGGTTACCCCTGAAGATTGCCTCAGAAATAAAAAAAAAAAAATAATAATAAAAAAAATCTGGGGCGTGTCTATCGACATGCCTAAATTATCCAAACAAAAGAACCAATACTTTTGAGGGATAACCTCCCTAAAATTTGATTAAATGGTGCTTATGGTAACTGAGATTATCTTTTATATAAAGATGCCTTTCTTCAAACATGAAAAATACGAAACGCTATGAAACCACATTCTCATATTTCATGAAGGAAACTATTAAGATAAACTTTCATTTAGTATTGAAGGTATGACTTTTTTAAGTATCAAAAGTACTATCATAACTATGTCTGTTAACAACACCATCTAGCGTTAACAACAAATATTTCACTAAAACAAAACATATTACTAATGGCCAATACATTACTAAAACATTATTACACGTTAAAATGAAAGTAGAATAAAGAAAACCCACTACTTTACACAAGGGATTGAGGGAATTTTGGAAGAGGCACACTAGCACCACCTGGTGAGAAAAAATGTAACATTCAAAGTTCATAGACCCGAGAACCAGTGGGACAATTTTAATCATATTTGTCAGTTCTTGGTGACATTGCCGTACTTACACACTTTTTCCCACCTCCCTCTCACTGACACTGATGTATCCATTAGATCTGTATAAGAACACACGGTCTTTCTTTCAGTTCGTTTTAGTCACCAAAGCGCACCGCCCTGATGCCTTCCTAAATTAGGGAAAGCCCACTATTCTATTAGTCAGTAAGTCCTGGTATTTGCTTTAGGTGGCACAGTAAAGTTAGCAATTTTATGAATACAATCCCTTAGGATAGACACAATGGATCCCTTTTTTCAACACTTTTAGTAATCAAAGAATGTTACGATCTTCTTGTCAACATACAGATGTATTCTTAATTTCATATCCAAGGACAGATTGTGATTTTTTTAGGCTTAAATGAATTATTTCTAAATTAAGGTATTCTTTTTCACAGTGTAAGTATTTTTTACCTTTCCTGCCCCTTTGCCTTATCAGTGGTATCCATGGGGTTATTTTCAACAAAGACCATTTGGAGATAAGGTTTAGTACCTAGCAACAAGGGGGTTTCCAAATCAAAGAAGGCATACCTGATGCTAGTGATTATCCAAAAAGTATCAACTATTACTACATACTATATTTTTGTTCACCATAAGCACTACTGATCCGGTATCAAAGTAAGTGACAACAAGCCAACTGTCTTTGTATATATATGTGGTCGCCATTAAGCATATTGTAGTCAGTTCCTCAATACAATTATAGATAAACATAAACCAACAAAAGAACTATGACCACTAACTTGCGGTGAATAGTACCGTATTTATGTAGTCAATCCATTAGTCATCGATAGTTCAAATAAAAAAAAACTCATTGCAGATGGTATTGAATGGCTAGTACTGAACAGTCTTAGTCACACCACTGATGAAAAGTTTGCTATCACTACTTGGTTACGGACAACACTGGTATCGTGGGACTTGAAATAGCAGGCAAAAAAATCAAAATCGATTGAAAAATGGTAAGGCTCGGAAAATGTGTGTCTGCGTGTCCTTAACGACCATGACATTAGTTAAGATATCTTGAAAATTACTAAAAGTGTCTGAAACATGTCGTATTTTCAGTTTTTGTAGTTGTATGACAAATCTGAAGAGTTGTCCGAATAGTGAGGACCACCTTTTATCATTTGGGTAGGGTCACTGGTGGACCAGATTTTCAGTATTCGTTGTCTGCTGACGACCATAAAGAATACAAATATTTTCCGAGCCTGAAAATAAACTTAAATGACTTTTCCTTACAAAACCCTAACAAAAAGCCAATCCCACACTGGGTTCACTTTCAAGCATTTGAAGGGGGAGAAAATACATTGTACAGAGCAATCACGTCTTCACAATTTTCACAAATTTCTTAGCCTGAAATTACATTTTATTATTTTTCCGAGCCAAATCCTAACTTTGAATGTAAGACGAGTTCGCAAAATTATTACAACTCATATCAAAAAAATATTGCGAAAATATTTACAAAATTTGTCTGTTGTAAAAAGAAGAATTAAAAAATGTGCAGTATAGCCAAACACCAAATTTACCTGCTCTGGGCATGCGGGAGATCTCGTCAGGCCCTAGATCATCACATGACTCAAGCCAGGTTCACAGAGATTTATTGAAAGGTGTATATCTGTTAACATTTCTGCAATTTTATCAATATTAACGAGCTGATACATAAGGGTGGACCTACTTTCTTCTCCGATTTGTTTCTTGCTGCAGCTTTTTGTTGCGGGCTATCATGTCCATCCTCTCATTTTGATGGATTTGTTTGACGTGTTCCTTGTGACCGGTATTCATGAACTTTAACCGGCTGCTGTGAATCTTGTCAAGGTCAAAGTAATAGTCAAAGGTAGAACTCAATCTTTAAAAAAAACATGTCATTATGCGTCACATGAACACAAATTGTTGTTTAGCCTTTAAGATAAAATAAGCGGGGAACAAAGGTCTTTTCTTTCAGTAAAAAAGAACCACAAAGACACGAAGGTGTGATGTATCTTTCAAATTATTCTCGGATTCGGTAATCCGGGCACTTGGCTAAGGTGGCGCTGCAGTCAGGTGTGAAAGTTGGTAAATACAACCCCATAGACTCTATGTTTAAGGATCCCTTTTTTTCAACATTCTGACTAATCCAAGAAAGCTAGCAACTCCTTGTTAAGATATGTTATTTATTTCACACCCAACAATACAATATATTATTGTGAAAATTTTACAATTCCATGAAAAGTTTAAGTATATTTTTGTCACTGTATAAGAGTTTCCCGCCTTCCCTGCCCCTAGTCTTATCAGTGGTATCCATGGGGTTGTTGTCACCAAGGAAAATGGCGGAGATAAGGTCTTGACCCTAGCAACAAGGGGTTCCCGAATCTGAGAATGGTCTAGATCCTGACTACTAATATAAACATGTCAAAACAGCGACATGGCTATTTTTTTAAAATAGCAAGAAGTGACATTATTGAGGCGTATGATAAATACTGACCATCAAGTACATGCTACTACACCTTGAATCCATGTCAGATTGTAATGATGATTGATCTAAATATGGTTATCATCGGGGTATCGTTGGTATTCTTATAGATTTTTTCCCCTCTTTCAAATAAATAAAATAAAAAAGAAGATTCCCAGCTGCTCGACCGGCCCTCGTCTTTCCCAGACATTGGCACTGCACAGGGCTCAACATTTAGGTTTTTGGCCTGGCTGCCCGTCGGGCAGGTGTGGATGTAATTTTACCTGCCCAACTTTTAAATTTACCTGCCCAGCTTTACTTGATTACCATTATATGTCAAAAATTTTACCTGCCCTTTGGGCAGGTGAGTTTCAACATTTACCTGCCCCACCTCAACTTTTACCTGCCACGGGCAGGCGGGCAATGCTTAATGTTGAGCCCTGCTGCAGCTCTATAAGACCTATGCACCAAGAAAGGGTGACTTTAAAAGTTATGGAAAAATGCATTTTTTTCAAACAACCATAACTTTCTAGGTAAATGAGCTACAGTATTACTTCAAATACCATAGGATTCAGAATAGATTGGACAATCCATCCAGTCTTGTTTTGTAACATAGCTTAGAATGAAAACGTTCTATTTAGAACCAAAGTCGGAAAAACGAAAAAAAACTTTTACTATTAAGTCATGCAATCTGATTTGAGGCTCTATAGAAAGAATGTAATGTTTGTGATATGTGAAAATAAATTTATTAGGCATATCTGTATTTACTTGAAGATTACAATGATGTATAATGTAAGTGGCTGTTATGTATATTCATAATTGTACAGCTAAATCGTTAAAAATTCAAAATGTCAACCTTTCTTAGAGCATGGGTCTAGGCAGAGAGAGTAAAGTGAAACTTTACTCTCTCTAGTCTAGGTACCATCTAAAACGTTATGTGTTATATACATGATCATGAGGCCAAAAGAAAAAAATGGTCGTGTTCAGATAGCATAGGTCAAACAAATTAGGGTAGGTATATAGATTTACTTCTTGTTTTTTAACTCCTTTATTTCGAACGTATGCAAATAGACTCTGGCATTCTTGGAAATTCAGAAAAATTAATAAACTTATTATAAAGACATCTTCCATAACTATTTCTAACACCCTAAATACATCTCTTGATCAAACATATCCGGTTTCCTATCATTTAACACATTTTTATCGAATATATTTTAGAAAATCTTCATCAAAAATAAAAAGATACGGTTATGGCCAAAATATTAGGGTAGGTCGGATGTCCTGAACACAAGTTTTTTTTATTAATTTATTGACTAATATGACAGATATTGGCATGGATTTGATGTTTTTCAGATGCACAAAAATTGTTGTGGAGGGTGTCTGGTGTGATTTTTGAATTTTCAAGAATGCCAGAGTCTATTTGCGTAAATTTAAAATAAAAGAGTAAAAACAAGAATCTAGAAGACTAGATCTACCTACCCCAATTTTTTTTTTTGTTAGAAGTTATCTACACTGTATATTTTTCATAATAATAATAATATAGTTAAAAAAAAAAAAAACAGCCGCAGCGAAAAAAAAAAATCAGGTTAGAGTCTATATAGATCGGGTTAGGCCTACCTGAAGGCTGAAAATATTGTTCATCATACATACTAACGTTAAAATAGCTGTCACATGGGGTGTGTTTCACTGTCTGTGTCTGTGATTGTAGTTTTGTACGTGTGCGTGTGTCATTCAGTCTGTGACTGTGTGTTTGGAGGGGGGGGGGGGGGGGGGGGTTAGATCTAGATCTAAGGCTAACAGGCCGTTAACAATATGTAATATACGTGTTCTATTGCAAGCAAATACCAGGAAAAATACCTATGGTTATTTCAATAACGGCTGTAACGCTAGCGTTAGATCTAGACATACGAAATGAGAGGTGGAAAACACTCTCCCAACTATGTTAACCGTGATAACATAACGACGTTCGCACAGAAACGCGATTATTCCGTCACTTCATCTACTTTTATTTGCAATGAAAATATCCCTTGTTACGTACATACTTAGAGAATCATGCCGTCTTTCTTAATATATCGTCGTGGCTTTCCTTATTCATCGGAAATCTGGATCGGTGGCGGGTGCCCTTCTCTGTTCAGTGATTTGGACTCCGTACGTTACCACCAAGCCGAATCAAGTAAAAAGGATACGAATAACCACCCGACATCATAATCGCGTTGTGTCCAGAAGTGATTCTGTTACCGCTTGAGTATTCTTGATGTTCCAGTTAGTACATTGTTGAAGTGCACCGAAATGGCAGTGTTTTGACGAAAAATTAACTTACACATCTCTGTAAGCGTTACCATCGTCGGCCATGTTGTTGTTTTTGACAACCATGGAATTCGACGCGAGTGCGCATGCTCAGTGACCAAAACGAGGACACTAGCACGCTTTCGCGCGTCATGACCGGATAACATTTACAGCCTTTGGTAATATCAAATGTGTGACTCACTGCAAACTACTATCCAGTACTACTAGATGTTTGCCATTAGTTTAGCACGGTAGCAAAAAGTTATCATTTGGCCGATTATTTTTTTGGAGGGCGTCACACTTAGTCAGGTTCCAAGTCTCTTACTTTTTTCACAAAAGTCTCACGAAACCAGATTTTTGACCATATGGAACCTGACTAACTGGTCACCCAGACTTCGGCCATATATTAAATACCGACTTCTTCAATTTGAATATAATTTTGTCAATTATTAGTTTAATATAGGGTCATGGCAAACACAAATATGGACTTTTATAAATTATATTTTCAATAAACACTATAAGGCAAAAAAAGAAAAACATAGTTGTATTCAGGTAACAAAGGTCGAAAAAAAACCTAGCGTAGGTAGGTCGAATTCTTTTTCCTTTTTTTTTTTTGGTACTTACCAACGAGAACCAACAAATAACCCCTAAACTCATTTTTAGCATCTAAAATAGATCTACATGCCCTGAGCATCTATCTTGTTTTATGGGTTTCCATGCATTCTTAGGTCAATTCTTTTGGATTTTGATAAAAAAAAAAAAATGATTACAAATCCCCCCCCCTCCCCCCTCCCAAAAAAAAAAAAAAAGAAGTTAGGGTAGGGCCAAAAAGATAGGGTGGGTTGGTTGGTTATTGGTATCTCACACCATCTATCGACATCTATCGTCATATCACGGCCAAAACAAGGTCTTGACAATTCTGTCTGTCTGAAGATCGTGTCTATGAACTGATTATATCTATGAGAAGGTAGAGACCATACCAGTTGTTGCTGGGAGACATGCAGAGGGGTGTAGCAACCCAGCCCAGGCCCAGAATTGAACGCCGGCCGCCCGTACAGCAGACAGCCGCTCTAACCACTTAGGTTAAAAAAACATTAGGATGTGTAGGGTTAGATCTACCTGAATACATTTTTTTTTGGCCTAATCATATGACTTTGAAGGGACAATGGTAACAATTTTGATGCACAATTGGTAAATGTCATGAAATTTCTAATAATTATTAGTCTTAAAATCATTAAAAATATCATTTTATCAAGTTTCTAATTAGATTTATAAAGTCTGGGAAGAACCCTGAAGGCTTGGCCGGACGTTAAACCAAACGGGCATCCTAAACATGTTTTCTGTTTAACATGTTTATATTTTTAAGACAAATGAGTCATTCAACCTGTCAAGGAATATATACTTTTTATTAAAAGCATTGCAACAGAAACATTTATCTTCAATCTCGTACCATGTACATATACAAATATATGTTCCAAAATTAATACCCAAACGAAATATACGTGTTCTAATCTCTCTTGGCAGTATCATTTCAAACTAGGGTACACTCTTTATTTGAGTTTAGATTTAGTTAGACACTAAGGGCATTTAGTCAATGTTTATTGACACAATTTAATCTTCAGTTTGATACCAATCAAATGGATTTTCAGACAAATATTTGTCAATATCTACATCAGATTTCTAGCATCTTGTCATGGAGTACCGAATGAGATTGATAGTACTTAAAGACAGACAAGAACGATCATTACAAAGTCGTCCACAAGCCATATAATTGCATTTATGTATGTAAGTCCTTCAATTGTAACCAATTATCCTGCTATTGAACTGTATGAGTATCGTAATATTGTAAGTGTTCGTCGTCATAAATTACTGTTATTTTCAGAAATTGGAACTTTTCCGTCACACTGTATCATTGAGGATGTATACGGCATCACTTATAAGGAAACCATTTCACATTCATGGCACTCATGCAGTTATTTCTCAGAGCTTTCTAATTCGTGGCCTACAAAGGACAAACAAATTCTACATAAATACAAAAAAATCATTAAATAAAACTAATCAATCGTTTAGAATACATTTTAGAGTAAATGTACATCCATTAACAAGATAAAAAGTAAATATGTAAGTATCTGCAGGTTGAATAGATGACCATACCCATTAGTAAAAGTCTGCTCAGTGAGAATTGTCATTCTTGTATCAAGGTAAATAAGAACAAGTGACCTGTTAATACGTACATAGTCCATTCCTCTTCCATCGTAAACTTAACCGCTAATTCCATGTTAGTCCCAACATTCTTATAAATCTAATCTGTAACTCAGTTCAAATATATGGCAACACCATCAGTACCATAAACATATAAAATAAAGAATGAATGTAGTACTATCACAGGGAATAATGCTATTTACAGAACTAATGAAGCCACCATAGGCCTCCCGGGAAGCACTCGATCGTCCAAGGTATATAGTGAGACTGGTTAATATGCTTTGGCTTGATTCGACCAGTGTGTTCAGTTTGATTAATTAAAAAACACTATTTTCTATTACAAAATAAAATATATTTCTTCCATAAAGCTTGGATAATTGTTATGTTAAAAATTATTTACCAAATCTAAATTAATGAGGTAAACGATCCTTTTTTGATATGGTTTACAAGCACCATGTATCAAGGACATTTTCACCAATATGCTACCATTGAAGAAACATTCTTATACAATGATTTGTGGAAAACATATACACGAGGGGTTATCAGGCACCCTTTCACCAGTATTCTAAATCAGAATCGTTCTCGCCACTGTTGGAGTCATCACTATCCTCAAAGCCCTCGGCTGTCTCATACTTCATACGATGAAACTGGGCAAACTTGCGAAACAAGGCTAGTCTGAGTAGCTCAATCTCGAAGTGGAGGCCGGAGCTGTGCGGTAGGTTGTGTCTCTGCACGAGGCGGTTGGCGATGTGGGTGTCGAGGGGCTGGGAGAAGCCGGCGTTTCGGTGGTTTTCCCTCACGTAGTGGGTGAAGACGGCGCGCGCGGCCAGCTGGCGCAGCGAGGCGCTCGTCCCACCGAACAGCATGTGGAGGAGGTCCACACCAAAGTGTTTGAGCGACTGGAAAATGGGGAAGTCCCAGTCTATGTAGCTGTGGAGCTCGCTCACTACCTCGGTCCGTGAGAAATAGTCTGAAAAATAAGTCGATATTTTTGTTACCTCCCCGAATTCCGATTGTGATAGATTATTTCAAATCTCGAATTTATTGGATACTGGGTGAGGCTTATCATTGGCTTAGCTACCACTGAAAAAACGCTTCACGTCTTCAGTTATTAATTTTGTTGAAATACTATCAAATCCATTTGAAAACAAGTCATAAAAGTAATTCTTATATTGCTGGGAGATACTCGAATAATGTATCTCTGTCAAAAATTCTAAAGTGCGAACATCAAATTTTGCAAATAAATATTTCTCTTATGGGAAAAAATATGGTTTGACAATGACAACTTTAACGTTTATTTATAAATGGGTAGCAAAGAGTTAAACTGATTTAGTTAATATAGATGTGCATACTTACTTTGGTCGACCAGATGGGCCATGAAGTGGTGTGAGTCTGGTAAACAGAGAGGGTTATCCCTGCCCTCCCACACCCGCATACTGAACAGACTAGCGAACAGCGGCGACATCTCCCTGAAATAACCAACAATCAACGATATCATAAACAACTTAGAGCTGCCGATTATTAATAAAGATTACTGAGGCCTCCGTATTTTAGTTGTTCACACGTGACAGGTGCGTGATCCGTATTTTTGACGACTGAATCATTTGCCTGACAAAATTTGATAACCTTGGCAATTTAGAACAGAGACATTAAACCGCCAGAATGTGCTTAAATTATACTTTTTCCCTCTTATAAAATGCGATTTTTTTTAAACATGCTTATGCCCTTTTAAAACGTCCACTTTATTGTTTCAAGTGTGTACTGCGTACCTTGTGTGCTTGGGTTCAACGATGACCTGGGCCTTGAGACAAGGGTCACACCCCCTTCTCAGTAGGACCTGAGCGCTCATCGTGTCGCCCCGTATCACCGCGTTGAACAGCGCCGTGCACCCGTACTTGTTTTGAACGTCCAACTGTAACATATCAGTCAGCTTGATTAAAACAGTTTGCTCCCTACCAACGCTAGATCACAATCCCCTTTCCCCAGTGTCGCTTTTCGCCGCTGGAGAAAAGGGATGATGATCTAGTTTTAGACGTCTAAATTATCAAAATGGATGCTAAAAATGTGAAACACTAATTCTTCATATACCCGGTAGATAGACATATAGTCTGAACAAAACCACTAAAAGGCGTGCAGTAGTCGACCGAACTGCAGAAGCTCAGTTATTATAGTCATGAACTGGACATTCTTGGACATTCACTTGATAATCATCGAGATAAAAAGCCATGTGATTTAATAGGGTTTTGTACCTTGACACCATTCTGTTCAAGAAGAAACGTGCGAAAGTGGTCCTTGCCGGACTGATGAAATGCCCTTGTGGCGAGCACCTGCAGCCACTCAGTCTCCAGAAAATCGCTGTCATCGTCCTCGAAGCAGCGACTGACGCCGAGTGGGAAGGCCTCGCAGAGGGCGGCCAGTGGCGTATTGCCGAAGACGTCCTGAGCGTTGAGGTCGGCGCCCCACTGACAGAGCAGCTCGGCCACCCGCACGTCCCGGCTGAAAACCACGGTGCGGTGTAGCGGGGTCATCCCGTACCAGTCGCGCACCTGGAGGTCGCCGCCCTGAGCTGCTCACCACACACATGGCGGAGAAGGGTTTCCATTAGTATAATTATGAAATAAAAGTATGTACCTTAATCATATGGGTGGAAAAAGCTGAACCACCAAGAATATCTAAATTTGACAAGGCCTATTCCATTTATTTGTTTCGCAGAAACTCACGTTCAACGAGAGGTACCGTTTTAAAATGAAAAATATTTTTCTTTAGGCATCACTGTACTGTGGTCGTGTAGATTTCAGTCACTAGTGACCATCGGCCCACTCTTTTTATTTCCCATCGGTCTTCGCATACTTGGGATAATACTGTACAGTCAGAAATTACCTATCTGTTTTAACATGATTTTTTTTACCTCAGTAGAGACATATTTGAAAGTTTCGAGTATCACATTAGAAAATCTAATGGGAAATGGATGTTCAACATCAGTTCCCTTACTGCTATAAGCAATGACATAGTCAACAACTCTTCAGATTTGTTACTGTTTACACTGCATACCCCGTTGAAATTTTCTGTATTGCGCTAACAAATACACTGATGATTGACAGATTTTATTCATGAATAGATAGGAAAACGATGACTATTTACACATTCTTACCAAGCATTGTGAGAAGCAGGTTGATAAGCTGATCTAGGCAGTCGTCATAGTCCTCAATGGGAAGTTTGTCAAATCCAATAATCTCATCGGGCACTGCCTTGTATTCACAGGGACTGAAAATTAACATACAAATACAAGTTTGATATGCCCTAAACCTTTTCTAACGTATGTTTATGCAAATAAAACAGGCCTTAAACCTTTTCTAACGTATGTTTATGCAAATAATACAGAGTTTAAAAAATTCGATGCCTGTTACTAATCTTTCGATCGACTTATGTTCAGTGAAATTGGCGAATCGTTATTATAATCTTGATTGTGGAACAAAACAAGTGATTTTGCAGGATGAAAATAGCCTTACTCTAAGTCTTCTCTGGTAGAGTCGGTGAGGTCATTAAAGAGATCGATGATCAGCTCCACGGCTGACTGACCAGGGTCCACGTACTCTGCACCCATCGACATCTGGAGACAAAGGGTTAATTAAAAATGAATAAGGTTATCTATAACTGCGCAAAATGATCTCGGTCCTGACAGCATAAGGAGTCTGGACATAGCAGTAGAGTTCTATTAAAAGAAAAGGAAGAATGTTAACGTTGGTAACTGTAAAAAGTATTAAAAATAATCAAAATATGGGTCCATGCAAAGCATAAAAATATTGGTTCAATCATTTTGAGTTATGAATTCGGGAAAGGAATTGAATACGGCTAAACATTCGGTTGGAGAATGGTCCAGCTGATGTAGTCAAAGAATATCAGAAACTGCCAACGTTTTTAAAATTATACTAATACAATGTAAAGGAAGGTCACACATTCATACAACTGGTATGTATGAATGTACAGTCTTGTGTCTATATTTACCAACAATATTGTAACTCACCGCAGGAACTCGGTAGTTCACGTCGGCGCCGTTTTCTGACAATAATTTTGCGATGTACAAATTGCGTGGAGCTGCATTTAGAATGTCATCCTTTCCGCAGAGAACAATGTAGAAGGGTGTCCGTTGGTAACATCCTGTATAAAAAGAATAGTGGTCTTAACTGTATCAAACTCAAACTCTAAAGATGTGTGGACAATGATTACTTTATTTAAAATGAATCTATGTGTGTATGAAAAGTAGTGTGAAATTATCTCCAATAAAGCCCCATACCCACTAGGCGATTTTACCGGCGACTGGCGACGGGCAGCAGCAGAATCACTGATAGAATCATCACCAATTCAGATCACCTGTTAGATGTAATATTGGTATAAATCAGACAAGAAAAGATGTTAGATCTACCTTCATCTAGATATGTCGAGTGTGCATTTTCTCTGATCATTCTCTCGGCCGCCTCGTACCTCCGCTGGTCCAAGGCCTGAGTTAATAGTGTCTCATTAATTCCAAATGTGACGTTGAACACTGCAGGCCCAGCCATGTTTCTTGATGATTTTCAAATGTACAGCACCGAAGAAAGTTCACCAATTCTGCAATTTATAAAAACAACACTTCGTGATGTCAATTTGAACTAAAGGTAAAGAACATTCGGCTCAGTCATAGAATACTTCTTAAGTAAGGTTCGAAGGTTGGGTCCCTAAACCTTATATCAGTTTTTAAGGATACAGCTTTCTAAGGTAACTTAAAGGTCAATACATGTATACAGAACGGGTGGCGGGGGTGCCCCCCATGAAGGAAATTATTTTTAAAAGTTTCACTTTTTCCTCGAAAATTCAATATAAAAAACCCTTAATATGGGAATAACACGTTGAAAATTTCGACTTATTACAACTTGCCACCCCCCTTTTGAAGTGGAAATTATTAAATCTATAAGTAAATGTATTATGTTCCACTTCATGAACCTCGCCAACGCAAAACCTGTGTAGGGGCCTCAGCTTCCTAGACTTAGATGTTTCAGAGCTAAGTTCAAATCAATAATCTGGATAGAAAATGTGAGAAAAAACTACAGTTCGTTCCTTCCCAAGTTGTCGTAATGTTCAGGGACGTAAGGTCTTGTGAAAACCTGAAAATAGCCTAAAAATATCTGAACAGTGTCCCCATGGTTCAGTACGTGTCATCAACTGTTTAGCTTCTATTCAATAATTTATCATGTAGATTCTTAGATCTAATTGTTGATCGCCGTGGGCAGCCACTCTATACACGCATCCATCGGGTCAGAATTTTCCAGTCATTTGGCTGTACAATAGCCAGGCAGAAAACTGGAATTCTGAACAGAATATCCTAATTTTTGTCTCCAGCACATGTTCAGAACCCAACTCGTGTTCAACATGTGTTTAGCACCAGCTGGTGCCAAAACACATGTTTAAGACAGAATTATTGTTCACAAAAACACATGTTTTTATACCAGTGCATGTATACCCGTCTTAAACACTTATTGAATAACACGTGATGAACCCCGGCTTCTGTTTACTGCACATTAATCACCATATTATATACAGTGCGGTTCTTCATCATTTTCATTGTCAATAATAATAACTTGTCATTATAATATAATGACAAGTTATTATTTTTATGATGCAACATATCTCTCCAGTCGTGGCTTAGGCCTATGTTTTCATAACTGATTAGATTAATATCAGGATTAATCAGCAGTGTTTTGATAAGGGTCTCGTATCTTATTTACAACTAAAAAGACCATATTTTTGGAACACATGGACTTGCAATAATCATGACACAATTATCATGATTTGAATCAAAGTGTCAGAATCAGTCACAAAATATGAGCCCTAAAATTTGCCCCAGATAAATCTAGAAATTACAGAAATGAAAAATAATAAAATTAATCTGAATTCAATAACTTTTATATCTAATAGATCTACGCACTTCACTGATTTGCTAGTTCCAGATTAACCAGTTAACCTCAAGTTAACTACTTGTGACAATACGTGTGATTACAAAAAGCAAGCGATAAAGCGGCTGTTATCTACACTTTTTGAACAATGACACATCTAAGAACCATAAACATTCACCAATTATCGCTCGCAGGACCACTTTAGTTAAGCACTTAATTCGAGAAGTCACGTCTATATTGGTTATTTCTCCTTGATTGCCTGTACTTATGGTTCATCTCGATAATCGAATTGATCTAAATGTTACTTACATAATTGTTCCACAGTCGTAGAAACATATCTATACACACTTACACGGTTTACCATATAAGGAGATATGACGTCATATTCGCGAGTAAATTCATTCTCTCAAGAGCGTCCTGCATGATTTTAGTCCAGTTGGTGTAATCACCAGAGTGGCCTCATGTGTGCTCGCAAGTGCGGAACCGTGTAAGTGTGTATGGTGCTGACGAGGAAAGTTCTGTTGTTGTCTGTCTGTGTAAAATATTCCCAATCAACCCGCTGCAAATGCTTGATGTTTACCCGATTCAACCATTAAGTTTACTGCCATGCTCAAAAGGGGGCGCCACTGTGCGCGTGAAATGCTTTCCCGCCACGCTGATACCGAGCACGGCTCAACGCTGAAAGTATGTTGAAATGGCAATATGGAAAAATGATGCAAAAAGAATCCAAATCACTTGAGGATTAAGGTTGTTTTACGGAGATGAAACAAATTATGTCCTCACTAAATATCAGTTTTGTAGATGGCTGCCATCTGTAGAGTGGATGAGAAACATATCCCGACCTTCACCTTCAATTCTTACCTTCATTTTTTAGGAGTTGTCCAGAAGATGGTACATACATAATGTACGTACATCAATATTTACCCTTCTAACAGTTTTAACAGTTAGTATGTTTAATTAATCGTCGCGTGTTTCATCCACTGAACCCCACTATAAGCTTGTTAAAATGTAAATACATGACAAAGAAGGCAGAGCAGAGAAAAAGTGTGGGCCCTTGCTGGGGTGAGCACCTCCGCTGTAGGGTAGGTCACATTGAGCAGCTCTTCCAGACATGTACAATAGTGTGGACCTAATAGTTGTTTTCACACTTATTTTCAAAACAAATATTCTTTGTAATGTTCTTATGTCAAAAACGAGATAGGCTTACTTAAACAGTTAAGGGTAGTTAAAAAATCTCCACAATACGTATAGAAGACAGCCAAACAGTAGGCCCAAATCTCAACAGTCTACTTTGTTACCAAATGGAACATCACCGTGGTCTACCCTAAACATGCAAATTAGGTCCAATCTGACAATGATTTGCAGGCTAGTCGCAACTTAATGTATAATAAAGGCACTAAAATGAATCATGTATATCATATAACAATTAAGGTAATTTAACACTTAATTTATGTATAAAGTTTGATATTTGATTTTGAGCTCTTTTTGCATTACGGAATTACATGATTGCCACCAATGTAACTGGGACTGAAGAATACAGAAAATTGTAATTAATTTCCAGTGAACCTCTAGAATTTTGTGTGCCTACAGTTTTGTATTTAAGAAAAGTTGGGTGTAATATTAGGGCTGCCATCCACTAGTCAGCTTAACACAACACTCAGGGATTAGGGTCGGGTGGCAGTGCCGGTCAAAGTTTATACAAGAATTACAAAAATACTTTCCAGACAAGAATATTGATGTTATTTTGGGGTTTGGCTGAATATTTGTTGTCAATATTGGTTAGAAATCGGGGGCTGTGCCCCCAAACCCCCCTTTTTCTTTCATTTTTCTATTTCTAAATTTTCTTATTAATTG
This sequence comes from Lepidonotus clava, assembly GCA_936440205.1. NCBI lineage: Eukaryota > Metazoa > Annelida > Polychaeta > Phyllodocida > Polynoidae > Lepidonotus > Lepidonotus clava. The sequence continues at coordinate 18,425,383 of OW387136.1, read as the reverse complement.
CCCCATAAATAATGACCGACCTAAGACAAACAAGAGGGGATTATCTTCTATCAACACGTTGACTACTGAGGTGCACCCAATATTAGACAAATAGAATAATTATATATATTAGGCCTATGCTTGTAAAAGAATTGCCACGAGCCCCTAATGCCTCTTCATTGTTCTTATACATAACTTCTATACTCCTGTCTGCTCACTCTGGTGCAGGTTATAGCCACAAGTTTTTTTTGTTTTTTTTTACCGAAATATACATCTAACAAACTTTTTCCAAAAACATTTTGAGCGACGAGAAGTGTAATGCATATCTCTGAAATGTCTTGAATACCAAAATTTCTCTTTTTCACAGTGACATGTTTTAATATTGTTATATGATTTATAGCTTATTGTAAAGTTAGTACATTTAGAAAACCCTTTGGGTAGAATATCAATAAGGGGTGATTCCATACTTTTTCATAACATGAGTAAGCATGTAGTCATTGTACAGAGTTACCATGTAGGTTACCTCAATAGTGAGCCAAGTAGAACAGAAATGTGTATTTATTATAAACAGTGATCCATTATATAATTAAAGGTAATTATCATTATGACAAATAAAGACATTTTTTGATTGTGCATATATGGTATGGTTAAAAAACAATATGCCGTTTATTGAGATGTAAAATACTTGCATTTTTTTCATGCTCTCTCGAGATTGTTATGTCTGAACGTAGTAGAAGCACATGTACTAACTGATTGAGAATGTTATGGATTTTGTATGGGAAAGGTTGCTAAGTTAATTTTAACTATTACACACAAGCCGACTTAAAGCATATTCTCTTCTTTGATTGATTTTACTGTAGTACTGTTCCTTAGCCTATATATACTGATCCAAATCTTTTCAAAACATATCAATAACAAAATTGATACACTTTTTCTTTACAAATACATTCAAAATTATATTAAATAGGCCTATGTGTGAATCAATATTTATATGTTTTCCTATAGGGTTATGAAAGGGAAAAGAGTAAAATGATGCACAGAGGCTTTCCAGTAGAAGATGCCATGCCAAGGCTTCATCAGGCAGCAATGGATAATGACCATAGTTTGCTACGTCGTACTCTGCGGCTAGGCTGTGAGGTCAATGTGTACTGGGAAGGGGAGATGCCATTGCATGTTGCCTGTAGACTGGGCAATAACGAAATTGCGTCCATTCTCATTGACCATGGTGCGTGTGTAACAGCTCCACTCATGTATCGACAGCTATTGCCATTGAGCGTGGCAATAGAAAATGAAAATGAAAGTACAGCTCAACTGTTGGTGGACAAGGGGAAATGTCTTGAAGGTCCATGTGGCCAAGATTGTGCCTTTGAAGCCCTTAAGCAGTGTGCCGCACATAACCAGTTTAGGATCCACAGCTATATCCTCAACCATGGATGCTTCATGCTCAACAGCAGTCAATTAATCAAATGGACACCTCTCACAAGTGCAGTGAACTATGGTCATCTGAAAATGGTCAAGAATTTGTTAGAAGCAGGTGCTGACCCTAATTACCCAAAACACTTTTGGCCTCTTCACCTTTCTGTCTATCGCCATCAACCGAAAATTGCTCAACTGCTAATTGATCATGGAGCCAACGTCAACAGCTTCAATGGCAGGCTGGGCTGTTTTGTGCTCCACCATGCGGTAAGCAATGCAGCAACTGAAATAGTGCACATGCTCGTAGATGCCAAATGTGATCTCAACAGGCTTCAGAGAGATGGGAAGACAGCACTGTACTTGGCAGCTGAACTTGGATTCTCTGAAATAGTCGAAGATCTACTGCATGCTGGAGCCGATCCAAACATCATCCGGCCAATGACAGCAGACGGCCCACTGGCAGCTGCCATGGATCTCCCAATAGAGGTGTGTTACATCAACCCTAGCAAGAATATTAATAAGCTCATGTTTCTATTGGTAACAGCAGGAGCAAATGTGGATCTGAAGAATGGAGTGGGACAATCACCGTTGCAGCAAGCAATTGAAAGGAAGTTTTACCAGGTTGCGAGGTTGCTGCTTGAGGCAGACTGCCATGTGAAGTTATCCGAAATCAGAGAGGATTTCTTGCTAGGTGGACATTCAGACAGCAACGGGAATACTATTTCTTTGCTTATCAATTCATTAAAAGCAGCCGCGAGTCAGCCAGCAAAACTGAGCAATCACTGTCGACGGTCGATAAGGACTGCCATTTGTATTTGGCCCTATCATAAAGCCATATCGTCACTTCGTTTACCTGTAGCGCTGAAGGAATTTCTCTCTTTCAAATCAATTAAACCTATCTCTGAAGTACCCCATGTTCTCAACCACTAGTCTGATTATGATATGATGCTTCTGGTTTAGCTGCAGCATTTTGTTACTTATTTCATCCTTAAGGCATATGCATGTAATTATAAGCATGTAGTTCATGTAAATACACTCTCCAAATAAGAACCTGTTTCATTTGGGTCTGTTTCCCATGCTTTGTTTAAGAGCTATGAATTATGTTATTGTTTACTTGAATTTGTTCAGTTTAATGTAAGTGTTATGTTTTAAAATGTTCATATGCAGGACTACATGATCCCGTGATAAACAAACTTCTTCTTACTGCCCATAGTGCTGTGTGCAAGACTTCTTTTGAGCTGCACAATAAGCCCATCTGCACATTGGGTTCACCGTCGAGGTTGAACAAAATATATCATATAGCACAATGTATTATCCTCATGTAGAGTGAATGAAATATGCCAAAGTTGTCTCAAGTGATACTTCTAAGCGATCAATCCTTTCGATGGCTTTCAGTTTTGATTTCGACAGCCAACCAATCTAATATCTAAAATCAAATTCTACATTGAAAGCCGTCGACAGATTTGGATTTACTCAGAATGGGGAGACCGTACATGTATATTCATTCTGTTCAACAAATATTGCTAAACGCACTGATCAATTGAATGATTTTTATTGCTCTGTCAGCCAATCAAAGTGATGTATTGCAGGGCAGTGGATGGACATTATGTGTCAGGCTGACAGTATAGTCGTTGTGCAGATGACGTCACATTGTCCAAAATGTGCTGGCTGCCATATTGGTGATCAATCTATTATCAGTATCATTATCAATTTTTGAACACTTAGAACAAATATCTTTGTTATATTTTATCCAAAGCAGGGCCATTCAACAGTCCTGAACCCTTAGAATTTTGAACTTTGAATTAATTCCAAAGCCACATGGTCATGATTACCATGTGGTGATCACCAAAAAGTGATCACGTGACCTCATCTGCACAAGCTCTATTAAGGACTGTTTCTTATGATAAATGGGGTTTTACACTTGTTGAAAAGTATTGGTTCGTATATTCAAAATGACATTGATTTATCACATTTGCTGTTTTTGCATTTAGAGTCCAAGCCTAGAAACAGTAGTGCTGCTATTTTATCATTAACTCTAAATTCGATGTAAACAAGGATGAGCCCCCTTTCTGTTGTATTCTTTGTAGAATGTGCTCTCTAATGTATTTGATTGGCTGAGTTTTTAATACCTTAACCCTTAATAACTCTAATGCTTGCAGTAATCAGTAGTATGACAAACCTGATTATACTCTGCTTTATGGTCCCCCTGCTAGAACCACTCGAGCGTGACCATGAACATGCGCTGCTTTAACCATCTACGTAGATGGAAAGGATGGCAATGGATCGCTGAACATGGTTAATGTGTGCCCCAGGCATATGGAGACATAGGTGGGACGGGTAGTGAGATATTTTTGTTAAGTCGAGAAAAGAAGGTCAAAATGTATATATGTTGTCCCACTACAATAATCACTTCAGTGGGTTTGTTACCACTATACAGGTTACTTGTGTCTGTGTGTATATACACTTGAGAAGTCGGGGAAGGAGGTTACACGTGTGTTGACTTAAGGGAAAAGTTACATTGTAGAGTAATTAAGTTATGATATTATTGATGATCTAGTTAGGGGCTTTATAAGGGGCGGATCTCTTGGATAATACGTCATATATCAAACACAAGAAAGGAACAGTAAAATATAAAAGTAAAATCTCATGAAAAGTCACTGCTACATTAATTGAGAGGTTAAGTCGAGAGTACAACTCACTACCATGAGGAAATGTAACGAATGCAGAGGATATCTTTGGCCATTTTACAAAGTATGGTGGACACGGGATTTGATGTGTGATTGGTGTTGTAAATTGAAACCCAGAGATTCAAAACGAGAACAATATATACACGCTAGGATAGCACACGAGAACATATTTTTGTCTCGTTATTTAAAAATGAAGTGTGCGTGTCAACATTGGCTTTATGTACTTCACCGAATCACTGAAGCGTGACCGCGATGATCTGCTGCTTAACCACTGGTGGCGCTGACCGCGGAGGACCACAGACCATCATTCAACGCTATTGGCTAACAACATGCTGATGTCACTACGTAATTTCAAACCTACCGATATAAAAACCGCTATAATACAACAGAGTGCGTGAAGTTAGCAGAACCTCACTTGGACGAACACATACAATCAAATTTGAGTGATATCACATTGCCAAATTTTATAAAGCCATATGGACAATTTTGAATGGAATATAAACATTTATATCTTGATAAAATGTGCATTGAACACCACCATGTGGAATATGACCTTGTTTTACCCTAAATCCCTACTGTAATTTCGATAACTGGTGAGTATGGCAGTTCCCAGAGGCAATTTTTGTGACACTTGTTTCTGGTTATCATGTTTTAGCCCCCCAATTTATTTTTCAACACCTACACTCCCGCCACTCTCTCCCCAGCAGTGTGAACCATTCATTGGCCACAAAACACTAGAGTTTGAGTGAAATAAACTTTTAACAAGGGTTGGTAAGTTACCAAACACCTAAAGCTTCATTCAAATTGTATAAGTGGCAATAAATCTTGCAACAATGTTAACTAGATAGCCAAACGCTCTAGGAAAATAACGGGTGAGACAAGTATCAGACACAACTTTTAACTAAAGGACTCAGTTTATTTAGTTCAGGAAATTGGACCCTCCAGGGGTTTAGGTTTCTAAAAGTATGTTTGTAGTGTACAGCGTGTTATTTGAATATGGAAAGGAGGACACCATTCATGCATTGCTGACCATGGTGAACAAGTCCTCAGGGAACAATATATGTGACCCCCCACCACATAATGAGGCATAAGTCGCAGATATGTTTCTATCACGTTTTTAACCCAAGTTATACATGTTTAAAGACAATATATCCAAAATCATAATTCTGAGAAAAATCACTTTAAAGATACTATTGTTTTTTATGGCAATGGGAATTTCCATAGTTTTTATCTGACACAACAAAGAAGATGAGCTTAATTGCATGATCAATTATTTCACTTCTTTAAAATTGTACTGTAATATACATATGATAAATCTACTGTAATATACATGTGTTTGCCATGTTATTTCTGTAGAAAACCCATTTTCTTACTTTTTAACTTTTTTGCATTATTTTGTCATTTTCTCATAATTGTTCTGAGCGACGTATGCCTCATTTAGTGGTGTGGGGTCACATATATGTCCAGTAGAGAAGAAGGTCACAATGTATATGTGGTGTCCCACTTGAATCATCAGTTCAGCGGCTTTGTTAAAACTATACAGGTTACCTCTAGATCTGTCTGTGTGTGTTAACTTGAGGAGACCCTCTACATTCAACTGTACTTTGGAAAACATTACCGTATCCAAGCATAAAGGATGAAAATGGTGCAAGCTAGGACTGTTTTCAAGGGAATATTTCAGTATCTAGGAAAGGATAGACAAATGATCACAGTGGTCACAAGGAATGATTTATGCTACACAGTCAACAGTACACCAGGAAATGAGGACAAACCTCATGCATAGATGTCAACAGTACACTTCTTTTTTTTTTTTTTGCAATGCTATAGGCCGTATTACCTAAAGTATGTACAAAGTTATAAGTCATAAATGATAAATAAGCATATTGTATTAAGATATTAGAACTGATATACAAAGCAGAGGAGAGGAGAATAATTATGTAAAGAAGAATGTAAAAAGGGGTAAGATTGTGTTGAGGATTGGAGGACAACAGTCATGCCTCACTGCCTATGGTAAACAAGTGTCCAGTTGAATGTGGAAAAAAAGAGGTGACAAACATTTTAGTGTATGTGTTACCTCAATACAGGTTACCTGTGTGTTGGTTTTTTAGGGGAAATATACATTGTAGAGTAATTCAAGTAGCTATCTTGCATTATTTTTGATATAGCCTTACTTATGTCTTATAATATGTAAACAATGATAATATGATTATCTAGTTTGAGGCTTTTTTCCACAAGATGGCTCCACCTTTCTGTACAAACAATGAGTCTTTATTTCAAATGATGGTGTAATAGAGGACTAGTGTTGCGTCTCTCCCCAGCATTTATTTAAAAAAAACTGCAGGCCTGATAAAACTCGTTGTGTGGTCAGCGTGTTTCTTTTTTTTAGATGTTAGAATTCGCTACCAGGTGACAGAACTGGGCACTACCGTAATCAGTTTGTCAAATGTTCTCACTGATTTTGAAACTGATTCTAAGCATTAAGCCTATGAGAATGACAAAGGTTAATCATGGAGAATGATCCTAACCCTTTTGCCTTTAGAACAACAGAGACAACCACTGTTCGAGAATGGACAGAGGCATGCCTTCTTTGGTATGAAAATAACGCACAAAGTCGGGGATCCCTCGGTTATACGGCCTTGGAATTATTTTTAATGGCAAAGTTTCTAAAACCGAGCGACCATAGTTGTATACATGGTGCCATAATGCGACTGAACGCAATGTACTGGAAGCGGTACTTGTATGTGTGGAGCAAAAATAAGACTGAATCTAAAACAGAGAACTGGTTCCATATTAAGATAACCATCTTACATTATGAGAAGACATTATGGTACGCGACTCCTCTGAGCATTCTACAGGCTACTAAGGAGGAAACTGAGGAGGCACGGAAAGTTCTTGCCAAGTATAAGTTTGGCACACAGTTCACGCTTCAAGCGGCTTGTAAAAATGCCATACTCAAGACCCTTCCTATCCATAAATGTGAAGACAAAGGTCATGGACTGGTTAACAAACTACCTCTCCCCAAGTTGTTGAAAGAAGTAGTCATCAAAGGCCTCTCACAGGGCCTGGATAGTGCCAACTGTCAAATCTACAAACGTTTGGTTCATATCGCAAATCGTTCATTATCAGAGGTATCACACCCATAAACTTTAATCATAGCGTTAACAGGCAGGGACTACAGGTCGAGAAGGTCCACCCACCAGTTAGTTGTAAAACCATGTGGGTAACAAGAGCATTAGATTTGCATGGATATCTCGTGGATTACTAGATTCTTTTTTCAAGCAAACCGTGCTGTGGTGTGTAAAGGGTTAAAGGTATTGCTTCTACCAACATATCACAAAAATACATTTGTATATCAACCATTAGACTGGATATTGTGGATACAAATATACATACATACATTATATAGGCTTAACCTGGACCAATGGGAATCTTTAAGGAAATTTATTTTAGTGTAAAAAACAACAATCTTCTCATTTCGCGTCATGATGAACGTTTGAGTTTGAGCCGTCAAACCAAAAAAATAAGGTGCTTATTATAATGTTATGCATTGAAAGTAGAACTACAAACAAAATCTTATACAAGTATTCAAATATACAACAGACAGTGTATAAAATGTTTCTAATACATGATCATGTCCTTGCCAGAACCAAAATGTCATATGGCTTTCATGGTTTATACCTCTATTGATATTGTTATCTATACTCATATATGCGTATTCATATTTGGTATAGTGAAACATTTTAAAGATGTTTTTAAAAAAATCAACCATGACTAGCCCTATTTATTTACCAACTACGGTAATGGATTAGGGCAAGTCTAGGGCCGGTAATTGTAGTAGGGTGTGTAACCCGTGCCTACGCATCACTATGCCAACCAAGACCCCGATGACCCCCACCTGACCACCCAACCACTTGTTGAACAATGCTGACACGGCTGATCGCGTACATAGAAGCCCAATGTATAACCCATTTCAAGAGCCACTTGCCCCACCCCTTTCTCTCCCTCCCTCAAGTTACATTTCCATGCTGTTCACATCAAAATAAATATTATGGATACCCTAGTAGACAGGGTTCAGATTTTCCCTGCCAGCCCGTCAGGCTGATTGTTTTGAATCGTTTTTTTTTTATTTAGAAAATTGCATTAAAATCAGCTGAGAGTTTTTTCGTACCTGCTATAGGCTTCAGTACGCCTGGGGCTAACAGCCTTAAAAAAACAGTTAATTTTGAATCCTGCTTAAATACATCTCTTGCTACGGAGCGACAATTCTTGAAATATATATATCTTAAAGGAAAAATGGACTTATCTATGTGAGTTATATAAGGTAACACGAACTAAGTGTTTTATGTCCCACCCTCGTCTTAACCGAGAAGAGGCCAAAAAAACAAAACGCATATACATGTATACATGAGTTGTATAAAGTCTTGAACAAAACTCAAAACTCTGAACGTTAAAGTGTTTTTTTATTCGCGGTGCAATACGACATTTTCTATGAATGTTTCTTTTGAACGTTTTGACACGCAGTCGAAATATTTTGGTATCGCACGTTTTCAGAAACTGACATTAATTTTGCACTGTTTTCTATGGAACCCGAATCCAAGAAATGACATGACACGCAACAAAATAAGGCATCCCGTATTTGAAATTGTTACCACAACAAAACTGGAAAAAAACCAACACAGACATAAGATACGCGGAAATTCCAAAGGCGTAAGGTGATCGGGCTTTATGACATAACCACACCAAAAATAAAGCTTGTCAGGGTTTTTTCCTTTTCCCCACTGAATGTAAACAAAGGAAAGCGCTCATTCTCTTTTCACCCCATTATTTTTATCCAAAAAAGCTGCCGAAACACACGGGGGTACAAAAAAAGAAAAAAAAAGAAAAAAAAAGAAAAAAAATGGAAAAAAAAGACCCGGACGCGCCCGCGCCGTCTCCTTTTGCGGGACGCGGGTCGCGGTGGTTTGCGTTTTGCGCTTTGCGAGCGCGCCTAAGATAGAGATTCTCAGGTCTTTTGTTTTTTTTCCATGAGCTAATCGTACGCATAGACTAAAAATAAAATAAAAAACTAACATCTACTTCAATCGCAAACTTCCAATAAATGGTAGCGTCTACCGAGGTAGCATAGATCAAACATTCTTGACAAAATATAGCCATAATAGACCAAAACTGAGTCAAGTGTATCCTTCAACTTACAGCTAGTTGTTTGATGTGAAAACATTCATTTGCTAACCTAACACATCTTATACAAACACAGTCTATACAAGTTTCATAATAGAAAGCTTCAATTTACTGATGGGAGATGACTACACATAAACTGATGCATTACATTCTCTTAAACCTCGTCACCTGTCAGACCCATAGTAGGACTCCCGTACCACACAAACTGTGCGTTAATTGTGTACATGAGATGCTTTAACAAAAAGTGCTGCCATCAAAATCAAACAAACACATTTCTTCATAATCATTTGACTCTGAATCAAGCTTAATGTACGTCTACCATAGATTCAAAGATTCCCTCACCACCAACGGGGGCTCTCACTCCCTACAACCATCAAAAATTAAAAAGTAACATCTAGAGAACCTATTCAGTCAACCCTTTAGATTCACAAAAGTAACGACTCATGCTGTCAGTCAAGTATTGTACAGGTATAGTTTAAGACGTTAGTAAATATACCACGTGTGTATCAAAGGAAAAACACCAACATTGAAGTAGCTCATTGACAACATTAATAACAAAATATTTTTTCCGCAGCTTCTTAACCGGTGACACTACCAAGGCGATAACAACACGAAGAAGGTTCTTTCTAGTTTTCTCGATGGAAGGATAAAAAAAAAAAGACAAAAACGCCACAGATATCTATTTTTCTGCAGTCCTGCGTCACAAGATGTTGTGTCCAACTTCTTTCAGAAAGAAAGATAGAAAAACTGTGCTCATATTTTACTGTGCTAAATTAACATGATGCTCTATGTTTTATAGAAATCATGACACAAAACAGGTGTCTTAGAATTTCTGTTCTATTGAATTACATAATTCTTTTTTTTCTGAAGCATTTAAAGTTATTTTAGCAGAAGGTGAAAGCCGATTTAATTTTCTGGTGGTGAGTGTCAACTCGAATGTTAGATTCAGGTTTAATAAGGAATTGTTGACCCTGAGTGTTAAATAATTAATGGTTGAAATGGTCTTATATTTTGAATCATTGTAATTTTTGTAGTTCTATTTTGTTTCCATCATAATGTTTTGCTTCTAATGCAGTAGCAGTATCGTCATCTTTCTTTACTGTCATTTTCTGCGGTGTCAAACAATCCTATATCAGGATTGGTAGGGTAATCCGTCTTAGGTGGTAGTAGTTCCTCAACACATATCAGGTTTGCTTCTGTTACCCTAGTGCAAACTTCTTTTGTGTGGCGATTCATTTTGGAACCTGTTTGAAGAGACAGAGAATGGTAAGAATTAATAAGGGACAACCATTGTACTGGATTTGGGTAAGCTATAACACTCCCATAACCAATGTAAAACCCATCTAATAGATACAAACAAAACTGTTTACAAGCTTTTGTAACCTTTGAGGCTCATATATGTTCCATATTTTGAAACAGGACAGGCTGCTATCACAGTACATTTTTGATAACAAAGGTAAACTTTTCAAAAAGAAACATTTGATTTAAAAAAAACTGAAACGATGGGTCTGCAAACGTTATGATCAGTTGAAATTTAAGGATGTAGTCTGTCAGATGATACTATTTCTAATTTTAACAAATTTACTATTATACTTCAGAGTTCAAACTTAGATATTTGAATTTTTCATTTTACTATATCCTAGTAATTGGCAATAGTATATGAAAGTGGTTAATCATATTTTTAAAATCATAAAAAGACAGAAATACATTATCACACTGTACCTAATAATTTAAGATAAATTTAATAATAAATACCATATAGAAAACAATATATTCAAAGGGTCTTAGATATTCTACTGATAATTCAGGACGTCCTGTTATTCTGGGACACCTGATGGGACAGTTTATCAGGCTATGCCATTACTACAGGATGGGTTATTTCCATGTCTGTACATTAACATGTGTTTGAAACCTCGATTGAGCTATAACAAAACAAGAAATGAATACAAACATTCAAAATGCAATAACTTTTTAAGAAATTTTTTTTTCAAGTAATTTTTGGAGTATTTTAAATACAAAGACTTTTCCTACAGATTTTAGGCCATAGCTTAGATTCTCCATGATTAACATTCTTTTTATCTGTTGCAATAATTCTTAAACCAGAATATTTTTCTGAATACTGGCAAAATCAACAAAATAACCGCCTACATAAGTTGACAAATGTAGATATGGGATACAACCAAATATTAGCGATTTTCTATTTTCTCCATGTGTTGCAACCTAAATTCATTATAATCTGTAGTTCTAAATTAAAGTAGCACACTTGCTTTACTGACCTGAATGATATCATTTTAGCATGGCACTTCTTGGTCTTGGTCAGCTTCATCTTGAGTTTCCACAGTGGTCTTGATACAGTAATCAGCAGGCTGAATGCTATAAAGACTGAATGAGTCAAGAGAATCGACATCATCTAACGACATCCTTGACCTCCACCCCGAAGACATCATGCTGTTTATACTGTCCCAGATACTGGATGTAGCAGAGCCCGCCCTTTCTCTGTTTATTTTCAGTAGGCACTTGACGGTGTAGTAGATGACAGTGACAGCAAGCATGACCATAACTGTCGTAATTGTCACAATTGCAACAGTCCAAACTCGTGGCTGGGAAACCAGTCCAGGAGGTACGATATTCAATGTAGTGTTCATTATGGTGTCTCGAATGAGTGAGTGATGGATGTTTTACACCGTACCAACAACCACAGTTACGCTTTATCTAACTAATCACATCTGGAAAGTCACTGCATTTCAGAAGTTGCCGATGGGCTACAATGGGTACTGCGCATGTGTATGGCAATACTTCCTACCCTCAAAGCATGTTTTGTCAATGTTTTCCTTAAAAGTTGTAACGGGTAGCAAATTAACAAAAAGTGCTGACGTCAGCTAGAACTAACTTGAAATCTAAATTCAAGTTGCAGTTACTATCAATAACAGGCGTATAGTTGTTATACTGGGACCAGATAACAATGCTGTATGAAAACGCTGTGGCGGGAGAAAAAAAATTGTTGTGGCGCCACCTAGACAAGTACCCACTTAAACCGAGGCGCTGCAACGGGTAGCGGTGTGTTCACTTTTGAGGTTCGCCATCATGGACGTCTCTGCCGTAAAGTGCAATCTCGAAAACACATCTTTTGCGGAGCTGCATCACCCAAATGTAACCTTCACCAACATCACCTGTTGCCCAGCAGCACAGATTTTGGTATGCGTAGCAGTTATTTGTGTCAAGCTGGCGATCGACATTATGATGTGCCGGAGGCTACGGTCGCGAAAATTGGCAAGTATTTTTCATACAGTAAGGGTGGAATGTTGCTGAAAACTGAGCTAGAAAAATCGATTTGCAAACTGTGTTTCATAGTTGTGTTGACATCTAGTCCGATGGGCTTGTGGAAATAGTGCCAGAAAATAAGCTTGTATCTTATGCACTCAGATGTCCACAGTTCCTCAAGGTGTACACCCAAAATTTCGTCTCCCCCCTCCCCCCACCTCCTAATATGTACCTGTTACGTAAATGATTTAAATTCTGTACATGGCCTACAATTGAAAAAAAAAACACCTGGGTGCGAAAATGTCCGCCCCATCATTGACACTGACAAATTAATTAATAACATAAGAACCTTAGTGGGGAGTCAAGACTTGCCTGTACAACTAATAGGGGAACGTAAGACCCCTTGCTTTTATATTGTATCACCCAATCGAGGCTCCATCAATGCTAATAAATAGCGGAAATGAGGATACTTGCTTACATCCTGTTAGGCAAAAAAACCCCAAAAAAACAGTTGTGTTCAGGTAACATATATCCACAAATAAAGAGCTGCACTTTTTTCTTATGTAGGTCGAATTTTTTTTTTTTTTCGATGTTTTTTTCTAACCTGATAGGGTTGGGCAATGTTATGAGTAAACAAAAATTCCAAACATCCTCTAAAAACAGTTTTAGCATTGTAAACACATGTCCTGAGCACATATGGGCTGTTTTATAGTTTTCCCTGCTGTTATAGTTGGACTCAGTTTGGGTTTGAACGCAAACAAAAACCATTTTTTTAAAGAAAAGATAGAGAAGGGCCAAAAATTTAGGGTATGCATGGTTACCTGACAACAACAAATTTCTTTGGCCTTACATTTATGCTGAGGGATTATGACTCTTAAGAAACCCTGCAAAGTACATTAGCGGAGTGACTGCAGTTTAATTGATACATTTATTACTTATTTTTATGCAGGCAAGTCGTCGCCGACCTCTGCATGGCGGTACTTGGTTCAATTGGATGCACCAAAAGGATTCGACCGTGACTAGTTCTTGGGAGGAGAACCTACAGAATTGGAACAACGGTGACAACAATTCACCTTCACCGGACAACGAGACCAACGTTAAGAATGCCTCGGTGAACAGGGAAACTGCTGACAGTGAGGTGACTAAACCCTGTAATGGAGCGACTAAACGGTAATTTCAGTTCGCCAACTTAATTAGTTATCTACAATGGTTCACAAACCGTTGCTGGCTAAAAGGAAAGTGCTCATCCACACAGTGGCAGGCCTGCAAAGTGTCCCTAATTTCAAGAGGCAGGCCTGATTTCTCGACGCCAAACCGTAGTGAAATTGGTGCATAAACCACCACAATGCACAATTCTGGAAAATGATTACCTAGTAGGGGGAACGGGTCCCGAATTATTGTGTGTACAGTGTCCAGATTATACGTAGAGCGATGTTAGAGTTCTTCTGAATATCAAATAAGAACAATAACTTTATTTCCTTCTTGAGTAATAAAAGTAATGAAAGAAAAAGGAAAACATTTAACAAACATCTATGACTATCTTTGGTAAAGTGAACTGGGCATGCTATATTGACTGATACGATTATTTCCAGGGTATGGCCACCTGTCCGTAGGTCACCTAGGAATCCACAGCCACCTCACAGATACGGATTTGACAAATAGATGGATTCACCATGGTCCACTACAGCAGCAGACAACAGTGACACATGGACCAGACAAGGGAAGAAGTTTTAAGTATTAAGACTAGACTGTGTACCCCCTGACGCGAAGAACTGTACGGAATAAAGCAAAACATAGATGTCCATCAGCATCGTTTCATGTTTAAGAAATGTTATGCAAATACTTGTTACTCTTACTTTTGCGAAATTTACATTGATCTACTGTTAACCGCCTAAATCAATATAATATTTTACATGTTAGACCGGCAACTTGCCGGATCTGAGACTCTTTTCTGTGCACTGACATTAGGTATTGTTGCACTTAAAAAATGATAGGAGGTAATTGTTATTAAATCAAAGTATGTAATTATCAGATTGTTGTTGCATGTTTATGGAAGTTCGTTTCAATTGTCAGCTTAGGTTGACACTACCTTGCGCCTTACGAGACAAATTGTTTAGATTTTGAACGAAGCATACTGAGACTGGCTGATGTAGCTACATCGTTGTGATACGTATGATTATAGAGATCATATGCAGTCATGAGTGGTACGGTATACTGGAGAGCTATATAGAAATTTAAACAAATGTGACATGGGACTTTACTTCTCAACTGTAGACTGAGTGTTGGCCTCTTACATATAGTAATTTCAAGTATCGCGCCGAAGGGGAGAGCAAATCATGGAAATGATTTAAGTAATCTAATTGATTTATATGACTGTGATGCGTATCTGTCCGTCCATAACAACAGCAGTGGTAATTTACCGAGCCTGAATGCGACAGGTATTATGGACGTAACCAAGTTATCCCACTGTAACTGATTTTGAAATTTCGATAATTGATGATTCGTCAGTGTGACTCAGGATTGTTGATCGTTACTTATACAGCTGTTGTGCAGCACTTATTACTTGTCCTATCAGTAGTTTGACCTATGCACTGAGATGGTGTTGCCCATTAGCATGGTCAAGATTTTATTGTTTTTGTAAATTGGTATGTCTATGGAGCTACCGAAAACTAATAAA
The DNA here is from genome assembly GCA_936440205.1 of Lepidonotus clava. Classification (NCBI taxonomy): domain Eukaryota; kingdom Metazoa; phylum Annelida; class Polychaeta; order Phyllodocida; family Polynoidae; genus Lepidonotus; species Lepidonotus clava. The sequence continues at coordinate 18,410,185 of OW387136.1, read as the reverse complement.
AGTCAAGTTTCAGAAAATGTACAGGTTTTTATATTTTATTCCTAACCGCAAAACCGAATACCTTCGATATAGTTTGGAAATTGGCTGGGCGATGAAGAGTGCTTTCATTTGAGAAGGACAGCTGTAATGAAACTTGGCGTTTATAGTGATGCGTGGGTCGAAATTAACTTTAGGGGCCGTCAGCGCGAACATATTAGACTCTATTGCAAGTGTGAAAAATCCGGACTGATTTTAATGTAATTTTCTCAAAATGTGTGGGCCGTGATTCAAAACTGTCAGTCTGGGGCTAAAGGGCTGACGTTAATTTCGAACCCTGGTCACAGAGGTTATGTAATTGTCAGCTCATCTACAGGGTTTACAGTCTGAAATTCGACAAGTTAAATATAATTTTATCTGTGGCAAACCAGAACGTACGAGTACTTTGCGATTGAAGTAGATGTTAGTTTTTTATTTTATTTTTAGTCTATGCGTACGATTAGCTCATGGAAAAAAAACAAAAGACCTGAGAATCTCTATCTTAGGCGCGCTCGCAAAGCGCAAAACGCAAACCACCGCGACCCGCGTCCCTCAAAAGGAGACGGCGCGGGCGCGTCCGGGTCTTTTTTTTCCTTTTTTTTTCTTTTTTTTTCTTTTTTTTTCTTTTTTTGTACCCCCGTGTGTTTCGGCAGCTTTTTTGGATAAAAATAATGGGGTGAAAAGAGAATGAGCGCTTTCCTTTGTTTACATTCAGTGGGGAAAAGGAAAAAACCCTGACAAGCTTTATTTTTGGTGTGGTTATGTCATAAAGCCCGATCACCTTACGCCTTTGGAATTTCCGCGTATCTTATGTCTGTGTTGGTTTTTTTCCAGTTTTGTTGTGGTAACAATTTCAAATACGGGATGCCTTATTTTGTTGCGTGTCATGTCATTTCTTGGATTCGGGTTCCATAGAAAACAGTGCAAAATTAATGTCAGTTTCTGAAAACGTGCGATACCAAAATATTTCGACTGCGTGTCAAAACGTTCAAAAGAAACATTCATAGAAAATGTCGTATTGCACCGCGAATAAAAAAACACTTTAACGTTCAGAGTTTTGAGTTTTGTTCAAGACTTTATACAACTCATGTATACATGTATATGCATTTTGTTTTTTTGGCCTCTTCTCGGTTAAGACGAGGGTGGGACATAAAACACTTAGTTCGTGTTACCTTATATAACTCACATAGATAAGTCCATTTTTCCTTTAAGATATATATATTTCAAGAATTGTCGCTCCGTAGCAAGAGATGTATTTAAGCAGGATTCAAAATTAACTGTTTTTTTAAGGCTGTTAGCCCCAGGCGTACTGAAGCCTATAGCAGGTACGAAAAAACTCTCAGCTGATTTTAATGCAATTTTCTAAATAAAAAAAAAACGATTCAAAACAATCAGCCTGACGGGCTGGCAGGGAAAATCTGAACCCTGTCTACTAGGGTATCCATAATATTTATTTTGATGTGAACAGCATGGAAATGTAACTTGAGGGAGGGAGAGAAAGGGGTGGGGCAAGTGGCTCTTGAAATGGGTTATACATTGGGCTTCTATGTACGCGATCAGCCGTGTCAGCATTGTTCAACAAGTGGTTGGGTGGTCAGGTGGGGGTCATCGGGGTCTTGGTTGGCATAGTGATGCGTAGGCACGGGTTACACACCCTACTACAATTACCGGCCCTAGACTTGCCCTAATCCATTACCGTAGTTGGTAAATAAATAGGGCTAGTCATGGTTGATTTTTTTAAAAACATCTTTAAAATGTTTCACTATACCAAATATGAATACGCATATATGAGTATAGATAACAATATCAATAGAGGTATAAACCATGAAAGCCATATGACATTTTGGTTCTGGCAAGGACATGATCATGTATTAGAAACATTTTATACACTGTCTGTTGTATATTTGAATACTTGTATAAGATTTTGTTTGTAGTTCTACTTTCAATGCATAACATTATAATAAGCACCTTATTTTTTTGGTTTGACGGCTCAAACTCAAACGTTCATCATGACGCGAAATGAGAAGATTGTTGTTTTTTACACTAAAATAGATTTCCTTAAAGATTCCCATTGGTCCAGGTTAAGCCTATATAATGTATGTATGTATATTTGTATCCACAATATCCAGTCTAATGGTTGATATACAAATGTATTTTTGTGATATGTTGGTAGAAGCAATACCTTTAACCCTTTACACACCACAGCACGGTTTGCTTGAAAAAAGAATCTAGTAATCCACGAGATATCCATGCAAATCTAATGCTCTTGTTACCCACATGGTTTTACAACTAACTGGTGGGTGGACCTTCTCGACCTGTAGTCCCTGCCTGTTAACGCTATGATTAAAGTTTATGGGTGTGATACCTCTGATAATGAACGATTTGCGATATGAACCAAACGTTTGTAGATTTGACAGTTGGCACTATCCAGGCCCTGTGAGAGGCCTTTGATGACTACTTCTTTCAACAACTTGGGGAGAGGTAGTTTGTTAACCAGTCCATGACCTTTGTCTTCACATTTATGGATAGGAAGGGTCTTGAGTATGGCATTTTTACAAGCCGCTTGAAGCGTGAACTGTGTGCCAAACTTATACTTGGCAAGAACTTTCCGTGCCTCCTCAGTTTCCTCCTTAGTAGCCTGTAGAATGCTCAGAGGAGTCGCGTACCATAATGTCTTCTCATAATGTAAGATGGTTATCTTAATATGGAACCAGTTCTCTGTTTTAGATTCAGTCTTATTTTTGCTCCACACATACAAGTACCGCTTCCAGTACATTGCGTTCAGTCGCATTATGGCACCATGTATACAACTATGGTCGCTCGGTTTTAGAAACTTTGCCATTAAAAATAATTCCAAGGCCGTATAACCGAGGGATCCCCGACTTTGTGCGTTATTTTCATACCAAAGAAGGCATGCCTCTGTCCATTCTCGAACAGTGGTTGTCTCTGTTGTTCTAAAGGCAAAAGGGTTAGGATCATTCTCCATGATTAACCTTTGTCATTCTCATAGGCTTAATGCTTAGAATCAGTTTCAAAATCAGTGAGAACATTTGACAAACTGATTACGGTAGTGCCCAGTTCTGTCACCTGGTAGCGAATTCTAACATCTAAAAAAAAGAAACACGCTGACCACACAACGAGTTTTATCAGGCCTGCAGTTTTTTTTAAATAAATGCTGGGGAGAGACGCAACACTAGTCCTCTATTACACCATCATTTGAAATAAAGACTCATTGTTTGTACAGAAAGGTGGAGCCATCTTGTGGAAAAAAGCCTCAAACTAGATAATCATATTATCATTGTTTACATATTATAAGACATAAGTAAGGCTATATCAAAAATAATGCAAGATAGCTACTTGAATTACTCTACAATGTATATTTCCCCTAAAAAACCAACACACAGGTAACCTGTATTGAGGTAACACATACACTAAAATGTTTGTCACCTCTTTTTTTCCACATTCAACTGGACACTTGTTTACCATAGGCAGTGAGGCATGACTGTTGTCCTCCAATCCTCAACACAATCTTACCCCTTTTTACATTCTTCTTTACATAATTATTCTCCTCTCCTCTGCTTTGTATATCAGTTCTAATATCTTAATACAATATGCTTATTTATCATTTATGACTTATAACTTTGTACATACTTTAGGTAATACGGCCTATAGCATTGCAAAAAAAAAAAAAAGAAGTGTACTGTTGACATCTATGCATGAGGTTTGTCCTCATTTCCTGGTGTACTGTTGACTGTGTAGCATAAATCATTCCTTGTGACCACTGTGATCATTTGTCTATCCTTTCCTAGATACTGAAATATTCCCTTGAAAACAGTCCTAGCTTGCACCATTTTCATCCTTTATGCTTGGATACGGTAATGTTTTCCAAAGTACAGTTGAATGTAGAGGGTCTCCTCAAGTTAACACACACAGACAGATCTAGAGGTAACCTGTATAGTTTTAACAAAGCCGCTGAACTGATGATTCAAGTGGGACACCACATATACATTGTGACCTTCTTCTCTACTGGACATATATGTGACCCCACACCACTAAATGAGGCATACGTCGCTCAGAACAATTATGAGAAAATGACAAAATAATGCAAAAAAGTTAAAAAGTAAGAAAATGGGTTTTCTACAGAAATAACATGGCAAACACATGTATATTACAGTAGATTTATCATATGTATATTACAGTACAATTTTAAAGAAGTGAAATAATTGATCATGCAATTAAGCTCATCTTCTTTGTTGTGTCAGATAAAAACTATGGAAATTCCCATTGCCATAAAAAACAATAGTATCTTTAAAGTGATTTTTCTCAGAATTATGATTTTGGATATATTGTCTTTAAACATGTATAACTTGGGTTAAAAACGTGATAGAAACATATCTGCGACTTATGCCTCATTATGTGGTGGGGGGTCACATATATTGTTCCCTGAGGACTTGTTCACCATGGTCAGCAATGCATGAATGGTGTCCTCCTTTCCATATTCAAATAACACGCTGTACACTACAAACATACTTTTAGAAACCTAAACCCCTGGAGGGTCCAATTTCCTGAACTAAATAAACTGAGTCCTTTAGTTAAAAGTTGTGTCTGATACTTGTCTCACCCGTTATTTTCCTAGAGCGTTTGGCTATCTAGTTAACATTGTTGCAAGATTTATTGCCACTTATACAATTTGAATGAAGCTTTAGGTGTTTGGTAACTTACCAACCCTTGTTAAAAGTTTATTTCACTCAAACTCTAGTGTTTTGTGGCCAATGAATGGTTCACACTGCTGGGGAGAGAGTGGCGGGAGTGTAGGTGTTGAAAAATAAATTGGGGGGCTAAAACATGATAACCAGAAACAAGTGTCACAAAAATTGCCTCTGGGAACTGCCATACTCACCAGTTATCGAAATTACAGTAGGGATTTAGGGTAAAACAAGGTCATATTCCACATGGTGGTGTTCAATGCACATTTTATCAAGATATAAATGTTTATATTCCATTCAAAATTGTCCATATGGCTTTATAAAATTTGGCAATGTGATATCACTCAAATTTGATTGTATGTGTTCGTCCAAGTGAGGTTCTGCTAACTTCACGCACTCTGTTGTATTATAGCGGTTTTTATATCGGTAGGTTTGAAATTACGTAGTGACATCAGCATGTTGTTAGCCAATAGCGTTGAATGATGGTCTGTGGTCCTCCGCGGTCAGCGCCACCAGTGGTTAAGCAGCAGATCATCGCGGTCACGCTTCAGTGATTCGGTGAAGTACATAAAGCCAATGTTGACACGCACACTTCATTTTTAAATAACGAGACAAAAATATGTTCTCGTGTGCTATCCTAGCGTGTATATATTGTTCTCGTTTTGAATCTCTGGGTTTCAATTTACAACACCAATCACACATCAAATCCCGTGTCCACCATACTTTGTAAAATGGCCAAAGATATCCTCTGCATTCGTTACATTTCCTCATGGTAGTGAGTTGTACTCTCGACTTAACCTCTCAATTAATGTAGCAGTGACTTTTCATGAGATTTTACTTTTATATTTTACTGTTCCTTTCTTGTGTTTGATATATGACGTATTATCCAAGAGATCCGCCCCTTATAAAGCCCCTAACTAGATCATCAATAATATCATAACTTAATTACTCTACAATGTAACTTTTCCCTTAAGTCAACACACGTGTAACCTCCTTCCCCGACTTCTCAAGTGTATATACACACAGACACAAGTAACCTGTATAGTGGTAACAAACCCACTGAAGTGATTATTGTAGTGGGACAACATATATACATTTTGACCTTCTTTTCTCGACTTAACAAAAATATCTCACTACCCGTCCCACCTATGTCTCCATATGCCTGGGGCACACATTAACCATGTTCAGCGATCCATTGCCATCCTTTCCATCTACGTAGATGGTTAAAGCAGCGCATGTTCATGGTCACGCTCGAGTGGTTCTAGCAGGGGGACCATAAAGCAGAGTATAATCAGGTTTGTCATACTACTGTAATCGTTCTTCATTACCTGTACATTGGATGTATGTTTAAGTGCCATTACGGTTTATTTCGAGATCGTTTCCTAGATGTATATCATAATATGATAGCACCCAAAATGTAATAATATGTTGTTCATGTTGGAATATGAGAAGTCAATGTGTCAGGTGCTAAGATATACGGTTATAGGCATCGTCGATATGATAACATTGACGACAATACATATGTAATTAGCCTGTATATCTTGTTTGACATCAAGTTAAGATGAGCGGAATATAATTGTGGTCAGTAGGCAAACGTACCAGATTTGACCAAAAGATTATACGCAGTTGCTCTTTCAATTGGAAAAACAAAGAATTAATCAGTGCCAGTTGTCAAATCGCCTATACATGTCTATGTAAAAATGTCCATTGGATAAAACCTAGATACCTTGCCATATCTTGTCAACGCATGTTCTTTGGTTTGCAGATAGCTTGGCTGTAATGTTTATGTATTTATCTGATAGATATGTTACATGCTGTGTTTCACATTTCCCTTTTCGTTACAATCTAAAAGTAACTTAAATCTACTGAACCTATTGATATAATCTTTCGATTCGTGTATGGATGGCTCTGTTCGTGTGCAACCAATTACAAGAAATGCAATGTCCACTGTTGTGATTTGAAGAGGAATGTTGTTGTTATCTTAGCGAACCCAAACCCTTACAATTTGAAGGGTCATGCTCAAAGCCCAGTGCAATAAGATTGCCGAAAAGGATACAAAAAAAGTTTCCATATTGAATTTGGCATTTTTCTCTTGCATATATCAAAAAAGGATCTGCAATTGATATGAAAAGGGCGCTGTCTATATACGCGCCCAGATTCGTTTCACAATAAAGGTGACATCGTCACTAAATTGATTATACTTATAAGTTTATTGTGTGAGTTGTGTTAGCAATATCGCCTAAAATATGCGGCCTATATATGTGACGTGGGTTATATTGGCCTCACATTATGGGAGACATTGCTGCTTTAATTTTTCTGTTGTACGTGCAGTGTATTGCAAGGATACCCTCCTTGCCCTCTCCCCTTTATTATACTACTAACAGGTCGCATGTATTACTCACGCTACATGTTAGTAGTATATGGAAATGGGTATTTATAGATGGTCGCATTGTTTGTCTCACCGTTGGGGGCACACCGTGTGCCCCCAACAAAGGCTAGGTGTGCGATGCCCTTTCTATTGGAAATTGTACAAACATACTAGATTTCTTGCCACTGTCCAAAAAGAGTAGGGTTGTGATCCCAGTGGCAGGTTTCTCCCAAATCATCTCAAGAGATGACCACCTAAACCTGAAAAGCATTGTCTTGTGCAGTCAGGAAAGAGCCCTAAAGGATTGGCCAACAAATAAGCAAATCGAAAAGTATTATAAGTGTTGCTGATATGGCAACCATCGTGCCAATTCATTAATAACATTATAAGGCACATTTTGCTCATATATAAAGACTATCGTGGCCTGGAGCTGAAAATAATACCAGCATTATCATAGTTCTCTGACAACAGTCCTAAGGCCATTTGACGAGGAATTCCCTTTTCTAAATATCACAGCACTCAATTTTATTTGACAAAACTACAAACACACTCCCACTCTCATACACATACATGTATATATATCTATAAATGCATCGTAACAGCTACGTTTGACATAGGTATGGGAGGCTTGAATCCATTTCTAACGGATGTGTTTTGAGAGGTGATGCATTGTTTCTAGTATACATTTATTTGTGGAAGATGAAGATTTGCCGCTTTCAAATCAGTTGTCCTGTGCTTTGCAAGCAGCTGCATGGTATTCCTCGAGATGCGTGCTTAAACTGCTACATCGTCCGCGTGTGAAGCACATGCAGGTCATCGTTTATTCTTAATTCATTGTTTTCTTGTAGTTGGTCAGTGTTTTGTAGATGATTTTTCGTACCATCGTTTAGGGTAGTCCATTTGAAATAAGAAAATCAAATTGATTACTACCGGAATTTCAATGGGGCATAGGGGAAAACTTTAAGTATTATTTAGTATCAAAAATGTGTTTATACATGTAGATTAAGTATGTTTATGGTATCAGATGGTGATTTTATAAGATATATAGGGCCTATACATAAGGAAATAGCACTGGCATCCCTGTAAGTGTTTTGATTGATTTGTATAATTCGTTCTGTTCGTCACATTGGAACAGAATACATCTAACCTCATAAGTGCATTGGTTGTCGGATACAAGTGGATATGTTCACACCAATGAAACCTACTTCCGTAAGACGTTGAGTCACACACTAAAATCCACTATAATGCCACCGTAGGCCTAATCTTTAGAATAAATGAATAAAACAGTCTCTCAAATTTTCACTTAGATTAAGAACTCTGTAAAAAGTCTCACCTTGTTGAAGTGAAACACATATATATATTTACCAATGAGGAATCTCCATTTCTGTGCGAATGAGATAGATCAGTCCACTAATATGCACATGTCTGCATATAATTCTACGGTTCCTGGAAGCAAGCTGCATTATGAGTAATTTAAAAGTATAATTAATGTATCTGGAAGAAACAGTACACTATTAATAATGTATGCGCCACGCAAAACAGATGTACCGCCAACTGACAAACTCACCACAAGTATAGTTAGCTATAGAATACTTGAATGAATGGTTCAACCTGCATACTACCATGTTCCGTCTGGAGCTGAAGGGGTGCGGAGTTGACCTCCAGCGTGCTCGAGTCATTCAAGAAGTCAACCTCAACGGCGATTCCCTCACATGTTATGTTCTGGGCAAAATGGAGCGCCGGTTGCCAATGTCCTCCAGTGGCGTGTGTCATGGTGCTGCTTACGTCCAGATATCTCAGACTATTTGTGAACAGGACATCATCATGAATACCAATGACATCACCTTCTCTGGTCATGATATGGTCAGTTTTGGGAATGGTAACATGGGACAGTCCCTCGGTATCAGCAGTGACTTGAACCATAGCAATTAGTCTGTATGTACCATTCAACCCTGGACGTAATATGTCCACCCAGAACCCTCCTGGGTGTGAGGCGTAAAAGGTCAACCCTATGACACGAGAGGTACAAATAACCGCCAAGCTTGGGAAAAGGGTGAGTCCGGAGGGGGGCAACGACCCTCCAGTGATGAGAGGTGAATCCTGAAAGCAACCTGAAGAAAGAGAAGTAGGCCTATATAGTTCGGAGCATACAATGTCATTATTGTCTTAATATATAGACATATGACACGGTATTTCCCCCACTTTGTATGTTTTAACCCATACAAACAAAGCTGGGTGAGACAGGACTCCCTGGATCCTCTGCTTTCTGATTGGGAAAACCCTTGAACAACTCATCTGCTCATAGCGTTTACATTCCAGACAAAATTTTCTGTTCAAAATAATAAACTTTCATTTTTTTCATGTTTTCTTCTCACAATGGTGACCAGGAATTCAAGCTGTAAATAACTCACCGAATGTCGTGCTGATTTTGACTCCTAGAGAGGGGCGCCTGTATATGTTTGAATGTCTGTTCAAAGAGCTGAAGTGGAGAATCCCAGGCTGCCAGACACCGCCATCAGTAGGGTCGGTAAACCGTCTGGTTGTGTATTGTCCATCATCAACAAATGTAATCATATAACTACTTCTGCCATGAAAGCCAATCGCCAAGCCCTGCTCAACATAGATTTCTTCCGAAACAGGCAGTGTAATTGGCCCAATTGTTGATACCTCTACGAGTGTGCTGTGATATAAAACGTAATCATTGGTGCCTACAGACTTCCAGAGATCCAGATAGAATGTTCCAGTGGTCTTTGCATATAATTTGACGGCAACAAGCCACCCGGAACATTGGGTTGTGAGCTTTTCAAAAAGTTGTGATAAAGATCCGAAAGGATCTCCTTGTAATAATTCAATTTGATTGCCACATCCAAAAGACCCTAGAACAAAGACAAGAAATAGAAGATTATTATTCAGATACATTGAGTTGCGGAACGGTCCATGTGATGAAGATAGAAAGGAATATTGTCGTTGGGTATATTCCTCTGTGTGCCGCAGTGTAAGGGGAGTTCTGAGGGTGTCTGGAAGATTATGAAAAGGTTTTTGGGACTAGAAACACAGCGAACTTTGATAGGATTGTCAGATAGAACATCCTAAAGTTTACTCCGAGCCACTACAAGTAAGGAATCGAAAGTGTCTGACCCCCGCCCCCCGCCAGAATTTCCTAATTTTACAAACACTTAATTGACCTGTTTCAGACCCGTGCATTGTCCCAATGGGGGTTTCTGCTTACAAAGTTGGGGGGGGGGGGGGTCGTGATAAACTTTTAGGAAATATACACATGGAATATGCACGTTGTTGGATCCAGCTTCTTCCCAGAATTGTATATCAAAAATATGTAATTATATGTATTTACATTAGACCAAAAAGGGGGGAGGCGCCTCCTCCTTTCTTGACCAAATAATAAAGATACATGTATTTGGATATCTATGATAAAGAATTCTGGGAAAAATCCACCATTGTGCAAATTTCATGTGTGTCATATGTGATCATTTACACAAGAAATCTTGGGATCAAACATGGACAAACATGAAGTCTAACCAGGTAGTAGAAGCCATCTTGTCAATCTGATTTATTCCTAACTCCAGCATAGAAGAGTTCCACTAACAAGGTCTCACCATACAATATATAATATCATGACATCTCCCTCCTTAAAGAGAAAACCCTATAAAACTCTTTTCTACCAGTTACATAACTATACAGTACTTTTAGATAAGGAGATTCTGTTTTTCTGTTATTCTAGGATGACACAAAGTTTTCTCAGATTTAAACTTCCATAAAGTTACTTATTAGGTAGACACATAAATGGTTCAGAGATCCAGTCTTTTAGCTGGTCTACTCACACGTCCAGACCTGGTAACAGTTGAGCCATTTGGTCTTGGTGAAGAAACAACCTTTGGGCTCTGAGCCACTTTCGGACTATATGGAACTTGGGGCTCTGTTACCACATCTGGGCTGACATTAGTTTTGTTTGATGGTACAGGGATTTTCTGCAAATGACGACGATTCCGTCTTACAACAGAACCATCTGGTGACTGTACAATATATGACCTCGGAGTGTCTGTCTTTACAACCACTCCAGGATCACCCCAAACTTTCTGTGCACCGGTTTTCACTCTCACACTTTCACCCCTATCCAAGCTAGTAAGAGGCTTAACACCATGTTTCTGATTGAAAAACCGAGCATAAGACTGTTTAGCCACCCTGTCATTCTCAGAAATTACATCAGGACTCGGCCATTTAGGCTCTAACACACTCGGCAACACAGGAAGAGTAGCCTGTATATTTCTACCCATAAGAAGTTGAGCTGGGCTAAACCCAGTAGACGCGTGCGGAGTCGACCGGTACGCAAGAAGCGCTAACATAGGATCGGGTTGTCGCAAGGCAGTCTTGGCAACCTGAACAGCCCTCTCAGACTGTCCATTAGCCTGTGGATAATATGGGCTAGACGTCTGATGTTCAAAACCCATAGAGTTCGCAAACTGCCCAAACTCTCTTGAGCTGAATTGTGGACCATTGTCTGATACCAACAGGTCAGGTATACCAAAACGTGCGAAAATACATTTCAGCTTCGCGGTAACGGTATGTGTATTAGTACTAGACAAATAGACAAGCTCGATGTACCTAGAGTAGTAATCTACAACAACCATGTACTGTTGGTTATTGAAGTCAAGTAGATCTACTCCTAACATCTGCCAAGGTCTATTAGGTAACACAGTAGGAACCAATGGCTCCTTCTGTGCTGTAGCTTTATACTTTTGACAATGGGAACACTGTTGAACAATCTGTACTATGGCCTCACCTATTGCTGGCCACCATACAGACTGGCGCGCTCTTTCGCGACATTTGGTTAGGCCCTGGTGTCCATCATGAAGCCTGCGAAGAATATCGGCTCTCATGTTTTGCGGGATGACCACGCGGTCATCATAGGTTAGTAACCCATCATGGACACTCAGGTGACCTCTCGCATGGTAATACGGTTGGGCTATCGGAGCCACAGAACTCACATGAGCAGGCCAACCTGTGTTCGTGTACTTGAACACTACGCTAAGCTCTTCGTCAGCTTCGGTCGCCTCTCGGATAACAGATAGTCTCTGGCTGGTTAATGGCCAACCCTGCTCAACAGCAGCAACATGGGCAGCCACATCACCTTCAAGCTCAGAAACCTCACCAGGTAGTGGCGATCGCGAGAGTGTATCAGCCACAACTAGCTGTTTACCTGGAACATACACGGCTTCGGGGTTGTAACGCATAAGACGAATTAGCAGTCGCTGACATCGAATAGGAACTTTGTCTAGATCGCGTTTGTTGATTAAGGGAACGAGTGGTTTGTGGTCAGTTAGTAACTTGAATTTTGAACCTCGAAGATACTTGTCAAATTTTTCACAAGACCACACACTTGCCAAACACTCTTTCTCAATTTGGGCATATCCCTGCTCGGCTTGAGATAAGGTACGGGATGCATACGCAACTGGTCGCAAGTCTTTACCATGGTATTGCAACAATACACCTCCTAATCAATAACTGCTAGCATCAGCAGCAACTACAGTAGGTTTGTCTGGATCAAAAAAGGCTAGTACAGGTGCTTTAGAAATCATGTCTTTGACCCTTACAAAAGCTTTTTCCTGTTCTGGTCCTCAACACCAAGCTACACTACTTTTCAACAAATCATTCATTGGCCTTAACACAGTTGACAAGTGTTCTAGGTGGGAACCCAGATAGTTGATCATGCCTAACGCTCTTTTCAACTCAGTGACATTTGTCGGTGATGCCAGGTTTTGTATTGCAGTCACTTTGTCCTTTGCCACACTGACACCTTCCTTGCTGATGGTTTGTCCCAGGAACTGGAGTTCAGTCTGTCGGTAATTACACTTGGCATTGTTCAGTTTCAGTCCCTTTGACTTGAGCACATCCAAAACCTTGGATAAACGCAAGTCATGCTCTTCCATGGATGAACCAAACACAAGGATATCATCCATGTACACAACAACACCTTTGAGTCCTTTCAGAAGTTCATTCATTTTGTACTGGAAGATTTCAGGTGCCGATGTGATGCCGAAAGGAAGACGGTTGAAGCAGTATCTCCCAAAAGGTGTGATGAAAGTGGTCAACTTTACACACTCACTGTCCAAAGGAATCTGCCAAAACCCACTAGCAGCATCAAGACTACTGAATACAACACCACCAGAGAGCTTACCAAGAATGTCTTCTTTTGTAGGGATGATATACTTCGGTCGAACAATTGACTCATTTAAGCGCTTTAGATCTACACAAATTCTAATATCCCCTGACTTCTTTATAACTGGGACCATGGGAGCACACCATTCAGTAGCCTCGGATACGCTACTGATAACACCTTCACGTTGCATGCGTTCTAACTCGGCTTTGACCTTTGGTAGAAGTGGTATGGGAACACGACGCGCTGTCGCTACGCTATATGGCTGTGCGTTATCCTTGAGAAGGATCTTAACCGGATCACCCTTCAGTGTACCTACCCCTGGCTCAGGAACAACCTTAGAACTACCCAGGGCTTTTGACTCTACTGCAAGAATTCGCGAGATCAAACCTAGACGAACGCATGGCCCTCTGCCTAACAGGCAAGTGGTTGTTCCCTGAACTACTTGAACAAGATAGTGATACATTTTACCTTTGTATTTGGTACGAGCCACAAACTGTCCCAAACTACTGAGTTTTCCTCCGGGGCTATTTAGCACTACAGTACTTTTCTTCAATCTTGGCTTGTTTGGCAACTTACAGTAAACTTCTTCGGAAATGATGGTAACATCTGCACCGCTATCAATTTTGAAGTTAATCACATCCCCATTCACATCCAGATCAATATACCATTCTGTCTCATCAGGAACATCACAATCGATAGACTCTACGTGATCTTCTTCAACTGGCTCTTCACAAAAAATGGAACCCAGGAAATAGCTCTCATCTGACTCGGCAAACTCCTCTGAAACCTCACTTAGATTTCTACGACCATAGCCACCCTGCTGAGAACCTCTATACCTGCCTCTGTAACCACCCCTGTAACCTCTACCTGAGCTAGAACTACTCCCTTTCTGGCTAGAACCTGACTGATCCCTCTGCTGGGATTTGCAACAACGACCATAGTGACCTTTACTTTTACAAATGTGACATGTTTGGTCTTTTGCAGGACACTCTACATGGCGGTGATCTAGCATTAAATTACAATTGTTACAACGTTTACCTGGAGGCGATCTACCACCTCTCTGAAAACCACCGCGCTGAGAACCACCGCGCTTACCTCTGCGGGATACATAACCTACACTTTTCTCTGTAGACTGTTCATTTTGCTTCTTGACCATCTCAGAGTTCCTAACGCGTTGAACACAGTTCTCGAGTGTCAAGTCAGCCTTTAGCTGTAATTCCAGGGAAAGTTCCTTGTCCAAGATTCCTATGACGAGTCTGTCTCTTATTTCCTCATGTTCGTTGGTGAAGTCACAGGTCTCGGACATCTCCATGAGGGACCTGTAGAAGCTCTCGACGCTCTCACCTGGCTGCTGAACACGCAGGTGAAATTTAGCACGTTCATGGATGACGTTGCGTTTGGGAATGAAGTATCCCTGGAACCGTTGGAGCACGATGTCGAAGTTGTCTGCGTCGGCAACTGGTGGAGGAGCGTTGTCACCGGCTGCCTGTGGGGCAACCGTGTTCAGCTGGAAGCTGCTGTAGATCTTCTCTGCTTCACGTCCCATCGCGTAGATCAAAGAGCTCACCTGGACAGCAGGGGGCTCACGGTCCAGTTTAGTAGCAGTCCTGAACCTGAGAAATCTCTGTTTCCACTCAGGCCATTCACTGGGCTTGTCGAAGGAGAAACTCTCAGGAGGGTTGAACTTAGGCATTTTCAGGCCTAGAAGTAGTCACAATAGTCACACAATGGCTGGGAGCAATCTGGGTAGCAGCAGAAGTGGCACAAAGTTAACAGATCCTAAGTAGGTCAGACAGCTCTTCACCCCACCTCACCTATGGCAAATCAAACCACAGGGAGGAAGAATTGACAGTAGAGGGGTTCACAAACTGTCTTGCAAGGAGTCCCACTCTTCACTAGATTGTACTCACAAAGTCCTCTTCCAAACCAAATTTCTCAGTAAATCCAGCGTTTCAGGAGCAAAATCAATGTTCTCCAGATGCCTGAGATCTTCATGCAGATCCCACTTCTGACACCATGTCACATGTGATCATTTACACAAGAAATCTTGGGATCAAACATGGACAAACATGAAGTCTAACCAGGTAGTAGAAGCCATCTTGTCAATCTGATTTATTCCTAACTCCAGCATAGAAGAGTTCCACTAACAAGGTCTCACCATACAATATATAATATCATGACAATGTGTATATCTGGTACTAACCGTGTTCACAATGTTGGCCTGCCCGTCCTGCCGGACACTCACAGTAGTACTGGTCATTCCAGTCAGGGTGACAGGTACCGCCCTCCGTACAAGGGGAGCTACTGCAGACATCTGCCACGACCTCCTGTCGGATAAACAGGCCTAGGCTAGACATGAGGCATGGTTCTTATATAAATCAGTTAGAAGGGTATACCAAAATAAACGACTGTAAGACGACTTGCAAGTTTATTAAAGCTGTAAACAGTGCTTTAAAGTTGCAGCAACATGCTTATTTCGACCCGTTAATGTCCTCTTCAGGATGATTATTATATGTATGTGACTAGCGAGGTGTAGGCCTACAAGGGGGGGGGGGATTCATTAAAGCTTGGGCTGACTGGGACGTGCACCTGAACGGCGATAAGGGGGTTGTGCTGAAGTCAAGCTCCCTCAGTACAGAAATTCATTTATAGAGGTAGATAAATCTAATTTATGAACGAGAATAAGAATTTAGCATCATGATCGATGTGTTGATAGTAAAATGAAGAACAGATAAAGAGGATCATTATTTTCTAAGTTTAGACAAAGAACTATTGTACATGTACCTGCAATAGCTCGACAAGGTATATAGTAAAATATATTTAGTTCCTAATAAACAAGTTAGCTTTGATTTTCTCTTTGTCTCCATTCTTCTTTCATTCATTCTCATAGTCTATAGTAGAACAAATGATGGTGAGCACAAACTTACTGAGAGGATTTTCTCTATTAGATCCAAGGTGAAACAGTCATAGCATCATTCATATCTCATTAGATGATCAATATATTTCTACTTAATACAGTAACATCATACTTCCCACAAAATCACTAAAATAAATGGTTCCTATTTATATCTGCCACAGAACATGTTTTCATCAAGATCCATAACAGAAGGCTGCAAGGTTCTCTCTGCTCAAAAGGGGGGGGGGAGGGGGCTAGTGGCTCACTATCCCAATACTCTCTGATCATCTGGATGCATGAGTGCCACTCATCTTCATGGAACAGTCTGAGATTACCTCATCAACCAAGAATAGACATTGCCTCCCTTTCTGTACATTACACACAATACCACTAGTTCTCAATGTGCAGTATTCTGACACATCCAGTATTCCCTAAATGCAATGAAACTCACTTTGTACTCTAGTACAATATACGAGAGGGGTACCACTGCAACACATGTCTATAGATGTATCTAGACCACAGGCCGATTCAAAACCCACAGCCACATAAATTTGGATTCAGAGAAACACAATATTGCACCTTAATGCATAGATTCTTACCTGTCTGAAGAAGGCAAAGCAGACCCACAAACACAGGAGTTGAAACATTATAGATGCCGTTGCATTATCATTTACTTGTGCTTGTAATCTATCTTAGACACAATTACACTATTTTGAAGGCTTAATATACATAACAAATGTAAATTGATTGATTGATTGTATTAGGCCTAGTTCAACGTTGCTATGACAATGCAATTAAATATTAAAATTTCCCTAAAATTGTTAATGAGGGCAATAGAAGGCGGATACCTGTGGTTGGGGATGTTGTGAAAGTTATTATTTAGACCCACTGGTTAATTGATAAGCCTTCACGGAAAGCGGGTTGAACTATAGATGTTACCAGCAACAAGCATACGAAGACCTTCCAAGGTTTCAAATTGTGATAGAAGCAAAGGTTTTCAATCATTGATATCATTGGCAAACTCTCTGATGGAGAAACATATTAAGGAACCTTATCATGAGTTTCAGAGATTTTGAAACATTTTTTGTCTTTTAAATTCAGGAACTATCTTTAGAATAATCTTAGAATCTAGCCTTAATTTTATGCAGCTCAGATATGGAGACTAACCTACCTGAAAACCTATTTTCTTTCTCAAAGTCTGATTGATGGAACTATGGACTAATAATTTAGGGATCTTCCCTACATATCTTAGTAGTGAACTATAGTAGGTTAAATATTCATTAAAGTTAAGGTCTTTTTTTAAGTCGGGTGATTGCCTAGGATATTAGCTAGCTCCTATTGCAGTCTTCCTCTTTTTATTGCAGTTGTCCGATACATAATAATAGTTCTGTATCACGTATGACATAACACTCACGTAAAAGGATGTTCTTTTATTATATCTGGTATATGTGTGTACCAGGAGCAAACTTCTAGAATGAACCTTTCCAGGATGTTTAACTCACAACAACTATCAGCGATCTGCCTGAGTGCTGTGTGCATGGCACTTATATACGGATGGAATAACAGTCGTCACTAGACTCCTCCCCCTACTCTTCACCTTTGACAAAGACTAATTACTTTTATCTCTGCTTTACTGTAAATACAAAGATGGCTAAAATTCAAGCACGGACTGACCATGATGGCATCCGCATCAGTACAGTAAATACTAAGATTTAATTCCATAAAACCTGGGAAAGTGCCACAAAAATAACAAAATCTCAGAGAGCATTCAAAATAATATCATGACAATTGTGCCGTCTCTATTGAAGCATGAGCAAACGATAATTATTACCATTTCTCAGAAACTGCTGGTTATAATGGCAATATTTTGCCGCTATTTTGCTACTTTTCCCTCACAAAATTAGATAATGGCTGTGGGTAATTGTAAAGAAATAAGCAAGACTTTTGGAATAGAACTTAGATTGCTGCTCAGCATCCAGATAGCAAATAGAATGTATATGCAATGTGTTGTAAGCATGCCAGGCGGTGAGTGTGAAGGATAGCAAGCAACGACTAGTGGGCCTGAGCGGGTGTTATGAGAATATTAATTAGATGTAGATCATGTCGGCTAATGAGATTTGTATAGTAAAGCAGGTGAAAGAGTGAGGATGAGTCATCACATGGGTCATCACTCTAGCACTGGTAAGGCATTAGGACACTGTAAATTCATTCACCTTAATAAAAGGTTTTAAGAATCTATATCTTATAGCATAAAGGGTTTAATACTATGAGTAGGAAATCTGTAGTGAACTTTTTGATGGAATTAAAGCTTTACTTTAGCCATAAAATTGTTATGATATAAGATATTATCTTTAGGCACTGTGTATGTATGCGAGTAGTGGTCAGTATATAGGGCAAGGCCCCATTGTAATAGAAAGCAGTTGAGAAAGTAGTGGTCAGTACATAGGGCAAGGCCCCATTGTAAGAGATAGCAGTTGAGAACATCTTTCATGGAGTACGGATGGGAGCTTGATACTGAGATAGAACAGCAAGGGTAGGCTTGAATAGGCAAATAGGCCTAATCACTGAACTCTGGATGGAATGTAGTCTGAGGAAATAGGTGGGATTGGCGTCAGCAGAGCATCGAAGTACTTCGGAAAAACGCATAGGTATTAGTACTTCATCGTTCCTGGACCTAATGAGCACAACTAACGGAGTGGTAATATCTAATTAGACTAAGTATGAACTATCCCACTTATGGTCATCATTTCCTATGCTACATCAATTGATTACTTGTTGTAAGAAGATTGTATGTAGCAGGGGTGGATCGGGGGGGGGGTCCTGGGGATCCTGACCCCCCTTTTGGTGGACCCCTATATATTACAAAAAGAGGGGAAATGTCACTCATGTATGTGCGAATGCACACGGTTTTGGTACTTAGCCTTAACACTGACTCCCTCCGTTCGAAAATCCTGTATCTGCCCCTGTGTAGGAAACAACATGGAGCGCCTCATTGTTGTACATTCAGAATATTCCATAGTGCCTCAGACGAACTGGCTATACACGCAACGTCTTGAATGTGACGTCGTTTATACTAGAGACAGTGTGTGTGATGCCTAGCAACAAAGATGGAGTGATGCTGAAAGTGGGATAGTTTACTGGTGCAAACAATAGGTTCTACATGAGGATGCTGCAAAACGAACATACATTACATCTCCCTTTTTTCCTCTAAGAGAAAGGATATATGATCTTGTTACATCTATGACCCAGTAAAGGTCTTACTTTAAAGTTACTTAAAGTCTTTCAAGTGTCTTTCTTCAGCTTCAGATCTTAGGCAAGTTTATATCAACTTCAAGTGTCTCTTTTTTTTTTTAGTCTTTAAGCACTGTCTTTGTTAAAGCATACTTCGACTAGTAATCTTAAGTCATAACCTTTTAAACTATATGTATAGACTCTAAGTCTAAACAGATCTCAAACTTTAAACATAACTTCTAAACAAAGGGAAGTTGTAGAGTAGACTGCTCTAAACTTCATGGAAAGCCAACTGGGATTATTTTGCCCAGGTGTCAGCTTCCATATTTTGGAACTTGATTTATAAGTCCAGCTTCTTTGGTGGGCGCGCCACGCGACCACTTCGTGTTGTTGGGAGTGCAGCGAGACTTTCGCCACAGCTCTTCTTTGGAGTTGGTTTGTAGGATGGCTTCTCTACCCTGCGAGGTATCTCAGCAGGCGTAACAGTTTTCTTTGTCGGACTGACAGCTGGAGTAGGAGTGCCTGGAGTAACATTAGCTTTGCTACTCTGAACAGCGATGGTCGTGTCAGCTCTAGCCTGTGGGGTTGGAGTAGGCGAGCTGTTCGGTGAGGTCTGCGGTGGTCTGTCATGAGCCCGGTAAGTTGACAGATGCAGGTGTTTCCTGTTCCTCCTATATTTCCTCCCGTTATACTCCACAACGTAGGACCTTGGAGCATGATGATGGGAAAGGCGCCATGCGGACTGGATCCCCTTGTACAAGAACCGGTAAGTCTTTGCTTGCCTTCTTGTCGTAGTAATATCGCTGTTTTTCCTTGTCCTTCTCTAAGTCCTTCTTAACTTCCTTAAGGTTGTACGGCCTTGGTTTCAGAAGATCCCTAGCAATTGGGATTTTGTTCCTGGGTCTGCGAGACATGTTAAGCTGTGCTGGTGAGAGGCCCCAGCTTTCCAGCGGTGTGGTGCGATAGTCAAGTAGTGCTAGATGTTTGTCAGCACACTTGGACCAGAGTCTTTTAACAGTCTGTACGGCCCTCTCCGCCTCCCCATTAGACTGCGGGTACTTAGGAGACGATGTATGGTGCTCGATGCCATAATCCTCGCAGAAGTCCGTGAACTCACGAGAGTCATACTGTGGACCGTTATCCGTGCGAAGTTTCTCTGGGATACCGTGGCGACTTATCTGTGCCTTTAGCGCGTCTATGGTGGCTTGACTGGTTAGGTCGGACAGCTTGTCAACCTCGATGTACTTTGAGAAATAGTCTATGGTGACGATGTAATGCTCCTTTTCCCATTCCATAATGTCTGATGTGATCTCTGACCATGGGAACTTGGGTGTCTTGGTTGGGCGAAGCGTTTCCTTCGGTAGAGCATTCTGGTAAGCATTACATGCAGCACAGTCACTTACTTGGTCTTCGATCTGTTGGTTCATGCCTGGCCAGTATAGGGCTTCCCGTGCTCTCTGTTTGCACTTAGAGATGCCTAGATGGGACTCATGTACTTGTGACAACATATTTGAACGCATGCTCGGTGGCACTACGATCCTCTGTGCCCGGTAGACTATCCCGTCGTATACCGATAGTTCATCACGTATCACCCAATACTCTCTGATGACGTGTGGAACTTCCTGTTTCGTATCTGGCCAACCTTTGAGGATCATAACATAGAGTTCATTGAGTTCTTTGGCGGTGAGTTCCTGGAACTGCTTGTATCGCTGAGGTATTACAGATACGTGGTCCACCATGTTGATCGTCACAGGCTCAATGTCAGGGACTGCTTCCGATAGGTTTGCACGGCTGAGTGCGTCACCAATGACAACCTCTTTTCCAGGTTTGTATTCGAGGGTGATGTCATACGGCTGTAGTTTAAGAAGCATGCTTTGCAGTCTCATTGGAGCTGACAGCAACGGCTTTTTGAAGATGGCCTGCAACGGCTTGTGGTCACTCTCCACAAGTATTTCTCTGCCAAATATATAGTGATGGAATTTGTGACAGCAGTGGACTACGGCCAGCATTTCCTTCTCAATTTGAGCGTAGTTTTTCTCTGTGTTGGTGAGTGCTCTCGACGTGTACGCTACAGGCTGTCCTTCCTGTAACAGGACCCCTCCTAACGCGAAGCTGCTCGCATCGCACTGTATGCGAAGTTCCTTCTCTGGGTTATAAAACGTCAGCACTGGTGCCTTGCAACACAGGCTTTTCAGTTTGTTGAAGCTCTCCTGTTGGGGCTTGTCCCAGTGGAAATCTGTGTCTTTCCTGGTGACTTCCCGCAGGGGTTCATCTATCGCGCTCAGATCCGGGATGAACTTGGCAAGGTACTGGATGAATCCCAGAAAACGCCTCACGTCTTCCTTGCTATTCGGGGTGGGCATATCTTGTACCGCTCTCACCTTGTCTGGATCTGGCTTCAGTCCTTCTCCTGTGATCAAGTGCCCGACATATTTCACGCTCGGCTTCTTGATGTGACATTTGTCAAAGTTGAGCTTCAGGTTCCATTCCTTTACTCTTGCCACTACTTTCTTTAGGATCCTGTCATGTTCTGCAGGTGTCTCCGCTGCAATGAGGATGCTGCTATCACTGCCCTCACCCCTTGTATGCCTTCGAGCATAGTGTCCATGATCCTTTGGTAGATCTCAGGGGCGGACTTGATACCAAAGGGCAATCGGAGCCAACAGTATCTTCCGACTGGAGTGTTGAATGTGGTCAACAGGCTCGACTCGTAATCCAACTTTATCTGCAGGAATCCTGACTTAGCGTCCATGACAGTGAAAACCTTGGCTCTCGGCATGGAGGCAACAATCTCTTCGATCGTTGGGATTGGGTACCTTTCCCTCCGTATGGCCTTGTTTAGATCCTTTGGATCAATACAGATGCGCACCTTGTTGTTTTTAACGACAACAACCATAGAACTGACCCAGTCTGTTGGTTCTGTGACCTTTACGATGTGTCCCTCACTCTCCATCTCCTGTAGTTTGCTCATAACTTTTGGTAGAATGGCTTGAGGTTGGCGTCTTGGTCCATGTACCACGGGTTTGACTGAAGGGTTGATCTTGAGCGAGTAAATCCCTGGTAGGGTAGCGGTTGTCTGCTTCAGCTCAGGGTACTTGTCGATCTCTTCCACCTTGTGGATCCTGGCTATCAGGCCTAGCTTTGTACTGGCTTCTCCTGATAGAAGTGGCCTCTGATTGTCTTTGATAATGTAGAACTGAATATCTGCTGTGCGTTCCTTGTATGTGACTTGTATAATCGCTGTTCCCACGACTTCAATCACGTGTTTTGTGTAGAACCGGAACTGCTTGTTTGTCTTTACAATTTTATTTTCCATATTCAGGGTCTTGAACAACTCCTATGACAAAAGGCATTGGACAGCTCCCGTGTCAATCTGTACTTTGGTCGCCTGTCCGTCGATCCCGACAGTTTTCCACCACTCTTCGGGGCCTCCTCCATCGCTCACTGTGTGAATAAGATGGGCATATTCCTCCGAAGAATCGTCACTATCACTGTCCATTTCTTCAACGATATGCGTATGCGGTTGGCTCTGACAAACCCGAGCAAAGTGATGACGCCCTTTACACTTACTACACTTCTTACCCCTTGCTGGGCAATTGGCTTTTGAGTGATCATTCGCGTATCCGCAACGAGAACACATCTCTGGCTTTTCGCTGCTTGCTTGCTTTTGGAATTGTCCTTTCTTTTTGGTGGTTTTCTTGTCTGGTTTGTATTGGCCTTTGTCTTTCTTCTGCTGCTTGTTCCACTTTATAGCATGAACCTTGGAGTCTTCTTCCCCTGCTATGGCTTTCAGACTTTCTTGTGAAAGCTCATAGTTTTGCCCTATGTTGATGGCTTGGTCCAGTGTCAGGTCATCTCCTTTCTCCAAGCACTTTTCACGAACTGTTGGGTGTAGTGCCCTTAGAACGATAGCATCTCTGACCATGCGGTCCTCGAGAGCTTCATAGCCACAGTCCTTGACAAGCAGCCTCAGCGATGTAACAAAGTTGTCAAACCTCTGGCTCGACTCCTGCTTTCTTCGGTTAAAGGTGACCGTCGCACGTATACAATTTCGCTTGGGTGCCACATAAGCACCGTACTTATTGTACACCCCTTCGAGAGTGTCATTCTCTGCTGGGACACGGTTCGCTCTTTCCCTGGTCGCGGGTGCCCACGTGAAGGTGCTATAGATTTCCCTGCCTTTGTCGCCGATGTACGTCATCAGGTAATTCACCTTTTCGACTTGGGATTTGCTTGCCAGCGGGCCTTTAAATGTGAACTCGCAGTGTTGTTTGAACCGCTTCCACTCTTTATCAAGGTCTGCCGCCTTCCAGTTCATGCTTGGTTTTTCATGACTACTACCTTCCGCCATTTTGTTTCAATTCGCGTTGAGAATAGACTAAGAGAGTTTATTTTGTGTCTCACACGCGTAAACACTTTAGTTTAGTAGTTCTTGAGCCTTTGAGTAGTTAACTATAATGTCACTTTGATGTGTAGTGGTTTCCACTTTAACTCACAAAATGTCACTTTTTGTTTTAAAACTGGGGCTCCTACTTCCTAAATGTATGTCAAAAGTCTTTATTTGGGCTGTTGACTTTTATGACATATCCCCTTCATGAGTCTCTGACTTCCTTATGCATCACTTTTGAGAATGTGGGGCAATAACTGGGTCACACAGAAGTAGGTCACCTGGCATGGGCCTTCAAAACTTGATCACAGCTAATCAAATCTTCTGAATTACATCATAAAATACAGTTCATTTGATGCTTTGGGACCTTAGTCAAACCCTTACCACCTTGGCATTTCCTTAATTTGCTCCTTTCTCCTGTGTTTTGCCTAAGTTTTCCACTTCTGGCACCATGTGATGACTAGCAACAAAGATGGAGTGATGCTGAAAGTGGGTTAGTTTACTGGTGTCAACAATAGGCTCTACATGAGGATGCTGCAAAACGAACATACATTACAGTGTGTACATGATGTCACCTGTATATGACAAACTATACATGCAACAACAATCAAACCATATATAAATTTGCATTTCTGTATACTACTAGCTTGCCACTTTTTTTTAATCTACTATACATGCCTGAATGCCTACTTACATATATACACATCCCTGAACATCGATGTAATAAATTGGAATCCAAAGATGATATCATTAGTACTGGTACATAATCAGCATATACTAATCTTTGAATTCCAATTTAACTGTACCATTCTCATAAATATTTAAATCCCCATTAAATGATACTTTTCTTATGAATTATGACATTACATAATAATGTGTGTATATGCATTATTATTTAGAAGTATTTTTAATTCATATAAAACCTTTTTGTGTACATTAAAGAATAATGTATAGTATATGACAATGCTGAAATAGGAAAAAAAATCCTTGCCCGATTTCGTTCATATTACTTCACATATAATTTACGTGCCAGACTCCAAATTGCCATTTGCTTATACTACTGACATGTCCATTACTGTTGTTGTTCTGATGCCTCCCAGCGTCTTAGTGGTAGGCAGAAGCAGGAGGCCCCTCTCTTTGTATATAGAAGATTCCCCCTCTTTTAAATGTAATATCCCTACCTGAATCTCTAAAAGAAAATCATTAGGACTAAAAGGTAAGCTATACCTACAGATGCTAGACTGTATTTTCAAAATTCCTAATATATTTTATGTAATTATGATTACAAAACTACATACTCACACCATACACCAATTACCCATAGGGTGCCCACCAGACAACTGGTATCTGTGGACAGCCGAGGGGAAAGGGTACTCCGTGCGGGATTTGATATTATATTGATGTTGTAGAGCATGTACTTAGCTTTCAAATGATATCAAGCATGTCAAAATCCGACCATTATTAAGGAAGTTATGGTTCCTTAAACCTGACCATGTCAGAATAGCGGAAAATGAGGAAAATCTTAATTTCCTTGTATTTATTGAGATTTTGCATAAATTATCATAATTATGCATAAATATTAAAAAACACTATTTTATTCATTATTTTTCAACCAGAAATGATAAATGTATTCTGTTTTCAATGAAGAGACCAGAAAATGATACTTTCTCATAGTTAATAAAATTTTATCAAAATCTCATGAATTATAGTTTCCATGGCAACCAAATAGAATGAATTCAGTGAATAACCCGTATTAAAACATTCCATTGACATTCCAAATAAGGGAAGATTCCTTCCTGATGGAATGTTTTAGATATGGGAAATGAATTCTATGCAAAAAGTTGATTTAAGAGTAAATTATCACTATTTTTCATAAATCTACTCATATCTCCTTAAATATTAGGTTTAGGACAGCAAATATAAAAACCTCGGAGTACCCTTTCCCCTCGGCTGTCCACAATTCTGTCAGTGGGGGTGTCGCATGGCACCCTGCAGTTGGACTCCAGTGAGGCACACTATACAATGTCAAATTCACACTCTTTATTTAACCAATTTAAGAAGAAAAATAATTATTGACTCATGAAAATATTCCAGAATAGAACTGATAAATTAATCATGTATTTAAGGGTAACTGATGCCTGTAAATTTTGCTTTTTGGAGCTAACCAATCTGAGAAAATGAAACAAGCTACTTGCCCTTGGTGTAACATAAATATGGTAAGTCAGTAACCTGTATTTGGCATGATGGCGTTTGAGTATAAACGCAGGTGTGCGCGCCCCTCCCTTTTTCCGGAAAATCTACCGTTTTTAATGTTAAATTCGGGCAAAAAGTCATGAAGGAATTTTTTTTAAAATAGCGCCCCCTCCCCCCTTTTCAAAATCCTAGATCCGCCAGAGAGAACCACACACAGACATCTAGTAGTTTGTGAATTTCACCCAATTTTTACAGATTTCAAATTATACATATTATAATAAAATCAAGTCACGCTACGTTGTTGCGCACATGGTGGAACCTATTGAAATGACGCGCCCATATAGGCAGTGCAATTTACACGACAGTACCAAATTCATATATCTCTGTGTACTAACACATCGAGCGCATAGTCGAGTTTATCGTGAAACTATTCTTGCGGATGTTGCGCGGACGGGGTAAATGTAGGCATTTCAAATTCTCATTTCTATATACTACTTATACCTTTATGAAATTGTCGTGCATAAGAATTAAATCAATTCACGTGATATTGTCAAGTAAATAATGGAGCCTATTGAGGCTGCAAAGTGATGGTACCGTTGTATTAATGCTAATCTTCACACCAATTCGTTAAAGCAGAGTTCCCATGGCTTTCTCCCAAAACCAAGCTAATAAGCCCATCCCAGTTTACAGCAACATTAAAGTTTACCATGAAATAATATAATTTCCAAATTTCATCCGTGTTTATTCCATGAAACTAGTTGCATAATGCAAAATTGACCAATTGGTTGATGAATTGCTTCTAAAATGTGTAAAATACAGCTTTATATATATTGGCCTTTTCCCCACAGGAACCAATGTGAAAGCCTGTCAGCCCAACCTATAATGTCCGACCCTATTTTGCCCTGAAATACAGCATTTTTATTGGCTGGCTAACCTGCAAATCTGCCAATTGGTAAAATTTAAGAATTCATGTTTTGTTAGTACTTGGGGATATAGAAAAATATAACTCTTGCTCATTTTCAGTAGCCCCAACTGTAGGAGACAAGAGTTGACTTACATGGTAATTTGTCTAACCCTTGTTCAGCCCTAGGACATACTCAATTTGGGATGGGCTTATTGCTCAACCTGGGATGTAATTCAGGACCAAAGAAAAATATCAGAGTGCATAATATCTTTCAGTACATATATCCTAGAATGTTTTCAGGGGCAGACCCAGGATTTTCAAAAAGGAGGGGCGTGCTATAGGTCTAGCAGAATTTATCAGATATGCCCTCTGGGCGCAGGAATTTTACATTAAAAGATTTAATATCTGGGCAAAAAAGAAAGGAGCGTCGTGCACTCCGCATGCCGAGTCATTGCCCCCCCCCCCCCCCCCCCCCGCCGAAACCTGCGGCTAGTTGTAAAAACTTCGCTAGTGGCTGATAGAGGGTTACACACCCCCACCTATTTTTGGACAAATATTGATAGTTATTGTCAAAAACAAGAACGATATTGGTATTTTACTACAGGGGAGCGCTGTGGGTGGGGAAACATATTATAGATTGACAAGTCGAAGATGATATGAACATGTAGTGTATATTGAAGTTACTAGGAATTTCGGTCGTATTTACTATTGAAGTGACGTTATTGATTTTTCCCATTTAAAGTGACAATGAAAACATTGAATTTTAAATCAAACGAGGAGGGTTATGGGGGCCTTTTTTTTTTCCAACACCAGATTTTTGTGACTCTTCACTCATGGATTTGGAAAGGCAATTTTCCCCAACTTCTTTTTAAAATTCCCCTTTTCCTGACCAAATCTAAAATTCCCACTTTTCAGACCAATTAATCATTAAGTAACATGACTTGGTTTTCAAAGAAAAAATAGGCAAAACAATTAAGTTATCTCATTACTAGCTTACGCTTTTATTGTCCATTACAAAATAAAATGTCTGACGTCATGTGGAGTTCGTCAGGGGTCTATGTTAATGCATATATAAGCACATTAAATAACTAATCTTTTCCATTTGTACAAAAAACTAGCACGTCTGTAGCTGAGAATCCTTACATTTCCGTTGCTTCATATCTGATCACACTAAATGCATTTTCCATAACGTAAGAAAAATTACCACTTTCAATTTCCCAGTCATACTTTTTGAACATATTTGCAGGCTAAAATCAGTGCCGTCTTTTCCAGTCATTTTGATGTGGACCATTTTCAACAAACATTGTCTCTTTAATATACGTGTGATTTGGTATGATATTTGAAGACGTGGAAGTCGTATTTCATGTTTTCATATTGCCATAATTAGCTGGTTTTCGTGCCATTTACCCTCCCTTAAAGTCTATGTGGATGCGGTCGTTTCCAGTTCAGATGCTGGTGTGTCGGTTTCTTCGTCATTGTAGATATTCTCAGCCTGAAAACAAGATTATTATGCATTATTAGAAATATTTTTGTGTCTACAACAGTTTTGATTTTTTCAAATAATTTTTTGAAAGATTTCTAGGTTTAATACTTTGGACGAACAATAATTAATTTTACAATTGATGTCTTTCTTTTGTTGACAATCTTGAATCATTGATCTATAGTGGTAGTTTAGCAGGCACAGCCCAGAATCTGGGCCTCCCACATGCAAGGCGAGGACTCTACCCACTTTACTATCCCGCCCCCCTTTGAATCATGAAGGAGGGTCAACAGTAAGATACATTTGGCTAAGTTCCGACTGTAAGCATAATGTCTTTGTTAGACCTTTAATCTAATAGGCTCACACTTACCATTTGCCATACTTGCATGATGTTGTCTTCAGATACAGAACAGATTACCCACGGTTCGTTCGGGTTCCATGAGAAGTCAGAGATCTTTGCTGTGTGACCTCCGTGTATGAACTGTAGAGACAATACAAGTTAAGTAAGTTCAATACCCACAATATATTTTACTTTGGTAAGCTGTGCTACAAGAAGCTAAATAGCAATAGTTTTTTTTAGTGATCTTCAAAAATAAATATATCTAAAGACTTCACAGGTTTATATAATTCATGCTGAAATTCAAAACGGCTTTCTCAAGACTTGTGTGGCGTTTTGCAAACAGGAAAACCTGTATTGGAATGAGATATGGAAGTACCGCAGTTTGCCTTAAGGAATTGAGAAACACTCACCAGTAGCTCGGGCGGGCCGTCTTCAGCGTCCTCTGCAGACTGCTCCTCGCCAATTTTACTGTGGGCATAAACAGAAAATCATCAATTAACCAGTTCAAACAAGGCCTCTTACTCAAACTGTTAAAGGGAGGCAAAACCAATAAATTCAATGAAATTTTCCAAACTCAAATAATTATAGAAATCCATTGCTTGGCCCTATTTCTGGCCCATGTTAAAATCTAAACCATGAGATATGGTAAAAAATCATCAAAAACATGTTTTTCTTGCTCAAATCAATTAATGTGGATCCGCAAAAATGGGGTTTGTTTAAAAAAAAATTACCATCTCTTGTGGCATTCTACTTCAGTTTGAGCTTGTTTTCACAGCTAATACTTTACCGATGACCTTAGCTGGTCTCATCAAACATATTTCTATACTTATCTGAGTTTTTAAAATTTTGTCAATTTTTTTGGTTTTGGCTCCCTTTAACCCCTAAAGAAAAACTTCAAAATGCTTCACAAACTGGTGAACTATTCATGTAAGAATAGACCCATGCAAAAGTTTGGGTCAACCATGAAAAAACATCTCAATGCCTTTGCTATTCAACCATTGAAGGGTTGTAATATTCTATTACTACCGACTTATTTCAATCTGTGAGAAGTCTTCATCGTTCATGTTTAACTATTACCTGAAACTGCATGATAAGTAGTATTTCAGTACGTGTCTATACATTAAGTAATCGCATACGCCGACATTCATATACTCTCTATAGTATGCCAAAGTATACAAGAAAACGAAGTCTTTGTATTTCCTTCTATACTCAGAGATAACCTTACTTAACCAAACCGATAATATAACTGCTAATCTCACCTGAGATCCCACACGTGGAGTCGTCGGTCTGTTCCACTCGAGGCAAGAATTGTCTCGTTGTGAGGAGACCATTGCACCTGGAAAAAGATTGACAGGAATAAGAGACATTCACAACATTCCATGTAACTACACTGAATGACAAATTGTCCTTGAAATCTTTTAGGTTAGCAAACCGGAGTATCATTCATTTCCTTAAGTTGGAAGTAATTAGTAAATTTCACCGGCATGCCGCACTCCATCCCCTCTCCATTTTTGGATGTTTTTTCCCTCTTTGATAGAGGGCATAATTACAATTTCGGCAAGAATATCAAAGTTTAGCGACTAGGAACCTCCTTACCTGGAAGATTTCATCCTTGTGCGATTCAAACGAGTGCAACTTCAGTTTAAGGTTCCTCAAATCCCAGAGAGCTACAGTCTGAAAAGGCAAGATGCAGTATTTAGAGAACAGACACCAGCGTACAAGGGAGAACTGATGGGCGATGAAATGTAAAATGTTACAAACAGGGTACCAACCCAAATTCCATTATCAAATTCCCTGTGTTTTCCCCGAGATTTCCCTGTTCTGTGGCAATATTTCCCTGTCATATCCAGCCAGTTGTTCAAATTTAAAAGCCTCTGTGTGCAAATTTGTTTTGGATAACCAAACAACAAAAAGCAGAGATGCCACTCTTCAAACATGAAAAATACGAACACGGTGAAACCACATTTCTGTATTCCATTACGGAAACAGAAAAGAAGCATATTCTTCAGTATTAAATCTCTGATACTGAAACAAATAAGTACATGAAATATAGTTTATATTAACCCTGTGGTACATGGAATCAAATACAAAAATCATTTTCTTCTCAAATTTAGGGGCTTTTTAAAATGCTGCTAAAGCAAAAAATGTGGAAATCTGTATTTAGACGGAAAAGTGGCATCTCTGAAAAAGTCGAATCCCTAATATCTTGACAATCAGGAATTTCAGAACCTGGCCAAATGAAATTCCCTTGGTTTTGGCAAAATTTGAAAATTGGTGCTTTCATTGTCATGGATTTTATTTTGCCGTTTTCCCTGTGCGGTTGGTACCCTGTACAAGAAAAACCCAACCTCTCAGTACACACTAAGTTTTCAGTGAATTATCTGCAAACGTCTTACAATTACTGTTTCTTTCTCCTTTACATTTGAACTGAAACAAATGAAGCATTAATTAAAAGCATATTGCCTTTGTTTGACTAATACATCGTCAAAGTATATTAAATGATTACCTTGTCAGCTGAACCAGTTGCAAGGATGAATTCACTGTATGGGTTAAATGAGAGGCAGTTAACCTCCGCTGTGTGGGCATCGACTGTGTGGGAAGGTTTACTTGTGTTACTTGACCGTGTGTCCCAGCTGAAAGAGGAGTATGAAGAATCAAATTAGTTGGCTCACAGCTCAAATGATAAATTTTTGCTTTGTCAAACATTAACCTTTTACATCATTTTTCATTACGCAGAAATGATCTCGTTTACTTCTGAAAATTATTCTCGTTTACGTCGTTGGATGTCACAAGTGAATTTAAGTCTTAATTTTGCATCTCAGAATGAGAGCATAATGATGAAAGTGGCGTCAATGAGACAAGGTTGCATAAATACGGGTGATATGAGATGTCTCAGGAACGAAATGTTAGGTTACCAAATTTGTCAAGTGACTTAATAACATTCATAGAATTCTTACATCATGAGTTTTTGGTCGTCGGCGACAGAGCCAAAGAGGCTTTCGTGTAATAAGTGCCAGGAGACGTCCTCGACGACGGAGGTGTGTCCGGTGAAGATGGTGTGGGCGTCGATGACCCGCCCCTCCTTGGGCGTCGTGTTGATGTCCCACAGACAGATGGTGTGGTCGTCGGACGCGCTCAGCAGGTGCCCATTCAGGTTGGGGTTCCACGACAAACCGTATCTGAAGACCAAAAACAACACAATTCTCAGATAGGATCAGAGGGACCAACACAAAAACACCATACATGATACATATCTGCCCAGTTTTATTTTACCAACAAGTAAAAATCTGCGTTAACATAATCTCTCGCATTTTACTAACAGGAGGGACTACACCTCTTATACTTGTTTTGGTATTGTATAAACTGCACGTTAATTATCGACAATATGTTCGTTTCACTTACCCCTCTTTCTGGTGACCTTTCAGTCTCAGCTCTGGTTGACATTCTCCGCTGGGATCTGAATCAATTAGGATACAATTTATAACAAAATATATGAAAACTCTGTTGTATCTTAAAACTAACTTAGTATGTACAATATTAGGAATTCATGTTAAAGCACTCAAGGGTTGCTTGGATTACTGATAAAAACCTAGCGAATTGTGTTGATTTTGATTAAGCAAATTATGTTGATTTTAATTAAACGATAGTTCTCCGCAACATATTGTTTTCCTTCAGCTATCTCTAAATACGTGAGGACGTTCTTTAGGTAGAGGACTGACCTGGTTTTGATGGGTGTTTTGTGTAGTCGAAGACGAGCACGTCACTGGACGGGGTCTTGGTGGCGATGACGCAGGGGTTCTGGGGCATGAAGCGGGCACGGTTCACCTCACCCTCATGGTTAATTTTTATTTCTATTTCTATTTTACCACTTACCGAACCAAATCCTCCGAACTCTGGAAGGTTAATCACCAAATGAAAAGGTTATAGGCTTCAACCTTGGTTTCAATCTCACAAAGTTTTCTTTTGTGATAAGATCACTATTTCTTCCTTGTGACAAGGTTTGAAAGTTAACATCGATTTGTATTACAACTGTTTCAATTCACATAGGTCCTTTAGTTGCCATGAATCAAGTTTGGTTACCGACATTTCTAATTCAAATGATTACGGAAATTCGGGAATGTTAGTGTCACCTGTACAACGGAGAACATTTCCCAGTTATCCCAAAACTAATACATTTACCTGTTGTCGGTTAACAAATCATTAATGCGTAATGGTATCAGGAGGGATCATTTTCCTACATCATACAATGTCTTGAGAGACTAATTGAAGCATTTTAAACAGGATGTGCGTTATTAGATTTTGACGATTAAGTCCTATACGAGGGAAAGTCAGTTTGGGTCTGACACTTTCCTGCAGACAAACTAAAGATTTGAGTGCATATCATATTATATCAGAATGATGTACCGCCCCAAAACTAGTAAAGTAAGAATTTAGAACGCCCAGAAGAGCCCATGTGCTGGTAGGGCACCGGATAATGACGGGGGTAAAGAAGGCAATAATTCAGTACAAACAACAATTCTACTTGGGTTCGTCTTAGCTTTAGAAGTATAGGCCTACAGACGACAGCTAAACAATGCTTAAATTACTTCTGTTAATTCTGGTTGGTTGGTTGGTTATTGGGGTTTTACACCGTAGCAACATCTAAGGTCATATCACAGTGAGAACAAGGTTTTGACAATTCTGTCGTTTGATGATCAAATCTATGGAATGAAAGAATCTATGAGAAGATAGAGACCATACCCCTACACATTTACCAAGGCAGGTGTTCTTTAAATCATAATGTGCATGGTCCCATAGACAGGGCGCTGTTAATTCTGGTATACTATAGTGTATCACAGTATGAATGTCAGCTACAATTTAAAATGCTTGCTTTAATGTATATCTAATTGACATTTTATTTTCAAATATATGAAATGTTATGTCTCTACCCTTGTTGTGAAGCTGGGTACTTGATCATTCTTCCAGATTAGTGTCCCGTTAGACTTACCAGTCAGTAGGATTAATTTATGTGAACAATAGGGATTTGAATACTCCTTGAATTTGGGTTACTTCAAAAACGTCCAAAAAGTTAATTCCAACATAGCTGTCCAACCTATTCCAAAAATGGTAGGTCTGAGAAAAACACTCCCATATGGAAGCACATGTGTGGTCCTCTCCCTAATTGAACACGACTTTTTCCGGAAGATTTTTCAATGCTCAGTTTTACCGAAAGAAAATTTTTCTCTTAGATTGGTGCCGGGTTCCAAAATGCTAGACTAACTAGACACAATTTGACGACGCTACATTTTATAACTGGGTCATACCTGAACCTTTGGTCGTCTACACCCCACGGTATGCCGCCTAGGAATCTTCACCTCGAGCCCTGCCTCAAACCCGCATTTGACTTTCACTAATATAGGGTCTGCCACTTAGTTATCACCAAAACATCGGGTTTAAAAAAAAGACTGAATATATAGGAAAAATATAGAATTGTATTGGGGATGGCGAGAAATCCAGGTTTTGTTTGTTGGGGTAGTCCGGTCAACCACATAGGGTTATTTCCAAAATCAGGGAACAATTTAATCAGATAACTGGTGTTGCATCAAAAGTAAAAGCTAACATGGGATTTTATATGAAAATCTGTTCTAAAGATGCTTTTTGATCGGAAATGAAAGTTTTATTCGAGTGATATGAAAAAAGGAAAATAAATATTTAGAAAAAAGCTCATGATGTGCAACAGGCGCTGTTTTTTCTCTTCAGTGTTATGCACTTCCTTTTGAAATATTTTGTAAGAATATAGGGTGATACAGGGCGAGCAAAAAAAAAAAGAAGCTTTTATTGGGGGGGGTGGGGGGGGGGGGGGGGTGGGGGTGGGTTCTTAAACTTACTTGGTACACAAATACACTAACCATCTGTAGGCAGGGTCCCAACGCAACTTTCCAGAGTTTACCTTGAGATTTCCCTGTTCTGCAGCAATTTTTTTGATCTTCAGAATCAGGAATTTCATATCCTGGCCCTGTGTTTTGACAAAATTTGCAAATTCCCTGTTTTCCTTATCAAAGATTTTTTTGGGGCCTTTTTTTCCTGTGCTGTTGGGACCATGTGTAGCAGTAGGACACAACCTGCAAAGGTACACCCAACTTCACTTGCACGGGGAGAACATTCGTTATTCCTGAAATATTGTGTAAGAGCTTAAAGGAGAAACAATTGATGATTCTCACCGCCTTTGTCACTATCATAGTGAGAAGCGTCAATCTGTGCGTTATCATTAGGCAGTTGTACACTTGCAATCAACAAGTGGTTCTGTTCATCGGACCTGCAAAACAGAAGCAGAAATCCAGGGATCCTCTCCAAACACCAATGCCAGATTATCTTTACAAAGTTTGTATCCGCTAATTTTCTTTTTCTTTTATCAATTTTCATTTTGGTTCCATGTACAGAGAAAAAATATTGGTTGCCGTAAAATATTTTTGTGGGTTAAAAACCAAAGAAAACAAAAAAAGATTTAACAGAAGTAAGCCAGAGAAGGCATCCAAACCAAACTGACTTGAAAGTCGATATTGTTAGAGCTAAAACAGAAGACGGAACTTTGTTGATCAACCTACATTGGCCTATTGAAAAGAGGATCCCTTCGGTTTTTGAATTCTTTGTTCGACAGGACAGGCAGGACTATCGAAATCAGGAAGTGTCATGCTACAACTTGGCATATGTTTGGAGCCTTCTCGCCTTTAATTAGTACAAATTCAAAAGAACAAGGAAGAAAACATTAATCAGTGCGAAGTTGAATCAAAAAGTTCATGATGAGCGTGTTTTAAAGTCAATTATTACGTCCAATTAATGTAGCATCTTACTTTACCACCAAGCATTAACCATTAAGCTTCCATTGACTGTTAATATTAAGCAAATATTTATTAGATAAAATAAGCTGCAAAGCGACTTAAAAAGTAGAGTGTAACTTACGTATGGGTGCCGAGGATGAGTCTGTGTATGGAGTAGTCTTTGCCCTCTGGTCTGGTGACGTCTGGTAACCACTGCGCCGTCAGACTTGGCCACTCCAGGGCATGGGTCATGACCAGGTCGTACAAGAAGGGGGTGTTCTTCTTCCATATTTTGTATTCTTCGTTTATAACACGTTCTTCGACTGCGTCGTCGAAGCCGGAGCTTGACACTGAGAATGAAAAGAACAGATTGTTTTGTATGATGACGTATCCCTCCACGTCTGATTCATTAAACGGTTTACCCTGCCCCAACGACATAATTCTTTTGCCTGGCAAAAATGTTTAAAAGGCGAGTGTTTAGTGTACTTTAAGCCAAGCTCTCGTCCGTGAGGACGTCGTGGTTTATACAATAGTGGGGCCGAATTCGGGACGTGACCTACGACGTTGTTGGGTGACGTTCTGAAAGTGCAAAAAGTCACACCAGCTCTGCTCTAGTCAGGCTAACTTTGGTGTACGTTAACTTGACATCGCAGGGACAACATCGTTGCTTTTAACTTAAAAGTTATTGCTAGAAATGAACATCTAACCCCCTCACTACCGCGTGGATTTCGCGACGTGACCAATACGTCGCCAGATTACGTTCTGACGTCGCAATACACGTCGCCAGCTACGACGTCGCTAGGCTTAGGGGTGGAGACCTTAAAGGGGCATTCTCGTCCATAAGTTGCTAAGCTTACGTCCGCCGACATAAGCCTAACGACGCAA
Source organism: Lepidonotus clava (assembly GCA_936440205.1). Classification (NCBI taxonomy): domain Eukaryota; kingdom Metazoa; phylum Annelida; class Polychaeta; order Phyllodocida; family Polynoidae; genus Lepidonotus; species Lepidonotus clava. The sequence goes on along the minus strand of OW387136.1, from coordinate 18,373,808 downwards.
CGGCCGGAAACGTATTTTGCACTTTTGGACCATAATCCTGCAACGTTATTGGTCATGTCACGAAATTGGCGCGGCCGTCGGGGGGTTACAACGTAGCAAAACACATCCGCCTCACAGACAAGCACGTCCCTTTAACCTTCACAACAGACGGACGATACACTGGCTTCAAGGTGTATTCAGGAATTTTTCAGCTATTTCAACAGTTTTGGGCTTTACAAAGTACTATGATCAAATATATGGGGGTGGAAACGACGGCAAGGCCAGGTGGTCTAGCAGTTAGCTATGGGGAAAAAAAGCCGGCTGGCTGCGTGCAATACCGACACGCTAACCACTAGACCACCCTGCCCTCCTCGTGGCTACATTAAAATAATATCCAAACTTCATCAGAACTAAATTGAAAGGATGATATGTAACTTTCTCCACCTATGATTGTGCTAGGTCGTACTGACTCTGACTTGAATTTAACTCTGCGACAAAATGTAACAGTTGAACACAGCGAAAAAAATATTCTACTGAGGCAGTTAGACACTTAATAGTAGTGCAATCCCTCTTTTTTTTTTTAGCAGGGCTTAACATTAAGGTTTTTGGCCTAGCTGCCCGTCGGGCAGCTGTGGGTGCAATTTTACCTGCCCGACTTTAGAATGTACCTGCCCAGCTTTACTAGATTATTAATACATGCCAAAAATTGTACCTGCCCAAAGGGCAGGTGAGTCTCAACATTTACCTGCCCCACCTCAACTTTTACCTGCCCCGGGCAGGCGGGCAATGCTTAATGTTGAGCCCTGTTTAGTGTCGCCCAAGACCACCTGGGCAGTGTTGGGCATCAACCTGGACCAGAACACGCTATTCAAGATCAAAATTGCTTATGGCGCCGAACCAAATCATTACACATGTTCTGACATATAGAGATCTATTAGCAATATCTTTTAGTTGAAAGCTCAACTCGTCCATATGACTAGCTACCCCTCAAACCACATGGTGACACTAGCAATTCGATGTTGAGGTCAAAACCTGGTAATGCAGGCTTCAACATTAAGTTAAGAAATATGGCAGAATAATCTTCCAAAGCAATACACCCTATATTGAAAAGCTTCTTAACGTTAGATCTAAATCAATAATTAATCCTAAGTAACTAACGTGAATCAAAGCCAATGTCTTCCAACGTTATTTGGCAGTCAGTTTGAGTTAGACATAAAAGTTTGGTGTCACCAGATAGCGTTAATAACAGTTATCATTAAGTGAACTTTTAGTCTTGGAGGTAGAAAAAAATAATCTTCTCTGCCCCTCACTCTTGTCCTTAGTCCCGAGAACGACTGTCGTTCCCACCTGACATTCGGAGTGAACTCAATTTCTTCAATGGCCACTTTACAACCACCAATAAAACGTTCTTAGACTATCTACCCCTCAACTTCTGACTTGGAGCAATAACACAATTATCTTGTAAATCTAATACCTGGACTTGTCACTTGGTAGTAAAATGCTTTGGTCTTGAAAGCTAACTCAGCCCTTCTCTTTGGGTATCTTCTTCATTTCTTGGATTCTGGCAGCCATCTTCCATGTTGGTTTCCCATAGTGCAAACTTATGCCACCAGCAACTAGCTAAACTAAAGAGGGACCCCCTATGATTTTGAAAATTGCTTGACAAGGATGTTTGAAGCTAGGCCTATTCAAAAACAATAAATCTGATCCAAGCAACTATTCAAGATTGAAGATATATATTTATTAAGAAATCCTGAAGATTTGGAGTATAACTAAGCAGTAGTTTTGGAAAAAAGTCTACTCAACAAAATGGTCCAATGTAGTTGAATAGAAACTCACTGACACTGACTGTAGACTAGTGTACGGAGGTCAGGGCTGTTCTCGGACTATCTTGTCCTTAGGGTTAGGGTTAGATCGAACTCAGCAGGGTTTGACAAACCAATTTGGAACTACTGTTACCTGCCTTGGTTGCCCACTGCCAGTGGCACTGGGCAACTTGACTGTTTGCCCACTGGGCAACTTAGGTATTCATTTCAGTTGCCCAGTGAGTATGACTTTTTGGTGGTCCCGGGCTATAAAAATGATTGAAAATCTGGTCCCTGGTTTGAAGTCCAATTAAATGACCTAACCAAATCTGGCAAGGGATGATCTAACTAATTCTTTTGATGTATTTCACTCGAGCCAAGCTCAGACTCAATAGCACTCAGCTCGTTCTGATCAGGTCGGAACGACTTGGTGAGTGCCAGACATCCCCATTGCCCAAATGTAATCGGCCTCGGTCGCGACAAAGGCCGGCGTGGGTGCACTCCACTCCCGGCAAACCAGACGTCAGTGGCTTCACTTTTTTTCCCCTCTCGATGCTTTGCATGTTTATGGCCTTGCATATCATCAAATACCACGTTGAGCACCTCCTTCCCTATATGTATGTGTTCCTGGTGTATACAGCAACTACGGTACATTCTTTAGACAATGTTAAACCCTTACTTTTGCCGAGGAAGATGAAATAACAGAAGCGAAAACAACGGAGCGCTGACTTCTCTTTTCAAAGATGGCGGTCTACATCAACAATACCCGGTGCGCTTCTCACCGGCGATCAGCGATCTTTCCGCGCGTCTATCAGCGATCGACTGTCAACACTCAATACTTGACATGTTTAACGTGCTAGCTAAATGGAAAATATTGCTTACCACCATCCTTATCGGCCATTTTCTGAATTTGTTGTCTGCGATTTTGGCCCGAAACCGCACTAATTTGTTTCCTACGCCAATGTAGTGCGCATGCGTAAACAATACGCGCCAATTTTTTCGTCCGTCGCAAAGGATGGCGGGAGCCTAGATTTAGACCAAATTTTATGTAAAAAGTAGTAATTATTTTTCTTGCTATATTGCAAAGTCTAACTTTTAGGTAAGTTTATAAAAATGTTCTGTGCAAATGTAAGTTAAAATGAAAAAAAGTTGAAAAAATATAAGGGTCACTCATCCGGGGCTGTTTGTGACTTCAATATGGTGGACGGTGGGACGAACCACAGTGGTGAACTGGCCATGTAAAAATTGATAGCTCTATGTAACAATGACTGTCAATGTAGAATTATTCAGGTGGATTGATCCGATGAAGTAGTATGAACCGTGTAGTATATTAGTCATGGAATCATTAAAACTTAATGACCAGGAACAGCGGACTTATGCGGAACTGTTCAGTGTCTGCGATGTAGAGAACACCGGGAAAGTAACGGGAGTCAAGGCGTTTGATCTATTTCTCACTTCCGGACTAACACAAGATGTTCTGCACAAGGTTTGTTGTATTTCTTTGTGTTAACAGAAACGTTATAGTTATAAAACGGAGCCAGTGTTGTTTTGGTATAACATGAAGGACGTTGCTGGACGTTTGCATGCATAGAGGTAAGTAATGTGTTTGACAGCCTACTGTCACAGACACTGACTGGTGCAAATTTTGTGGGTTATTGACAGTTTACATCCATCACAGAACTGTCAGAAAATTGCCTTCATTGTTCAGGTTTTTCCTTGGAAATTCTGAACGACACGCACTTTCAACAGAATAAGTGTTCTTTTAGAACGTCATTGAAAGCGTGTCTCCAGTCCAGGGAATGATCCTTGTGGCATTACTATTTAAGACTACTAAGAAGTCATTACAAACTTATGTTATGACATGTGTCAGACAAAGTGGATAACAAACTAGACATAAGCAAGCTACAAATAACTACAGCTATACTATAACTACACAATAATGACTAGACAGGACTAGACTAGCACAGTTCAGTGCAGTGAGGTGAGTCACTATACTGTCTTGGACGGTTGGCATACACAGTTTGCCTCCTTAGATCAGTTTTAATAAATTCAAAACATCAGCAATAGCACAAGGCCTTGTAGGGTAATTGACCACCTGTCAAAATAGCAGAATTATGTCTGCATTAGTAAATCTGGAAGTAGTCTGATCAAGTAAGTGGGGACATTGTAACTTTAAGATCTATCTCTGAAGGCAAGATAAGTGTATCTACTTTAATATATGTTTTAAAACTGTAGGGTCTGATGAGTTCATTAGCTTTATAAATGCTTCAGTCTCTGTGAGATATTGTAGACCAGGGATACAATTCTCTAGGCTCTGGAAAAGTGGGACTCTAAGGTTTCCATGTGCCTTGCAGTTCATTATGAAATGTATTTTATTGTCCACCTGCCCTGATGGACAGAAACTGCAGGTGTGGTCAGCTGATGGTTTAGAGGGTTTACAATGCCTACCTGTTTCAATTCCTAAGTTGTATGAGCTGTCAAGAGTCTTAGTTGTGCAAAAGCACTGTGGTGCAGTGGGTTTTCTACATACATTAAAGCAGCTGTCTTGGCCACGAGTTGCTAGGCTTACAAGTTCCATACACCAGCGTTAACCTAAGCACACGATGGACGGCAACGTGTTTTTTGCGACGTTAGAACGTAATCTTCATTGGTCACGTCAGGAAATTGGCGCGGGAGGCAGGGAGTTAGAACATTGCAAATTACGTCGGTCTCAGGGAAGAAAATGGGGCTTTAAGTAGAATTCGAGGAAGTGTTGGGTTTTAAAAGGCTATGATTATGTTTGAAGTTTATTAGAGCTTTCCTGAATATTGATTGCATTAAAGAACTTAGTGCTGTATTGATAATAGATAATTTCTTTTGATGAAGCAACATTTATGTTTTTATTTAGCTCCTGGCTTTGCCAAAGTAATGAGTAGTTATGTCCAAAGCTGTTAAGTAGTTCTTTAATAGTGTCCGAAATTAAGGTTTAAATCTATGCACACGCCGGGTGCATAACTTTGAAAAGCATGCACCCGGGAACCTTTCCATGCACCCTCAGTGATATAAGCCTATTTATTCAAACCAAAAAAATGTGCATCTGCCGGGTGCACACTTTCAAAAATCATGCACCCTGCAGCAAAAACATGCACATCGGGTGCAGGGTGCACCCTTAATTTCGGACACTGCTTTAATATATGTGCACCAATTAACATGTTTATCAGATAGATCTAGAAGTTGGCTATAGCACTTGCCCAGAATATTGTTTGCAGGCAGGGATATCAGTCTACTCCATTATCTTAGGATATGAACTTTATGCTTTGTCTCTAGTGGAAAGCAGCCAGTCTCAACTTAAACCGTAGTGGATGCTGTCTGTATTTCCCCCGCCATGCCCCATTACTGAAGTAGGTCTAGATCTAGACAGAGTAACCAGTTACAGGGGTGGACATAAGTCTAAAAATCCGGGGGCCAGTCGGGCCCCCAGCTTTCCAAATCTAGGGGCCCGCACCAAAATCTAGGGGCCCTCACACATATATAATCAGATTGTCTTTGAAAACATGTTTTATTGTAAAATATATAGAAATCTGTAATCGTTATCCAAGATTTTCTAGGGGCCAGTCGGGCCCCTTGGTCAGAAAATCTAGGGGCCCGACCTGTTTTTAAGGGCCTCGGGCCCCCGGACCCGTGGTTCAGTCCACCCCTGAGTTATAGTACGTCTCTGGATATTGCCATTCCAGAAACGAACAGAACGAACTTTTTTTGGGCCTTAGGCCTGTCGTCTGAACTGGTTGGAATATTATCTCACATAATAAGTAGAGTGGCTGCCTGTACAGTAGTAAGCTTTTCCCTTTATAATTCAAAGTAATTTACAACACCATTAGGCCTATTGTCTGGACCGCTTGGAATGTTATCTTATTTCTGGACGTGGCGCTGTCTACACGTCCCATTGCGCATGCCTTGATGGCCTGGTACTATTAAAATATAGTTGATCAGCCCAGATTGCTGATGAATAACAAAATTAATTTCCAACCATGCTAGTTCTGTTTCTTTCTACAGTGGCTCTTTCATGGTATTGCAGTGGAAGAAAGGCTATTGATTGAATTAAATTTCTTTCGGGTATGGACATCAGGAAAGTGCTTGGAACATCACGACTTTCCATAAAGTGCTAGGACCATTGATCAGCGAATAGGAATGACAGGATGTAAGGAACAGGACTTCCCACAAAAAATTAAGACTTTTACTCTAGGTCATGGGACGGTTGATCATGAGCAACAGGACCTTCAAAAAGGAGCTATGACCATTGACATTTATTGACGTTTACAAAAAAGGACAAATATTCATCCGTCAACTGGATTTAAACCAAAAGGTATTTTCCTTGGAAGCGTTTGGCAATGATCTAAAGTTTTTCTACCAAAATTTCAAACGAGCCCAAGAGTCCTGAAATCCATAAACCCGTTTCGTACTACAGTCAACCAAGCTCAACTCAGCTGTCTAGGGGAGTTGGGGCAATCTAAGTCATAGTGTGGCTGTAGTCCTAGGGTACACAACAGTTGTATCGAGTCCTAGATGTTTGGGAGTCGAAGATGCAAGGCTGGATAGTCTTAAAGTCATAGGGGAGAGTATTGTTTTCTTCTACTCGACGTTAAGGCGGCAATGCTCTTAAAGGGATTTGTGACTGACCACACCACCACCATCTGGTGTTGAAATCTTAGCAGCTTAAAGTTTTAGCTATGTAAGATATGTTTTATTTCCAAAGAAATACCAACTTTACCACACATTTTCACCTAAAATGGGATATTACGAGAGATTTAAAGGGAATTTGTTGACATAGGAATACACAGGAGTTGTTAAATTGTTGTTTCTAAAGGTTGTGAGTAACTCTTTGTTAACAACGTTGACCTCCAATTTTTCTGGCTGAAATATATTGGTACAGGTCCAACTTAGTTTTCCCTAAAAAAAAAAGCAACTAGACATGGAAAATTAACCACGGGGCCACTCGGGAACAACACAGTAAATTGGAAATTGAAATCTTGGTTGTCAGTCACTTTCTCTCAAAAGGAGTTAACGAAACATCTTTAGCTATTCTGTAAGAACACCGTGAATATCCGTAGCCACCAAGGAGGTCGTTACTTGCATTTATTCATGTCAGTTCTTTGTGGCATTGGTCCCACTTTGACAAGGTGTGAGCCCTCAAGGATAGGTCGGGGTCTTTGTGGCCAGGACCGTGTTACACCAGGATACACACTCTGGACCCATTGAACTGTAAGGTGACGTTACTCCCCCTGAAGGAGTGGGCTTGTAGGTCACGGGATGGAATTAATTAGGTCCGCCCTTTACAGCATAGATTGACCTTTTTGTGCCTATATCATTACAATGTATTGTATAACCGTAGTTGTTGCTTAACCCTTGTATATCAGCCGTGAATATCAGCCAAATGATTCTATTTCATTGAAAATATTTTCATATTGATTTTCAGATCACCGAGCTGTGCGGTGCTCACCGACTTGGTCACTTTGGTCGCAGTCAGTTCTACATAGCGCTGAAACTGATTGCCCTTGCCCAGAACGGACTCCCTGTATCTTATGAAAGCCTCGGTTTAGGTAAGGAATTGGATTGTTGCAATGGGGTTGAAGAAATTAAAGGCTGGTTTTAAGCCTATTTTCCATACAAAATTTAATCATCTATAAGTTTTTCTTATATCACATACATAGTTCATTAGTTGCTTGTTATAGTTCAAACCAATACTCTATTTAGAGTGATGTCGCGTGTACGACCACAAGATTTATACATTATATCTTTCTTTAACTGCTGTATCAATTTTACCTAGCTATAGTACTTGCTAACATATCCATAGAAATACAAAGTTGAATTGCAATGTTGCTCACGAGTCATGTGAAATGAATTAAAGAAAAACGCATAAGTTCCGGGTGGGAATATGTGGACTTTTACCGGTGCACAACCCATTATTTGTGTGTAACTTTGGTCCTGCAGCAGGTCCCGAGTTCCCGCTACCGACCTTTGGCCGTGTATATACGATAGACGGACGGCCCCCGATGGATCATACCTTTAACCCACACCTCAACGACCAGAACTTTGGGTACCCAAACAGGTAAACTTTCTCTTAGTCTATTTAGCAAAGAAAAAGTTATTTCATCCATTCGAAAACATACAAAAAAACACTAAAACTTCTCAAGTAAAGCGTATTGACTATAACCCTTTTTGAAAACTAAGATTTGATTTTGTGATGATGCACCTTACCCATTTCTATAACGATTTCTTAGTTTTTTTCATACCGTGTTTTTTTTCTCTCACTTTGTAGGGCCGGTCAGGTTGGGGGTGTGGGGATTCCACCACCACCACCCAAACATCCACGAGGGTCACTTCAGGGTCAACAAATACCGGGCTACGATGTACAAGTTCAGGTATGGCCAATTTACAGTGTTAGCCTCGGTGTAAAGAAACTGTTACTGGAAAAGAATCTATCCATTGGATTGTTTTCAGTTTATCATTCAGTTTATCCTTGAGTTCTGCATTGGATTTGAAAAAGACGGGTTTAATATAAGACGAAAGAACTCGTCAAGAAAGTAATGTATTAAAAAGAAATAAGAAGGATATCCAGTGTTGAATTTTTGCCTGTTTCTTAGCAAAGAATCAATTAAAATACACGTAATCACTAAAAGTAGTATAGTGTGATTGAAATACTAACTTAATATCTTGAAAAATAAATTGTTCAGGGTTCCCACGCAGGTCTTAAAAGGTCTTAAATTGATTTACTCAAATTTAAGGCCTTAAAAAGGTCTTAAATTTGATCATTTTGAAGCTATATGTCTTAAAAAGGTCTTAAATTGAATTTTATGAGAAGTTTAAATGAAGTCACCTTGAATATTTTAATTCCAACTTTTGGTCTTAAAATTGTCTTAAAAAGGTCTTAAATTGATTTTCAAAAATGCGTGGGAACCCTGTTGTTGAGTTGGGTATGCATTTTCATTGTTAGAAAGTTAGACATGTACGTTTTTCCAATTCCAGTCCAACACGCAGGAATCACCTGCCGACACGCTGTCCCCGCAGTTTTCCCCTAACGGCAGCCCGCCCCTGTCCCCGGGGCAGAACCCGGCCGACACACAGAGCACGCGGTCCTCGGGCCCCGGCAGTGGGCAGTACGGCTACCACGACCAGTTTGACGGACAGAACCAGCGCAGCTGGGCCCAGTTTGATGAAGATAACCAAGGTAGGTATAGCAGCTACTGTGAGAGAATTATATGTTTTAAGTATTGAATTTAGCCATCTACACGGTAAGAATAGGGTTGTCACTGGATAATTGACATTAGTGCATAAATCTGTGGAATAAGCAGAATTTCCTACTCTATTTCTACATCATGAAAAAAACATCACATTGATATCTGAACAGCACAATAAGTGACATGCTTTGGTAAAAGCCAACTTCTGGCTATTAATAAGTCTGTTCTTCCCAGAACACGTCGCAAAATGTAATGCTCTTTTAAACCTATATCAGGTGGTGCTCTTTTAAACCTACATCAGGTATATTGTTAAAAGTCATTCGTAGTGCACCCTTCTTAACGTAAAACCCCATTACTCACCCTTTCACCCTGGTGTTTCCCCAGGCCTGTTGTCGGGCGTGGAGCAGGAACAGAAGCAGTGGGCGCACTTCTCGGACCACAAGGCGGACACGTCGTCCATCAGCTCGGAGGCGGAGAGTGTGGACGACGTGTGGACCATCACGGAGGAGCAGCACGAGTACTACGTCAACCAGTTCATGACCATGCAGCCCAACACGGCCGGCGTCATCCCCGGCATCGTCGCCAAGGAGTTCTTCGAGAAGTCTAAACTCCCCGTGCAGGAGCTCTCCAAGATCTGGTGAGTGGGATTAGATATTGAGGCTTTAGGGGAAGATGTGGACTCGGAGAGGGTGCTCAGCCTGAGGCTCAGCTCCTGAAAAAAGTATTAAGGATTCTGATTGAACTTTATCAAATGAAGTTTTGAATTCTATCTTCTGGAAGATCAGGGGAAACCCTGAAGTTGATTTTGATTAATAATAATGATAAAAAAAAAAAGAAAGCCTTATGCGAATCCCAGTACTTTTTCGCTTAGCCTCCTACAGACGTAGTCAGACGTGCTTAATTTTTACCATTGGTTTCTGGTTTCAAACCACAGCGTCATATTTGTGTAGGACGTCGCGAGTGATTGTTCAGTTCATCGACCGCATTCAAAGTGGCCAATTGACAGTTGGTCAAATTCCACTGCGTTAAATTTGACATGATTACGACTTAAACTAGTTTGAATTAGAGGCATTATGAATGCTTTATTTAAACCTACAAGTCCCGAAAGCCTTCATAAGATACTTTCTATAAACTTAAAAGTGTTTAAAAAGATATTTTTCTTTATTTAGGCAATTATCGGACGTTGACCGTGACGGTGGCTTGTCACTTGAAGAGTTCTGTACGGCCATGCACTTGGTGGTTCTACGGAGAAACGACATCGAGTTACCTGACCACCTGCCGCCGGCCCTCATGCCCTACATCCCCCTAGGGAGTACAGGTGGGTTACCTTACTGAGGCCAATGGTCCTGGTGTACTCTGTACCGTCTCACACTGCTTACAATCGTATAACTGTAGATTTGGTTCTAAAATTGGCTATCTTAAGAACAAGTGTTAGTAAAGTGGTCAAAAACTTGGGTGTGGTATACTGATAGGAATTCCCAGTGATATACACCCTTTATAGTCTCCGCCTATTGATTTTGAAGCTAACTGAATTTCAACTGAGAATAAAACACAACGTAGTTCTTCCTATCAGGGTAATAAATCAACGATGGTGACTTATCAAAAAGTGCGAATTGTGGACATACTTTACAATTTGAAAGAACTTCTTGGGGCGGTCATCAAGTTTTGAGTGGTTCGGCAACTATCACCACGTCCAAGGGAAAACTAAGTTCTTCAATAGTCTCTATAAGATGTTGACGAACCCTGTTTTTCCTTTACAGAAGAGCCGTTCGCGGCTGACCTGCCCCACGGCAGTACCCTTCGCCGGCCGACGCCCACGTCGCCCACCCCGCCCTCACCCCCCGACCAGACACAGCAGTGGCCACCCGCCACCTTCCCCGCCCCTCAACCCTCCCCGACGTCCAGCTCACTCTCCTCACCGGGAACCAAGCCGGAACCCGTCAAGTTCGGCTTCAAGCCAGTCGTCTCGGATCCCGTAAGTACGGATATGTTATGTGCATTGGATTAATGTATGAGAAAGTGTCCCTGTCAATTCTGAGCACCCATGCATGTCCTGTCCACTGGTATTTTGATCATATATCCGATTACCTCTCCCCAACGCCCTCAAAAATCGGCTATAATATTTTATGTTTAGATCACATTTAAAAACTTTTTAGGATACCTTCAGATTTTCTTAGTGCTATTTCCGATTTGTTGGTCGTTCCTGACTTACTCCCTGTACTTAGTTCTTTTGACGCACATGTTTGTGTTTTATTCCGTATGCGGTGGGTAATTCTAATGATAGCTGATTGTCATTACATTTCAATTATCAATGAAACGTTTGTGTAAAAGTATTTTTTGTTTACCCACGTATCGTATATACATTAAAAAGTGATCCCTAAAGTGAGATCATAAGGTAATGGGTATTTTCATAAATTACTCGCGTTGGAATATATTTTACCGATATGACGATTCTTTCTTCTAGGATTCCAAAATTGTTCACCCTGTGCCAATGCGCGTCTCCCCCGATGGGCAGCCACTTCCAATCGACGGCATGGACCGGTCGCGGGCTTTTTCTGGTAAGTTTTACTCTAATGGGTTGAAAAAATAGTCTTGAAAAAAACGGACAAAAAAAGGCTGTTTTATAAAAATGTGAAAATCTCAGACTTACAGATCGTAAATAAATTTTGGTTTGTTAAGTATTTATTAATACTCAAAACCCAATATAATTTAACTCTATTGCATGTGAAATATTCTGATATTACATGTATAATGCATTTAATTCGGACCTGCTACTTTAAAGAAAAAAGTAATTTAAACGATGTTTATGCTTGTCTCCTTACCTTCTACTTGTTCCTTGCAGACGGTGCTGTGATCGGCCGGGGCTACGAGGCCCTGCCCAGTACTGTCCCTGCAGAGCCAGTGCTAAGTCCGACCAAACCGCGCACCCCAGCCGACCTGGTGGAGGGGCCCGACCACCACCCTGGTCCCCCACTGCCCATGCCACTACAGTCACGGCCCCGACCCACACCGAAAAAAGCACAGTCCAGTAAGTCAGGAATTCATCTTACTTCATGAACGTTTCTGTCCCAATAAGGGCCAGGGGTGGAGGGTGGCCCTATTTAAATTTGTTGACAGAAAAACAAAATTGACATAATTTTTTTCCCTTTTGACAGAATTTCTTTTTTTACTTCATGAACCTAAATAACTGCTGCAGTTGAGCAAGTAACTGTATATTACATAAATTTAAGCTTGACGGTGATTTTAGTTTAGAATTTTCATACAGGTGTTGATTAGCCATAATTAGATAAGTCTGTATGTCCGGCCGAAACGTTCACTCTGCCAAACCGATCCGTAGGAGGTCCATGCTCTTAACAACTCAATAATTTCCGGCATTTTTCAATTTAAAGTTGGAAGTAATAGATGTACTACATTCATTTCTGCTGGCTAGAGTTAGAATAAACTGTAAGTCGCTGCCTAGACACTAGGTGGCGACCAGGTGAGATAGGGAAGCGCATGCGCGAGCCAGACATTTCGGTTGTGTGTGTGCAACAACACGTACTTTGGAGCACGCTGAAATATCTTTGGATTTTACGACTTTTCAGGAAGATTGAAGATTTTTTTGGACTTCCAGTGAAGTTGCCTTTTCTAAGGAACTTGGTCACCTTAAATTGGTCTGTTCGGCTTGGTTCGAAAGACCCAGGGACGAGTTTTTACTCTGAACTGTAAGTGGTGTTGTGACACCACGTGGTGACTCGCTGGCTGTGCAGGTCGGTCCCGCCTGGGACGCTTTGCACGTGGAACACCGGTGGAATTTTCATAGTTTCACGGAGGAATTGAAATTCTGGTGGTTGTCGATAGTGTTGGTGGAGAAACAACCAGGAATGTCTTTGTCCAAGGACAGTGAAAAAGGTTCAGGGGAAGATATTCCCGGTACGAGTTCGGACCATGAGGATGAACAGCCGACCACGTCCGCCATGTTGTTAGCTTTGAACAACATCGGTGGTATTTTGAAACAAGGTTTCAGTGGTGTCGGAGAGAAACTCAACAGTGTCAAAAGGACCATGGGTGTCATGGGTAATAATGTTGGTGAACTGACCAAACGAATCGAACTGGGTTTCCAGGAGTTAGGAGGTGAACCGGAGACTGACTTACCACCGAGTTCGGATTCGGACTCGGATAGTGTGATTACTTCGCAGCCCAGAGGGTCGAAAAGAAAGAGGGATTCGGATCATTTCCGTCCTTCTCTTCTGGATGATTCGGAAGAAGAGTCTATCATTGACTCTCGCTTGAAAGGTATCAAGGCTGATGTCACAGTAGGTCCACCTTTGCAGGACAATGTGGCCAGCTTTATTTCTACGGCTTTTGAGTCTTCTCTGCAGAAAGAGGAGATTAAGAAATTGAAGGATAAATACTCCCGTCCCAGTAACGTGGAGTGTATGTCAACCCCCAAAATCAACGAGGCGGTTTTTGTTAAACTACCTCAAGGTGTGAAGACCAGGGATTATAACTGGCAGAACAATCAGGAGTCTTTTCTCAATGTGGTGACAGCGGTAGGTCGAATGACTGACATTTTGAAGGTTCACGAAAAGGAAGGTGAATGGGTCAAGGAGGCGCTCAATATAGCGGCTGATGCCATTACCATTGCGGGAATGGTTCACAAAGATTGCATTAAGGCGAGGAGGGATGATATCAAACCTATCTTGCCGAATGATTTCAAGAGGTTGGCGAGTAAGGATGTTCCGGCCTCTCGAGATCATTTGTTTGGTGATGACTTGGAAGGCTCAATCAAGTCTTTGGAGAGTCACAACAGGCTGGCTAAAAAGATGGAAATCAAACCGTCTACTTCTAATAAACAAGGAGGTGCTAAATCCTTCAAGTACAAGAAGAACAACAAAGGCAAGGTCAAGTTCAAAGATTACAAAAAAGACAATCAGGACAGGGACAACAAAGACCGAGATAAGGACAGGAACAAGAAGGATTTTCAGAAGCGGGGGACATGGAAGTATTGAGCGAGGTACATGTCGTGAACCCCGATCACATTCCCGGTAATTTAGCTAATTGTTTGCCCCAATGGGAACAGTTGACTAATGATGTTAAGATTCTGAACTACGTTTCTGGTTACAAGTTAGAATTCATTTCTGATCCTTGTCAAGAGAGTATTCCTAGACAATATAGGCAGAATTCAGTTCAAAAATTGATTTTGCAAATGCAGATTGATGGTCTTTTAGACAGAGGCATCGTAGATGAGGTGTTCGAATCTGACGGTGGTTTTGTTTCCAATGTTTTTCTGCGACCGAAAAGCAATGGCAAACACCGTATGATAATAGATCTGTCAGATCTGAATGAACATGTAGACAAGATTCATTTTAAGATGGATACCTTGGGGTCGGCGGCAGATTTACTTACTAAGAATGATTTTCTTACGTCAGTAGATTTGAAAGACGCTTATTATTCCGTCCCAATTTGGGAAGAACATCGGAAATTTTTAACTTTCCAATGGAATGGTAGATTCTTTCAATTTAATGTCATGCCTTTCGGACTGACATCGGCCCCAAGAGTATTTACCAAGATTCTGAAACCTATGTTTTCCCACCTCCATGAGGAGGGGATATCTTGTTTGGGTTATATTGATGATTGCCTAATTGTTTCAGAGTCTTATGATCAGGCTCTGGAGGATTGCAGGGCTTTATGTGATGTTCTTCAGGACTTAGGTTTTTTCATCAATTTTGAAAAATCAAGTTTGACTCCGTCTAAAACGATTACCTTTTTAGGTTACGTTTTAGATACGGAATCTATGACAATCAAACCAACACCAGACAAAATTCGCAAAACTCGTAAGAAAATCTCTACTTTGTTGGAAAACAATGATTCCAAAATTCAAGATGTTGCTTCCGTAATAGGCTCCTTAGTAGACTTATGTAAAGGAGTGGAGTATGGTTTAGCACATTACCGAGAGTTAGAAAGAGATAAAATTTTCAGCTTAAAGAGAGCTGGATCTTTGGGTTTTCAAGGCTCTATGTTTCTCACATACAAAGCTAGAGATGATTTGAGGTGGTGGTTTGATAATGTCGGAGATGGGATCAGACACATCAGGACATCTAGTCCTTATTTAGTCTTGACCACTGATGCTTCGTTAGAAGGTTGGGGAGCAACCTTTGAAGATCAAAGCACTGGTGGCAGATGGTCAGATTCGGAAAAGGCGGATCACATTAACGTCCTGGAGTTGAAAGCAATTCTGTTTGGCCTACAATCTTTTCATAAGTTTTCAAATGATTTGGAAATCTTAATCAGAACAGACAATTCAACAGCAGTTTGTTATGTCAACAAAATGGGAGGTATGAAATCTTATGAGTGTAATGTGATTGCTAAACAGATCTGGGCGTTCTGTGAAAGGAGAAAGATTTGGCTAATTGCTACTCACATTCCAGGTTCGTGCAATGAGGAAGCCGATTTCCTGTCGAGAAATTTTTCCGATGACACAGAATGGGAAATTTCTCATCACATTTTTGAATTAATATGTAATAGCTGGGGTCTGCCTTCTATTGACATGTTTGCTTCTAGATTGAATAACAAGACCGAGGTTTTTGTTAGTTGGAAACAGGATCCTCGATCCTGGGCAGTTAATGCCTTTACGTTAGACTGGTCTAAGTTTGAGCTTATTTATGCTTTCCCTCCTTTCAGGTTGGTGGGAAGAGTGATTCAGAAAGTCATTCACGACAAGGCCAATGCAATCGTAGTAGCCCCCAACTGGCCAGGACAGTTTTGGTTCGGGAAACTGAGAAATCGTCAGGAAAAGAACGTTCTGCTGTTCAGGAAAAGAAAAGACAATCTTCTCCCCAATGCAGCACATCTGGAAAAGTCTCAGATAAAGGACATTCCACTTATTGCAGTCCGCTTTTACAAAGGGCGTTGAACAAGTTACATTTGCCTAGTAGAGTGTTGAAACATGTTGTTAATTCATGGAGACCTCGGACGCTTAGTCTTTATAAGGTCTATCAGAAGCGTTGGTCTACGTTTTGTGTTGTAAAAGGGATTGATCCCTTAAAACCGGGATTAAATCCTCCACTTGCTTTTCTGTGCGATTTGTTTGATACAGGCCTGAGGTATTCCACTTTAAATACGGCCAGAAGTGCACTTTCTTGTGTCATTGAACCCATTGATGGGGTCAATTTTGGTTGTCATCCGGTGACAATCAGGGTAATGAAGAGCTTTTACAACAAAAGGCCGCCCTGTGCTCGTTACGGGGAAATGTGGAATCCACAGGTTGTAATAGATTTTGTAAGAGAACTTACACCGTTGAGGAGTCTTTCCTTGAAAATGTTGACGTTGAAACTAACAATTTTGTTTCTGCTAGCTACCTGTAGTAGGCAGCAGAGGCTGCTTAGCGTTAAGAAATCGAATGTGATCAAAGAGTTGGATGGCTCAGTGTCTATCCGAGTAGATCAAGTACAAAAGCATTCGTCTAGAGGCAAAAGCCTAGAGGTGATTCACTTGAAACCCTTCTCTCAAGATAAGGGGGTCTGTGTAGTTACGGTTTTGGAAGAATATATTTTCAGAACTAAGGACATTTCAAATGCGGGTGATAATTTGTTATGTAGTTTTAGGCCACCCCACGGTAAGGTGGGAACACAAACGATTGCCAGATGGACAAAGGAGATCATGAGTTTGGCTGGTGTAGATGTTTCGATCTACAAAGCTCACAGCACGAGGTCAGCTGGAGCTTCTGCCCTAGCAAAGGCAGGTTTGCCCTTAAATGACATTCTCAAAAGAGGGGCTTGGTCGGACGTGTCGACCTTTAAGAAGTTCTATCTCAGGGAGTTACCTAAGTAGGTTGTTCTCTAAATAATTTAAGGGAACATTTTTGTTGCCTTCTCTGTGATAAGTTTACACCGTGATTGGTTGATGTTGTTTTGGCTTAATAAATTTGCCAACTGTTATTTTCTGGTCATGTTTTATTTCATGTCAGGTTGTTAAGCAGGATTGGGCTTTAAAGTCTCACCTGGTCGCCACCTAGTGTCTAGGCAGCGACTTACAGTTCTACAATTATATTAGACCTACCTTGGTAAAGGTCGACATATGAGTAGAACTGTATGAGATGACTAGACATCTGGTGGGGAGCAGGTGCCCACCCTGTTTCCCACCCAAAATTTCCAGATGTCTAGTTCATTTTCTTGCAGAAATTAATTTCAGATTATCAAATCCTGCTTTAGCTCTGAAGTCTGGCTCGCGCATGCGCTTCCCTATCTCACCTGCTCCCCACCAGATGTCTAGTCATCTCATACAGTTCTACTCATATGTCGACCTTTACCAAGGTAGGTCTAATATAATTGTAGAATTATTTCTTTTGTAACTACAGTTCCGGGCCCGTCAGTGGAGGTTCAGAGCCAGCCACACCCTGTCCGCCAACCCCTACTGCGTCCCCCGCCTTTGGGCCAGGTGCCTGCAGGCGAGGCAGCCGACCGGCCGACGACCCTACCAGTGACCGGGGAGATGGCCCCGCCCCCACCGCCCCGCTCCAAGACGGGGCACTCCCGCAGCTCGTCACTCGACAACCAGCTCATTGACTTCTCTGACCAGCAGGGTCACCAAGGTGATGAAATAAGAATAAACACAATTTAAAATTTTCTTTCTGAGACTGTCCTCGGTGATCAGAGTTGTAAAATATTTCTAAAATACTATATTGGAAAGGACGAAATCTCAGAAAAGAAAAAGATGGGAGCGGGTGATTAAGGTTATTATCCGTGCTGATATAGCCCCAAGCAGAGCAGTGATTAGTTAAATCATTTCAATGTTCGATTTTGTTTGAAAGAATCTCAGTGCTGTTTCGGGTTGAAGTTTTAAACCTGTAGGTTCACAAATAGAAATTTTCCTCTGAATGATTTACTGATGAAAGAATCACAATAATTGTAGGATATACAACGCAAGTATGTGCAAACAAAAGAGACTTAGTCGCCTGGTATGATTATGAATTGGTGTAGTCGTGTAAATGACATGTTTGTTATTTTGCTCATTCGCAGGTGGTAGCAGTCAATTGAAGCCCCCTCCCGCAGTTCCGCCACGACCCTCGCCAAAAGATGTATGTGAAAATGTTTCTTAAATCAGTTATCCTCGTATTATAAGAATCAATTGGTCTATCATTTTTTTCCCAATGACAAAATATCCATGAACTGAAAATGACAGTGAAAATATTGCTTGAATAAAGTTATTAAACAGGGTATGATTTTTTCCGACGTTTTCGATTTCCTTCTCATCGGTCAATGTTGTACATTCAAAGTTTAACTAGTTTTCCAAATGCAAAGTCAGATCTTCATTAATAAAATTCCACTCCGACTAAATAGATTTGTAGGTAATATCCTTTCTTTTTCGTGTTTTTCGTCTCTTCAAGAGTGGCAGACCTAAACAACCGTACTAAAGGTTTTAATTCTGGAATGGTTGTTGTTTTTGCAGGCGGCGAACGCAGGCTATTCACAGGGTGGTGCCACTGTTGGAGCTGGTGACGTCAGAGGTAGGTCGCAGCTTATTCGTATTCTGGTCTGGATAACTCTAAATGCATTGACTAAATGACTTGTTGAATTCTATACATGACAAACTCTGCGAACTTGAGGCCTATTAGCTTACACTGTAATATATCTATGGACATAATGGTCAATGATAACAGAGACAATGGAAAGACATAGAATAAGCCTAAATTATGCCAAGATTGAAGAATGAAATTCCCCTGACCCCATCATATTCAGAAACTTGTCTCTCAGCTCCGACTTTGAAGATTTAAGAGATCTTTTCATTTTGAGAGAGCCAGGTTCGATTTTGAAGATTTAAGGAATCGTAAATCAGTATGATATCGTGATTTTGTAAAGCGAACTTCGTATCATTGTATAGTAACCACATGAATATTGTGCCTTAAACGCAATAATTTTGTCTTCTACAGAAATGGGTGCTTGTGCCATGTCCGCAGCAGAGAAGGTGAGTGTACAATACTATCTACAAAGGTATTAGCATCTTGGTACTAGGTATCACCAAGGATAAACCATATTGTTTTGTAAGGTCAGACCTTAAGCGACATTGAATAAGGTCGTATTGTCCAGTGTCATTTAATCTTCTTTTAGTAGTCTCCTGAATAGATGATAATGAATAAAATGCTGAGTAAACCATTAGTATCAAGAAAAGTTAATTATTTTAGGATTTTCTTATACGATTGTTATGTTACGATTGCAGGATACGCCTGCGATGGGTTCTAGTCGTAACCTGCTGGACTCAGACGATGAAGGTCGTGACGAGACGGATCAGACACACCAAAATATTATAGGAAAGTAAGTACCATATTCAGACTTTTTATCATCTTAAATCTGCACATCGTTTGATGCAATTCAGCGCCTTAACAAACACCTTTGTCAGCCCAATATTTTGTGTAAATCTGATTGTAACAATAGCCTCTGAGAGTGAATGATTAAATTCTTTCATCTAGGTAATCTAAACAAAACTATTATAGCTACACTTGCTAAAACGTGGTTGATCTAAATGAAAGGCCCTAGTTACAAATTTTGGGGAAAAAAACAAAAAACTTCGAAGTCACTAATAATGTCCAAATTGTTTTCAGGGATGCAAATCGCGATAGGAAAGAATTAAAGGCTGTGGTGCGGAAGCATCGAGAGCGGAACAATATGTTATTGCGCTTGAACAACGAACTCAATCAGGAGCTGCAAGAAGTGATGGAACAACGGATAGCGCTAGAGATACAACTTGAACACCTTCGACCATTTTCCACTTGACAGGGCGAGCGCGTCGTCGCCCCAACCTTGATCCAAAGCAATGTGATGATCTAACCGCCAGCTCTGCCACAGTGCATGGTTCATTTCTATTCCAAGAGGTGGCAGTACTGTAGTCACGAGATGACAGTCTCCTACCCCAGACGGCGCCGCTGTCAACACCTAACTCTCACACCTCACACACAGACAAGAGACCTGTATCTGCCCCTGCCGCCCACCACTGGGACCGGCCATCTACCTGTCACTACCCCCTGGTTAGTAACCGCAAACAGAGATGCCACTTTTCCTACTTTTATTATTAGGAGTTCATAATTATTAGTGATTGTGGATTGCACAATCGATTTTCTCTACAACGCTTTAATGTCTGTTTTAGATTTTCTTTTCGGTTTAGAGCTATTTAAGCGCAAATTCGATGTCAGAACATTATTCCATCTAGTTACCTCCAGATAAAAAGTAGGCAAAGGATTTCCTACCTTTCCTATTTTTTCGTCCGTCGGGAGTGGCATCTGTGCGTAATACAGGAGTTACAACTATTTACAACATTTAGTCCTGTCTCCCACATTTAGTTCACATTGTTCTCATTATTTTTGCAATGCTGATTTTCATATAGATTTTCGCCGTAACTATGTCAGATATGATTTGTGTAAATGACTTGTTGAGTGGCGGTTGCGCTGGTGAATTGATCTAAGAAAACGAAATAGTTAAAGAAGAAACAATCTGCTTACTTTTTATACTGAGTTATCATTTTATCTTTTCAAGTTAAGAGAGGGGTTATCGTAACCACCCGTGACGTGAAAGTACAGTCATTTAGTGACTGACAAACACGTTCAAGAACTAAGGTTACTTGGTGTTTGTGTGTATGACCGACCTGCAAGCACCGTGGTATGGAGTCCCAACGTGTGTACAGGGGAATCCAGTCAGCCGTACGCCGAATATTGTTCTCTGACCATTGAGTTCAATGATGTAGTACTGCCAATTGCGAGATGTGTTGGCCTTGGAAATGGTGCCTTTGTCCAGTATAGTCTTTGTCAGCGTCCTTGTGTTTTGTGCCATATGCTTTGTGTCCCCCCCCCCCCTACAAAACGACCCTAAAGGTTTGCCCCAAGAACCTTACACGGTTCTCCCACGGATCTTAAGGATCGTCAACTGCTATTCAAGTGGAAACTATCGTGCCAAAGTTTCTCACTATAGAGGCATCGCCTTGTTTCAACTGTTAGTCTCTTGGAAATCTGTTTATATTATCTTACTGTCTTAAAAATTTCTCTCAATGTGTATAACTTTGCTGGTGTCTCTTGGATGCGACATTTTTTAATGTATATGTTCTGACCCTCCAACCATGACGTCACAGTTCTGTGAGATATTTGTAAAATGGCCTCGATCAAAATGCAATATAGGACGATTGGGGTTATTAATGGAAAACGACAATGGTCAAATATGGATCAACGCTTTTGTCAATATTGTGAAGATTTTGGTGTGTAAAGTCTTTGTCAAATGGTGCGTTCACAAGAAGGTGAAAAAAAAGCTTAATGAAAAAGATTTAGTTTATGATCTGGGAGGCTATATATTTATCAAAAATCTAAGAATTGCGATACTGAGATCTGAAAAGATATGGTTATTCTAGTGATAGTAAAAATTGAAATAAGATGTCAAGATCCTACGCCCTATTAGGTATCATCAGAAAAAGTCATTGCCTATCATTGTGTATTGTAAGATTTAAAGCGAATAAATAGTTTATATTAGAGCTTTGATAGACTGAGATCAAAAGTGATTAGAGTCGGTAGTTAGGAAACTGGAAAAAAAAAGGAGCTGAGAAGTATGTATAGGTAGTTGAGCCATGCACTGACTGGGCGTTTTCTACAAGGCAACAGCAAGTTGCCGTATGGTATTCACTACAGACAAAATATGATATTTTCTATTTGAATAATTATGGTCGTCTCCATGTATTGTAAAACTTGAGGTAACAGAAATTGTTGATGGTTTAGGTTTCCGTACCATTGCACTGTCGAAATCGTCTTACAAGGTTAGAGTAAGGTACTTTTTTCTCAAGATACAAGCCGTGAATGGTGCACCAAAACAAACGCACTTCTAAAAAAAAGCACACAGATCAATACGCTAAAGCAGAACTGGAATGTGATGTTTCTAACCTATCAGAGGGAGAGGGGAGAGAGAGCAGAGTTGTATTATAGACCTTGTATATTGAACTTCATGCAGTATTTTTGTGAGAGGGTGGTGATGATGACCGACTTTTTTGTCGTGCGCAGTCGTAGCCGGTCGACCTGTACATTGATGATCACCCCGACCAGCGCTGCACGAGCCACACTTGCCCTGCAGGGCGCACTTAGAACGCACGACCGATGTACATCTAGCAATATACCGCACTTAACGTATCTACATGTCTAGCTGAAGGGAAGGGAGCTATGATGATGCAACGTATGAATAATTATATGATAAAAGAGGGTTTTTGCTATGAAGCTAAGAGGGATAGGACTAGGAGGTACTTGCTGATGTGGCACAGCTGATGTAAAGCGTGCATCTATTTTCCATATGTGTATAGGCAGGGTCTATGAAGTACAAACAAATGCTTGCCTGTACTAGGCTTCTCGTTTCAAGGTTGATAATAAGCTTGAAATTACTAGTAATATTTGTTAAATATCCAACATTCTGATTATTCACGTACCACGACTTCCATAAACTTGTTCATAGTGAGGTTGGGCTTCTAGACGTTGACTATATTTGACTGGTGCTTTAATACTGATTGGAAGAAAATTATCTTAGGCTTTTTCATTATCATTATTAGAAATCAATATTCCATTCAAATTATCCTCTTCCAATGGCTTATTTCCACTTTGCATTTGCTTCGGTGTGGGTGCTTTTTGTATAGAGATTCGAGCGAAATCTTGTCTAAGACGTAGTTGTTTCCTTCCCAGTATCCTCGGTTAATCTTTTAGTGTTCCTGACATTTAATCAATACCCCTGGTTGTAATTTCAGGCGGCATTCTAGCTTGATATGTCCAGGCATGTCCGTATTTTTCTTTTAGAAATCTGTTAGAAATAAAGTATTGGATCCATGACCCTATAAGTCCAAAAATGGTATAATTAAGATGGCCTCCCTTTGTACAGTTATATTGCTATTGACACATTATATTTAATATTGTATAGAGCCGGTGATGAGACAAACAAAACTGGTATGATAACCTGAGGTCGAGTAACCTGCCACTCCACGGACAGCCACACGAGCCCAGAAGTGGCGGATTTCTGTCAGAAAGTGGCCCTAGCTTTGTGATCCTTGGTGGAACTTTGTACAAAGAACAATAATTGAAGTGCTATATTTCTCATCTGGCAATGTGCCGGCCCACTTTAATATCTTAATAGCAAAACTTGAACTAACCGGTGTCCCATTGGAGTCCAGAGCACCCTGTTGTATACCAATTACAGGTGGATTATTCTGTATATGTGTGAGAAACGGATGGTAGTCTTGTTTTCACTAGCATAAATGCTACAGGAACGCTTTCGTCCTAATCAAATTAATAATCGTGCTGTAAATGAGCCTAGTCCGAAAGTTTTGGATTTGACAACATATTTGGAAATGAACCATTTGCGTATCACTATAGCTGCTCTTATGATTCAACGGTGTAAAGTTTTCTGAAGAAAATCTATATTAAGCTACTGTATATAGCATTTTGCCTACTTAGATAAGACAGTGAGTACATGGAATAGCGTGTGTACTTTATGAAAAGAAAATCGTACAACCGTGTTATGCATAAAATTGAACCGAACCCAATTCAGTTGGATAGATTTTGAGTAGTAACGATTGAGAACCCCTGACTCCCATACTCCTGTGTACATGTTAGTGATAAAAGAGAATGTCAGAGCTGTCCGAACAGGTTTTCTCCTTAGTTGTGGGACAGTGTTTTATGATCTGTAAATTCTGTATTATTATTATAACGCCGAGCAATCTTTGATGCTGTATCCAGGAAAGGCGCCGGTACCGCAGGTCACTACTCTAGTTACTAGCTGCCGTGCCCGGCGAGTCTGTGGGAGACGCACTAGGCGCCTCTGTATGTATCATAATGCATTGTAGAAATGTAATAAATGATGAGAAAACTGAAAACTGGCTTGATTTTTGATCATTTAAGAAAAGCTCGAAAACAAAAAAGTATTACAACTTTAACATTTTAACATATTTGTTTTTATTTACAGGGAACTTGATAAGAAGTTTCACTTGACAATATTTGACCTACAACAATATATACATTGTATTTGTACTTTCCATGAGTATTTTCTTCCTCTTGAGTCTTTACTTCCAATGTATAAGGCTTGCAAAAGGCATCTCATGTTTTAAGAACACGTACATTCATCTCTTGCCCAAATACTTAATTTACCATATTACGAATAATTAAATCATCACATTAAGTATTCGGTTCACAAAGAGACCTACGCATTTAATCTAGATCTTACTCCAGTGCTTCATATTGAATTCAAGGTAAAACATTGTTTAATGAAGACATGCATGCATGTACATCACACACGGACAATTCATATGCTCACGTGATAGCACATTTTTTATGGGTTTAGTTCTTGTTAAAATACAATTATGATTGTCAATATATTCATGGAATAGTAATTCTTCCCCGGTGATAAATGTATATACATTCGATATGAGAAAGAACTGTTATTCTCTGGACGGAGATGTGCTATGAGCCTTATATAGTTATAATAACCTGGCATTAAGAGTATTATAAAAGCATTAGCGACGGATGGCCACTTGCATAATATTCTATAAAGGAATCATCTCTTTCACATAATCAGTTCTTGAAAACAACTTTCATCCTTGTTTTGGAAATAGCGAAAGTTTTTTTGCACAATTCTGGGTGTACAATTGTTGTTAATCATTACTGTCCATTGGTGGCTGCAGGGAGGTCCTTGATGTTCTTTAACTTAAAGAGGAGCAATCTGGGCTGTTCGTTCCTGGCCTGGCCGAGGGCGACGAGGGCCCGTCGGTGGGGGGTGACCCGTAGGAGGTGTGGGGTGACATAGACCCTGAGCCGGGTGACAGGGGCTGCTGTCACCCCGAAGTGCCAGACGTTGACCAGGAGGTCGTCACCCCCGGTCACCACCAGCTGGTTGTCGTCCGACAGGGCCACTGCCGTCACCTGCACGTCGGAAATATGGGAAGGGTATATAATTATATAACTAAGTTAAAGATATAAGTATCGTACTACAGTTAAACGCTTAACAATGGGCGATTTATAGAGGGTGGCACAGGGGGCTCGCGCCCCCTCTATTTTGGACCAAATATTGATTTTTTTTCCATGTAAAATTCTTGGCCCTGGAGGTTCTGGTGGAGAAATGTACATTAAGGCGGCCCCCCCCCCCCTTTTTTTTTTTTTTTTTTAAAGAAAACACCTCTGGATCCGCCCCTGCTTAAAGAAATGAGCATAGTTAAACTGAAAAATGTTATTAGAATCATAACTGCCACGGCGATGCATATGGCTAGTCTACTTGTTACACACAGTAAGGTTTGACTACCTCCAGGGCCTTACATTCGACACGGCGACATAGCCGTTTTTTGGGCCTTAGTGACATGTCAAAGGTTGGCGGTCACGTGCGATAAGACAATTTCTTAAATTCGACAGGGGTGGTATGTTCATTTCTTAAATTCAACATGAGACATGACTCTTATCAAGGGGCCTCTTCTTATAACATTTGAGTATTATGCACTTGTTCCCTCTTTGATAATACATGATAGAAATGTGGAATATGAAAGTGAATGAGCATGTATTCTCTTCCGCATGTTATCATTTCAACATTAAAATTTTTATAGTAATTTGTGAATTTTGTCACAGAATTGCGGATTTTAACTTCCAATAGAAAGGTACAAAATTCTCAAAATCTGGCTGTCAGCTTTTCTACAAGAGAATTAGGGCTTGCACGACCTATTACAAAACCTGCATATGGGATGAATTAAGTGTTTGGCCTCACCTGCCCCGTGTGTCCCCGGTAGATGTTGAGCAGGGTCTCGTTCTCCAGGTCCCACAGGGAGGCCGTGCAGTCCTCAGACCCACACACCAGGTACCTACAGTGACATACGTCTTTACACTTTAACTGTCTGCTGCATGGTATAATGCCTCGGTGATGGATTTAGTAAAAAAAACTATTGGTACATATCCTATTTCTGTATATTGTATCAGGTAATATGCGTCTATCTTCTAGAATAATTCACTTTTTAGCCACACTGATTGTTAAAATGTGTTCATGCATACACATAGAATCATTTATTATCACATATATATCTTTATTTTGAATGTAGGCCTACTCAGTATTATGATTTCGATTTTAATCATACTTTTCTCATCGAATTATGTTAAAAATTGATTAATAAAATCAGTTTACTGTAACGTAGGAGAGCTCATAATGAAATAAAACGTAAACGATTTAATAGTAAAATAATCAATTCAACTATAATATAAGTACAATAACCCACCTGCCGTCGGTGGAGACTGCCGCCTGGTGCACGCTGTGCCCGCCGTGGGTGTGGAGGCCCGGGTTCTGGGTGTCCTTCACCGAGGGGTCCTCACACAGGTTCCCCTCGTACTCACACGACGGGATGTCCCAGATCTGAAGGTCCCCGTTCAACCCAATGGCCAGCGCCAGCCCGTTCTTCATCACGTGGTTCTTGGTCACTCTGTATTCAGGGTACTTCTTACCCTATCAGGAAAATAGGAGAAAATTTATTATCATATCATATACCCCCATGATCAGACTTTCTTTCTTTTTTTTATCATTTATTCTTTTTTTTTCTATCCTGGATAGACATTGGCACACGCCATTTTTCTTTGTCCATCCAGCTTTGTTACAAAATCAAATCATTAACCCTATGGACCCCACAAAAAGTTCAAATGACGTCCCCGCACTTTCTTTCAGCCCCAAAATTGCTGTGTCCACTTTAATCTTCCATGAATTAATCTTTGATTTTTATACCAATAATTTTGTTTTATAAAATAATTAAAAACAGTAAAGAATTAAAGGATCTTCTTCATAATTATGATATTTTGTTTGGAAATTCCAAACTCTGGATTATCTTGATCTAATCAGGACATGCAGCAGGTATGCAAAAAAGTGATTTTGCTTTGGGCGATTTTTCTTCTCTTGAATTATATTTCTCAATTGAAATGCAGATAGTTTTAATTGATCTCTAAACTATCTCAAATCACAAAGTACATAATGCTGCTGCAAGTATTATTTCCATATTAACATTGGGCTCATTTTGTCCATTTGATAGCTTTATCCCATGAATGCAAAACTCAAAACACATAATGTTTGATATCTGGAAGATCAGAGAAAACCTGAACGTGTAAATGAAATAGATTTTAAAAAATATATATTATTTTCACCCACCTTGCGGAACTCGTAGAACATGACCTGGGGGTGTTCCTCGGGCGTCTCTATGGTGAACATGGCCA
The DNA here is from genome assembly GCA_936440205.1 of Lepidonotus clava. Taxonomy (NCBI): domain Eukaryota; kingdom Metazoa; phylum Annelida; class Polychaeta; order Phyllodocida; family Polynoidae; genus Lepidonotus; species Lepidonotus clava. The sequence goes on along the minus strand of OW387136.1, from coordinate 18,346,599 downwards.
CGTCCTGGGCGGGCGGGTGGTGGGGGTGGGTGTTGTCGGTGACGGCGCACTTATCGTCCTCCGTCAGCTGCACGGAGGACGGGATCACCAGAGTCTGGTAGGTGATGGAGTGGATCACGGTCTGCTCCGTCAGGTTCAACACCCGGAACACCACGTCTGGTACGCAAAGGGTAGATATTTTTTCAAAGTCATTTCTATCCTCCATAGCGTGATAATGTAATAGGCATATCTATATAAACTATTCATTATAATTGTTAAGTAAATATTCTAAAACTAATAACTGATAGATCTAGCAATTATATTCAGGTATTAATGTTATAACACATTATTTCTTTCAAACCAATATATGACAAAAATGGCTTCAAATACCAGGGATCCGAGGAACATTTATAACATCACTACCAATAACAGACCTGTACAAATCTGTACCTAACATCCATTACAAGCGTCACAATCATGCAGAGCAGAGCTTTCCGCGAAGCGAATTCACAATTGATATTCTTCTCCCCACAAAATTCTTTGATTATACTTTAATATTGGAATAATAAGTTATTATCACACTTGCTGATATAACATTGGTGGAGAAACCGGACTTTCCCTTCACCTTTCACTGCTGATAATAATCCGATATAACAACATTTATAGGATATGTCTTCAACGTGTTGAACGGTTATTTTACTCATGTGTTTATGTCTCTAAAACATCCAAGACCAAATCCGGAGTAACGTAACTGAATCATGCCTAATCACCATCAAATATTGATTCAAAGGACACTTACCGTGAGGGTTCTCCCCGCTGGGGTCCCAGTTCTCCACGCTGGCGAGAAGTACCTTCTCCCGGTCCAGGGTGAGGGTGCAGGCCGTGGCGTGGATGTCGGTGGGCATCCGCAGGGCCTGGCCCGTCTCCGCACTCCACACCTGCCGCATTGGGAATTTGAGGGTTTGAGAATTCCAATTTATGAAACTGCGTCTTAGTAGAAAACATATGGCACAGCTCCCTATGGCTCCCTGCTTGGCCAACCAGAGCTATCTTAATAGCAATTGCCAAAGTATTCTGGAAAGTCTACATTGGTACTGTTGAACAGGATACCTGTACCTACTGCAACGGGGTTTACTAGGCATATAGCCTAGGACTTTAAGATAGAGCTTCGTCAGGGCAATATCAGATATTTCACACAGAAAAAAACCAGAAACATTTTGTCTTTAAAGAATAATTGCATATCAATGCCATCGCTTAGATCCCTAACCCGAAGGTCATGCAAGACATGCATTGACCAAATCACATAGAACCTCACTATTACAATATCCCAACCGTTTTACGTATTGAACATTATAAAAACGATTTGAATATTTCGCATTTTCTAGTTGAGGGTTCATTTCAATTTGGATGATCCTTTTATTTAGCTATATGATTGGCATATCCCTATTTTGGGAAGATACCACAAATCATGAATTACCTGAAACATGTGAGCCTGTGGCGCCCCCTTAGCGGCCTTCTCCGTGTTGGTGAGCCCTATGACGTAGCGGTCCTTGCTGGCGAAGGCCACCCAGGGGGTGCCAAAGTCGGAGGCGGTCTGCGGGGCCATCTTGTGCACCACCTGGCCGATAGAGGCGTCCCAGAGGACGGGCAGACTCTTCTCGTACCCCGTCACCACGTGGGTGCCGCTCTGAGATACGTCCACCCCGCACACCTAGTAAAGTAAAATATTTGTATTCGAAATACCTTGACTTGCTGCAAAATGTGATTTGACCATATTTTCAAAATGTCCGTTAATTGTCAAATAGACTATTTTTTATACAGTCTCCATTATTATGGTGATGATCCAATGTGTACATGTCTTCCATGCAATGCTTGATTTTCATAACATTATATTGATTGTATGTATGTATTTACTGTTACTGTAATAACTCTGAAAACCAAGGGAAACCTTGACGATTATTACTAATAAAACCTTTTAAAAAATCACCTTCAGCATGGCCTTCTCCGCCGTCTCCCGCCGGGCGTTGAGCACCTCCAGGGGGGCCGGGGACCGTGGAGGAGTGGACATGGCCGGGTCCTCCAGGGTGGCCGTACCAGGCCGGGAGGACCCATTGCTCGAGTCGTCCGCGAAGCCGTCCGCGAACCGCACCGACTTGCCGCTTTTTGCACTGCCCAATTTATGCCTTTTGGGGAAGATTGGAAAAATCGTTTTTACAAAATTATAATGTTTTATGTGCTAAAGATACCAAAGCAAAATTTTTAAGTTATAATTACTGATTTTACACTCACCTTTTGACAAAGCTCAAAAAGATACATAATTATGTAACGTAAAAGGACTATAGGCCTACTGCAATAGTCACATGTCATACCATCACATGTGTAAATTATGGCATTTGTTGCTTTTAATTTGAAAACAATTTCCATCTTACTCATTTAGGCAAATAAAGGTTAGTGGTGTTTAAAAACGATTATGTCGATCCCCTCAATGAAAACAGTAACATATATGGTTGTATAGAACTTTATCTAATAGAATGGGGGGAAACAGTCTATTTAACTACTTAGTTCTGGGACAGTACTCTAGGTCCTGATACTCATCATACAGATTCGGAAAGGACATTTTAGATGGAAGAGATTATCAGATTATACAGGAAACTCACACCATGTACCAGGGATATGTCAATTTACACATAATGAAGAGGGGGGCTTTTGTTCACAAGTAGGCCTATTGGAAAATGTATGGGTAGAGTCTAGGGGATCCGGGAATGGACAGGGTCGTCTATATAGAAAGGAAGAGGATCACTAGAAATATTAACCCTATACCAATAGTTATATGATATAGCAAATTCAAAAGGCTATACATCCATTTCCTTAAGTCACACAAAACATACCCCTGACACTCAGGAACTTCGTCACTGCAGAAAGTCACACACAAATTTAAACATCAAAGACAACAACCTAAAGCCTATACATACAAGTACAAAAATATCTACAGTGTATGCACAATGCAAATTTAAGAGTGTGTAAATCCATTATGTGTAATGTGTATTTCACTTCCACAAAAATTACATTTGCTTAGCAGAACAGTACCACTTCAAAAATCAATGCTTGGTCATGCAGTTTAAAGAAAAAGTGGGGTTCACTCTTTAGAACATAACATCCTTATAAAACATAAGAAAACAATGTATTTTCAAATCATCATAGAAACAACGCCAATAACCCCTTTTCCAAAATAACATACATTGATCTACACTTTAACAACGCCTACCTGGAGCCTTGTCGTTTCAGGATGCCGTCGGCTAGGGCACTGGGCGTACGAGTCCTGAACCAGGGCTGACTGCTGAGACCCTCCGTCACGGTCTGGTACACATTCCATCTTTTGACCACCCCCTCTGAGGTGGATCCGGAGAAGAAGGAGTAGTGATCCGAGGCCATGGGGAACAGGGACGTCACGTCGGTCATGTGGGCACTGAAACTCTGTAATTATATATAGCACATTTTATTTCTGTCATGGGGCATTGAAACACTGTAGTCATAGATAACGTACAGGGATATTATTTGTCATATGTAGGCACTGAAACGCTTGAGTGATTAAATTATGTACAGGGACATATGATTTCTGTCATGTAGGCACCGACACTCTGTAGGGATATATAACACAGTGTACACTGGCACGGGGACATTATTTCTGTTTTAGGGGCACTGAAACTCTGCAGTTGTGAATAACACAGTGTGCAGGGACATTATTTCTGATTCAGGGTCACTAAAACTCTGTAGTGATAAATGACACAGTGTACAGGGACATTATTTCTGATTCAGGGTCACTAAAACTCTGTAGTGATAAATGACACAGTGTACAGGGACATTATTTCTGTTTTAGGGGAACTGAAACTCTGTAGGGATAAATGACACAGTGCTCAGGGACATTCTTTCTCTTGCAGGGGCACTGAGACTCTGGAGTGATGAATAACACACACTGGCACAATAATTCTGTTGTGGAGGCATGACATCGATTAGAGATCACAAGTTACAGTTAAATCACATCTGTCATGCGAGCACTGAATTCTATAATGATGTAGAGCTTACTTTACAGGAAACATATGTCAGTAATATTTCCACTAAAAATATGCATGGCAAAATAAGGAACGGGGACATCATGTCCATGATTTGGGCACTAAAGCTTTGTTGGGATAGGTAATACAAGGAAATATGATGATACCTCCGTTTTGTGGAGTTTAGGACTCTGCATACGGGGTAGTGTAATACATCTGACGATTCTTTATAAATACTCTAACATTTATGCCCCCAATCTAGTTTTTGCCAGTATTGTTGATGGTTTATGAACACAGAAGTCATTTGCATGGAAACTGAGTCGATGACATGACGGCTCATATATCCTTTTCAAGAACCCTTTGTGCCATTGGAAATGATGAATGATTTACCTCTTTCAACAGAAACGTTGGATCACAGCTGGTAAAAGATTGATGAACTATGACGGAATAGTATTTATATTTGTGACAATATCCGCTCCATGCAAGGTTCAGTGACCTTATGCATTTTGATAATTTGGTCAGCACGTTTAGTTTGCCAAACATATCGCAGCAGCAGAAAGAAAAATCCAATATTTAATTAAAGGGAGGTTGACTTAAGTTGTCAAACTACTGGGCAGTCATCAAAGGTGGATCCTATAACAAGTGCGAAGTATAGGTTCTTGTCAATATAACATAACTATCGTCAGATGATTATAATTTTGCGATATCTTATTTAGCAATTTTCATTGTATCTGTTAAGACTTCACACATAATACGGCATAATAATTACTGAAATTTTTGTAATAGTGCATCTAAACGGTTTATGTTCTACTGCAATTTGTAGTGTAGGTCTTAAAATTCATCATGCCAATTTTTCAGTGCAACGCTCGTTTTACACGGATAGTTGTTCAACGACTTAATTACCTCACGCACACACATTGATTCTTAATGCCATAAAATGAGAATAATTTAGCTTACACTGATTTGTCGACGGCCCTGGAGATCCCACAATGAAATTACTGCAATGTCTGGAGATGTCAGTACTGCAAAACTTTCAGATTCACACATAATGAAGTGCTCATAAGCTTCAGTATTACTCCTGTGTCTCCTGGTAAAGTACTGCTCCAGTTGCTGCTCCTCCAGGTCCCAACACCAGAAGGCACTGTACAGCAGCTTAGCATCTTTGGCTGCAGTAGATGCCAGGAAAAAGAGATGCTTTGGTGTAGTCAATTTGCACATTTTCATGGTGAGGTCGGGAGCCGGGGCTGCAAAGTTTGCTATTTTCTCTCCAGAGCTGAGATCATAAACATCAAAACTGGCATTGGCCCAACAGAGAATGGTCTTGCCTTCGTTCATGATAATCCGTGAGAATTTCTCATGTCCCAGATTCACCTGACAGGTGTAAGCGCTGTCAGTCAAGTTGTAGATGTTCAACCTGGCATTGTCCTGGGTAGTGCCATCGTCCTGTGACTCTGACCGTGCACTGATAAATACAAGCTGTTCCTCATTGTTTGTCAGGACAGCTGAGTTCCTGTAGAACTCATCCTTAACATCAAAGTCTGGAATGGTGTGCACAACCTTGCCCTGCTCAGTGTCAATGATGCTGACTGTTTGGTTGAAGTCATCATCTGAAGATTGCAGAACTACTAGTTTGAAGCCTTCTGTGTGGTACATATGGAGTGTCGTGCTTAAACTTTCACCAAACAGCTTTTCTAGCTCGACTGTATGAGCAATGGTGCAAGATTGTATGTCCCAAATGAAAAGCTTGCTGCTGTTGTAAATGGCGATGAAATCACCAGAGCAGTAGACGTTTGGATCAATGCGATCGTATCGCATGCCAGTTGAGGCAACCATCTCCTCGCATTCTAGGTCCCAAAACTCTATGGTGTTGTCCTTGTTTTTCATCACAGCCAACTGTTCCTCTTTGTCCAAGGCCAACACTTCAACAATGCCCCACATCTTTTGTTTGCACTTGTTCAGAGGGGAGGGCAAACATTGCATCAGGGGCACAATCAAGGGAAGAGCTGTGAGTTCAATCCACCTTCTGGCTTCACTCACCAACTCTGCCACCCCTGGGTAGGTGGTTGCATTGATTTGGGGAACCATCCCAAGCAAATGACTGGCAAAGTTGTCATGGTCATATTTCAAACCAGGATGAGTTATTTTCATGAAGTCCCTCATGAGGAATAAATCATTGTCAACCACATCCATCATACACAGCTCTTCCATGATTGCGTCCATGCCCAAACCTTTCAATTTGGTCGTCAGCCAGTTGAAATTGCAGAAACAGTTCAATCGCAAGTCTTCAAGTGCTTCTGCAGTACGTCCTGATTGTAAGATGAACCATGGCAGAAGCTTTAACTTGCGAAAGTTGTCTTTGGTGAGAATCTGTGGACTCACTTGCCGATCTGTCTTTTCAATGACAGTGTAGGTCATTGGATGTTCAAACTGCTTGTTGATCCCTGAATCTTGGAGGAATATCTCAGCAAGGTCATGACAGTAATGCTGAGATTCCTCTGTTGGTGGATTCAAAGGATCTGTTACTCCAAAGTACTTCTTTGCACACAGTTCCCTATATGTGCGGTTGCGCCAAGCAAGGACAGTCTTATTGTCCTTGTTCCTGCGGACCAGCAATACTTGAAGGTCATCCAGAAGACTGGCCAACAGGAATGAAGGCATCACAATGGTGTCATCCAATGGGAGGTCATGTTGGATGAAGACATCCTGTAAGACCTCATCATTACAGGATAGGACATCTGTCAGTTCGGTTTCTGTCAATCCTGTTTGGACCATGAGTAGGTAGGAAATGGTATCACGTACCAATTTCAGGCCATACTTTGTCTCGAGTCTATCGAGAACTCTGGAGATGGCATCTTCAGCTGTAATTGGTACATGGTCGTCGTCAATCTTGGTGTATGAGCACCACGTCAAAGCTTCCTTCACCGTAAGTGCCAGGTAGATTGGGTGAGGGTTGGCCTTGCAGTTTTTAAGCAAGAAGTCTTTCTGTTCGGGCTGCAGCACTCTGTTGGCCTGAGTGAGAGCTGTGTTTGCCATGAGCTCAACTGTCTCCTCATCCACCTCACCCAGATCCATGAAACAGTCCGGACTGGCAAGCCTCCTCTGCAGGCATTGATGTATTCTTGTGCTTCTTGATTCAACAGATACAATCAAGTACACATTGGGAGGACATTTCGTTGGGAGCCATTGGACGGAGTGGGCCCTATGTTTCTTGCTCAGTTGGTCCAGACCGTCCACAAGAATAACCAAAGGTTTCTTTTCAGCATGCCACTTTGAGATTTGTTCCAAGTATGCGTTGAATACTGCCGCCATTTTGTACACACTGTCAGTGCTGTCCTTGGGCACTGACTCCATGTTGTAGACTACACTCAGCTGGGTGCAGATGTCATGTAAGGTGGACTTTATGTCTGCAGTGTGCAATGTTTCAGAGACAAACCTCAGCACGACCACACTAGAACTTCCAAACCAGGCTTTGGTCTTCTTGGCCAGCATGCCCATGGTACATGTCTTCCCATACCCCGCTATTCCTTGAATGACCAAAGGTCTTCGGCATTTCTCCTCGTCTCTTAAGTATTTCTCCACAGCGTCAAAGAAGTCCTCCCTTCCAATGAAGCTTTCCGCCACCTCCTTCACCCTGGAGGCATGAGGTAGCACACGCTTGTACATCTCAAAGTTTTTCACACTAGCATTAACGTCCAACGACTCCCTTGCGCGGTCAATCAGTCCTTTCATATCGGTTTGTATATCAGTGGCCAGCTGCTGGATATAAGACGGCTTTTCCGGATCGTTCTCATCCGTCTCTCCGAGCACATACTCGGACAATGATGGCTCGTAGGACCTGAGGTTGTTGGTCTCCTCCAGTTTGTTGTTGACGTTGGACTTGAGCTGCTGGAGGAACTTCCTGGCCTGGGCGTCGGGCTTGGCCTGCCCGTCCCTGACCTCCATGTCCGAGTACTTCCTCGACACCTCGTTGTACACGTTGCGGGGCAGGTCCGAGAACTCGCGGATGTAACAGAGGCACTTGTCGGCCGTGTTCTTACAGTGGAGGACGCCCTCCAGTACCTCGTCTTCCACCGCTGGAAGGGATCAAGAGTACTGTATGACTTTTCAGGAATGTTATGGAAGAACATTATAGGAAAACATACAGAGGTTGACAGTACAACCCTGAATACGAGGTGATGAATACGAATACTGTGCCAATACACCAAAACTACTCAATAACAGTTTCCAGTTAGTATTCATAACGTATTTTGGCATTGGTACATAATATAATATTATAGAGTAGTTATGAAGGTCACAAACTTTCTTTTGTACAAATCATTTACAGCAACAATAATATCAAAAGATTTAAAATCTAACATGCATGTAGGACAATATCATAACCAGTAATAACAGCATACTAAAGTAATTACGAAATATTCAATGTTGCTGCACGCTTCAGTGGATTCTGGTAAATGTCTCTCACTATCTATTGGAAGTAGACTGGTCAATAAACAGCATACTATCAATAAACAAATAGACATCGCTAATATAAATTTACTATCATATCGTTAGAGAACAATAGATAAAAGTCCAACTCACAGGCCTTGAAGTACTTGTGCTTCCTCTCCTGGTAGATGAGTTTGCCCTCCTCCATGCTGACGGAGATGGCCTCCTGGAGCAGTTGCTGGAGCTGGGCGTAGATCTGTTGGCGAACCCTCTTATCGGTAAAGGGTAGCTGCTGGTCCTTCCGCCGCCGCCCGCGCCGCCCCTTCACCTCCACCGGGCGCGGCTAAATTATGAAAATAATAATTTGACTAATGGCGTTATATTTCATCTGGATCCTTTGGTGTTGTGTTAGTTTCCAGGACATTGAGGGCATTTGTTTCTGAAGGTGTTTCTTAAGTAAATGGTTGAGATGAGTTCAGCATATATATGTGTGTCAATGTTCATCAGTTACATTTTTGCCATTCGTATGGAGAAAATGCTTCACGAGCTTAAAAGAATTGAGGTATACTTTTAGAATTGGTTTCTTAGTGATATGTCTATATTCCTTGCATACCGACACTGTTCCCCTCACACAGTTTCTGTCCAAGAAAAGAAACAATACTTGGACAGGTATAAGTAAATAGGTATAGATTATCTCACCTGCAGTACGTAGACGGGAGGCACGGCGTTGTCGTCCCTCTGGTACCACTCCTCCATCAGGAAGTGTTTGGGTAATCTCTCCTCCTCCGCCATCTGCTTCATGATCTCAAACTCGTCGGCCTCCACCCGGGCCGGCAGGGGCGCCACGCCGTACTTGTCGCCCACCATCATCTAATGAACAGGGCAATACAACGGGTAATGCTTTTTACAATACAAATAATCTTTTTTCAAAATAAATTAATAATGTTTATTGAATACCTTCAGAAAAATCTGGTTGTCTATTTAAAATAATGGTCAGGCGAATAATCTACGTATACATACTTAAGGGACAGATAATTAGTGGTAATCCTTTTAAATAAAGTGATTAAAATGTAACGTTTACTTGAAATATAGCAGTAAGAACATAAGATAGCTGGACGACCCGTTCGAATACCATGGTCAATGCTCAGTAGCAATGGAGGAAATTGTCACTATGTACAAACTGATCAAATAATTTCAGAAATAAATATCACTCCATCTGCATCCTTGGTGTGTCTCTCTACTTAAATGTTGCTGCAGTGGGCGACGTGCCCAGCAAATTAAAAACAAAAGTTTTTGAATAGGACAAGTGGCTTCGCCAGGCTGAAAAACACTGTCAACGACAAACTCTTACATGATACGAACCCACAACCTTTGGGTTTGGAAGTGGGGGTCCTAACCACTACATCATGAAGCCACATAGAGGATGAGTGTTGAACTAAATAACGCAGTCTTGAACCAATTGGGTGATGGTACCCACAGGTCGTTTAATAAGCAGTTTCACAAAACAGTAATTAGATGGACAGGCTAGTAGAAGCCTATTTCGCTGGCTCTTGGTATGACTTGAAATAAGTTCAGTGTGTTGACTGCTACATGCGAAAGGACATCATTTTAGAAGTAGTAGGGTAATAATGAAAGGCGTCCTGACCAGGAGGGCGGGTCCTGCGGAGAGCTGCTGGCAGGCGACCACCTCCCTGACGTAGACTCCGGAGGTGGCGTAGTCCTGGTCCGTGGTCAGGTCAGCCCCTCCCCGCAGGTCGACCACGTGGAAGTCGAGCCCCAGCCGGCGGCAGTAGTCCCTTAGGTCAGGGTAGACCTGGTGCCGCAGGGTGCGCCGCTCCTCCTCCATGTCTGCGGGAAAACAACGTAGAAGGTCAAGCATGGACAGCAAGGCTTAACCTTTTTATCGCTGAATATGTCATTCTATAGTTAACAAATACTGAGATATTGGTCATTATATGAAAATTAGTCTTAAAATTGCATAAAACTCAAATTTTCTCGAGATTCAACAGGTAGAATTCATTTTTATGTAATTTGGATGAAAACATTCCAAATGTTGGCACTGTGCCAGTCGTACAAACAGGACTTCCTTGGTTAATAGTGCTCAAAGGGTTAACTTGTTATTTGGCTCAGGGATATCACCTGGCCGCTAGATTATCAAGAACATACTGGCCATTAAAATGAGCTTTATTGTAATTTTACTTGCTGGAAATTAAGTAATTTCGCATCCGTACTCCTTTTAAGTAATTTACATGCATTCCTGTCTAGATTATAAAACAGAGCAGTGCGAAAATCTTTGAGCAAGTTCATTGCTCTCTCTCCTTAGTACACGACTTGTATTTGTCGTATACACGAATTGGCGACGTACATACAGGTATGCATATTTGATTAATCAGGGCAATAGCCTCTGAATTCACCTTACTAGAAACAATGCAGGAAACAATGTAAGGTCTTCACAGTATGCATCAAGGTGTCATAGACTGCTTTATACGTCTTTTTCATGAGTTCCACGCATAGTAGACCCTCCCATAGACGCCTTGATCTCAACACAATACACTGGTTTAGTCTGATCACCCCAGAATAGAGCGCCACACTATTAATATTAAAAGAGTTGTATATCTTTTACCCTACCTAGAGAGTTGGCACAGATGTAGAGTCGGACGGCCGTGGACGGCTCGCAGGGCACCGTGTCGAAGTCCCCCTTCAGGACCTTCATCACGTCGGCGTTACGCTTGGCGTCCACAGTCGCCGCCTTCTTCTTCTTTTCTATAACCCGCGAATAGACAATGTTAGTTTGAAATAGTTGCCAAACAAGAGCTCTCATACTGATTAATTCATATATAGCGCAATTGGAATTTCTAGCCCATACGAATCGGAATTTTCGTCCTGACCACCGTTTGCTGCGAAGATCAGTTTTTATATTTTCCAGTTTTATTGTTGGTTAACAATATCAATCAACACTGTTAGTATTGGAGGAATGGCAGCAATATTCGACGAACAGATTGACAACAAATACACACATAATATAGAGCATGTGAGCTAAAGAAATGAGATAATAATGGACGGGTACTCAATAACAATCTTCGGTCATTGACAACTTGATAAATTATGGAACAATGCATTTTGAATGTTTTTTTTATAGGAAAACTTTCTTATACTGGAATCTGGTCATTCATACAATGAAAACAGCTATAGAATAGAGTCTTCTGCCTTCATTGGGAAAGCGGTTATTCATGTTAAAGTGAAAAGCCATTAACAGTACACCTGCAAAGCTTTTCCAATGAACAATCTCAGCAGAAGCGGGCTCATTTCAAATCAACCCATTAGATGTTCGCATTTATAGGAAAGCGAGGTATTATTTCGAGGAGGAATACTGGAGACGGAAATCATTCAACTCATTTAGCAAATCAAAAATGCATGTAGCAGCAATAGAATATAAACAGCATTGAAGAAAGGCAGTTTATAAATCTCTTTTTACTATGCATAAAGACCGTGCACTATCACAGCAACACCCCTTACCATGATCCCCCTGACCACCTTCAACACGACACGAAGGAGAAGCCAGAAGAAACACTCAGTTAAAAGTTTGAATAGGAATAAGAATATATCACAATCAAACGTACCTACATATCATAGAACGATTATGATACACGCATAAGACATTTTATATAATAAGGCTTAGTTCACTTAGTGATATGGCCCTAGATCTTTAAATTCAACACGGCGGCATGGCCAATTCTTAGAATCGACATACGACATGAGGCTTATATTGACATAAAGAACAAATAAACGACATGACAGGGGCCACTTCTTAGTGGCGACGTTTGACATGAGACGTTTATTGACAAGGGACATATTAATTTCTTAAATTTGACATGCGAAATGGAGACCCCCCTTCAAGGGCCCCAGTAGCTGTATCCATAAGGTCATATCTTTATGACATAGGCCTTACAACAGTCGTTATCAATATAGCAACACCTTTCAGTAAGTTTTACATATTTTGCAGACTTGCTTTTCTAGGATTCAGACAATGAACGACGTCAATATGAACATTGACAAAGCATGACAAGTTTTTCCTACCTCTCTTCTTCCTGCGGTGGTTGTTCCTCATCATGCGGGGCGACTTGAGCCGGTTGCCGATGTTGATCTCCACCGTGCTGAAGTCTGGGAAATCCTCCACACTCATGACGTCATCCGCCCGCAGTGCCATCTGGGCTGTACACCAAATATGGAGTTATTCATAGGGGGACGGTTCCTTTTGGGCAGTGCCAAGGACTCTGGTTATCTTTAGTAAATGTAATTATTGTCTAATATTGACTATTTATGAAACTTCTCTATATTGCCTGTCAATTAATCTGTTCCTATCAGGATTTTCCATACGCTCTTATCCAAAATAATATCTCAGAAATACATCATAAGGACAGACATATCTGCCATGTATACCTATGGAACATACAACCTCTTTATGACATACAAAGTAAAAGTAATCTTCCTTACATGGGAATATAAGCCTGTCAAGATCTTCGTCTGTGCCTCGCTTAGGAGTCATGCTGAAACAACGAACAAAAGAGATATCAGGGTGATGCAATCGTAACTCTCCTACCTCATCCCAAACTAACGTGTCCTTAAAGTTATACTTATGTTAATGAATGTGTTATTCAATTCAATGTATAATCAATATGATATCACCGAGACTTTTGTATACCTTCTTTCCATCTTGGTTCATTATAATCTTAATATACTACATGTAGTAAGGCCATAACAATATTTTCTACTCCGTATTCCAAATGTTACCTCCATGTCTTTCTTATACTATTACTTCTCGTCGTATACTAAAGCCTTGTTTCCACCAGCCAATTTTGCCCGCCGATTATTGATAATTTATTACTTTTAACTAGAAATATGACAAAAGATTATTGTGTCGCATATACCATTTGAAAGGGAATTAAAAACCCTTTCTTATGGCAAATAACATATTCATAATTAACCAATATTCTCACTGCCGATTTTCGAAATTGGTCGTAAAATTGGCTGGTGGAAACAGGGCTTTACCTCTCGATCATCTGCTGGGCGGTGCTGGGTCGGGACAGTTCGGACACCCTCCTGTTGAGGACCGACTTGATGTAGGAGGTGTAGGCGGTGTGGGGCCTGCTCCGGGTGTTGATCTCCGACATGGCCGTCGACGGCCGCGTCGGCAGGCTCAGCGCCAGGCTGGCCGCCAGGGAACCGGAAGTGGAACGCGACGTCGAATGACTCGGAAATCGAGAGCGGGGACCGCGTCGGGATATCTGTATCGGGACATGAAGTGGGATTTTTAGGTTATTTCCGTTTATACTTACTGTCTAGTTGTTTTTTAAAATTTAATTTTTTTTTTTTTTTTTTTGTTCATTTTATTTATACAGGATTCAATTCAAACAGTTTGTCTGGTCTCCCATTGTGGTCCTGTGTGGAGCATTTGGGCACAATTCCGTGCAGGGGTCATCCAAATGTCCTATTTTCCATGCTGCACCTCATGGGACACCATAAGGTCAATATTATAAAGGCCTAATCATAATTATAAAATATTATACAACTTTAATAAGCCCAAATGAATAGGCCTAAGTAGCAGAAGAAGTAATTTTACGTGTAATAAGATAAAAAAAACAAAAAAAACAGATATGCTGGTATCAGTACATGTAAGATGTAATCCACAAATATGTCAGGACTATAATTGATATTCTATGCTTTGATTGCTTACTAACATTTGCAAGTTGCCGCATCGCCGGATTTTCGCAGGACCAGGCCGCAGCTACAACAGATAAGACCAAGGTTTGTTACAATCTTTTATATGTAGTTTCATATTTCACTTGCAAGGTTTTTTCTCGAAAATAAAGTTCATTACGCCGCTTACTTTATTCATGTGGGTCTTGCGTACTACTTTTCTTTCTGTCATTTTACCACCTACTTGCGATGCATATAATAAAGTAGGGCTATTCAGTCACACAGTAGGCTGTTTTTCCAGACTCGACCCATGCTCTTTCTTCTAAACCTTGTTTATTTTCATATAGCGTTTGGGTGAAAATTGCACGAACCCACCTGAACTGCTCCTGGGTCTCTCTTGTTTGGGTAGAGGTGGCAGGTACTGAAAGAGGAGGGATCCACAGGTTAAACATGTTGTTGGCCACTGTTCAGCCGCCGCGCCGGGGGCTGCGGGGAGCCATTGAACTCAGGGGCTGATCACAATACAAATATTGACCCAGGCCATGGACCTGGTAGGGACTGACCAGACTGACCCTGCTTATTGCTCTGTGGGTTGAACAGGCCTCAGTACTAAAAAACAAGTGTATTGATTTATAACTGTGCATGAGAACACATTTACCTCATACAGCAAAAGGTATAACTATAGATTCTTAAAACCTTGAACCATATTGGATCCAATGATTATTCGGTATATATGATAAAAACTATGATTTATACGTAGATAGATAGGTATTAAATCGTTTTCACAAAATAATATCATAATTTATTTGCCATACATGCTGCTGATTCACATAATTTTAGTGACCCTTTGCTATACTCTACAGTGCACTCTATATATTTATGAGACCTTACCAATACAGAATAGAATATTGAAATGGTAGATTTCAGAGACATTACAGGGGCGGATACATCATTTCAGAAAGGGGGTCCGCATAAAGGCTAAGTCCTAAAACAGTGTTCATTCGCACATATTTCTCTCTCTGGCAAGTTTAGTTCCCTGCCAAAAAAAGGGGGGGCGGGGGTCCTGACCCCTGGACTCCCCCCCCCCCCCGGTTGGATCCGTCCATGCATTATTCGGAGCCATCAAAATAATGTAACAAGACCTAGAACCAAAACAGAACTAAATAGAACGTTACTGTAACCTTATAAATCTGTAGCATGCTTGACTGGGGGTAGTTTTCAGGATGAATGTGATGGGGAGCCAAAGTGGTAAAGTAGCTATTCAACTAATGAACAACTCAAACTGAGATCTAAGATATGAGCCTTAATTGTCAATAATTGCAACTTCTTTGCATGCAATGACAGCCCCGTCCTCCAGTGGCGAATCTTTGAAGAAGGAGAAGGTATTGGAAGGTAAAGGCGTTCTAAGAGAGGGGCGGGTATCTAAATCTGCCAAGACTCACTCCGGTGGTGTCCTGGCCGTAGAGCATCATAATCTCCCTGTTGACGATGCATCTCTTGATGTCCTTCTGTAGGTCCACCAGGTCCGTGTCCGTCGCCCCCATGTCGAGCGTGTCGCACGACGGGGCCCTGAGGAAAGCATGAGGTAATGTACAATGATCATTAAAAATGTTGAATGTTTGTTCTTCATATGACTTTCGGACAAATAGAAAAGAATGCAATAATGTCAGACAGAAATAACAGATGGCATAGATTCTTTCAGTAATTACCCCGAAATAAAATTGTATGAAAATAGACGTTGTGCAGATGACGTCGCATCACCCCAAAATTAGCTAGTCACATTGGCGATCAATTTACAATTATTATCATCAACATTTAATACACACGTAGAAGATTATGGTTTAGCTGATTATGAAAACATAATGCACATCATCTAGGAATTCAGACTAAATGAATCACTACGTGGTTATGTTGACCACCATATAGTGACCACGTGACGACATCTGCACAAGATCTATCCGAGATTGATATTTCATATTAAGAAATTGGAAAAACCAATCGATGAATATAGTATTTACACTACAAAACGGGTGGCCCGCACTTCACAATTAACTGGAAAAGGTACCTAATGTTATCTATATCAACTAGTCTCGATCGAATTGGCACATCTCCAGAAAATGGTATTGCTGTGTTTCATTCGGTGGAATATCTAGACGCCTACACATCTGAGTTACAGTTACCGTTCACGGTTTGTTGACCATTTAAATAACTGTAATTTAGCACTCAAGGGCGTAATATCCATTAATGTATTGGGTAATTAGCTAATTGGCTATTTAATAGATTTAACAATAAAACTGTGGCCAATGACAATATGGTAAACACCGGTTACTTTAATTGATGACAATCGATATCCATCTTAATTACATTATGAAATAGCCATTCAATATTCTACTAATATATTTGAGTTGACTATGAATCACAAGTTCTTTTTACGTATGTATCTTGGTCCGAAGTGCAATTACACACTTATAAGTTAGTTGACAAGCTTATGCAAACAGGGAACTCCTTCTCATATTTTGTAATATAATTGCTAGTTTATGCCAAATCCTGAATAAGTGTTTCAATTGGTGCAACAGCAAGTTTCCCCCTTTTCACTTTGAAATATTGTTCTTTCACATGAATGTCTTGAATGTTCTATAAAATTTCGAAAGCGTAGATAAAATAATAAGAGAGTAATTGAATTTCAAAAAAACAAAATCCCACATGTTGCAATTCTTTTTGCCATTTTGCATCTACACTGGCTGTAACAAACTTTGCTATCGCAAAATAGATTCCATTATTTTCTGATATTATGGCTTACCTCGAAAAGCGTCAATTTAT
Source organism: Lepidonotus clava (assembly GCA_936440205.1). Classification (NCBI taxonomy): domain Eukaryota; kingdom Metazoa; phylum Annelida; class Polychaeta; order Phyllodocida; family Polynoidae; genus Lepidonotus; species Lepidonotus clava. The sequence continues at coordinate 18,329,629 of OW387136.1, read as the reverse complement.
AACAATACGTTCAGAACATTGCCTTCCATGAAATATGAATATATGATTCGAAATGTTAGACTGCTATGAATATTAACCCTAGGGCACTAATTTAGTCTGTGCTTAGATCACACACAGCCTTGAGCAATGCTCAATACCTACACACATATATATAATAGCATACACAAACAAACTATTTTAGCAATGGGACCTCTCCGGACCCAGGTTCTAGAGCAGTCAACCGATATACGTCTATTTACCTCACCAACTGCGGCATGTTTACAGTATGTTATCTGGGAGAGACCCTCTTCCTATCTGTCAAGTTCTCCAGTCTTAAATCCAAAGTTGTAGCATTTTTCCTGCCATTGTGCCTCACGCCATTTTGAGTTAGGAACCTAGACTGCCGTTACAAACTCCCAAACTTCCCGTCTCCAGCGTACATAAAAACAAGTAGGCAGCGGGCAAACGGAACCAGTGGTAAGTCCCTGCCCTACCCAGGAGTAGGCAACGCTAAGCTCAAGGATTAGCGCCACTACCGTAAACCGACTACTCTGTGTTGCTGGGTCGGCCAGACTACCGATGCACTCAACACTACATTCTGACTCACTAGGGGCCTTTCATTAAGTACACGTGTACGCAATATTTCTAGAATTTTAGACACCCTTCACAACCCTCCCTGGACTGACGTACGCATTGGGTTTATTAAGGAATGAACGCATACTTTCCTGAATTTCTGCCCTTCTCCCACCCTTCGTGTGTACATACTTAATGGAAGGCACGCTATTGGTGTTCACACTTTACGCACGTGGACACTGAGACGAAGGATAATTATTTCAATCTTGCACGGGTACTCTGTAATGTAGCTCCGCTTTCTTTTTATACGTTAAGCAGTTAAATGTCAAGGTGCGTCATGGTTGCTAAAACTTCCTAATAATTATATACTTATGACATTATCTTTACTTATAATATAGCTTATAACATAACCATACAACTTATGGTATTGTGGTGCCGAAATAAAATAAAAAGCACAGTGACAATAGTATGACCTTTGTTTTTCAATCTAATCGAGATGACACAGTGTTCAAGTCTATCTTTTACAATGTTGAAATAATTTTGGGTTTTCCTTAAATAGAAATTGCACAAGATCTAACCCGGTAGTAGCTGTCTATTGTTTATCATGGGTTTTACGGTAATAATCACACCGAAGAGGATTGGTAGCGGTACATGACTAGACCCTTCGTGCTGCTGATAATAACCTTGTAACTCAAACTTAAATTAGAGTTTATTCTCACGCTTAATTGGTTTGGGCATATGTACATGAATCTCGTTTCTACATTTCCGCATTACGACTTACCGTGAGTTCATAAAGGTTATTTGAGCGATTGGGCGACGTGAACCTATCTATCTATCTATCTATCTATCTATCTATCTATCTATATACATGTAATTACATATAATATATACATAATCTGTTAGATGGAACTGAACTGGCCCAAATTATGGTAAAGATAAAGTCACATAGGGAGCTAATGTTTTAACAATTATACTTATTATTCAAAAAGTATTAAGTTTGGAACATTACCGCACATAGTAAATTACCTGTATATTGCCGATCGAACTATTCATTGACCCAAAGAACTTATTAATTGATATTACATATTTTTCGAATAAATCAAATTGACTTGTAAAATAACTTACTCAAAATTGACTTTTTTCATCCTGAAATAAGGGTATCCAATCCAATCCAACCGTCAAGAGGTATCCATCCCGGAGAGAATCCCTCAGCGAAGGAGGCCACAGAGGGAATTTAGAGAGGTGAGAATTTCCACTCCTTTCAGTAATGAGAGGTTCGCCATATCTGCAAAGGATCAAAGTGTCGCTAGTCATAACACAATCAGTTAATCTGCCCAGGCCCACTCCTGTGTATTGGCCCTGCCCTTGTAGTGGCCCGATAAGCCCGCCCATTGAACACTTAGCCCCCATGATTACTGCTGATAGGTGAATTGGGCTTAGTGTTCCACAACTCCCCCACTCAGGTCCATTAGCCCCGGGCCTCTGATAGCAAAGCAAATAAATATAAGCACACATAGGTATATACTCCATGCATATCTTGTGGTACATGAATAGTATTTGTTTGCATAATGAGCGGATCCAGTGGCGCATGGTAATGGCAGGGTATTGGTGAGGGTGGTGTGTATGAGGCTGATCGACTCAGAACTTGAATAAGGTAAGGAAAAAAGACGCCCCCCTCATATTCTGGCGAGATGTTAGATAGCATTTCTTTTGGGAAATAGTATATGTAAGGATAACGTGTTGGGAGTTTAGGGTCCACTCAACAATTTTCCAGCTTTATCGAGACTAACCCACATTTGCTTTATACAACAGGGGCGGACCCAGGAATTTGTAGAGGGGGCCCCAAAAAAAACATGAATGTACGGGGGAGGGGGCCCCTTTTTAAACATGATTTAACAGGGGAGGGGGGGGGGGCAAGGCCCGTCCGGCCCCCCCCCTCCCTGGATCCGCCCCTGTACAATGTACTGATGACCTATAGGGGTGAGAACAATGTTAAGGTAGGGTGGTCCAGCAGACACAGAAGTCCCATATGCTATCCACTGGAGCACCCCTCCCCCTGAAAGAGTATGATGTGCGCCCCCAAGGTACCCAATAAATTCGCCCCCGGATATGTATTACTCTGGCAGCAAAACCCATTTTCATTCTGAAGGTTTGCCAGGCGCACAAAAGTCCATTGCTTTCTATTTTCTATATTTCAAGAAACACAGCCGGCGAAGCACCCCCGGCTGTTTCATTATGGTTATGAGTTGATGTATCCCCATTGTTTATTTGTGCAGTGTATTAGGGGTTATGATTCTGAGTAATTGGCTCTGGAAGTTGCTATTTCTACAAACACTACAGACCAGTAATCAACTCAAAATGGCCCACCACAGTCCATTCGGACTCACCAAAATAGCTTGCATATACCATATAACTACAGTTCTGTGCATATACTAATTGGGCATACTGGTATTTGCACCAAAAAGGGTTCGACCTCGATCACATAGTTAACTGCGTTAATTAATAGATAACCTTAACTTGGTAACCTTACTCGGATTAATTTGATTCATATATAGTATTTTGTATTTCGATCATCTTGGTCATTTTATTTGTATGAATATACCAAAGAATTGCATTCGGAAGATATGACACCAATTATTTCTATGAAGTAAATTCATGCTTAATACAAACCGGTATTTTCTTATTCCGTATTTGTAAGGCTGAAATGAAAATTCGCTTTGTTTTACTCTCCCTACACAGATGCATGTAAGAAATGGGTAGTGAGCATTGATAGATTTGTAATTTACGAATAGGAATGGCGTGCTATAAAAAACACGATTTCTTGTTTTTGGAATATTTTTATATATTAAAAAAACTTTAGTATTCCGAAACAAGCTCGTGGAGCTCCTATAGGTAAATGGCGTATCGTGTAATATACCGGTAATGCTATGCAGAGACATGTTCACGTTTATCCCTCAAGTAATGAGATCAGTGTTTATTACATGCTTAAATGCATTCCCTATGTGAGATGCATGTCAAATTCTATAAAGCTTCGTACAGAATATGAGTTCTCATGCACGGACCATTTAGACTATAGGAAAACATCGATGACTTCAGCCCTTGTTAATAGCAATAATTCGACGGAAAATTGTTTACAACTATAAAGAATGCAGTCGTGTCCCATGGCACAGCAAACATCTTCTTGTAAAACAATAGCTCAGAACAGGTAGTATGTTCCTTGTTTGGCTGTTGTGGATTTATATTGAAAACATTGATTTTCTAAGTATGATTTTAAGGGAAAGGTGGCAAAAGGAAGGGGAGTGACGAACATTGCATATATCCGTGGATCACACGAATTGCACATTAAAGCTGAACTTTGACTAATAATACACGTCATTATTCAAGCGTCTTTCTCCAGAAGAGATTGGCTTATAGTTTTCTGTCCCATTGGACAAACATATTGTAGGGATCCTGTTACAGTTAGGTATAAAACGGAAAGGGGAGCTAACCATTTAGTACAATTGTTCTCTGACCTAATTAGATCTGTAAAACTTCTTCCAAAAGATTTCAGAGTGTACGAATCCCCCCTTATCTTAAAGGTTACAAGGCCACATTGCAGTCAGACAGGCTGTCATGGAGTATGGATTCGGTTAATCTTACCAATTACAATCAAAGACACAATCCATGCATTCAAGTTTATATCACATTGCCTCAAAATGCCTCACATTGCCTCAAAATGATTGCCTTTATCCAATTGCATCTACACCCATGCAGCCCTGCTTGCCCACGGTTCACATTTACTGATGTAGGTCGATTGCTTATCCCTCGCCGTTTCTACATAATGTATGTACTATAAATCATAACATGTGTCATATCATCATCTATACTTGTATACATGTTAAGGATAGACAACACCTCAGAGTGGCTTCATTTACGACAATGAACATTGTGCTCTAACCAGCAAGCCTAAAACAACATGTTATATATCAAATGAAAGAGCACATTTTTATCTATCTTTTGGAACACATTTTGTTATGACCACTTTACAATTTGAAGAATTATCTATCAAAAACCATTTTTTTTACTTTTATTTTTTGAACATGGATATCTCGGTAACCACTCAATAGATTGTAATGAAATTTCTTGAGCATGTCAGTGATGATCTTATAGAGGGAACTGTGTCTCAGATTTTTGATTTGGGTCCTGGTTTTCATTTTATGTCAAAAAATGGGAAACTTTTTGTGATTTTTTTCAACATTATTTTCTAGATTTTATAAAAAAGAAAACTAAGAATTAAATAACAAATCTGAGACACAGTTCCCTCCAAATGAATGTTCTCTATATGCTGTGAAAATTTCATGCCTTTCCATGAAATATTAAGCGAGATATTCATGTTCAAAAAATAAAAGTTAAAAATCAGTTTTTTGTATTTCCGGCCTGCTCATACAGGTTTATATTCACAGATCAAAATATGAATTATATGAGCAGATACGCTTTTAAAAAACATAAGCCATTTTATAGACAGTCCCACGAATTGGCCCCTGAGAGGTGTTGTCTATCCTTAACTAAATGCTCACAAAGTGGGCATTACAAAATGCTCTGCATCATGTTGGTTTATCCTTATTTAAAAAAGGCATACTTCAAGAAGACGTATATTCATAATTATAGTGTTGAATAATTAGATCATAATCTTATATTTTTATCTTGGATTATGGGAAAACTTACCTCTGCAGCGTAAGGATGAGTATCCGTTGAAATAACTTTGGGACCTGATACCCTATGAAATGTACTAGTGGTTGGGTAATTTCCAAACGTGTAGGCCCATACCAGCAGCAGTGGATCTCCTATACTCCCATTCTAAACGTCCAGGTGTTTATTATGCCATGCATTCCCGTCAGATCTACTGCTGGCTAACATAAACCTTCTAAAGGGAACATTGTTCCTTACAGAAAGACCTTTGTGATTCCCACTGCCTATCCAGAACCCCTAAAAGGAGTCATTATAGCATTATCGCAACTTATTATAAGTCAATATTGGCGGCCTTGGTAAACGTTGTACACTACATTAACCCTAATGCAGTACGGCCGGTGGGTAACTCGCCCCAGGAATGGTGGTCATTGTAATCCGTTGGTCCTTTTAATAAATCCGTGCAAGCAGAGACATTGCATTGCTCCTGAGTGGCCTTTGTACTCTGAACGTACAGCGGTATAAGCTAGTAATGGTTGCGAGAATCCAACCGTTCCCTCATGTATGTGCCGACGGAGAACATAATCCTATTTCTAAATGTTTATGCCGCATGATTGTAAATATGGAAGTGAGTTTAGCATACCATACGGTACTTTCAATATCTTGACTCTATAAATAGTTGTGAAGTAATAGTAACTCTTGTTGAATGTAGCTGAGATATATGAAAAAGTTGTATCCAACAAAATTCTGAAATCTCCACTGAAATCCCAATCTAATTACGCTACACTTGGCATGACCCTCTCTGTCAACTTGCCTTTGCTCTCGACCCAATCACATTTGGCAGGTATGTACAGTAGCTAAAGCTGTTTTCCAATCTTAACGAGATGATTTCCCCCATATAGTGGTAGCACTGTCTCTAAGTTTGCATTTACACAGCGGCTTGATTAAGTATTAGCACTGTGAAGTCTTTCAAGCACGAGTTTAACTGGGCGATTTTCTTCCTGTGATTTCTTGGAACAGCCCTGAAACCTATAACCCATTCTCAGTGTTTACAAACCTATTTCTAGCAATCATGAAAAATATCCGGTGCAATGATTTCCATAATTCATAATGAATTAAGATCATAATTGGATGCTTGTGATTAGGGGTCGCAGATTATCTCAGGGAAGAATTGCACAGTTTGCTCCTAGCCTCTGAGAGTGGTTAATTTGCGGCACGGCCTGGGATCGTGCTCTCAGCCGCCTATAACTTGATTTGTCGGTGGAAGCCGGGCACTCCCCACTGTTTGCTGGTCTAACATCGGAGATTTGCTGAATTACTGAAATGACTACGTACCCTAACTCGAGGTACCTGCTGTGTCAAAGAAAGTCTTTCTACGTTTGCACAGCACGATGTGTCAGAGGCTTTCTGTGTGCAAATGTTGTGAATAAGAGCTACCTTTGTGTTATTTTATATTGTTTTGTGGTAGGAATCATAACATACGTTTTGCACAGCATTGTGTGCAAGAGTCCTGTGCGCCACTGCTGTGAAAAGGAGCTACGTTTGTGTTATTTGATATTGTTTTATAATAGGAATCGTATCACATGGTTATGTAATTGTAGATGTTGAGTGGCATTCGACATCCTCTGGCCTTCTATTGATACGTGCCAATAGTAGTAGGTTGTAGAATTGGGGCATGGGGGGTGCCCTCTTGACCTCGTAATTACTACATGTTATTGTATTGTTTTACTAAAATAGTCATGTGCAGTATGGGCTGTAACATTTAATTCACAGAACCACTCTTGACCCGAGGAGGGGATAATACTAGATCTATAAAATCAAGATTTAATTGTCAATCCCAAAGTAGAATGCAGTAGCCTACAAGTATACTTGAGAGAAAATTATGGCTTTATGATAAAGATGATAGAACAGATTTCATGACATTTAAATCCATTATGTCACAGAAAACCGAAACTGGTATATTAAAATGTCCTACAATCACATAGAATGGAGGAGTAAAGCTGGAACTACAGACAATATTAGAAATGTAATCACTCAATGACATTTTTGGTACCTAAGTTGGTACATGTACATAGTTTAGATGTTAATCAAGTGACTTTAAATATGGGTCCACAATGTTGACCTTAAGAAAAATGTTGTTGTTATGTTGTCGCTATGCTATCTTAATATTCTAGTTGATTTTACCAAATGTCTCAGAAACCAATTTTTAATGAGATAAATGGAACTGATTTAATATGATCAAAAGAATTATGACAATGTTGGGCATTCTACATTCAGGGCTTGTATGAGATTTTAAACTTGAGACTTAATATTCAGTAGATCTGGACGATCTGAGCGCACATCGTAAACAGGTGAAGTCAAAGCAATATTATGAATTTCAGTAACCCAGTGTAGCGGAAATCGTACATAACATCACCACAAACACAGGCACTACGCCTGAGTGGGTAGCCAATGCTTTCGAACTGCCTGTCGTCAGGTTTGCACAAAACTTATTCAACCCACCTATGTCGTGAATCTTAATGGACCAAAATTGGGAACAACACAAGGAACAATCAGCGTCCATCCTCCATTGCAAACCATGTCGCATCTTTCAAAAGCTTTATCTCAACTATCATCCGCTGCCGTTAGACTGTATCTAACCTCTATCGTGTTTTGTGCCATATAGAATCATAATGTAGTCCTTTTAAGTGTTTATGTTTTGTCATTATCTCACATAATTCTGCGGACCGAAGCAGAATTAAGAATGAGATTGAACATAATAATATACTCTACCAATCAAAACTATTTATTGACTTTAACAAGGAAATCATGCCATATAAATGACAGATACAATTAAATCAAAAGAGGAATATTTCAAGTAAAAAGACATTGTAGTCATATGTTTTTATATCAGTATTAAAAAAACATGATTATGTTCTCTCTGAATATACGAGATCGTCCAAATAAATACCTAATGTAGTTCTTTATAAGCATAATCATAATGCATATAAACTGTGTATACGGATTAAAAACAAATAGCGGCTGAATTCTAGAGGTAAACTCATATCTAGAATTGACATGTAATATTTTCCAAGCTCAAGGTCAATGCTCTGATGAGTAAAATGTAACACATGGCACAATTGCATTAATATGTACACGTTACATGCAATAAAGCTGAGAGGCCAGACACCATTGTTACCTCTTCCTGACCCGAGCCCATTTTTGCGCATCCCTACCGTCTGATTGCGACAGGCTAGCTCGTCTTTTCAATCTTATTTCGCCTGTGATATGAAAATACCAACTGCCATTGACTAATCGACGTTTGGGAGGTCGGCGGTGGACTCGTCGATGGCGGGGACAATACGGAGAGGACGTCACAGTGGACACAGATGGCCGTCGGTTATTGTTTAGAGCTGTGAGTCTGCCCGGGCCCCACCACCACCCCTGCTGCCCACATCACCTATATCACCACTCAACCTCCCAGAAACAAGGTTTGAATGCCACAGGACCATGTGTGACCGGGAATAGCCGAACCACAACGTAGATGAAGCTGAAGGTTGGTAACACTTTTATTTTACAATAAGTAAGATTTCCGTAAGTGTATTATCAAAAATGACTACCCCGCACTTTTCAGTCGGCCAGTACATGGGAGTCGTTGAAAAAATTGTATTTGTTCGTCATAGTTACAGCCGTTTTCCTGAGATAGGGGCTTAGTGTTCCGTGCCGGGTGAATTGGATTTTCCTTGTCAATGGTCTACATTTCAATGGTTGTAGCACGGGCTTTGCTTTCAAGTCACACCCAGGCCCGTACCCAGCTTTTCTCAGAGGGGAGTTCGTTTTTTGAGTAGTATTTCTTTCTTCCAGGGGGGGGGTCGTTTTTTGAATAAAAGGGCTAAAATGCATATTTAAAAAAAAAAATTAGTATTATGTTTGACATTAAAAAATAGAGGAGGGTTCCTCCAAGGGGGGGGGGGGGGCCTGTCACCTACCCACCCAAGAAAATGAATGTCCGTGCCCCCAAATACCTTCATTTGTGTATTAATAGAGGTATATAAAATATAACAGCTTTTCTGAGTGAAAAGAAAACAATAAAATGTTATTTAAGCAATCCCTCTATAATAATTATTGACCAACAGGAGTGCCAAATACAAATACAGGCAATGGAAACACATGCAGCAGTTTTTTTCTTTTTTTGCCGAAAACGTGTTTACTTTATCTGACCGACAAAAGCTGACATAAGGCGAGGCGTCAAAACAACATACATTCACATTATGAGCTGTTATACGGTCATCGGGCACGTCCACGTACAACGTGTTCAGTAGTTCTGGCACCATTACTGACAGCTTAACTTAAAATTACAATACTCTCGACCTTTTAGTTCAATATATTTAGTATATTACAGAAAATGTATTACAGACCGACATTTGGTGGTTGTTGCATACACTGCTGTTATTTTGATTTTATTTCTACTTGTCGTCGTCCTTGAGTTGTAACCTTTATAGTGAATGATGGTTTATTATCTCTGAAGTAGTTCTGTTTTTGTTATGTTTATCCTGACAAGAAAAAAGATGTATATTATGTATAGGCCCATTGGGTAATAGTAAGACACTAGCATGTGTTGCATCACCCTAATCCATATATGGTATTGAGACGAACGCCTGTATTCCACATGCCGACGTGTATATATCTTAGAAAGGTCTCATAGTTCTTTTCCGAAGGTTATAATAGGATATACAGACAGGGACGGACCCAGAGATATTTTTTTTAAATCTATGGGGGGGGGGGGCCTTATACACATATTTGAGGCGCCCCATCGATGGTCTAGCATTTTACATTAAAACAATCTAAATTTGGCAACAATTAGGCGCCTCAGGCCGCAGGCGCCCCCTCTAAATCCGTCCCTGATATAGGGTATTATTGTTTCACGCAACTATATTGTGTGTTTTTTGGAAAACAAATTAAACGAATCGAAACTTTACAATAGCCAATTATAAGACACTCGTTAGACACGACACTTGACCAAGAGTTACAAGCCTCAATGCTGTTATGTCAAAAGATATTAGAATAAGATGCACATATTACATTCAATTTAGAAGACCTTTTTTTCCCCTTCTTATTTTGAAAAACCACATTTGTCCATATTGAACAACATTTGTCCATATTTCGTCCGTGTCAATCTATTAAAGGCGGTGATCCACGTTGCGACACTTTCCAAACCGACCAAAAAAATTGTGACTGAACCGATTTCCGAACCGACGGTTTTTTGTCGGTTGGGAATCGGTTTGGCAATTAACCTGTTGCTGCTTAAATCGCTCCAAAATCGTTCCAGAATCGCTCCTCTACCTATGATCCATTGTCAAGGTGAAAACTGATTATTTCCTTGCATCCTGGACCTCAAATTAATAGGAAAACAGTGAGAAAAAAATCGGTTTGCTAAATTTTCACAATTTTCGAAATATTTTCACATTTTATGTCTAAATATGGTCAGAAGAACCAGAAATATGTATTATTTAATCTGTTTCAGTAGTAATAAGTAAAATAGTAAAATACTCATCGTACAGCATTGAAAAATATATCCCACGAAAGAATATTCATTTTTAAACATATTGATAGTATTTTCGTTTTAATAATAGTCAAAAATTAATGAAATAACACTGAAAATGCTTAGACATAATAAAATCGGTTCAAAATCGGTTCAAAATCGGTTCATATCGGTTCAAAATCGGTCCAAAATTATTAAACAGGTTTAATAATTTTGTCGGATCGTCGTCGGGTGGATATCGGTTGGAAATCGGTTGGAAATAATTATGTCGGTTGGAAATCGGTTGGAAAAAATCGGCTGACATGATCCATGTTGCGATATTTTCCAAAGTGAACCGATTTCCAGCCGATTTCCAGCCGATTTCCAGCCGATTTCCAGCCGATTCTTGAGATAGAAAATATTTTGGAAATCGGTCGGAAATCGGTTCAGTTTCGTCGCAACGTGGATCACCGCCTTTAGTGGCATTGGAACACTTAGCTCTTCGTCCCAGTAATCGGGCGCCTCGCATTCTTGCCTCCAATTTTACCATGGACATAGACTGATAGAGGAAAACTAGATAGGAATGTTCCTTCTTTTTAGACTGTCATCGAGTTTCCTAGTTCTTTTCCCAAATACGAACGTGCAACTTTTCAATACTGATTCTATATTCTGGACTTTTGTATGAGTTAGATAAAGAGTATAAGCTACACAGGCATGTGATCTTCACATTCACTTCCAAGAAGACATCATATGCCACCAGCTTCTAATTTGTTTACTCATGGTTATGTTCCAGGTGAGAAAATCTAAGGTCATAGGCCTATTTGTCAAGATGGACTTGAGAAATTATTTGGTATCCAATATAAGTAGGGGGGGGGATAATCACCATGGCAAGGAGATATCCTCCCCAGATAACTAGAACTCATATGTTCAATCAAAATGTATACAAATTTCGAAAATTTTATTAGGGTTCAATATATCACACGGTTAGTGACCCTTGGTCAAGAAATGGTAGGTAGATGTCCTCCCCGTTCATGTAGTTTCAGAGTACATATCGTTATTTACTACTTCACAATATCATCTCAGAGCATGGTCTTGGTAATCAGATATTTAGTTAATCTTTAAATATGAAATGACAATGAGTTCACCTATCGCCTATCGCCATTCAAGGCCACATAATCTCAGTTTCTTCAATTGTCTCTTGAACATATATGTTCTGTTTCTGAGTTGAATCTCTAATGGTAATTCATCCCAGAGGGTACCCCCTCTATAAGATACACTCTTCATTTCCTTTTCCTTATTTGTTAATGTTTTTTTAAACTTAATCTTAGTGGTGTTTCTTAATTTCATATGGGGTCTATGGTCTTCTAGATATTGTCTTTATTTTTGATAGTTATGCATCATGTATAACAGATGTCTTCTCCTTCCTTTTTCTAGTTTCTCAAGATGTAGTCTTTGTTGACAGATTTCCAACAGTTTCCAACACAACTAAGATTCCCTTCATATATTTCAGACCTGACAACCATGGCTTTCTTATTCTACCTCCTCTTGTCGCTGGCGGCTCTCCAACTGTCGGTAGCCAATCACTGCAAGTATAACATGACTAAGGCCGATCAGGTGATCGATGTCGACCTATCACAAAGTCTGACTCAATTCGAAGACATCGGCGTCCTACACGTCGATGGAAAGACGCCCGAGGACAGGCTGAATGAGTGCGTGGACATCTGCTGCCATGCAGGTTTGTATATATGTAGAATATAGGCATAGACAAGGAGGGGAAGGTACATGATTTTCTGTACCTACAGTCTGCAATGATGTAATTCCTAATAACATAGATTATAAGGCGGTTTCATCTGGACATAATTCTACGTTACAATTTCTTCATATCTATAGAATTTAATGTCTTTTACTAAAATAGAATTACAATACAGAAGTACAGAAACTGATGCAAAGCCCTTATTCGCATATACTACTTACACCTTTCTAGTCACTTTAATTTTCTTAAGATATTCTTTCAAGATTTCTGTCATCCACACGGTTGCCCCTATTGAATTATTTTTAAAGCTGAAGAATCGGACCATAATCAAATAAAGAACATAAAAGTGTATGGAACATAATTTTTTCTACTTTTCTTTTATTTCACGACAAGAATTACTGCCGATGTTTTCATTTTGTATTGGCCTATACAATAAAGGATTTCACTTATGTTCTTCCGAACGACTGATGATCATTTTGCATTTTCTTATAGTGTTTGGATTGTAGCCGGAATTAATAATAATCATAGGGCTTTCAATCATGTACTTTTAGATGTGCTCGTTATTTTGGACACAATGCCTTGTTGATAATTACCCAGAGCCTACTTCACAAAGGAGCACACGTCTTTAGATATGCTTCTTTAGGGCACCTATGCGTGTGTGGGGTAAAAGTGTCAAGCACAAATTAAAGACCCAAGTGTCTAATGCCCCATACCCACCAGGCGACTTTATCACAGCAAACGGATCGGCGCTAAAATCGGCCGATCCTTAAGGTCGCCTGTAAGTATGATAGATCTATAGGTATTGGAATCTGCATGTTTGATCCGAATAGGCCGATTTTACCGCCGATTGGTCGGCCGACTTGGTCAAAATCGCCTATTCGGTATGGGCTTTAAGACCAATAATTCACGTAACCTCCAAATATCACATCATTACCCACGTGTAAAACCAATCCATCATTATGTTCGTCCCCTCAGGAGCGGGCTGTAACATCGTGAGTCTCGACACGGCGGTGAAGGGTCCTGACGGCGACAACTGTCACCTGTACAGGTGTGACCCCCCTGACAGCTGTAAATGGACCGTGAAGAAGGACGCCCAGTCGGCGCTGGTCTACGTGCCGGCCACCACCACCCCGGGCCCCGCCACCACTCCAGGAGGTAATTTCAGAACAATTCTTATTTCATGGAATCTTTGTTGCTACTCCTTACTCCAATTTCTTTGCTTTGTAATTTTCTCTGAGTTATTTGGTATTCATTTACTGACATAGAGGGAGGGTTGCTGAGATTCCATAATGAAAAGGAAGGAAAATCCAAGGCCTAAAATACCACAAGAAAGACTGACAAAGAATTTATTATGTTAACAGTGAAGGTTTTACAACAGTGTTTTTTAAAATTCTTAGATATTTCTTTAGGTTTTAAGAAAATTGTACAACAACGATTTTTTCAAAGTTTTTTTTAATGAAATACCCTCCAGCACCTGCAGCAGCCGCTACGGCCAACGCCACGGCCGACCAGTCCAGCCCCCCTACAGAGTCACCCCTAGGTCTGACCTCCCCAGAGACAGAGGGGTCAGGTATGATGGTCAATACTACTACTACACCAGCGACTGAAAATATCACAAAGAAAGGTTCTAGTGAGAAGAAAGATGTCCCGGAGGGCTCCTCTGCTGCTGCTGGGAACACGACGGAGGGTATGAAAACGGCGGGAAATGTTACTGCAAATGGGACAGCCGCAGTTACACCTGGTAAGATATTACAACGCTATTATATAATTGTCTAACTCTTATATTGTCTAATAATATTGATCATCCTTGATTGATCTCTAGGACGTACCCCTCACTTTTTAAGAAATAAGGAGGATGCTAATTGATAGGTCAAATAGTTATTGACAAGATTTTAATTGATGTCTTCGTGATTCTAGTAGTGAAATAATACAATATTCATACGTTTGAAATCACTTGTAGAAGCGATCTTTACAAATCGTTCTATTCTCTTCTACCGCCCATACATGTTACTTTCTATCACACATACATGTTACTTGAAATACTCATGATTATATTAACGGTACTCTATAAAAATTACATGTACATGCATAACTATAACTGTAACTTGTCAGCTGCTTAACTCTCTCCTCAGTGAACACTCTTCTTTTTTTATTAAGCTTGTACTAAGTGATTCTTAAATGGGAACAAACCCATTATTCAATATTTATCATCTTACATCCATAGCCTCAGCAGCACCGGACATGGTTGCACCAAACAGCACAGACGCTCTCATAGATTCCACCACGCCCGAAACATCGACCACGTCCCCAACCTCAACGTCGGGGTCTACCCCCACCACACCAAGCACCCTGGAAGAGTCCAGCACCACCGCCACCACCGCCACCACCTCCTCCAGCACCACCCCGGCCCTGGAGGAGGCGACGGTGACGGACGCGTTCCGGGAGGAGACGATGGGGTCCACGGCGCCCACGTTCGCCGACACCACAGAGATCATCTCCAGCACCAACACCAGCCTGCCCCCGACCACCTCCACGCCCACCAGCGGTAAGGGGGGTTTATGTTTGGTACTTATTAGTATGGGTTATATTGGTTTTCAATAAGTGTAGAGAGGAAATAAAGGAATTAAATGTCCTGAAGGTGATTTGCAAATAATAATGATAAAAAAATGACATGGCTGGCAGATCTTCAAGAAATTCAGATGCATTTGCTGCTTACATGCTATACATGTATGTTGCTGTTTAACTGAAACTATCCTCACCAATTAATAATATCTTTAAGTATGCATGACAACATGTAAACAATATGTATCAAAGATAGTTGCCCTCTTGGCCAATATAGACCTATTTTAAAAACGTATATTTAAAAAAAAGTTTGACAATGAAGCGCTTGCTATCAACAATATTTTCCCTGGATGACTCTTTCTCAATATGGTATTAAAACGTTTAGAAGGATGTCGTTTTTCTACCAGATGTGACAAGTGATATCAGATGTCATAGCAGGTTATGATGTTCATTTTCCACAATACTAGTAACATAATGATGGCAATCGACCCGAGTATATCATAAAGAAATAATATATTCAGTATGATTTACTAATGATATTGATGGCAAGGTTGCGATCAGACAGTTTTTTTTAATTCTTTATTTCCAATAAGCTTTCAAAAATAACTACTGTTTTGAAACCAGGTCATAAGCTGTAGGTCATCACTATTCAGTAGATATAACTTATAACCAGTGGCGGATCCAGGGGGGGGGCAAAGGAGCAATTGCCCCCCTAGACCCAAGGGAGACAATTTTGGCATCTTGAAATTGGAAGCCCTGTGTAAAAATGGTGTTTTCTATTTTCATTTGCCCCCCCCCCCCCCATAGACAGGTTGGGGCTACCACAGAAAAACAGGACGTCCTGGAAAAACAGGACGTCCTGAAAAAACAGGCAATTATGAAAAAGTGTATTATCTAGCTATTTTAAATGAATTTATACATGAATAACATACAAGATATGCATGATATAATACTTCTGTATATCCAAACTACAAAAGATATGAAATTCTGCATTTAAAATGAATTACATGACATTTTCCATTTTGACAATTACATAAATAAAATGCCACGATTAATATTTGTACATGAATGAAAATGCTCAGAAAATCAGGAGTTTGCTAAATTAAAAAATTATTTGTCATGAAAGTGCACATCTTTTGCATCAAAATGATCATTGCATTTTCAAATTCTATTGTTGCATTTTTTTTCTATGGATTTTTATTTTTTAAAAGTTACAAAAATCATACCAAGAAAACGGACCGTCCTGAAAAAACAGGACGGTTTTGTGATCCGTTTTTACAGGACGTCCCGTTTTTTCAGGCCGACTTTTAAAACCCATTTAAACCATTATTTTAAAGATGAAATTCAATTTTGATTTAACCAAATAATCATTTGTTATAAAGGGTCATATTTTGAAATTGAAAAAATAATAATGGAATGTTTTTAAAGGATTTAAAGGGTTACGTCCTGAAAAAACGGGACGTCCCGTTTTTCCCGTCATAGCCCCAACCTGATAGAGCACTAGCTGGCTCTGGATCCGCCCCTGATAACCTCAACTTGACTTAAACATCATCAAATGCATAACGTATAAACTACTTGCCTATGGATATAGCATTGATTAGAAAAAAAACTTGCAATGAGCAATGACACATTAACTAACCCTATCCCCTGCTTGCTTCAGACTACGATGACTTTAACAGCACGGTGACGCCGGCCCCTCTCCGGGCCAAGACGGCCGACATGAGTACGACCACGGTGACCACACTGGCCCTGGCCCTGGCCGCCGGGGCCATGTTCATCGGCATCATCGCCACCCTCATCGGCAAGAGGGCCTACGACAACTGGCACCGCCGCCACTACCAGCAGATAGACTACCTCGTGGACGGCATGTACGGATCATAGTCTCCTGCTTATCTATAATTCAAAAACTATTCTTTATGTTTAAATATATCAAAGAGATACTTGAGATCGTATATTTATGTTGATGTATAAAGCGATGAAATTCAAGGGGGTATATTTTTAGTTTTATATAATAGTGATGGAACATTTTGATATTTAAACTCATTCCATTACGTTTATATTATCTACATGTATCTAAAACCAAATTAGGATTGGGTACCCGAGCCCTGAATGAATAGAGAAAAATTTCAAACCTTACGTTATTAACATTGGGGGAAAGGAAAGGGGCATGTCATTTTTCCAGGGGATTACATCAGAGTTTATGGATTGTATTTGTCTCCTTATATTAAAAGGGCTGGTATTTTGTAATATTATAATGTTGGAGACGAAGAAGGAAATGTAGTCTACTGAATAATTATGATTAAATGACATATGTATTACAGAAACTTCTAATTGTTGTAATGTATATTTGTTGAGGCTGTTTGTAAAAACTAAAACATTATTTAAAGTATCGGAGCAATAAGATTTGTTGTACTTAATGAAAACTACTTTTCTCAGTTGACCGAGGCAGTGCCACACCGAGGGAATCTATTGTAAGTGAAGAAATGTACCCAAGTGGAAAAAGGTGTTTCAGTCACACTAGTCTATGGTTGTGGAATAGTGTGTAGAGTGAGTGGTATATTAGAAATCAATTATGGAATACCTATATAGATAGATTCAAGTCCAATATCCGGTAGCAAATGTGATATTTTACCTCTGGCTGTTTAAGCCCGTATCTGTGAATTAACATAACAGTCTACATATTAAGTTCAAGCTTGGTGGACAGATGTGGTGGTACTTTTTATATTGAATGTTAATTGCATATGCGGGCAAATGACTATTATTTTTCAAATAAAAAGTTATAATGAACACGCCGTTTCTTTTACTGCTCACCGCACTTAAGGCAATTCACTTATTTACCGTACCATATGATAGTTACAGTTACACTCCAATTAAGATTGCACCTATACTTTTGCCTTCAAGTTGATCGACCTTTCAACACCGTGCGATTTTTTGACTCTGGATTGAGCAGTTAAGCTGTTGTTTTTTTTTAAAAAAGATTTACATGAATTTTCAGATATATGTTTAATAAATATCATCATTGTAATCTACCTTACTTATCATCACCTATCATCCAAAGGTCATGACACAAGGGCAATTTGACCAAAATAAATACTTATAAGTAATACTATGAAAAATGCATGCAAAAATAATCTGTTGATATGTAGTCGCGTCGTAGATCATCGGCTTTACGTTCAATGTTAGGGCTAAGGCCTACCTTTGGCATTAAGGTAGCGTGACAAAGAATATCCAGCTTTTTAATACCTACATTAAGATTGGATTCCGCATGTACCATCATCAGGTAAAACCTTTATATTAGGCTTGAAAAACTACTTCTAATTTAAGCGGCGGTTTCAATAAGATGTTTTGTGGTGCCCAACTACTATCCGCAACCAAATTCAATGGAAAAGGAATAAAGTGCTTGTGTGGGAGCACACATAATCATGGCAGACTGTAATCGTGTATATGAACATACACAGAATATAATCAATGTATTCATTAATAAGTGATGCTATAATCAATGTTAGTGTTATATGAAGTGCCCAGAAGAAATTGATTGAAGAAAAAAGTGTAATAATTATTCCTATTTAATTTCCTTTCCATTAATTCACCATTTCATTTACGATAAAAAAAAAAGAATAATGTTGTAAATATGAGTCACTTGATTCTCCTCTTACAGGGGTTATAGAATGACAATGGAGAAATAAATGCCATAGAATATATACTAGCGTATTTTGTGTTTTTATTGTTGTTCTTTATTTTTGTCCACCCTTAGATGAAGCTCGCGTAAATGTAACATAGTCTGGTTTAAAAAAGACAAGAGCGGTTTCAGTTTATTGTTAGAGTTAGTTCCTGTTTTCACGGCTAGCTGCTGATTGTAGTTAATTAGGATAACAATAACTAGAGATTATCATTAATAACAAGTAACAAGTGTGGTTGATATGGATGATATAAATATATCAAATATTTATTACACACCCTCCTAATTAGAATCAGCTAAAAACTTTAAAAATAGTTGTTGACTGGACGATGGCAAGCGGACAACTGATTCGAAATTGTTGTTGCGGCGATTTTTATAGTGATATGTGAACAAATCGCCCGTTGCTATGGCTATGGGGGCGATGATTTTGTAGGTATCGCTACACAAATCATATGTATCAATTGATAGTATGAGGAGGCATCCTGAATCCTTGTTCATTAAGACAGAACAATTAAGCTAGCTCGCTTTTAGACAAGTAGTAAGTTCAATGAAGTACATATATTATAATACTTATATGGGGAAATGCAGTGTCCATTTGGAATAGGTCTACTGTACCTGGTACATACGTGGGGGAATTAGCCCTGACGATGATAAATGCTTGAGAATGCATGACTAAAATGATATATCACTGTAATTGCGTCATGCATGCACTTACTTCTGGTACATTATAAATAGGCCAATTTTAGAAGACAAAAACTTTTTATTGTATGACGTTCCGAATTGGAAGGTATCTTGCTGAGACGAAATCATTGCCACAACTAGTTCTCCCCACTATATTACCGATTTCTGTATTACAATTCTTCCATCAGAATATTGAAAAACAGTCCTACATAACCTGCAAAACATATATATACAATAATACGTTAGATAGTTTTATCTTACTGAATTCTATTCCACAATTAAGGCTATATTATTTCTAAAACTTTGACTACTTCCTACTTAGCATTGGTGGGTAGCATCTTCAAGATTTCGAGAGTCTCCAGAGCTCTTTCATTTCAAAACAAATTTATATCAAAAGATTTTCAGGCATTTACCACAAGGTGGCGCGGTATGAAAAAGCTCGTATTTTCGTGCCGTGGATTCTCCTCCTCCAGTACTAAGATGGCTTACTCACCGTCATACGTCGCCAGGTGGCCCTGCTGTCGCCACCCTACAAGCAACAAACCTTGACATCTGTTGTAAAACAATTGACGAGGAAAGCAAGCAATTGAATGCTAAAACACTCAAGCGCACACACGCACACACACGCGCAGACACACTCATATCTATTACCATTATAAGTAGCAAAGGCTATTGTATTATAATGATGGTAGAGACCATCACGTATAGGCAAGTTGCTACAATTATCATGACTTAACCATAACTTATCAACAGTTGTCTGGTTGATATACATGTGTGTTGACATTCATCTTTCATGTAGCAGGAATTTAATGTCCTGATAACCATTAACAGCACTTAGTGTATTATCGGTGTATTATCAGCCCTGCCGGTTTAGATAAGATGTAGCATATGTTTATATTAGGGAATAACAGGTGTACTTTTACCCATGTACCTAGTACTATAGAGAGTAGTAGGGTGTATCTTTGTCAGTGACCTCGATAGTTTACAGTTAGCTTGATACAGCCATAATTCTAGTTATAAATAAAACAACTCCCGTGGATAAGGGTTAGCATTAATATATTAACTATAATTTAGGTTTTCTAATCTATTGTAATAGCATATTACACAGCTATTCTATTTCATCATTGATATGGAAATTAGCGGTATGTCTATCACACAGCTGTTACTTCGAGGATCTTTGATATTAAAGTGCCCCTACTTGTAGTATGAGTCCCCGGGGACGGCGCGGTGTACAGTGGGCCATGAGTCAACGCCCATTGCCCATTGACTCCTGCCCACAGCTGTCTTCGCAATGAGTCATCTACATGCTTCACCAATCAATGGCCGCCACATGCTTTGGGCGAAAAGAAGACACTATGTTTAACTAGTAAACTTACCATTGATGGATACCGTTAGGCCTATAACCGATGCAGAACGCACAGTGGTAGATTCTGCTTCTTAGTTCTAGGCGGAGTATCCACCATTTTGAAAAAGAGGGGTCATGTTTGAAATCATTGTTTCATGACTTTTGGCCAGTTTTACATTGAAAAAAACACGCCCCCCAAAAAAAAGAAAATGAAAAGAAAAAGAGGAAGCATCCGGGCCACTCCGCTGTATATCCCCCACTGCTTCCGCCACTCCGCTTTCTCTGGATCCATCAAATTACCATCTTATTTAACCGTTTCGCTTTTGATAACATTTAAAGAAATAGACTAGTATCCAATCTGAAAGTACAAATTAGTAAATGTTACAATAGTTTAGTAGAAAGTCATGTTACTTTAAGGGGTTACTTTAGGGGTTACTTTAATGACCTTGCTACCGCATTTATATCGACAATTTATGTCTCTTATAGACTGGACTGCACCTGATCGATCAAGTAGTTTAGGACTTCACTTTTTACATTTTTATTTGGCGCCATATTCATACCCGCATGGTAGTCACGATATTATCACGCAAGCTAAATACATTCGTCCGCATCTTAATTGGTGTCTGTTATTCTAGTAAAACCAGGCCAGGAAATAAGGCTATATAATGTACATGTGGGAGCATATTTGGGAAAAGGTACCTAATGACATTTAATGAGGTCACAAAATCACATGAAACATGGGGAAATGTCTCAGCATTATTCTTATTGTAGAGAACCTACTCTTTCAAATGCTGCAAACCATTTTTAAATATTCCTGATATAACCTGAGATAAACATGTATGAACCTACCCACCTCTTATACATTGAGAACCCCTTATTCCCAATTGCTGTTGTTACTTCCATGTTATGGCGACTTAAAGTTTCTTATATTTATCAAGAAATTAAGTTTTCTTATTTCTGAGAATATTAAAAGTGCCATAACTATTGACAGGAGTGTTTGTTCCACTCACTGTTTTCAGTTTTGAGAAGGTAAAAGCATTTTCTACATTACCTGTGAAAAAATGTTTTTTATATTTTTTATATTCTTTTTACCGTAACCATGGTAACGCGCTAACCTAAATTATGCGCCGAAATTCTGCTAAAAATGTTCCATTTTGATTTTCCCATGATGCATTGCTTATGAAAATTTTGATTTTTCAGTAAATATCATGAGAATCTTTAGAAAATTTCATGTAAGTCAAAAATTTTCACAAAATAACTTAAAAAATAGTTTTTTCCCCATATATTTCATGATTAATGCAACAAAGAGTCAATATCTGCCAGATTTGGCCAGATTTGGCCCAAATTGAGCATAAAAGCCTATATTGTACGTAAGATTGCGAAGGAACTAAATATCGTAGAATGATAAAACAAAGAGTAGAAGAATCCCTGGGACTTCAGAAACATTATAAAACATAGCTTTTAGCTGCATGTTAAGTGATTGTTTCATAATATGAACAAATCTCCAGAACTAGCGGCCACAGGATGGCCAAAAATGTCATTAGGTACCTTTTCCCAAATATGCTCCCATGTATCTCTGTCTGAGGACGCATACAATAATAGTCCCCAGAGGTAAAGCCAGTCAAGTCTGGACGGCCTGACAACAGGCTGCGAAATTCATTATATCGCATATTCTTTTATTCGTATTGTATTTCATCAGTTTTTTTTCTTTTTTCCCCTTCTTAAAAAGTTATTATTGTGGAAGTCTGGTGATAAATAGCCATAAATAAAAATCAGTAATGCTAATCTTCAATGAATCTAGACAGAAGTACCATCTCCTGGCATTTGAATTCAGTTAACTTTTTCTTAACACAGCATGATATATTATCAATTTATAAATGTAACTAAACGAATATCATGTTTCAATAAGCACCATCAAGTAAAGCAAACATTGCCATTCCAATGAGCACATGCCATATGATATGCAAACATGGATACAAGTTGCGCGTATCACGGCCAAGTTTAATAAAGACTCAAAAACAAAGATCAATTACCTGTACACATATCCATGGTTACCGTTGTCATATGGAGGCTGGCTACGTCACCGGCTGGAGGTCTCGGTCCGGTGGTTCAATACGTGATACCAACAGGTGTTGGCCTACCGTCCCTGGGACCCACCACTCTGTACCGTATCACTGGGATGGCCACATCCACGCCACGGGAAGCGATGTACACGTAGCAGGCAATGACACACGCTGTAGCTACTGTCACCATTTACTGGATTATGGATTAGGTGTACAAGTTTGCACTTAATTTAATTATTTGAGGTAGCTACTTTTCGCCAAAGGAGATATAGTTTACTTGAAAATTCATCAACGTTATCAAGGTGGGTGGTGTAGTTTTAAACTAGTTTTGACTTGGTGAAATCGATATCGTCTTTTGCATACATGTACTACCGTGCTAATTGTGGATGCAATATGCCCTAATTCAGACTGCGTGTATTTTCTAAAATTCTAGTTTTGCACAGTGTAAACAAGAGACGTGTTCGAGTGGAATTAGTGTAGGCCTATGTATGTTTGCAATCATGTATGTATGAATGTATAGACCTACATGTGTATGTGTGTATGCATGCATGTTGGCCTACAGTATGATAGTATACGTTCATGTACGTATGGATATAGGCCCTATGCGTATACATGTGTGTATGCATGCATGTATGTAATTCTGTATTGCGATGCTGGATTTATTGTATAGCTATGATATGGAGCAATTATGACAATAGGGAGTTTTTAGCCATAATGATCGATCTCATCCATCTCCTGTTTGCAATGACTGATTACAGAATTATTGTATAATAACACATGCGACAAATGTCACGTTACAATGAAATAATTGTATACGTCACGGTTTCCAATACTTCCTACTTGGTCGATTGATTTTGATATGATTTAATTAGGCTTATTATCCAAATTGCTGAGACAATTTATAAGAAATGAAGGGAAACATTATCACGGTGGACCTGTGTATTCATAGGGGGAGGGGGGTCGTTTTTCCCCATAACTTTTGTCGATTTTCGGATAGAATCTAATTCTCCGGATTTATGAAGAATTAATAAGATAATTTTAAGAATAATCCTCACGAGGAAGTATAAATACACACAGGTTATCCTACTTTCTTCCCCCACAGAGTCGGCCCAGATCACAAGATGCTTCCCAACAGCCTCAACGTACTTCTCTGCCTGGTGTCGTTCGCACTCTATCTACCAGGCGGCGACACCGAGGCCTGT
The DNA here is from genome assembly GCA_936440205.1 of Lepidonotus clava. Taxonomy (NCBI): domain Eukaryota; kingdom Metazoa; phylum Annelida; class Polychaeta; order Phyllodocida; family Polynoidae; genus Lepidonotus; species Lepidonotus clava. The sequence goes on along the minus strand of OW387136.1, from coordinate 18,305,627 downwards.
GGCTGGGAAGAAAAGTCGAGTATCGCCCTGGAGAAACTAGTGGTAGGTTTAAATTAATATGAACATTGGTTTCCAACTCAGTAAGGATGTTTTCATTTTTAATTTGCTTTCTGTGTATATTTCCAAAGCCATAGGAGAGGATTGTATTGATATTAATTGTTTCATTAATGGGATTATTGTTATTTCAAATACTGAATTGATAAAGTATAACAGGCCCTACTGACAGTAATAAGATTAAACTAGTTTTTCTTATTCAATTCCTGATTCTAGAACATTTGTGCAATTCTGGTCGATATTTGCTATGTCCGACCTCATTCGGGCTACAGTGTTTGTACATGACCGCTTTTTAAGCCATTTTACTCATAATGGTCCTTACATTGTACATCTCTATCCAGGAACCTGCCATCGTGTTGAGGGAGTATTCTGACGTTAACTCGGCCAGGGACTGTTACCTGAAATGTTGTGAACTGAAGGACGGTGAGTAACATTATCAGTTATGTGTAAACCAGGGTAGTAGGCGGAGTAACGTTATGAGTTATGTAATCCAGTTTAGTAGGCCATCCTTTTTGTACTGGCACTAACAATGTCTATCTAAGCATTTCAGAAGCTGAGATATGAGAATATTTCAGTGAAACTCTGCCATTTTAGATTTTTAGCCCACTTTGGGTTTTTGTTGATATTTCAGCGAGGCTTCCCTTTCAAATTCAATAAAGGGGTCTCAGGGGATCATCATACTAAATGAAAATTAATGATGAGTGAGTGAGTGATGGATGTTTTATGCCATTCCGACAGCCAGGGTAATTTTTTACAGTGAAGACAAGTTAGGACGAATTCTGACTTTTCAGACACATGTTTTGACTTGGTCAGTCTATGGTGATCATATCAATGAGATGAGGATGACAGGGCAGGCAAACAGCAGGGGATCAAAACCTGGAAATCATTTTTGCTGTACCTCATTCCTTAGTGAACCCAGACACCATCTGGAATCAAACCCAATGAACCACTTGGTCAGGCCTGGGTCCCCCTCTAATCATCGCTTTTTACAATCAGCAGGGGCAACTGGGGGCCCATATTCTTCCCAGGAGCAGTAGCCCCAACCCAGTACCCCCATGGGGGCTAAATGAAATGAAAAAATATTGTGAAGAAGGAGTGAAGTCTATATCCTTTTCTTTTGAATTATTTTGGAATCCAGTGCTCATTATCAGAGGCATTATGCTAATAAATTCAGCCATCTTGAAACCTGTGGCATTGTATTGGATGAATATTGTATCCAGTGAGCCCTCTAGGTTATAAACAACATAATATTGGAACCATTTCCACTTCATTGTTTAGATGCTTTAGCAGCTGAAAATCATGGTGTTTATCAAAACTGGTCAGCCATTTTGGATTTAGGATTTTCTCATTGACTTCAAATGCAAATGATTGAATTCCCTGACCCATTACCTCCGAATTTTGACACCAACCATATCTCTATAGTCCTATTTTTAACAACAAATATGGTAACCATGGCAACCAACTCACTCTAAAACCAAAGTTTGCACTTCTTTGCAATAGCACTCATTAAATACTTCAATTTGACACCCTGGTTGCATTGCTATCGTAATAAGCAGTGAAGACTTGGGACATTCAGAAGAAACATGGGGAAAAAATTGGCATTTTTCATAATTGTTCTGGTTACCATGGCAACCAACTCACTCGAAAATCAAATTTTGCACTTTCTTGCAATAGCACTCATCAAATGCTTCAATTTGACACCCTGGTTGCCTGGTTGCCTGGTTGCCTTGCTATCTTAATAGGCCATGAAGATATGGGGCATTCAGAAGAAAAATGGGGAAAAAATTGGCATTTTTCATTATTGTTCTGGTTACCATGGCAACCAACTCACTCTAAAATCAAATTTTGCACTTCCTTGCAATAGCACTCATCAAATGCTTCAATTTGACACCCTGGTTGCCTTGCTATCTTGATAAGCAGTGAAGATATGGGGTATTCAGATGAAAAATGGGGGGGGAAATGACATTTTTCACAATTATTCTGGTTACCATGGCAACCAACTCACTCTAAAATCAAATTTTGCACTTCCTTGTAATAGCACGCATTAAATACTTCAATTTGACACCCTGGTTGCATTGCTATCTTAATAAGCAGTGAAGATATCGGGCATTCAGTAGAAAAATGGGGGAAAAATTGGCATTTTTCATAATTGTTCTGGTTACCATGGCAACCATCTCACCCTAAAATCAAATCTAACTTGTTCAGGCAATAGCACTAATTTAATGCTTCAATTTGATAGCTTGGGTACATTTCTATCTTAGATATTAACAAAGCTGTGGCATGAAAACCACTATTGATGAGTGCATTATGACACCATAAATTATGGTTACCAAGGTCATCTGGCCTATGAAAATCCCAGTCAAATGGGGAACATACCTCTTTCGCAGTAGAGATTCTGATACTTCTACTATAGCTAGGGACATCAGAGAGGTATCAAATTAAAGGTCTTGACCTTGGCTTTCATCTTCACTATAATATATCCCTTTTTGTTCATATCCCTAGCTGTGGAATGGAATGTTATCAAGTCTAAGAGAAAAAAAGGCCAAAAAATGACCTTGACCTTGGGTTTTGACCTTGAAATGACCTTCAGATTTAAACAGAAACCATGTTAGATATTAGGGCCCCAGTGCCCCTTTATGATTCCAAAGTTAGATTCCTGCTTTAATTTTATTATATACCTGAAAGAAATGAAAATACCATATTCCTGATTTCCCCCCATTTTTCACTTCAAATGGTTGCCATGGCAACCAGAGCAATATCCCAGACTGCCACCAACCATTTTCTAGTACCTGAGGGTCCCCCCAACATAACTAGATATGTGTCATAATTTCATCATGAAAGTCCCACGGAACTGGATATTTGACATCATGATGCCCTACTATTTAGAAGATGAGTATTTTATAAGATTGATAGTGAAAGTTGGCCGTATCATTTCTTTTGCCCCCACATCTGCCCTGTTGATATGTCAATGTGGCTCCTCTTCCAGTTTTCATAGTTATGCTTCAGCAGTGTCTCATACCAAATCTGGGTCTTTTATCCACTCTGTAACAAACATTTTGTGAGCAGACCCTACTATACTGACCCACCTCCACCTCCCTTGCCAATTCCTATTTCAATCACACTTATACTTATTTTTTTCACCTGCCAGAGGGGTGTAACGTGGCGTCCTTCATGACCTACGAGTCGGGGGTCATCTGCATGAACGTCAAGTGTGAGCCTTTCGACAACTGTAAATGGGGCATCTACCCCACGTCCATCGCCGCCGTCATCTCCAGGCCCTCCAACGCCGTCAACAACTCCTTCTCCTCGGCCACCGTAGGCAACGCCCCGGACACTACATCGAACACCTCTACGGTGGCCCAGAACCACACAGACACTGAGAACGCAACAGGCACAACGGTCAACGACACAGACTCTAACGTCCCTGGAGCAGAGGGGACCACGCCACCTCCCAACGTTATTGTCAGCCAAACACCCCTGGGGCCTACAACTACAGGCCCTCTTGTAAAGCCGGAATCCAAGGACCCCTCGAATCCTTTCAACCCCGATTATGATCCTTCTCTGAGTGGAAACGGTATTGATGGTGGCACTGAGGGTGGTGACAAAGGTGGTAATGACCAAAGTGGAAATGTCTATGATAACACTGATTTCTCAGATAACAGTGATAGCTCAAATGGGGTGGTGGATGAGGGAGGCCCCCAAAACACGACTCTGTCCATCAATGAGGCAGTCCACATAAACTATACCATCTCCATCGCCATTGGAGTGTTGACCCTTGTGGCCGTTCTCGTCGTTATGTATGTGGCTGCCCGTAAGTTCCGCCTTTTCCAGGACCGATCAAAATACAGCCGTCTGTTAGAAAACCCCGAACAATATGCGGACAACTTTTCAGCATCGGAGTTTGAGGACTAAATATAATCAAAGCTGATTGTTCTCCTATAAGTAAAGGATATTCTGATATTAATTTATTACCACTTTGTCATTTGCAAATTGTCTGGCAGTGTAAAAAGGTCCTATGTTAGTTTGTTATAAAACTATTTACATTTTGTCTTTTTAAAAACCTCTCAGAATAACGTTAACACAGACTAAGTAGCAATGATACAATGGAAAATACGACATAATGAAAAATCAAAAATTATTAATCACATTGAAAAAGGTAATTTCATATACATCGATATTGGTGTTTGAATACACGAATAAGGAATCTGTAAGAGTACAAAATAGCTCAACGCTTCAAGTGAACAATAGAATAAACTCTTAAAGGAGGCTAGGTTTGTGAGAATAAGTGGAACGTTGGACTTTCTGCAATCTGTATCAGACCAAAAAATCTAACTTATGCTAGTTCGTTAATGAAAATTTTAGCTAACTGTGAAAAAAGATAGTAAGGAAGATCTTTCCGCATGCTCAATATTGATTTAAAGCTATGTATAGAATTCTATAAATAGTGTAAATATCATTGTTAAACATAAAATTCTATACTCTGCCAAAAGTATTGACAACATTTTATTTTCTGAATGTAATAACGTTCTTTTTATGTGAAGAAGCAACCAGCTTCAAATGTATTTCAGAGTTATTATGAACATCGAATCTCCATCATAGGTCTTCCAAAGATTTACTTGTATGTAAATAATGTATATCCGAGGTAATTGGTAATGTTAAAAAGCATATGCATATTGCATTAAACATATTTATAGCCATTAAAGGTTGAATAGAAAAAGATATACTTTCATAAACACATATTTTTGTGCACCTGTGTCATAAACATTTGATGTCATGAGGGAAACCAGCTGGTAATGGGAACATACAAAATGTTGTTATGTATTTTAGCTATTAAATAATCTGGTGAAAAGAGAGGAACATAAATCATGTATGGAGCAACTATTCTTTTGCATTGTATATACTGCAATTACTTTGAATAAAACAAGATAAAAATAGCCCGATACATCCATTTTCTATTAGAGATATTACACAGCTAAACATAGATGACAAAGGAAGTGCATTTAATGTCACCCAGAAAGCCAAAACCACACAGCCTTTCCCCAAAGAGTCCATTCCAGTAAACATTAATCAGTGAGCTGGTGAGGCCATCTGGTGGTAATAAGTGAGGTACACAAACCTCATGTTTGAATGAATACCATATAATCGCACTATTATAGTAATAACACTGTGAAAGTGATGCAAAATATTCCCTATAGTTCAGAGTATCTAATTGTATAGGTATATGGAGCCATCTAGAGATTATTTAATCATTTTTCTGACTTTAGAATGTAAAACAGGTCATGCACACATTTATAGTAATGCTGGTTGTCAAATAATTGCCAATTATTATCAATGCATCATTTCCGACGGACTGGAAGAGGTTAAAATGAGAGCAAGTGACACAGTTTTGCTTCAGGTTTTCTTTATTTGCTGCAAATTTATACATACTGGTTTTGGCTGACACGATTCAAACTCGAGGCCAGTCCGTGACAGTCATATGATTATTACCATCATTGTTATTATGATTATTTCTATAATGTTCTGATGAGGGCCTTAACTCTGTCGCCTAGGGTTATCTTTGTCCTAAAGTAGTCGGCCATAACTATCCACCACCTGGGGGGTCAATTTAGGGGTGGCCAACACGAAGTCGCCGGCACAGCGCGTTCAACATATAACTGCAACATGATACAGTTACTCGTACTCGGGGAAGTTTGGGATGGAAGCAATATGCTTCAGACCTTCTTTTCCGTCATTTAACAACTGGATGGAAATCAAAGTAGACTAGCAGGACAACGTGTCGCTAAGTGACTGACAGGATGAGATTCGCATCATGAGGGGGTTATACACAGAAATACCTAAAGTTGTCCTTATCACGCGGTCTAGTTTCTTCTTGGAATGTAGTAATCTCCGATTATTAAAAGATGCGGTATAACTAGAACCTATAGACTGCACTTTTTACAAGACTGCTCGGGATTCTTTATTTTACACATAATTTTTGTTCCTTTACTATCAAGTGCGGGTTTTATATGCGTTTTTAAAAGTTACTGGATGGTTCATCTGCGCCACTAGGGTACACTGTTGCCACTGCAGGACAAACATCAAAAGGTCCTACCCAACTACAGGCAGGAGGGGGCGCTACCGACCCCTCCTGCGCTTTGGTAACTGCTCGATCAAACTCAAAACAGCCAACACCACTCGCTAGTTGTACTTGTACGGTAACACAGCCTGCCGACAAAAGGCTAGAAACCTGGCGCACTAGTTAGAACTGTCACGAAGTAAAACCTTTTTATATGAAAATAAAGTTATCTCCTAGAAACTTTGGGGAAGTGGGAAGAGACAACGAGTGACAGGTCTCCGACGACTGCACTGGGGTGTTTGTTGACTGGGGGAGCTTTCGGGACGTTTTTGCAAACGTTTCTTTTTCGAAAACGTTTTCGAAAACGTTTTGCTCACAAAAAAATGAACACCTCACAGACGTGACCAACGGGGAGTCTGGGAGACACAACACGGGTATGAACTCTCTACACTCTCTACATGCACTGACAGAAATATAGTAAAATATCCATATTTTTCTTCTCTTTTGCAATTCTGAGCCGTCACGTCTTGGATCCTAAAATACAAAGAATGTGGCATCGATGGAGGAGGAGGGTGTGGAGGGGGAGGTGTGGGCTACCACAGTGAACACAGAATACGCTTACGGTGTAGCAAGTGGGAATGACTCTTTTCATACGACAAAACTCATGTATTACCGTGTTAAGTTTTCAGCGTGTTTCACTCAGCTAAAACAACCGATGTGCCTCACGTACTAAAGTGCCCTCTGCAGGGAAAAACAACAGACGCAGGGCAAGGCAACGCCGACCCTACCCACTACAACACAGCTCTTGTATATGCGTAGACAATGTGTGAATTCAACGTTTAACATTCAAGTAAAGGAACGTCCACTTTCTGGAAACATTAAATCAGCCCAACCCCCTTCTATAATGATTACTTTGTGAGCTCTTAAAATACATAGCAACACGTCGGTAACATAAACAAAATAAATTATGTTCTTTTATACATTTGTAGCTCTCTCTAATTAACAGAACATTTTATTTCATTATAGCAAAGGCTGTCCTATAAGGTATTATCATAGTACAATTATCTCAAGTAGAAAATATAATGTATGTTTTATTACAAAAGGTCCCTGAAACACGATTAATTGAATAGCAAAACATGGTATTTTCCTCCTAACCGAGTGCAATAAAGTGTTCGACCAATTCTATGTTTTGTAGCCTTGTTTTTAATTTCTGATCATCAAGATGATTGTTTTGAACTGAAAGGGAAGGCGCCTATAACCTCCTGGTGTTACACTTATTGATACTTCATAGACTGCCAGAAATATAGATAACGTGTTTTATGGGAGATCTGACCTCTCAAAATATAAGGTGCTGTAAGTTAGACACTTAATGTCATTAAATCAAGATTCCCAACACTTTTCCATTATGTTATTTGGTAAAAGAGTGTCAGCCTTAACCCATATTAATAACTGAATTTCCCAAAACCGACAGCTTGTTAAAGGTCTTGTTTCGCACCATGTTCGTGGACTTGGCAACAGCGGCAATGAAATGCCCCATCAATTACAGAATAATCACAATATTTTAACTCGAGCATCTGACAGTGTTCATAAACTGTGGTAACGAAATGAGAGACGACAGCACGGGTTTCAGAAAATAGAACGTAGTACCCCTAACTTCGACCTGCAACTTTGGCATCCCCCATTCATTGGTGGACTCCCCAATTGCCTTCTAATGCATTGCAGTTAGCTCAAGCTGCCTTACGCAAGCAGCAAATAGATATATATGTTTTTTTATCATTTAACCCAATTCTTTTTTCACTCAGTATCTTAATGTACAGTTAATCACAAGTGCAACCGGGGAACGGCGATTGGTTTACACATATATAATTTACGTTATTGTATCTTGAACGTACATAAGGTGATATAACGTTTTTGATTAAATTACAACCTTGCGTGTGAATGGTTCATCCAGAAACAAACATGCGAAACGGGCACAAGTTTTCATATTGAGCAATGGCGTCAATACTCATTCCATGCTCCTGTTAGTAACACAACATTTTAGGCTTTACATATCCTTAATTGGTCAACGTACTGAATTTCAACAAAGAACACAACATGAAAAGCCTTTAACTCGTATAACCAACACAACTGTACAAAACGATGGGGAAAACAACTCGACCTGCCAGATAGTTGGTATTTACATGACGTGTTAGCTTCATTCATTTACCCCCTGATGAGTTCAAGATATTCGATCTCATACTGAGTATATTGATGACTAGATTGAGCTTGCTGTCAGACCATGATTTACTCTTACTACTCTCTAGTAAATTGGTACTAAATTCCTTTCATAAGCATTGGCACTTTAGCCATTGTTGCATTAAACCATGCATGGCATATTTACCTTAAGGGTAAATTCTAGCAAACTGGATATACATTATACATATTTACCTTTCAGCAAAATGTTCAAAATGGATTTCAATATCATATTCCTTTGTAGTTGTGAATAATTCCGAGTAGTTTCAGCCTACTTTCATAAGTCCTCCGTTTGAAAAAAAAAGCCTAGACTTTAAGTCCCTCTGGTCAGAGAATAACCTCGTGTACACACTGACAACAATTTACGTCGACACGCCTACCAAAATAGTGCAACAGCATTTCGATGGGGACAGGTATGTGGATAGTCCTTCTCCAGCAGCGGAGTCTACGCTACACAACACACGTACACAGACAAGCCTGACCGTCCGGTGCTGGGTCCACGAGGGGCTGCTTTAGGGGGTGAGAGGGGCGCAAGCGTATAAAACTATCACAGACTCGTGCGCGTTTGTTTTGTCTTCTTCTTGTTCTCTACTGACGTCTATTACTTGGTACCGGGTGGGTCCCAACACACACACGCACATCCCAGACACATGTACACGTATTACACACGGAGAACACCTAGAAAGGCCTGCGTCCACGCCGCAGTGGGCACCGCGGAAGGAGCCACCTTGTGCCACGCTCCTTTGTATTCCTACGCTGCCACTTTTATTTCGTAAGGGGGGTGGGGGCAGCTTAGTAGTAGTTCTGATTCATCACAGCGACGCTAGGGTGCGCTGTATGCAAGAACCAAGGGGAGCATCATCGTCCTTGTCCAGGGTTGGGGGTCTTCAAGGGGTCGTCCAAACCGAAGGCTACTGCAGTGTTATATCATCATCATCATCATCGTCATTATTTGTGCCATATACATCCATGTACATATATATAATAGTGTGTGTGTTCCCATCGTCTACATCTGTCGTTTTCTCTGTGTAGTAATTGGATGCCATTAGAACCTACGCCTACGCCCTACTACCCGAAGTCCTTCAATATATGCCACTGCGCTACTGGTTGCCTACTCTTGGAGAACATTTCGTTCCAATGTCTAACCTCCATGGGCCCACTTTTGCTGCCCAGCACCACCTGGCCGATGAGCTCGTTGCGGCCCATGCGGTCATAGTCCATGACAGAGATCACCAGGCTCGTCTGGCGGATCTTCTCGTAAGGGACGTTAAAGATAAACGACTCGTTGAAGACGGGGTTCAGGTCCCGTTCTTTCACCGTCGTCTTCTTCTTCTCCACCTTCTTACCGTCATGACACATCCAGATCTTCACGTACGGATCTGGAGAGACAAAAAAAAGTAGACTTAGCGCAGAGAATACAATTATTCTTATTACCTGCCTTTGTGGCACAGAAGTAATATAGCTGTAATCATAATTGAATTTAATGTGCACAAAAAGTGTCTGTTTCCAAACGAGCTACAAACAATAGCCAGCCATAATACAAGATTCTGAATTAGTCTCTTTCTAACAGTTGTTGTGCAAAGTCCTTAAGTCTGTCTAACTTATAACCATACCTACGGATTAAGAATTTCCTGCAGAAAGATATTCTATGAAGCAGGTGTTATTAAATCATAAAGATAGAATATAAAAGGGGGAATACAACAAATCTGTGTGAGATTCTAGATTGATACCAAGGAGATCAGAACTAAATCAAAGGCCACAACTAAACTGCATGGTGTCCATTTGCTCCAAGAAATGATTTTGAAATACATTCCAAATATCTTTCTGGTTAATATAACATTCCCTAAGATGAGGGCCCACCAAATCCGCCTACACTCTCCTTCTATATGAAGGAGAGACAAAGGAGTCTAATTTCTTACCAAAACCTAATATGAGGCTCAAATGCTGAGACCTGCTTTGGAAGGGACCTGGAGGAGAGGTGTGTAAACTGGTCTAACACAACAAAGAAGTAGGTATCAGCATTTGAGCCTCATGTTAGGTTGGGTTAAGAGATTAGACTCCTTTCAAAAAGGAGAGACCTCCTTGTCTCTTCTTCTTATAGAAGGAGCGTGTAGCCGTATATGGAGCACCCAGCCGGGACTTACCTGAACTCCCGTTGATGTCCTTGGCCTTGAGCCCTCGGCCCTTCATGATGACGAGTGTAATCCTTCCCACCGTGGGTTGGTAGCACATGGAGACGAGCAGCTCGCCCAGCTTGCCCTGCACACAACGAGCAGATCAGTGAGCAACTCATATACACAGGTCATCAAAGAGCAGCGCAGCACTGCTCTATGTTTACATTTTATCGTGAATCAATAACTAAACTAAAGAACTACATTCATTCGGTGCATTATGATTAAAACTTCTATGTCATGTAGATATAAAGGGTAATTGTCATTTGAAGTGTTAAGATCCAATGTTCGACTGTTTCAGGTGGGTAGTTGGTATCTTAAAGGTGTATTTTGAGTTCAACATGTTGGCATTGGTATTTATGAACTACAAAGATTCATTTTTGTCCTAAGTGTCCTGAGGGAATAATGAAATTACAGCAATAACTGGTTGGAAACTAATTTTGAGGTATCATAATTACACTGTCTGTTGAAAATCATATATATGTGTGTTTTAAATGAGTATGGGTATGTTTTGTGGACGGTAGTGCACCTATGCAATGTCTAGATAACTTGATCAATAGTCGTTTTATGTGAACGTTTGCCACACGTCCTCTTATGTTGATAAACACTGATAAATGTACACGATTTTAAGTACTCCATACCATGCAAACTTATACACTACTTACCACATAACCTGATCACTACAAATTCCATCTATTTTTGGCACTACACTTGTTACATTCATAGTCTCCGAGTCAATTTACACACATAATGCTCAGTAGATGGACGCCAGATTTCGGTTGCAATTTTGAAATTGAACATATTACCCGTTGGAAAACGTTGATACATTTATTCAAAAGAATGTATTAGAACCCTGACGAGTACCAGCAGCAAATAGTATAATTATAAACAAATTGTTAGCAACCAATGAGCATTAAGTGTAAATCGTCCCATTCCACTATAATATTAGTCTGTAAACTATCTCATTATGTTTCTATCATGACTACTGTCCTGAATACTCTATCACAAACGAGTTTCAAACTCGACCAAAGGCGAGGTGAGAAAGAACTTGTTGTGTGTATAAATCCAACTCTATTGATACGAATCCTCGTCGATTCACGTCCAGTACAATGATAATCAAGTCGGCAGGCGTCAAGGTTCAAGTTCGTTCCTGGACTTAAAAAGGTAATCAACAAAACCATCCTCTTGGAAGATTCTTAACAATATAATGAGTCAACCAGTACCCATAGGCCTATTCGAACTACGCTTCCTCTCGAGAACGAGCACTTATGATATACTCTTTTGATTGTTTTCCTTTTGTTGACCTCCCGAAAGTTCATTAAGATTAACATAGAAAAACTGATTCTCAAAGAAGTTGATCTCTTTCCTAGATTCCGAGGGAAATATGCACGTTGACTCATTCAGCTGTTGAAAACCCCGAATAACATAGAGTCTTTCTTAATTAACAAGAAGGTTAGAGCCAGATCTATCTTGCTTCTTTAAGTGGAGAATTTCCTCTTTGAATTCCGCCTGGCACGTACTTGCTGATAAAAATATTCAATTCACTTGTCCGACACCATGTTTGATATTAAAAATATATAACATTGTGTGTTATGCGTATATTTAAAAAAGTTATGGAAAGAGGTGTTGGTTTCTGTCATGAAGAGTAATCAGCCTATACAATTTTGAATGCCAACAATTATAAAATCCACTTAGAGAAGAGAGATGATCTCACTCGCACCTTCCTGAAGAGAGACAGAATTTGGTGTATCGACCGTGTATGTAGTCGGTGGGTTAGTACAGAACACAGAAATTAGCGTTAGGCGATGGGTGGTAGAGGTGGGGGTGAAAGGCATGCAAGGCGGAAGGCTGTACTTTGGGTGGAGAGGTTGAGAAGAGACATTCAATGACTTGAGGTGGGTGAAAGTCTACCTATCTTAGATAAGCAAATTTGTATATATTTATTTACAATATATCAAATGTTACTGCTATTAAATTTCCAACAATCAACATCTTTTGAAGAACTGTCACATTGCGTTCAACTGTCTCTTGACCTTTAAATATGAGGCGGCACCTTGTAAAAAAACTAATGACTATCTGAAGGCAAGGACGGATAAAATGCCATTTGAGAAATCTGATTCAAAATGAGTAATTGCCTTTGATGTTGGTTTTATAAAGAGGTCAAGAGCAATGAACCTTCTTAACTTTTTCTACCGAACGTCGGTCGTAATCATCTAATAGCAAAGTCTGGAGTGATTGTGCATCAGACAAAAGTGGGGTGAAATTCTTCATGATGCACACAGGCGACACGGAGATAAAACTTGTCAAAATGGTGCCAGTTACTTACAGTCTAAAGAGATGCAAAGGGCAGGTAAATACAATGCATTAATGTCGGGAAGCTGCTGGTAGTTAGACATACTGAGTGATGCCCTCAAAGGTTCAGTCCAAGGCAAGTTACATGTATGCATACAGTAAATACTGGAAATGATATCATACCAAAAGGAGTAATAATAGGGTAAACTAATTAAAGGCTTTTAAGGTGAATATGTTGTGTTTGGTAACAAAAAGGCATGTTAAATGAGGTAAGGGGATATGGTCACAATAGGATTGGGAAGAGGTAGAATGTGCGAAGAGGTGTGGTAATGATAATGGTACAAAAATAACATTCCTTTCTGGTTGAATGCATTATAATTATGATCACTTGACCTCTTAAATACTAGTTTCCCAACACACAGATTATTGCGAAGTAAACATTGCTGCAGTTGTGATTCTCTTTCACAATGTCACCTTTATCTGTTGAAACCAACAATGACTCAAAATATGAAGCTTACAAGTAGATAACACTAATAATTGGAGGAAATCAGTCGCTCAATATTGGAGAAAGGACGGTATTTCGGTAATTATTCTGTCTATCAAAATTGTGCTGTTTAAGGGTCTAACGAAAGTGAGAGCAGACGACAAATGAGGTAGAAGAGGACGGTTAATGTCGTCTGCTTCCAACCCTCCTTTTTTCCCGCCAACCACCCGGCCGAGCGGGATTACTTTATTTGAGGACACCTGTTTGGCTTCGGTCGTCGCCATGAGACCCGGAAACAAGGCATGTTGTGGGCAATGGGGAAAACAAACCGTTGAGTTAAGTACTGCCCTCCTGAATATCTATAGAGGTTTATGGTTCCTAAATAACGGTAATGCCTTTCAGTATTTGGGGTAGTAAAATGTAAACCTCACTCTACTGACACACACGATATTTCTAAAATCATATTACCAATGAACATCTATAGTTTTGCCCTCTAGATGTGAATGCTTTTCCAGTTAGAACTTTTTAAAACACATTTTGGTTGCCTGGCGTCTTCAGGAAGCACTTACATCTGCCTGTCGTTAAACGAAGGAGCTATAGCTATAATTGCCACTTGGTGAGCGGCCCAAACAAAACTGAAAGGTTAGGATTTATGAGATATTGTATTTGATAAATCTGATATTCTACAGGAAGGGACATCTTAATTAAAGCAGACATCACTTAAACTAGGCATCATAAACTAATTCCGCTTTTCATGTACTACTTAGACTGTCCTTCCTGGGTCCTTTTCCGATCTTCGTTATACATATCAGCAAGAGGAAAGCAACAGGACTAAGGTAGTAACTACACCGCTCTCTTCTAGTTTGATTAACTTATATTATATATATATATATATATATATATATATTTCAGGGTTTCAAAAATAGTCCGGATAAACACTTCCCAATTTGGTAGTCCCTTTTCAGGTCAGAATGACGATCACAGTACTTGGAGATATTTGGATTTAAAAACCCTAAGCCGAGTCGCTTAGCCCCACCTTATTAAAGAATAAGGCATGGGAAGTTGACAAATCGACATGATAGCACCGGCTAAGGGCCAATATGGCTAGCTGCTACTAAAGGCTGTTTACAACTATCCGATTTTACTCCCGATTTTGGAAATTGCCAGTAAGAACACTGGCTACTTATGAATATTCTATATATCATTAGAACGGATTTTGAACTCTCTGTCCAACGGTATATAGCATGCATGGGTCTCAGTACTATTTCTGGTAAGAATTAAGAAAATATAAGTTTCTCCGTAGTCAAAATCGCCTAGTAGAATACACGCTTAAGGTCTGGCCATCGGTTTCCGTATGGCGCTGGCCGAGACAGCGGACCTCCTCAGGGTGGAATAGCGACCAGCAACGGAGAGGTAGATTCCAATCTACGGACACCTAATTACAAGCCTCCACCCTACACTTCTCCCAAACAGCCCCCCTGCCACCTCACCCGAGAGCCCCCTGCCGACAAGAAGAGGAACCAGCCACTTCCGGCCAAATGAGGTCGTCTGCGCATGTCGTTTGCGGCGCAGTGCTTATTTCCGGTCCAAGGAGCAGGAGGAAATTTGGCGTGTCAGAAACGCGATGGATAGGGGTTATTTCCCCTATGATTGATGTGTAGAATCAATGCGCGGTTTGGGGGTATGGTTTATAGATGCACGACAGATTGTGAGCCGTTAGGTTCTGCTGATAGGAATATCTCGGTAAGCGTATGACACATTCTTTTTATATTATTGATGAATGTTTATTCTCAAGCAGGGACGGATTTAGGGGTACGTAGGCATGGGGTGAGTCAAATATAATCTATTTTAGGTGTCGGAGCGCCCCACTTTCGCCCCACTTTCTAGAATTCTAGAAGTGGGGGGGGGGGGGGAGGGGTCAGTTTAAAGGCTAAGTACTGAAACTGCGTGCAATTGCGCATACTCGTTTGACATTTTCCCCTCCTTTTTTAGTTTAGGGTCCACGAAAAGGGGGGGGGGGGGGGGAGTGAGGACCCGCCCCAGTCATGTAAGCATACTACCGTCAAGGAGATTCAATCTCCTGCCCCATCGTTACTTTCGGGTCTTATATCCATGAAACATAAGGGATTTGTTATCGATTGGTACCTAACAGCTGAGGGACACCATCTGGTATCTATAGTAATAACTATATGGTACGTAAAATGAAGACCTATTGCAGAGGAGAGTATTAAAATCTCACGTCTAAAGTGATCTTTTGGTAGACATCGGAGGTATTAGTGGGATTTACACTTAGACACTCAATTATCAGGCTTAAGACAAATACAAGATAGAGACATCGGTGGTAATTACAAAGAAAAACCGGAGAGACTGCAACAACAAGAGAGAAGAGGAAATTAGACAAAATGGATAAGTCTGGCTGTAATTGGATCTCGGGGTAGACTCGTTAGACTGGGATCGGTTTAGATAGGTGTTTTGGGATCACACCGACCAGCAGCCCCACTATGGCGTCCGGAATTCAGACATCAGTGACATTTGAGACTAAAAACGGCCCTCACTGCCTACACCTCTTACTCCGCATCGATCGATCCAGCCACTCAGAGGCAATCGGGAGCAGCTCGGCGAGTCGCTCTAACGTCCTCCCCCTTAAGGTATCCTGCTATATAGCTCCACACGTATCGATTTCAGGTTATTTTCAAGACCCAGGGCTAATTCCATTTGACATGGGCCAGCCGCTCAATCTATCCCGGGCTGGCCTGGGAGTCTGGAATCTTTCTGCAGAACCTGGGAGTTTTCTTGGGGTCGCTGGGAGTTTCATGTGGAAATCTGGGAGTTTTTTTGTGAAAATTGAGTGGAGGATATGAGTGGTGGTGATGATAAAGGTAACTGGGTATGATAATATACGGCCACCCAGCCATTGAGGCCGCTGGTAGGTAGGTTGGCTGGAGAACCACCGTGGGGAACCTTCACAGCACCTAATGGTAGTCACTGTGGCCAGTTAAGTAAGGCAGCAGGGGTCTGCGGTACAGACACCTCCAACCATTCCCCGTCTCTCTACCCTTTGCTTGAGGCCCATTTTCCACGCCTCAGCTCCCCTTTCTCCCCTTTGCCGTACCATCCCCTATTGCAGTGTGGAGCAGTCGGCAGCACTTTGACTCTATTCACCAGACCTATTGGCTGGTCTTTAGAAGCGCCTGCTACCCGTATTACCCAATGTCTGCTGGCTCCCTCTACCTCCATTCAACCAACCACCTATATAGTCCACTACCTACCCAATATAACTGCCGGATACAACCTACAACCATTGGGGAGTCTCTTGTCAATACCATAGGCTTAGCAGTGGCCCAGCATCCACTAGTAAATACCAAGGGACGTGTGATATAAAATGTAGTAATGGTCGTGACAGAGGTTTTGAAAACTGAAACTTGGTATTTGTTGGAAGTGTTAAAGACACAAACAGATTTTGACTAGCAAGCTGTCGAAGCTTCCCCTTGCCATTTGAGAAAAAACGGTTTCCTCGAGAGGCAGAATTCATTTATAATGCAACATCTGCATGTTTTGAGCTGGCTTAAATACACGTGGTAAAGGGCAAACAAGAAATAAAGCAATTGAACCTTTTTTGCAATTGATTTCGGAGGACAGGCGCCACCCGAGTCTAAACAAACGGTGGGCCGGGACTGATTGGCTTTACTGTCCGAGTGCCAAAGTCTATCTCACGAGTCAGTGGACGGCTTACCCACCCCCCCCCCCGAGCAGCTCGGCCGGCTGGCCTCTACTCCTGGTACTTGTAGGAGCAGCTCAGTGCGGCCTGTAGTAGTATAGTGGCTCCCCCCCTCCCCGCACCGTCACCACTTGACCGCCGTCCACTCCCCCAACTGCTGGCTTATTAGATTAGACCTCTACCAGAGGGGAATAAAAACGACACGCCGAGTTCACCCTCTAACCGTGAGCTGCTCAACTGCTCAAGGTGGGTGCGGCGTGCAGGGAGCAGCTCGTAACGGGAGGAGAGGAGGACACGCTCACTTTACGTCACAGGTCAACAGGACGTTTTCACAAGGTTTTCTCGGTATGATAATCTGTTATATCCAAGTATTTAATGTGAACAATGACCCTTGCACTACACATTACAAAAAGATGCGAAACTCAATATTGCCCTGATAGAAATGTTAAATATAATGCTCCCAACATTGTCTTGGATAGAGCCCACTGCGACAATTAATTTAATTGCTTAAGAGGATCGCTTGTGCATTTAAATTGCCTTTGGGGACCAAAATTCCAGGGACACAAGGAAAGAAAACGCCGAGGAGTTTGGGGGAGGTTCAGAAGGCGTTGCTCAGGATAATTAGTTATTAATTTGGAGTTCCCTTTCTAAGAACTGTCCAGTGTTTTGGGAAGTTTAATTGAAATGCATGTAATGGATCGGGTTTTGTGGCGGCGGTGGGCGACCTCCCGTCAGGCATTAAGCGCGCTGTGAGCAGGTTACGGCTTGGTGGCGAGCAGCTCGTGGCTAACAAGAGCTGCTCACTGGCTATAATTACCTCCTCCTTCAGCTGGCCAACACTTGGATGTAGTCAACGGCTCAAGGGCGATGGATTGGCCTTGTTGTCGGTTTTTTCTTTTTTAGAACTCCTTCTATATATATATATATATATATATATATATATATATATATATATAATAGTAATTATGATGACTTATGATGTCATTAGCTTGGTCCTTTTTTATGCATTCTCCTGTGTTGAAACTTTACATAATGAATATCATTTGATTTTTCCCCCCCTTTGAATGGATCAGTCTTTGCAATAGTACTAGTTAGCAGGTGTTTCCCTAAATGCTATCAGCGACTGGTATAATGAGCAACACTTTTCAGAGTAGGGACGTAATCCTGAGAACATCTTAGAACCAGCAATTAACAATATGAACGTGATTTCCTCCTCGTTTTGCGAAAGTCATTACATATTTAATTCATGTAATCAATCAGACAAACAGTCTGAATATCAACAAACAACCTCGGTCGATCTCTCAGGATTCAACCATCTCTAATCATCAAATCCACGAGTCAGTGAAGGGAGGAGCCGCATATCTAACGAGTGAGTTCTCAACTGCTGGACAGGAGGAGAGGTTCAGTTGACCCCCAGACAACCTTGATCTCCAGGGTCGAGGTGCTCCAGGCCCAGGTGTGGGGGAGGCGGCGTCCGACTGGAGCAGATCGGTCTGCGGCTCAGCAATCAATAGGCCGTAGATGAGCATAATGGCTGTATTTCACTATCCGATTTTACTCCCGATATAAAAAATCGGCGGTGGCAATATTTGTTAAACTTAGACATGCTACGTACCATTAGAAAGGTCTTCAAATTCTCTTTCAAATGATATGTAGCATGTATGAGTTTCTGTAACATTTTACAGAAACTCATACGAGGTGGTCAAAATTGCCTAATGGAATACAGGCTTTAGGCGAGTCGATGCGAGCTGGACCCTGGGGCTCCCACCCAGGGGCCAGGTGTCTGACTACTCCGTCTTGGATCAATACAACAAGGAAGAAAACAAAGGAGAGACTTCCCTAATATATACCTCTATGCTCTTGTTAAGTTGAATAAATAATAACCTTGCTTTTAATCACCAAAGAAATAGGTACAATGGACGAAATCCATGCATTCTTAGTAAATTATTGCATAACTAGACAAATTCATACTATACAATTAATAGTGGATTCACGAAGATAGGGCTCACGGTTCCAAAGGCAGCCCTTCCACTTCACTGGTTCCCTGTGGTAATTCCGCTACTCAACATATACCTTAGACGGAGCTGAGCGGGACAGGGGCGGGAACCAGCCTACCCTTCCACCTTATGGTTTACAGAAACATTGCTGTGAAGGTGGCGCCACCACCGCAACTCTTGAGGTATGTGACTGGGGATCGATCCCTGTCTGAGCTACCAATGAGTGGAAGTCAATGGGACCCGAACAAACGAGGGGCGGATCAAAGTGGAGCAGGCCACAGCTGGAGCCAACTGGACCCATTAAACCTCCTTGACAATGACAGGTTAAAGGTCACCTGGCAAACGCCTCTAGGTTGTGGCTGAAACTATGGATCATCAAACACAATATATGAATATCATTGTATGATGCCTTCATAGAAGGGATATTCTCAAATGCAAATGAACCACACCTTAATTCAATTCAATGCAGTTGCAATTGGTAGCCTCTTGGTTAGAGTTAAATGGTTCTAATGGGAATTAAAACCCAATATAGATATCATTTTATAATGTGTTCATAGAAGGGATCTTCTCAGCTGACTCTTATGAACATTGCAGAATACAGCACACATTAATTCCATTCGATGCACGTGGCAGCCTCTTGGTGAACCTGTATTTATATGGTTCCATTGGGAACGAGAGGTAACACCATACCGAGACCCACCCGTTGTAAACCACCTGTACGGTTGGCGGGTAAAGGGACCGTACTCCTTTGTACGTGTAGCAGATGTGCGGTGACAAGCCAATATGGAATTCTACAATCGATGGGTTTTATTTGTATACATTTAGAGAGCGAATCATTGTGAAAAGGACACTGTTAATTGATTTTGAAAATTCTCAAATAAAACTGCCATGTTTCTCAAACTAAGGTTTCTGGATTTTTAAACACTAGAACACTCTGTAAGGCATGGCCTATATATTTGCATTTAAAGCTCAATCGTTGTATTGGAGTTCT
This sequence comes from Lepidonotus clava, assembly GCA_936440205.1. NCBI lineage: Eukaryota > Metazoa > Annelida > Polychaeta > Phyllodocida > Polynoidae > Lepidonotus > Lepidonotus clava. The sequence continues at coordinate 18,285,633 of OW387136.1, read as the reverse complement.
CTCTCTTCGGAATCCAACCTAACTTTTGATGTACTCCCCTTGAACGCACTGAGGGAATGAGATAGCAGGGCAAGAAGGAAGACAGTTGAAAGGAACAGATGGCATTTGGACACAGCCAAATCAAAGGTTGTTTTAAAATCCCATGGAGACCCAAAGCAGATGAAAAGCGGACATCAGGGGCCTCCTTGAGTTAAGGTACATAGAAATGGCTGGAAGAAGCGATGGAAAAAAGGTGTACATTTTCAAGGCTTGGGCAGAGAAGTTTTTGATAGTTACCCAAGAAGGGACGAAGCACAATGCAAGCAAGGACATGCCTTTTGTTAGATGATTCAGTAAGTTAGAAGAGGATTGCATTAATCAATAAGAAATATCAAGCATCATAGGAAAAGCGATTTTAAAAATCATCATTCTTATCGGTAAAAGACTAGTAGTTTGTTCTCACCGTGTGTCCTTTACAAGGCTGGAGTGATCGCCACATCGTCACGCCCGTTGCCAGGTCTATGTCGCCGAGCGCCATGGCGATTTCGCCAATGGGATCGTCTCGACTAAACCTGTCGTAATCTAGCACCTGCATATAGAGAGTCCGGTTCTGGAGTTTACTGAAGGGAAATCCTGAAATGGAAAGATTTGAGAATTAGTTAGGGTTATGTCACCTAAAAGTTTTGGTTTTTGTCCCTAGTTATTTCACCCACAGTGTAATAACATTTCGTATCAGATTACCGTATCCATGAAGCAGCTCTGACGAGAACGAGACAGGCTTTCCCCTTATATTAGCCTAGTCCTTTAAAACTTTTGGTGAATTTTGTCTTATTTGTAAACAGGAAATAGGCACTGTCTTTAAAAGATGATGTTTACAATGACACAGGAAATAGGCAATATCCATAAAAGATTACAGTATTTCGAAGATACATAAGAATGACATAATTTCAAAATGTGCGCAAAATATCCTTAATTGTCTAGGCCTTGGCACTTTTTACTCGACATAAATCAAGGCCATTTCCTGAGTGTAATGTCCCTTTAACCCCTCTAAGGCCATTCCCTCCAGGCGCCCCCTATTTAACATGAAGTAATGGGTCGGTCAAGCCTCCAGTGTCCCACCCTCCCACGTGGCCTCTCGGTCACTGAGAGCCCATCTGAACTGAAGGTCAACCGGTTGACCTTCTGGGGGGAAGTTGGTCAACAACCAACTAAGGTTTCTTATACAACAAAAATCGAGGACGTATGCTGCAAGTTAAGAGGTTAAGGTACTTTATTGCCAAAGATTCGGTATTTTGCACATTCATAATTCTTTGTGTGAATTCTGGTTTGACTAAAAGGGACAATGAAGACGAAATTTGATCACTTTATAAAGATTTTTGTATGTATAATTGATAAAATAAATCATGTTGCGATGTTTTGGGAAATTAGCAGATTTTGCATATTATACTACACTGGTACAACCCATGTCCAAATACCTATTACAATACGTGTTAATGTCTATCCTTAGATTCGGTTGCTGCAATGAATGTCTTCGCCTTATTTCAAAACTAACATTAATGCATTGACCTTGGTGATCTTTTTAGCTCGCGTTGCTCTTTTTCTGTTTGTTTTTTTCCTTTACGACAGGTAGGAGATTACGATGACCTGGGAGGATCAGGAGGGGGTTGGCAGGGTGGCCTGGCGTTAAGCCGGTGGTCGAGGCTTTTATGGGGATCAGGTTGGAAGAGCCTGGTGGTCATTAGACCACGTGATGCCCATTTATGGTAATTAAGGGTAGATGGACGGCTGTAAAAGGACCACAAGGTGAGGCCGGGAAAGGCAGTGAGAGGGGCACAGGTCAGCAGGTGCCCCCAGTATGTCTCCAGTACCTGGTACTACTGAGATGGCACTCGATGCGTTGTCTAAGGATATCACAGACTGTACCATAGAGGTGATAGTTTGAGACTAAACCTCAGGTATGTTATAAGCTATTTTCGGGTCAAATTCCACACTTATATACGGACCAGGCGGGTTCGGCCATAGTGTTTGTTTTTTCTTTGTAATTTTGAAATATTGGAATTTCATTTAAGATTCCCAACATTAAAATTAAACACACAAAGACATGTCTAAATATTATTCGTATTTTCTATGTTTCATATCAATTAACCTGAATTGGACTGGCAACGGGTCTCTGCTGTGTGGATAACTCAGGACCCTCATAACCTGCTTACACAGTTTTATTACAATGTGAGACCATAGATTCCCTTCTATGTGAACGTGTGTACGGGTGATCATGGCTATGACTATGAGTAGAGCAACGTCGCGTCAATAGCCTCCACTATCTATACTACAATATCCCGTGAATTGACCCTACAATTTATGATGGTGTAAGTAGTCTAAAGAAACTGGTATTTGAAGCAATGTCATATTGGCATTATCATGTGTAAACACTATCATTATAGGTGACGTCACTTAGATTGGTTTCACCATATGTGATACAGCATCAGATGGACTTATTCCATTGTACACACGACATGTTAGTAGCATAGGGAAATGGGACGTTTGGGGTTGTCGCACACAAGTTTATCTAATACAGGCAAAGTTATGTACATACGGATTGTAATATGAAAGTTTCATACAAGATGTCCGACAGTCGCTTAAATTACTGAATAGCCAGATGGCTTGTGGCGCTATTTTTACGATATAGTATTTATCAAATAAAGTGAGAAGATACGTGTTGTTGCCTGGATGAGAAATGGTAACACGGTTGGAATTATAAGAGGCCCTGATAGTCCCCTCCAATTATGACTTGTTGTACTGACCACTAACTCCTTGGCCATGCACTCGGACCTTCAACGTCAGTGCCATCATAGAGATAAATAAGATCTTATATAGGCCTATGCTTAGGGTGCCATCTTCCCATGGCCTTTTGCCGGCGGGCTGCCGAAGTGAGACTTGAAACTAGTTAGCATTCTTCCCCAACCTGTCTTCGTTAAGACAATTGGGGCGGGTGAGACCTACCCAGCACTTGTGAAGTAGTCCCCAGGGGTCGCTGGCAGCTGAAAGCAGCCCCTGGAGGAGCTATGCTTCAGGTAGGTATAAAAAAACGAGGGTTTAAGAGCTCAAAGATAGATTTTTTCGTTAATACATTGAACAGCATGGTCACGGTAAACCTGGCGCAAGCCATAGCCATGGTAGTCTATAATGTCGTTTTTCACACTTCCATTTCACACACTTGGTAATCTTTGTCTCTGTTTTATTGTATACCTTTGCTCACCATCCTTACCCTGATTATGATAATTTGGGAAAGACGCTTTCAGTGTCAGAAAGAACAAGATGCCTGGGTAATAGCTAGATTGAATGTATTTTCTGTCGTCGACTGTCTTCATTATTAGACAAGGAGTGCTGGCATGTGGCTTCTAGAGTGCTATGCAATATTGAGAAGACAGGGACTGCGATCTATGGGTACTTTTATCCGATTGGTGTGGGTGCTACATTGACCCTGTACAAACATGGCCTCACAGAGAGGTGACCAGGACAGACGCCCTCTGCACGTCTCAATAGTCACACCCTGGTGCCATCCTAACCCTCTTCTCCTATAGACGGAGTCCAGCCCAAATGGAAAAGAGAAAGGGAAATCGGATAAAATGAAGAAAAAAGACCACAAAAAACAAAGAGAAAGAAATGGCAGGCGCCAGCCGTGCTGCATGAGGGGCGAACAAGGTCAGCGACACCGGAAGAACAGGTGTCCGGTGTCACAGGAATGGCCGCCCCTAACGCCAGCCCTGCGCATGCACCGACTACCACTGTGGTCACATGAGACCGTGGAGGGGAGGGTGGTTTGGGCAGTAAACCCTGGAGGGGAGACCCTGATTCTGATTGGTCCATTCAGGCAACCCTGATCACGGGGGGGGGGGGTGTCTTTGGTGGGGCGGCCTTGTCACGGCGATGACCAAGACGCCCTCTGATGCCCGGCACGGTAAACAATGTGGGTGTGGGCACGGGGAGGCTGTGTAGATGAAGAGGGGAGCGAAGGGAGAGGGAGGATTGTATATGACAGGCGGGAAGTAACCATTTTTTGTTCCCTCTCAGCTAAAAGTTTTCAGGAATGCAACCAATATTCATCTTCTTTTTTCCAACAAAAGAATACAATGGATTGCCGAAATCATAAGGATGGTTCACCTTTATAAGTATGTCCTCTTCATTTAGGCCTATTTTTCAGAAGGGAAACAATGCAAAAAATCGTGATGCTTTACCCTTCGCTGTGAATACTGTCACTTGCAGCCGACCGACAGAGCTGAATGATAAGGATCTCTGATGTAGAAGATCAGACTGATAAAGCATGAAATGCCGTCATTTATGCCGATATTCTGAGATGTATACTCAGCCCCTCCGGGAGGGCGGACAGTCAGGTGGGAGTGGGAGGGAAAAGCTGCAGTGTCAGCAGGAATGTGTTTTCACGGGGCGTCCTCCTGCAGGTCACGGGGGGGGGGGGGGGGGGGTCGAGACGGGCAAGGTGCGCAGATCTACACAGAATCTTACCTTTGCGTTCGAGACTTTCTTTCTGCCAGACTGCCACAGCATTGTGCTGAGATTTCTTAGAGTAAGATATAACTTAGCATCGATCTTGTCAGTTAGGGTAGGACTATGTTTATACAATATTCAATTTGGTTATGATAGTTGGTATAAGAAAATGTTTCATTTGACTATAGATATTATGCAGTATCAACGACATGGTTCAATACATGGATATATAGGCCTACACAGTTAATATATCAAAGTTAGTTGAATACTCCGTTGGATATTCTCTATAATTACAAGTACATTCAAATATGAATGCACTCTTGAAACATTTCCTTAACCGTTGGCTGGAGAGAGTAGCCGTTCGCCGCTTTACTTTTTGTAATATATGATGCTAGAAGTAAGACTGCCCGAGTCAATCTTACAGCATGCTTTGGGCCTGCCATCATCAGACGTTACTTGACGTTAATTCAAAGTGACTGCCCGTCACATCCCTGCCCTTCTCATCAGGCAGCATAATTAGATTTCACTCTGGTCCTACACTGTCATCCGACCCGGCCGGTGTTTTTCGGTACCTTGCCCTCCAGCGTTAAACCTCCCCAGACAAAGACAGGAAAGTTGCTATTCGGCCTAAAATTGGACAGAAAAAGAGAGCCTGTTACCTTCATTAGTGGCCGGGAAGTTTTATTCGAGACTGCAGCTGCACAGGTCTCAAATTCGAAAATCCTTTTCAGAGAGTATCAACTTACTTTCCCGGACAGGGTTAAGTTGAGTAATTATTAAAGTTAATGACGACTTGCTTTTACGGAAATGTAATTTAGAAATGCCAGAGGTCGACCGTTACTGCTTATAATCTATAATTATAAGTGTTTCTATTAATAACCACTGGTTATAATTCATGGTATCTAATTGGGGACACGTTTGCGAGTCAATGGCTAAATATGATATAATAACATATCAATTAGCCATAGTGTGTGATGATATTGTTATTGGAGAACATATCATTGTTACCTTACACTTGCAATGTCAAAATTGAAAGTTTAAAACTAGAAAATCTGCCTAGAATCTGCCATCCTTACATATAAATTCACCAGGAATGACAATAACTTTCATCACCTCGGAAGGAGTCACTCAAGACATCCTTTCGTCAGTGGGTTAGATTGACAAACCGTACAGAACTATGTCAGCTTTAAAGTCCCCTCCTCTTACTATGATCAGTTATAAATATTGAAATCTTTACACATTCTGTGCAGGCCCAACCAACTTCCGACATAACAGAAACGTTCTGCAACCATACTTTTTAAGTCAGTCTGTTACTTACTAAGATCGCATGTAACAATTATGTCCTTGATGGTGAGGTTGAAACCTCACTGAATCAGAACATTATTATAACATTATTTTTTGGTGAGGTTTGGACAAAACCAAAACAGAACATTATAAGAACATTCTGTATAGGTTGAAGAACATTACCAGAATGTTATAATAACATTGCAGTGCAACGCCACAGCAGTATGTTGCAGCAATGTTATTGGGAGCCATCAAATTAACATAACAAGAACCAATATAACGTCATATGTTTGGCTGGGGGGACAGGATAAACTGAGCCAGCTTAATACATCTAAATGTACAAGTAGACCTGTACAGTGCTAATATAACTAAAGAATAAAGCCACATAACCTACGGGGACTGGGTACTGTAAACAGCACTTCAGGGGTTAGTTTCCTTAAGTGTGGCAGTTAGTGGAGGGCCCTGCCCTGCCCTGGGAATGTGAGCACCTGGAGCAGCTCGTCTGAGAGGCTGAGCAGCTCCCTGCCTCCTGTGTCAGCCCTCCTCCCTGTGTCCACCCAGCTAAAGACCAAGCACTGACAAAAATACCACTCTGAAAAAGGACAGGTCTTTGTGTTGGTGGTCAGTCGGATAACAATCTCTTCATGTAAAAAGTATGATGATTTTTGCCGTGTGTTCTTTTGACCACATAGCTACCTTGATGTAAAGTCCGGGTCCGAGGTATATCATAAAAACCTAAAGTGTGAATCATCAAAGAGCCTTACTTTCATTAATGAATCGGATTTAGGGGTAAGGAATAAAGCATTTTTGAACCGTTATCCTCTTGCCTTTGGTGATTGAAGGAACCCTGTGTTGTAACAAACACCAAATGTTGTAAAGATTCTAGTAGAGCTAGGCCTATATAGATCTGAAACAACTCTTTGTCTCTTTCCTAACTTTAGTTCAATAAGTATCAGATTTGACTTTAACAATCCCAATATGTGCTAACACATGCACCCTTTCCGTTTTGAGGTGTAACTGATGACATGTAACAATATATTTATAATGAGGTTAGAATAATCCTCTCCTCTAGGGAATCACCACGGCGGGGGCAGATACACTGGGTCACGGTATATACACATTTCACAAACTCTGGAGCATGTGGCCCATGTAGGCCTATACTTTTACACTGTTGTGCACACTATCCACATTACATTGTTCCACACAGACCAGGCGTATGATTAGCATTGCAGCATCAATAATCCAATACTTTGTGGACAAACTGAGGCCATCCAGGAAATTTGGCCATATGACTGACTAAGCTCCACCAAGCCACTCCTCTATTCACCTACCACTTATAAATCCCCACCTCACATGCTCCAAACTGCTCTCTATAACCATTCAGGCTTTGTTGTAAATGCTAATCACCTTTTGTGACTGGTCTTTCTCCTACCAGCATAGTGTGACAATAGGTCTCTATTTAACTGCCTACTCCATCCCTTCGTGCCGCAGGTATATAACCACTGTATACGGCCAGGCAGTATACTACGGCAGGTACCTGAGCCATACAAAGAGAAGTTCCTGTCTAACAGCTGAGCTACTACTGTCAATGGACACTAACTCCTCCAACTTCACTAACGATTTTTTCCGCTGACATATCCATATTTTGAAAGACCAAAATTGGCATGTAAGTTCTTCCTATTCAATGTAGTTTCCACGTGGGTGGAAACTTGTTATTTTCCGCTCACATCGCCTGTGTAGACTCTCTTGTAAATATTCATGGTAGTGTCACTAAAAATAAATTTCACCATTATTACTCTCTTGTAAATATTCATGGTAGTGTCACTAAAAAATGAATTTCACCATTAGTATCATAATAATGGATATGTCTATGTACCAATGTCGAATCGTTTAAACAAATCTATGCTTGAAGGGGTCAAAACAGCAAGACTGAAATATGGTCTCATTCTAAAGTTATATATTTAGAATATATAGTCACCGGTTATATCACAATCAAACATCTCCCCCAAATCAAGACTTGTTTGTTCAATTCAGTTTGTGGATTTAGTGATGGCTTTGAAAAGACACGTTGGAATGCTTTGCCTGAAGCTTTGTCCCTACAGTCCGTTTCAATGAAGGCCTTAGATGAAGCATACCATTAGATTAAGAAACAAAATACTAGAAGTACACTGCTGTTTATTAGTCTGAAACTCTAATCCTTCTATTCACATTTTGTAAACTGAATTATTCTTTTCTTCTAGTGATGCGTGAGCCATTTTGTGGAATTTTCTCCAGCATTTCCAATCTGTATTATCTGAAGTTTAGTAGCAACGGTAATTAATTAACAAATCCTTAATTTTGAGGGGAAGATAATTCGAACCTTGTTTCCAGGGACTAAAAATAGGCCCTTCTGCTAAAACATTTACGACCCAAAAGCTCTTCATGCTTAATGATGTCATGCGATCTTTATTCGATTAAGAAAAATGATAATTCAATTCCTCATTTGTCTGATTTTAAGCACTATCAAACGGAACTGAGATCAGTTTTGTTGGATGGATATTCAAAATTCACTGAATGCAAAACTGCTACTGACCTAGTCTCTAAACTTTGACTTATGTATAATTTTTCAAATCAATACGTTATCTTGAAAGAGACTCATGCAATGATCACTATGGTTATATGCAGTAACAATTGAAAAGATAATTTATGGGCGGATTACTTGTTAGAAGACATGACAGAGATATCATACTCGTACCCATCCCTAGAATCTTCCAGACATTCCAGGTAAATTTGATAGGGTTCTGAGTGAGTCTTAGGTAGTTCCAGGTAAATCTGAGAGGGTTCTAATACAGTCTGAGCGGGTTCCAGATGAGAACATTTACTAAAGTTTACAAATCAAATATGCCAAATTTGGAAGAAATTTTCATCGCGAAACACCTCAGATTCTATGTCAGAGTTTAAGTCAAGGAACATGAACGTTCTACGTTCCTTGACCTTAACTTCAAGGGGGTTCCGGACACTCTCCGCCCCCCCGCCCCCGATATGGTAAAGCATGCACTCTTAAATCATATAAGATTGGCGCATATACATCTCCTCTACCGGTAGCAGTAACGATGGCCGGATCCGCCCTTAGCAGGTCTTAGATAGCCCGACTTCCGCCATTCCCTCATGATGCAGCCTAACACTGATCGATGGTCCACCTGTACCAGCCTACCCCTTCTCTCACTATACAGATAGTCTAATGTAGCTCTACGGTCTCATCCTTACAATAAATGATCATCGGGTATAAGTATACAAAACATTCGACATTTTCTTCTCTTTAGTTGCTATTGCGAGGCGGAAATAATGATCTAACTGGCTCATGGAATATACACCCCACTGTTATCCTCTATTATTAAGAAATAATGAGAAGAAATGTCAAAACTTCTTTCCTTTTTGACGCCGAGGTTGTTTTAACGTTGTAATGTTCCATGTAACGTTCAGAGTAGCATTTCTGATACAAATCTAGCTGAAGGTAAGAATAGCCACGAAGATTTAAACTCACATACAATGTCATTTTCTAATTTGGGATTTTAATTCATGTGATTATTTCTAGATTGCTTAGGTTAGATGATAGACATGGTGAATCCCTAACAGTGTAAGATGAGAATGGTTCAGTAGACATACATAGGGTTACGTGAAGTGTTTTGGTAAACGCGAAATACCCGACCGTAATGGGGAGCTAACTCAGGCGTAATGAGGGACCAGACTCGGATCATACACCGCACTGATAATATATAAACTAGACTAGGATTTAAAAAACCTAGAACGTCGAAACGATTGAGAGAAATGAGGAAAGAATCGTATGACATACCTCGTGATTACACAATTCATCACATTGATATCAAAATTACCCAGCAAGGGTGTAATAATTATCCCATACAAAAAATAAAGCACGGCTGGTTGAAATACGGGTTTCCCAACAGGTTTTTATTCTAGTTAAACCATACGGGCCGGCTGATTGCAAAATACGTTTGATTAAGCATTTGCTTTTTGTTAAGAACTATCTCGGAGGATTGAGCAGTGGGAGGCTTGGCATTGCCATCCGAGGCAGGAACGTGGGATTTGTGAGTTTTTAAGGCGTGCAGGCAGGCAGATGATACCTCACCAGGGAGGCCTTTATTATGAAATGTGCGGGCACAGAAGTCCCCGCGCAGACAAGGGGCTTTGGGAGATTCGATGAAGATTGATTCAGTCCCCAAAGGTGGCTAGAGCTCCTCCCTGCAGCGCCCTCTGCTATAGAGGGCCGAGAGTGAACGGTGTGGTTGGTACTGTTCGACATTAGTGTGAACTCGGATTATGAAAAAGTCCGCGTTTTCTGTCTAGAGTAAGCGATGTTTTGCAATCACAATTTTTTGCTTTTGTCATCGCCCTGGATTGAACATACTGTTGAGGGCTTTAGTCCGAGACATTAGTCCGTGCAAATTGAGGCAATAACAATTGCTCAGTGCGCCCATGGTCTATTCTTGGTTTATTCTATATTGATTACACAGAAAAAGGTTGAAAATGTGTATTGACAACACATACATTGGCGTAAGCATTCACAGACAGGCAAAATTGCCCACTGGGGCAATCTGAAATTTTGTATATATCGGTTTCTGAGATCCTAGGACAATGGGTAATGTAGGCCAGAGTCCTGATAAACAATAAAACAAAATTCAGAATGTGTACATCTGGCACGTCATAACCTGCAGAATGTGGGCAGCAGTACCACCAGAGGCAGGTGGCCCTTCTAGACGGCCAATTCTATGGTTCTGGCCAGGAAAAGGCCCAGACCCTATCCCCAGGATCTCCTCACATACGCTGGGTGATCTACAGAAGTATTTGATTGGTTATGGCTCGTGTCTGGAATGATATAGAGTAGTAAAAGGCGATCTTTGACAGGCTCCCCTCCCAGTGGTGATAGTAGGTCATAGTGCAGCATCTAAGAGCTGGTAGAGGTGGGTTAGTTGGGGGATCTCTATAGATCATGGTTCTATGGAGGCTGACACTCACAACTTGAGCGTACCATCCACTATCGTACTGCCACATTTAAGTTTGAGTTCTGTCTACTGATTTCTGTATGATACCATCACTCCAGAAGGTTGCTGAATGGCAAACCACCTTAGGGAACTATGTGGCAGCAATGGTTCATTCCAGTCTATAGAGTCACCTTTTTCAATACAAAGTGAAACCCAATATTGAACCCATAAGAAGCTGTCCATTTGACAAGCTCTTATTCTTGCATTTCTATATTTAGCCATAGCTGAAAGTTTTCAAATGTCTATTTACTGCCCTCCCAATGCCACGCATCTCCAATTCTTGCATTTCTATTTTTAGCCAAAGTTGAATGCCGATAATGTCTATTTGTTGGCCTTCGAATGTCATCACATACGGCCCACTGCTCCCCAACCCTCACGGGCTGTTCGGGAGTGCCTTCCCTGTATACAGTCCGAGACACCCCCTGCTCCCCCCCCTCCCCCGACAACCACGCTCCCCTCGCCCCCTGGCGGCCAGGGCCCGGGGGCGGCGGCTGGAGGGGGCAGGTCGGAGGTGGCGGGCGTGCCGGGCATTGGGGCCTGCTGAGGTTTGCCGCCTGTTTAGGTCAAACACTGAGGAGCTCCCAGCGCAACATGAGTAGCTCTCGACACGACCGGGGCCGGGGGCGCCGCATACAAAAGAACCTATCAGCACGAGTAAGGTCGGGGGTGGGCAGCTGGATGAAGAAGGGATGGGCGGGCTGACCATATTGACCACCAAAAGTAGGGGAATATATATACAAGACGACGTGGGCGTAGGGGTGGATAAGCACTGGCAGTATGTGAGGTGACTGGGGACAGAGACGAGATGAGGCTAAAGAAAAACTGATGGAAACCACGAGCTTTACATATATTTCACTTTTTCAATTCCATTTCTACTATTTGATTTTCCCTCCGAATGTGCCCATACATAAACCACGTCAAGGTGTGATGACTTTCGCTTTCTTTTATGTACATAGAGTATTATGTGCCAAAAACTACTCTTGAGAAGGAGGCAATGTGTAGACTATTGTGGAGTACGGCGGCCGGCCAAATAGTGGCAAACTTGGGAAAAATGGTTGGTTGGTTGGTTATTGGGGTTTAACGCCGTAGCAACATCTAAGGTCATATCACGGCGAGAACAGGATTTGACAATTCTGTCTTTGATGATCGTATCTATGGAATGAACGAATCTATGAGAAGATAGAGACCATACCCCTACACATTTACCGAGGTAGGTGTTCTTTAATGTGCATGGTCCCATAGACAGGGCCACACACACAACAGCCGGTGACTCTCTAGGAGTCTTTGATAACCCAGTTGTTGCCACTGGGAGACATATAGAGGGGAGTAGCAGCCAGCCCACTGGGCAAAATGGTGACTGCCTCTTTATAAACCGTCAATAGCCCAGACATTAACTTTGCCAATATAAACTGCCATAGCTCCTACTGTCGTTTAAACCATTGCTTTGGAATTTTCCAGAAGGCGCCTCGCTTGACAGAGGCAATCGATTTAATTAATGATTATTTTGGTTATTTAACATCGCCCCGCTGCCTTCCTCTTTTAAGTGGTTCATTAGAGTGCAATTCGTACTTCACAGTGATTAGGACAGTTGTGACATTGAATCTGCAAACAGTATTGGGAGCAACGATTCAAAAACAATGTATTATGCATTGGGTCGATTAACTTGGTATTTTTCATTCAAAAAGTCGATTTGAACACCAAAGTGTGTGGGGTTCTTATGCTTAGTTGAGTGTCTAGGTATTTTGTTGCAGATAAAATCAACATAGAAGGTAAAGCTGTCGAAACTAGATAATCATCCATAAGTAATCTGCAAACTATAAAAACATATGAGAGGGAATATTCTGTATAGTGGACTGGGGACCTGGGGATGGCAGGGTTGCGGTTACAGGAAACCTGGGGATGGCAGGGTTGTGGTTACAGGAGACCTGGGGATGGCAGGGTTGTGGTTACAGGAGACCTGGGGATGGCAGGGTTGTGGTTACAGGAGACCTGGGGATGGCAGGGTTGTGGTTACAGGAGACCTGGGAATGGCAGGGTTGTGGTTACAGGAGACCTGGGGATGGCAGGGTTGTGGTTACAGGAGACCTGGGAATGGCAGGGTTGTGGTTACAGGAGACCTGGGGATGGCAGGGTTGTGGTTACAGGAGACCTGGGAATGGCAGGGTTGTGGTTACAGGAGACCTGGGATGGCAGGGTTGTGGTTACAGGAGACCTGGGAATGGCAGGGTTGTGGTTACAGGAGACCTGGGGATGGCAGGGTTGTGGTTACAGGAGACCTGGGAATGGCAGGGTTGTGGTTACAGGAGACCTGGGGATGGCAGGGTTGTGGTTACAGGAGACCTGGGAATGGCAGGGTTGTGGTTACAGGAGACCTGGGATGGCAGGGTTGTGGTTACAGGAGACCTGGGAATGGCAGGGTTGTGGTTACAGGAGACCTGGGATGGCAGGGTTGTGGTTACAGGAGACCTGGGAATGGCAGGGTTGTGGTTACAGGAGACCTGGGATGGCAGGGTTGTGGTTACAGGAGACCTGGGAATGGCAGGGTTGTGGTTACAGGAGACCTGGGATGGCAGGGTTGTGGTTACAGGAGACCTGGGAATGGCAGGGTTGTGGTTACAGGAGACCTGGGATGGCAGGGTTGTGGTTACAAGAGACCTTGGGACGTTGTGGCTACAGGTTTGAATCAGTGACACATTACCAAAATTCACCGCCCCATCGGGCATGAAAGGACCCAGCTGGGGGGATGTTGTTTGGTTGGCAGGGAGGTAGGGAGACCAGGGAGGAGGGGAGGAGTCTGGATATACTTACTTACAACGAGTGCAAACTATCTCAATCATTTTAGACGAACAGACATTTTAGACTCTTTGAAGACTATTGTTGAAACCTCTCTGACTTTTAAATTTCCAAGACTCTTCTATTCATTTCACGAACAGTGCAAACTTCCAGCATATTCCATGCACGTAAGATACGGTATGCATTGACAGATGATTTTGTTTCAATAGCAAACCTGCATGCATATAATTGAAAAAGGGGGCAATCAACTTTTAGAATACCATTCGTAATGTTATCACTCGCTATGGAAGTTTTGCTTGTGAACACTTGGTCTCCCATAAAAGAAAGTTGTACTCTCCCTGCCATGTCTACCTTCTCCCTGGCCGCTGCCAACGGGGAGATTGACATGACGGCCGCAGGAAGACTGCAAAGGCCCCTTTCTCTGCTCAACTCGGGGCTTTGGACCCAGGCCCAGAGCGCTGTAATTGGATGTTCTATATATAGCTAGTGGACTGGCAAAAGTATCAACTTTGAAAAAACGTATTTTGCCAGGGCTGCCTCCTTTCGAAGGGTTTTCGCATTCCAGGGAAACAGCATGCCTAGAAACACACCGTTGTGCAATGTTTTAGATAAATGCAGTACTTAACGAGATCTTCTGGCAAGCCAATACAGAAAGGAGGCTTACTGTTCCATACCTGATTATTTGAAATTATCTTCAAAACAGCCCAAAATACTAATATGAATATATATCAAGCACGGGCATGAACTCTCTAGATGGCGCTACCCCTGTCTCATAGTTACTTATAATACTAAAAGGGTAAGAATCTGAAACTGTACCCTGCAGTTTGCACAGACATATATTTTGGATTTATGCCTAAACTATTATGTTTTTTTGTGAAAAAAACAATGGTTTGTATTTCAGACAAATGATAAAAACAATTGGCTGTCGTGTTTTATTGATATTTATGCTCAATAAATGGCAATTGACAAATTTATTGAAAAAAATGCAACCCCACCCAGCATAGCAGCATACCATATATGGCAATGCCCTTATTTGGAAAGTACTTTACGAATGGAGGTCACATGACCAACCGTATAGGGCAATGTGCACATAGGCCTTTTGGCAATTATATGCAATATGCAATGGTATTAATAACTCCTGTCCATGTTAAAACCTATGTTTGCCCATAGTTTTGCCATAATTGTGTAATGTACATTGCTATTTCCTTCAGATTGGTGAATTAGGGCATGGGAGGGTAGGGGAATCCCCTGTGACATCATCATGTTAGTTATACAAGAGGCCCCTGAAAGGGGGTTTTGAACAAAAACCTCATCCCAAACATAATACAGCAAACTCATTCACCCCAAGCATTTTGTTCCACTGTCATTACAGCAAACTGTGGTATAGTGGCTATGGTGAGGGACTTCAAATCAGAAGGTTGGTGGTTCAAACCGCCTGATAGTCATGTTGCAGTTTGACTATGTTGCACTCTTTCTTATGCAAATCATCTTCAATCTAATATTATTATCAACTTTTACAGTGCTAATCTTTTATCTTTGGTATACACATAGATATTTCAATTTTAGCTTTATGTTATAAAGTTGAATAAAAGGAAAATGAAATATTTATTTTTTACAATTAGACACAGGTCATTAGCTGTAGAGTTATAAGCATTTATACAGCCTATATATAAGATAAGTAAATGGTTGGATATACATGAATGTGACATCATTCTGTTGTTATTTCACCCAAATGAATGCTTTTAAATGTGATTTCTTCATTTATTAAAAAGAGTGACACTGCCCTGACATGGGTGGGGTTTGAAACCCCTACCTTTGGATTTGAAGTTCTAGACTCTAGCCTCTGGGCTATTTCTGACCATGGTAGATGTGGGTGTTAATGAAGGCTCTGATTATACAACTACTAACTTTCTACTTGTATTGAGTTCAGAGAATGTCTGAAGAAGTTTGTGGGGAAACCCTTTTAACACTATAAATAACCATCCAATCAAGTGAATGAGTTGCATTCTGATCAGGTCCGGGGCACTGAAGGGGGAAGCATACATAGAGCTATATCTACCTGGAAAACATTAACTACAAAAATTCAAAACACACTGCAATAATTATGATTTAGTATTGTATTAATGACAAAAAGATGATAAGTTTAGTTGTGTTTTTTTTATATTAATATCAAATAGAACTGGGTCATTCACTGCAGTCTTGTGGGAATCCTATGCATCTGCTGGTCATCAGCTTATAGGTTTTGACAGGAACCAGCTAAATCCAAAATGGAGAGTGTGCTACCCTTTCTATTCTTAAAGAAGTAAATAGTAGGCATGGCGCCATCTAGAGAGTTCATGCCCGTGATATCAAGAGGCATAAGTGCTGGACACACTGTGTACAGCGAGAGGATAAGGCGGTGTTTGTATATCAACTTATCATTTGTGGTACACACATAATGAACTAATAATAGTAGAGAGGGGGGAGATCAAAGAAGGAGCTTTACAGATCTAGGTCTCTCTTTGTGATGAGTTAAACATACAAGCAGCAGGGTGTGTCGCTCTACCCGATATCACTCCAGGAATAGCTTGTCAAATTGTGGGCTTGAAGATAACTGGCCGAGAGTTATCGATTTGCTGTCCGGGGTACTGGGTGCGACACGACAATAGTTTAGGGCCTATTATTATGTGGTGATGTAGATCCCATATTGTCGGGGACCTGTAGGCTTAGGGACGCGGCTACAGCTTGTAGGCTAAACACAGTGGTACCCATAGGGGGTGACCTTTAAAACGCGAGGCCAAATCTACCGTTTGTATCAAACTATCGCAAAGTTATGTTGCTATCAAGCATTCCTTAGATTTTGCAATTACGGTTATATTCACATATCAAGTTATAACTCCAGTTAATTATGTTGCATTTTGATGCCCTACTTTAGTTTAAGTTAGGAAAGTGATTGGCTATAGATGTCTAATACCCTTTGGATCTAGTTGATCTATCCAGATAATTCCCTTTCCATACGGACATTGCAAGGAAATATGAAAATAGGCCTCTGCATCGGAATGATACAAAGAATCTGTACTTTACAATATCAAAGGAGCTTCAGTTAGCTCTATTTCCCTTCCTCTCACCTTCCTCGGCACTCAGGTGCGACTTTCGTATTGAAGGGTAAAATCAATGAAAGTTGGGTTGGCGGCGTGCCAACGTCTTCGAAAGCGATCGTCAGAAAGCGTGCCTAGGAAACCCAAAATAGCTTTACATCAATCATATAACTTTTCCCTATGCTTTACGCTTTGGTAATGTAATATACCCGAATTATTTGTAAAATACTAGACGGACTTGATATGAATACGTCGTTTTATTACATGGAGATGATCCAATAGCATGTTTGTTTATACTATTAATCTTTAGAAATACATACTTAATTTGTTTTCATATAAAGTAGTGGGGCGTAATTTGATACCTAATCCACTGGGTGAATAATGGGTGAGTCGCAGGTGGAATGCTAAGTGCATTAAGTGGGGGTAGGGTACTGACAGAACGTACCCTGATCGATAACCGTGTAAAATGTAGAAGGTAACGGGTATAGATACCACTTACTGGAGGGGTGCCACCGGTATGTAGACACCTGGGGCACCCATCCACCATACAAAAGTCACAGACAGATTCTCCGTATCCTACATTTATAACCATTCAAGGAAAGCCAACATGGTATCATAGGATATGGTGCGGGCTAAGAAAAATGCTAATGCAGAAGTGTACCATTACTGTCAATCAGATGAGACCCACTGGTGACTGAAGAGAGACTCTTTCTATTTCATTGACCTACTCATGCACTGACTTCCCGGCTTGTGACACATTAGTAGTCCACAGAACTGAGATATCTACATGCGCATCGTCGCCTCATCATGCTTCACTACACAACATTATGGTATGAATTGACATGCTTAAATCAGAGAGAATTATATAATTCTCTCTGATTAAATACGCGTCAATTTATATTGGTGTAAGTAGTATGTACAAAAGGGAATATAAAACATGAGCGCCTATATTACACATCCTTCCACGGGCTATGTCACCGACTCTGCAGTGTTATTTTTGCACGGCGTCATATGTACAATCTAGTTAATATAATCCGGTTCGTTAGCAGACACCTAGCGAGTTTTAATATGTAATGATTATTATAAAGATTCTTATACCTATTATTTTTCTAGAGATATAATTCAAGCATTAGCCAAGCATAAGCCATCAACATTTAGGATTACCTAACCACCTCATCAAGGCAAGGCATGGACAAGCACAGAATAACCATCCGTAAACATCGATATACCAACCCCAAATCCAGAACCAACGCAGACCAAAAACACCTAGTCATACTTTAGAATCCCAACCAGATACGATATCCTTCGCAGCAGTTATAGAGTGAGATTTCCACAGGGACGCACCATGGCTTCCATATCTATATTACGACGTATAGATTAGTTCCCAGAGTAGGCACTTGCAAGTGACATATCACCCTCCCCCGGCCTGCCCGGCACCGCAGTTACCTCGGACCATCTGCCTCATATCTTCACCAATTTTGTTCCCACTTCGTCGGCAAAAAAAACGTCTTTTCACTCCATTATTTTCCCAGTATTTTACCCCACAAACCGGCTCCACGCGCACTATGGTAGAACGCATGCATAAGTGCTGGGAGGGGTGGATGGGGATATATAGCGGGTCCCAGGTGCCCTGCAAATTTCGTGGACAATATAAGTGGGGTCATTATAATGGGAGCCGTGTGACTGTAGGGGTGTCAGGGGAGCAGGGTGAATACGGTCATCAGTGGCGGCCCTGTCCATAAGACGGACGTTAGTGGTGGCAGTAGTCAGCCGTTATGGGAGGTGAATAGCAGCAGGACCATCCCTCATGTTCCACCGTGTCAATGGGGGTCGGGTAGACAGAGCAACGTGTAGACCTTTTTTAAAATCATAAACAACGTCATAGTAAGGCGTGATCTTCCAGTAGTTACGGAATGGGTTACAAGTACAAAGTGTAAATGATGGTATATACAACAATGTTGAGGTGTAGCTTACAGACAGTGGACATGAAAATATATATACAGTATTAGATATAACTTACTTATTTACAATGTCTTAAATTTCCATCTTATATACTGGCTGGAAACATTGTCACCTCACAAAGCACCAAGCATTTTTTGGATAGTAATTCTTTAGAACGTTTTTTATTTCTTGGCACAGTGAGCATCTACACCTAAACCATCCTAAAGCTGGATTCCTCTATACAATATTGACTATAATACACTTGTAATCCAAGTGAAGCTTGTTTTATTAATATCTGAACCTCCCAAATCAGACCCCTCTGGTCATTCTGCCGCTTTGATCACCTCGATGCAAGTTACCTCACTGCCTCGTTTTCCGACGCGGAGGAAGACCTCAATGAATAATGCCCTCCGGTCAGCAAACGTAAGGCATAATCTAACACGACCTGAATTTGCTTGAAATGCCTGATTATATCCTTTAAAGTACTGTTTAAAGTACGGTCATATTATGTGTATACATCATTACTTTACTTAATGGACATGCAGGCAGTTGGCACTAAATTCTATTACCAGAATCGTATCTGGAGCGTTGGGTTTCTTTTCTAAAAATCAAACACGTACACTGACAACCCCTGTCTAACCTGGACGTGGACAGACGATGCCTGGAGGAAGTGTCAACCAGTGGCGGGTTAGTTTTGTCGTCGGACAGTGCTGGGAGGGGGAAGGGGTGCGTTTTAATTGTCAGCACAGGAGACACCTCTCAGTGGCCAGTACGGGCGTCAGATCACATGACTGTCACGTGGTGTGACGGGCACGCCAGGAGAGGGCGCCCCTGTCCCCGACCACCATGGCTAACCTAATGTGCACCATTATGGGGGATTACACTGACCAATAGGGTCGTCACTAATGGGGGGCAGGGCTCATAATGGTCATCGTTAAGGCACCAAGGCTAATGTATTATGTCCATGAGCTGATGGGAGAATTATATATATGGGGTGTTTCCATCAGTCGGATATTCTATGTTAGCCACGTGTAGATTTCTTATAGGTATGATGATCAGATGGTAATGATTGTAAGAGCTGGGATAGGCAGTGTTAATTTTATAACACTTTAGGGATTTAAAGATGAAGTACACTGTTCAGCATGTATTTTATGGAAGAGAGAATGTAGGGGAAAATGAACAGACATTCTTACAATTTTCTTTTGTCGGACTTTCTGCCAGCTCAGCAGTATTCCTATGAAGATAGATAATGGCGCCGTAGTTGCAATGCACTTTATAGCAGTAGAAGGTTGTAAAAGAAATAATATTTGCTGAGACAGGACCATTTTAACTGGCGCAAGAAAATTGGGAATGCTCTTTATTAAAACTGTATTACTTCGACGTAAATAACCAAGCAGAACTATCTAATGAGGTAATACACTGTAGATATGGCGAGTGTCTCTTTTACATATGACCTGGCTACTTCTAATAGGATGACTTGGCTACACAAATACTTCTAATCTAAACCCACCTTTTCATACTCTCTTTACCAATACACATTTTCCGAACCCGCTTACTACTTCAACAGGTATGGGTGCACTTGGTACAAGCCGACACAATGGGGAGCCCATTTAATACAATGCCATGGATAAAGGGTTGGGCCATGGTATTGTAAAGGCTGGGATATAAATACTTGCACTTCTTTACCGCCCGGAATCTTTGTGTAACAGAAATCCACTACCTTTGTGGTATTTAGGGAGAACGGAACGTATTACAGGGACGGAGGACTTTAAAAGATGGGCGGTCGCTGAGTTATCTAAGGGTGCCAAGTGTGACAGTATGTTTCATCAGATCAGATTTAACTTATAATGACATGTCCGCATGATCAGCTTCTCTCAAAAAGCAATAAAATGGCCTCAGTCGATAAGTGGGAAAATCACTAAAAAAAAATGGTAAAAAAAGGCCAAAATCTCTATGACACTTGCCGCCCCATAAACCTCAGGTGGGCCTTAATTACTGACTTATCCTTAAGACATAACTGGAGAGAAGTGGCCACCAGTGCCATGACATCGTAGTGACGTGAGGGTGACGTGTCAGGCATGTTTGATAAGTGTATCTAGCGGCGACTTATGTGGCCTATGATAAGTCCCTTTGAAGGCCGGATATAATCGTGGGGTTCATTCGATGAGAATACTATGAGCTCCAGGTTGGGGATTGGACGGAACATAGTACATGGCGCCATCAGAAAAACATTAGACAGGTACACATACAGGATTTTCTATTCTGGCCTAAAATACTTAGGTATGAATAATTGAATAGTAGGCTTATGTCAGGCCTATTTTCCAAATATCTCCCTTCGACATTGGGTCCAATATTGAGGTAAGATTTTTTAAAATTTCAATTTGACGTCATCACATTTTTCCAGTTTTCATGATGACGAAGTTCAACATTCTCCAAGACTAAAATAACTTGTTTTGATAATAGTTATGGTGTTTCCTTTCATTAGCCTAAGTGCTGCTTAAACAAATTGATTTCAAGAGTGTGATCAATCATAATGATTTATAACGTTGTCAGCCAAAGAAAACACGGTATGGCACGACAATGAGGAGCAGGGAATTTGGCTAAATGCTGGCAGTGGAGGCCTGTTCTCTGCAGCTGGTACCACAGGCAAGGCCGAGATATTCTTATAAAAACAGGACGATGATAAGTTACGATGGTACATTCCAACGGACAGTCTGATAGATGCCACGACGAATTCGGCTGATCAAGGGTGGCCGGGGCCGGAAGTGAAGGTCGGGGAGGGCGACGGGCCGGACGCTGGAGGCGTGGAGGGGGTGGTGGGGGTGGTGGGGTGGTGGGGTGGTGGGGTGGTGGTGTGGTGTGGTGGGGTGGTAAGGTGGTGGGGTGGTGGGGTGGTGGGACGTTGGGGTGGGTGGGGTAGTCGGGGTAGGTGGTGTGGGTTGGTGGTAAGGTGGCAGGGCGGAGGCACTGCAGGTGACGTCAGGATGTATAACCATCGCTTATTGCCCAGTCCAGGGATGAGTTGGTTCTCTCTTTAAGCCTTATTGCCACTAAGCGATTTCATCGGCGCTAGAGTCGGCCGGTCTTAGGGTCACCTGTGAGTATGGTATATTGGAATGTATCACTTTTGACCCTTAGAATCGGGCAATTTTAGCGCCGATCGGTCGGCTGACTCAGGTATAATCGCCTAGTGGGTATGGCCCTTTAGATATCTGTTAGGTCGAAGAGGCAGAGGACTGTATTACAGAGTGACACCCCGGCCAGGGACGCACTGCGCAGGCGCGACTTCTGCCGTCAGGTGGGGCTGGGTTAAGTGGCCGGGAGGATGGGGGGGGGGGGTGAGAAGGTTAGGTAAGGAGATAAACATATCTTTATTTGGAAAGTTGAATGTTAGTTAATTATGTAATCGAACCTATTTTAATACCATACTTTTACAATAGACCTAAACTCTGCCTACAGACGTCTCGCTTTGCACTCACATTGGCCACGACCAAAGCTACGGTTTATCTGAGAAAAGGGAGGGTCAATGGTACTGAAATAACATCCCTGTTAGGGTATTACAGGCGACAGTCGGACATCAAGGGCATCACAGTAAGGGGACACGTCAGTTCAGATGGAGCCTGGGGAATGGGGACAAGGCCAAAGGGCAGTTTTTGCAACTGCGATATTTGTTAGGACTAATCCAACAGAAACATACTTCTGTTTTCTCCATTCTCTGCATACCACGATTTCGCACATTTCACATTCTCCTGAAGACCAATATTCAAACCATTGTACGTTACTTCTGACAATTAAACTATGGCTTGTTGGAAGATAGGTTTCTAAACTTGATCAAATCAGCCAAGAGACATCTTTCCACTGTGAAACAAATTCCGCAAAACACAATACAGCATTTTTTTAGGCTTTAAGGGGGCACTGGTTTTGAGGTCTATGTTGCAACAAAAACATAAGCATGTAGTTTAAAAATGCGCTTAATGGACATACATGGAATCGCCCGTCACTTGTCTGAACCGCTGGCCGGACGTCAACGTCCCGCACCGAAAGGGGCCATCTAGTCTATACTTGCTCTGGGCTCAGGTTCCATAGAGGTATGAATTATCCATGAGCAGAGTGGCGAGTCCATTTATCCATGTCACTGACCTGTTGGCAGTACTGTCATCCCTCTACATGGAATACAGGACGTTTTTTTTCTGGGAGAGATTCACAGACAGTGATGCGGAAGTTAACCTGGACTAGGATATCTGGCAATACACAATGTTGAATTGAACTCTTTTTATATCATAAATAGAAAATGAATAATGCTCAACTTCGGCTTCAATGCATTGGACATTATTAGTATTCTGCGATATTGAAGGGTTCAAACAGATTTACTCTGCGTTTTTCGTATTTCCTAATTTTTTTTAGGTCTTGTAGCTGTGCCAGGCTTACAAATGTAACACATAATCCATACAGCTATGATTCATCATAATGCAATCCTTCCAGAAGTCCAAACCCTGACAGGTCATCCAGTATATATCACCTATAAGCTGATGGATGTCCAACAGGGGAGGAATGTGGAATATACCTCAAGACGATGGCACAGACTACATCAGGCATGTATGAAAGGCCACCCGGATGCTGCTGATTTGTCGATGCGTTGCAGCAGGAAGCTTTCCAGAATCACTTGGTTAACACTCCACATTCCAATGCTAACCGATCTACGTTTATATCTGCATAATTTCGGACTGGGACCGACTCCATTTCCAAAGCATTATACCAAATCTACAGTGACAAATGGCAGCATAATTCAATAGGTTCTAGAAGGCATATTCTGCTTCTAGTCCCATGGAATCCTATCAATCTTTAGGATAAGCCGGTTTCACAAAGATAATCAGGCGTAGGTTCCATGTAAGCAGCACACTCTGGGAATGCGATATCAAGTCATAAATAATAGAACACCGGCTGGTGGTGGGGGTCATGGGAGGGGGATAAAACCTTTTATCATGGTTAAGCCAGTTTACTTGGGAGCTGGGGGACGTGAATGCGATTTAAAAGCCGGTGAATCCAGTTAAGGATAGACAAGGACGTGGCCACAATGTCCTGCTTTCTGTACAAGGGTGAAACCACGTTAAGTGTGGACTTTGATGTCTTCAGGATATAAAGTGCTGTAACATTTTCCATTATCATAATTGAATACCATTGTTTTGCTAAATTATTCATATAAAAATCAATCTTTGCATATAAAATTTATTTTTGTAGAAAATAATTATTAGATATTTAGAGATAAAACAGGCCTATACCCAATAAATACTATGTCCACAGGGAGAGTTAAAATTTCATTTTGATCAAAATATTGATTAAAATACCGTATGGACAAAGGAAATTACTTTTATTACAATCTATGCATTATTTTTTATTAGATGATGATTTTTGAAAATTTATATCTATAATTCTTCATTTTGATTTAAATCACTAAAAAGTGTCCACAGAAAAAGGTATCTACAAGACTTTTTCATTAAATAAGGCATTTTTATCAAAAAACAAATAAAATATAGGATTTTTTAGTGTCAATAATTAGAATTAACCAGGACCTTCCAACTAAAAACTTGAAAATATCCAAAATGCTATATCGTAATGGAAATCCAGGGGTGTAAAATGCATTTTTTGGAGAGATTATTTAAGAGGGTATCTACAAGACCATGCATATATCCGAGAATAAAAATAAATTTTGACATTTTTTACTAACAAAGGCTGGACGTCCAGCAGAATAGACAGTATACCAATTTTCAAGTCAATGGATACATTATAAAGCGTCCTGGAGGCAAATATGTAGTAAAAAGTATCTACAAGATGGTATCTACAAGACTTTTATGGTATCTACAAGACTTTCATTTTAACCCTTTTTATCCTAGATTTGATAACAAAAATTACCATAATGCTATATTTTATCAAAATAAAAGGACCTAGAACCATTGTGCAGTTGCCAAGGGAAGCTTTTATCATAAATATTGCAAAATTGCCTTTATTTTAAGATAATTATTAAAATATTAGCAACTTATCTTGGAAACAGTCCCAAATTTGTCAATATTCAGCATAAGCAAAGGTTTAATTTTGCAGTATAAGCTCAAAATTGATAGTGGTTGTGGCCTTCAAGTTTATGGCCAGAGTAGTATAATTTCAGTATCTCTGTAACTTAATATCGGATTTCAACGTTCTAGATATCATCTGAAAGATAATTTCGTATTCTATAAGGTGCACTACACATCCTTACATTTGCTTAGAAAGCTTATTATTTGTATGCAATTAGATATTATTGATTCACTTTTTTTTTATTAGAAAAAAATTGGAGAAAATGAGTGAAAATGTTAAAGAAAAGGACCTGATTTTAAATCATTCTAACTTTTTAATGAAAAAACTTAACGTTCTAATTTTTTTGAATAAGTTTGGTCCTTACTTGTATATTTGGGAAATACAACCATTGGTTCAATAAATCAAATTCTATTTTTTGACTTTTTTAACACTCAAAGTCCACACTTAACGTGGTTTCACCCACACATAGTTCACTCACGTCCCATATCAAATACAACATATTTACTTCAAAATTGTTTAAAAAGTTCACATTTTGAAGTTTGAACTGCATATGGGTAACAGGCTTATACTAAAAAAGAGGTATCTAAGGCACACACTGATGAAACTCAGTGCCACCTCCCACGTCTAAGAATTATTAATAACTTATATGACTCTATTGCATGGCAATACGATAGTCAAAACAATCTGTTGATTCGAGAAACTCATAATTTTAAGATGGATTAAGTTGACGTAAAATCAGCCGCGGCCCTTTTGTTATAAGTAGCCTACAATATAAGGGGTTTGCTCTCACCGTAGACAATGTCAACCTGGACTAAGCCTACATGTCAGGTAATGTGAGTATTGATTTGTTGTCAAATAGCTGTACAGAGCACATACAGCGCCCGTCAAATAAGGTATCACGACAGTTAATATTTAAAACATCGAACGCTCTATTGTACAAGCAGGGACACGAATATGACATAAGATTATTCGGATTTTAACTCTTTCAGGGAGGTAAGAGACATTATAATTTGACAGAAAAATGAAATCCAAGGATACACATTAATCTTACACATAGTTGATTAATACATAACGGGATCACCGATGGTATGGTAATGAAGGCATTATCATGTTCAGATCAATCATCTTGCAGTTTTTAGTAGCTTTAGTTCTAAGCAAACATGAGGCTTTACACACATAGGACACACAATCCTTCCCGCGTTAAATGAAGTATAGCTTATAAACGGGGAGGCCTGAAGTTGAAACATGGTCACGCAAATTGTGCTAAGCTTCCCTCTTGCTTGACAAGGCATACTTTGATGTATCAATGCATCGATTAGAGGGCGACGGGAAGCTCATATTCCATGAATTATGGCGATGCCCCTGGGTTGAGTAAAACGGGCATATCTTTCGTGTGTGTTAAATCAATCATTTCCTGTTCATTCAATATTTTTGTCCCAAGGTTGCCTAAGCTGATAATTAACCTTTGAAAATATAAAGTGGAACTTTTCATTGTTGCAGCATGTACATTGCAATATACTGCGGAAACTGCTCTTGGCGAGTTGTGGACCCCAGATACAGTAGGAATATTCTATTACATCATCTATGACCAATCGGATGGGATGGGCAAGTTCTCGCCTAACTGTCTAACACAGGGGTTAGAGCACATATATTTAGTAAACCACAGTATAGTAACTGGTGGTCATACCAGTAACAGGCAACTAGACATTAAAGTGATTGAGTGATTGAGTGAGTAAGTGAGTGAGTGAGTGAGTGCTGATTGTTTTATGCCATACTGACAGCCAAGGTCATTTTCATGGCGAAAAAAAATTGGGACAAATTCTGACTGTTCCAACATGTGTTTTGACTTTGGTGATTGTATCTGAGATGTGGCTGACAGGGCGGGCAAACAGCAGGAGATCAATACCTAGCAATCATTTTTGCTGTACCTCATCCTATAGTGAACCCAGACACTAACCGGGAATTGAACCCAATGAATGGGAATCAAACCCAATGAACCACTTGGTCAGTGCTGGGCCCCGATCTACTCTCACCTTCTTTGATCAGCAGGGGCTACTGAGGGCCTAAATTCTTCCCAGGATCAGAAGATTCACCCCGGTATCCCCACGGGGGATTAGACATTAGATCTGTGTCCAATAGGTTTGGAACCACTGGGTTTAATCAGGGGAATTGTTGATGGTAAATTAGGCTTGCTATACCTATTACGTTCCATTAGCTGGGCAAACTATACCCAGTTAATCATGGCAAAGAGATCCAAATGTTGCAAAACATTATTCACAAATATATTGACAAATCTATATACATGGGCCTATATGTAGTTAAACTCACGAAAGAATTAGTAGATAAAAATGATTAGTTCTAAGTCGAAAAGGCAGTTTCTAAAAAGGTATGTACAATCTGATATCATTACTGCTTTCTCTTATGAAAACTGTCATTCAGTTCGAGAAAATAGATATACACATATCTTTTTGATAACTTATAGGAAGGACTGCTCAGCCCCAGCACTCAGAACGGGACCTCGTCCGCCGATACCAATAATGGCCACCAAAATAGACCCCTCTAGATCTCAAGACTCCAAACATCATCCACCTCTTCCCCTGAGACGCTAGGAGGACCCCCTTGACCTTCCAAAGCACCCGAGACCTGCCCTATCAGCAGTGGCTCTCCAGTGTAACCTTTTTTACCCTCCCCCACTCCAGTACCTTCCTACTCCAGGGGAGAGAGGCACTGCCCCTCTCACCGGCCTGAGACAGGCCCTATGCCTGCTGCCCTCCTCCCGCCCGCCGCCTCCTCCTGCAGGTATGCCTCCTCCTGGGTTGGGTATCGGCGATCAAAGGCTGGCCGCCGTGCCTGCCTGGTGGGAAAAGTTCAATGTTATTGACCGCTCCTCTATTGGTCTGTGGGCTGAGGTCGGCGGGTGTGTGGGAGGGCAGGGCTTATGTAAGAGCAATTGATTACCGCGACCAGACCCCTCCTGTAGAGGTCACACACATGAGGAGGATCAGCTCAAAGGTGGTTATTTCCTTCCCTTCCTCCCACCATCTGATGTCTGAGAAGTGATGGTCTGAAGTCTACATTCACTGGCGTAGCTACTATATATAACATGCAAGTGCATACCTCAATCTTCACACTATTATAAAATTGTGATGCAAAACAAAGCACTCAATTACAGTTTGATATAGAATAGCCATAGTCTTAAGTGTTTGGGATACATTAACCAAATTTATGGACCCCTGTCATTTTATGAAAAGGTCAGGAGAGGCCATTTAGAAATGTTAAGAATCTCGATGGCTTCCGTCTATTTAATTGTTTTGTTATAAGCTGTTTTAGTTATTTAGAAAGCGGTAACTTGAACATCCTTGCCCTGGTGAAAAAGAACTGTAGCAAGACCCAAAGTGTTGAAAGTGCTGACACAAAGCCATAACTTCTCATCTTATTACATCATCTGCCTCCCACAATTGACTCAGAGACATACTAGGCAAAGTACATCCGACATAACGTAGACCTTGAAGGGCCGGAACACGCCCACTACTGTCAGGTCAAGTCAAGGGGAGGTCTTAGGCCATTGCTACGAGCTATGATGTGATATCTGCAACAGCCCTCCCTCTTGGGGCTGGTCATAGGGTCAAACAGAAAATGTAAAGTAACGATGATTGTGACTAGACAAATATATTTACGTCGGTACTTTAGGCCCCCTGACCTTCATGCTTTTCGAAGTAACCAGTGTTATTGGTCACGGTAGGAACCATTCCTCACTGAATAGGATGTGATCTCTTATTTAGATGGATATATACTTCATTCCCACCGAAAAATATTCATATGCTCCTCTGGTTCTCAAAGTTATATAAATCTTCCAGCACAACTCATACTGGGAATGTTTCTTAAATGTCCGCTATCTGTTGGGTATGAATTTCTAGGCTAGCATATTGCCTTTGACTAGCCTATTGCATTTGACTAGTCTATTTCCCTAGAATATTGACATAGGCATGAACAAGCAAGTGATCAATTTGTACATAGCGTAGTGTAAATTCTGACGGTGTTTGATATAGGAAGTGCTGTTATTGATTAGGAACAGTAACACACATACTTTACAATACAAGTTTTTCAAGGGGCAAAACCTCCCCAACAACACTACGACCGGCTTAGCAATTTGTAAGTATGAAGATCAAAGAGGTAGAGAGGCAGATTTAGGGCTCCAGTGAAGAAAGGGTCAGAGAGGGGCTGCGTTGGTCGGCAATGAGGGGTAGTCCAGGCGGAATGATCGGGTTAGGATCACAGATGGCAGGAAATTCCATCAACACAGTGTAGACGACTGGTTAGGTATGCGACACGAACCCTGAACACTGGTTCTGTCCACAGGCATTGTGTGGATAGAATGTGGACCCATTCGGCTACGTTTCTGGCACCACACTACTTCCATACTGTTTCCCATGGTTTAGTACTGTTGGTAAGAACTTAGATGAGATACAAAACTAAGGATTACACTGTTTAACCCATGTTCTCTGGATAACGTATGGTTCATTTGGCCATACTCTCATAATATGAGTTTGGTCATATTATGGCAAAGACTAACCATCTGATAATCTGTTCTTCAGTTGAATATGTACGTGGTCCATAGATTTATACACCAAAGCAAAATATTTCCTATGCGCCCATAGACCCATTTTTATCAGTGTTTTGCAGCCGCGTAGGAATATGTCATGTTAAGTGACAATTAATCTCATTAGCCCCCAGACCACTCTCATCAGACAGGCCCTAATGAAGGTAAGCTGCAGCCAAGGCCTGGTTTTATGATTATGCCAGACCCAGCAAGACTGTCTAAGAGGCCTTATGATAAAACGCGTTTGAATTTAGTCATTGTTTTACACATTTTTCCCTGGGCCTGCTGGGTACCGTTAAAGCTTTAGAGGCATGTGTCTTCCATACCTGTATCGGGGAAAATAACATCATACTGGAAACTGACTTTTTGTCTTACCAAGGCAGCTTTCCTTGAATCATGCAATCTTGTAAAATAGCAAACACGCACAAACAACCACCGTCTTGCCTAGAGGAAAGGTAATTTACAATATAACATCAAACAATATAACATCATATAACCTTTGTTGTTGTAGCTTGAATACAATCACACGTAACAGCAAGGAAGTCGTATGTGTACCTACCTTCAAAGGCAAACACTTCGTTCCAGCGAGGATTGAGGTTGCGGCGTTTAATATTCGTTTGTAGTTTGTGTTTCTTATCTGGCAGCAACATAATTTTCACATAGGGGTCACTGGTTCCTGAGAAGTCTTTGGCCGGCAGCTCTACTGCCCGCATCACTTTTAGCGTTAGTGTCATCTCTTGGAAGTCATATTTGAGACTGAACTGGATTTTGCCGAGCTTTTCGTTGCTATAGTCGGAGTCATCCAGCAAGGGCGGGGGTTCGTCCGGGATCATCAGGGACGGGTCCCCGGGGTTGGCAATGGCTCCGTCCGACGCCGACGCCGACGTTCCCGGAGGCGGCGACTCGGACGTCTGAAAAGGCGGGAAAAGAGACAATCAGTCAAATGTCGTCTGCTACACGAGAACAACGTTACAGAACCAGCTGTCAATGAAAATGATTACTTATCATTTTCAGTAAGTCACACAGGTAAATACAGGCATTGATTAACGATAAAATGAAGTGTAAAGTAGAACGAGGGGGCAATATTTGGACCGGGCCATATATAAATGATTAGCAATTGAGAAAACAGAATATTGTAGAATACTCTAATCTCTTTACCTCGAATGCGTATTACAAAATTGATATGCATGTTATACACACAAACACTTTAAATATGTTCAGATACAAGGGTAACAGCTTGAACGACGTGAATACGAAGGCGCAAAAAAGGAATCTGAACTTTGTGCTCAGGATAGATTTCGTAATCTCAACCAAAACGGAATTCTCATACGATACGACAAATAGGAAAGTCGCGCAACGAAGTCTCTGACTGCATCCCGGAAGTTCCACTGCATCAGGCATTAACCTGACAGTCACATAAAGTCTAAAACAATGAAATAATATAACTGTCTGGTAATTGACGCATATAGGGCCTAATCAGGAAAACTATGTTCGAAATTCAAATAATTATTCACATTTGCAGGTATATTCAAGAATTGATTATTTATCAAACGTAAAATGATATTAAAGGAATCGTAGTAAATCCGGTATGTCAAAAGGACCCTGTAGATAAAAGACAGAAAGAAAATAACAATAAATTCAGTTCTTGTTTCCTATCGATTTAATTTAATGGACGAGCACTGTTAATAACATACTCTTAGCAGGGGGGCTGAATGAGAATGTACTAGCACATTTAAAAATTGCGTAACGTAAGCCGCAAGTGTCGTAGCCATGCAATTGCTTCGATTGAATACGAGAAATACATAGGCCTAATGTAAAAAGGCGGAACAATGGTAAATTGATGAGGAACTACTCCAGCGACAGGAAAAACTGAATTTACAATGGAGATTAATTGGGTTGTCAATCACTGGAGGGAGCTTGTGAATATCAAGCTATATAATTATCTTTTTCTATTACAGTTTACTACTTCGTACACTGTTTAGTGCACTGCATTTAATACACTCAGGTCAATTGGAAGTTTTATCTCACGATCTGATAATTACTGCAAATTAAAAAAAAACGCAGAGGAAAACGTTATCAAAGTATCATTAGTTCATAGCTGTAAAGAGCATCCGATGCATCTCGGTTTATTTCACATCTATTGTCGTTGTGTTTTTCAAACTTACTCCCAGTGGATACCTTTGAGAGACAATCTTATCTGCAAACACGAAAAGACACAGTTTTCCTAATGCGAAGAATAAAGATAAGGTAGGACAAAAAAGAATAAGAGAAAAGCACACAGAGAAGAGGGGAAAAAGTGCCCAGGGGGATGTAGACTCGGGAAGAAGGACCTGGCGGCAGAGGCATACATAAGACGCGTCGAGTAGGACTGGCTGATATGGCGGATGGAAAACAAATGTTAGCGCTTCCCCAAGCCGATGGCGCTAATGTGTTTTTTATGGTCCTGCGTCTATGTGGGGGGCTGGGTATAGGTTCAGCTAGTGATTGGCTGGTAGCGACCTAAATGCGCCACAGAAGCCATCTAATGAGCGCCAGCCTCTGTTATTGGGGGATAAAACCTCCCAGAGAAAGGAGCTGTCAAAGAAAATATACCGGAATACAGTGTGTGGCGTGCCAGAACGAGAGGCGGGGAGAAATGACAATAAGAGAGATAAAAGAACGAGTATTGACTCAAAGGATTGTCTATGCGAGGAAGACTCACGTGGAAATAGGCCAATGAATATAGAACCAAGATACGAATTACAGCAGGAATCTAACGCCACAAGCCGGGCCTTTTTAACATGCGTTCCCACTGACGCAGACACTTTGTATTTGTGTTGCAGGATCTAGTAAGAATTGTAGAACAGGGGGACAGCAGCCCACGTGAGCAGTCGTATTGGTGGCGGCGTGATCCTTAATGTATGTCACAGGCCTGAATGTAATACCAAGCAGGGATTTTGTGTAGTTGATGTAGTATGTGCGTGCCCCGTGTAGTATGACTCCCGGTAGAACCAGTCATTCTGAGTCACGACGTGTATCAGCACATGCCTACACAGATGAAGGCGACCTTTGTCATTTGTATCATCAACGTAGGATATTGGATAGAGTTTAAGTTGAAGAGATAATCTTAATCTTTATCTATGATATACCAATTCTTACTTCAATATTACTCCGAAGCATAATTTTGTTACATAGATTAGTTTTCAAATGAACCAGATGTGGCAGTTATACTTTGCAATATGACATAATGTAGGCCTAAATGAGCAGTTCTCTATGCTTATTTTTTGACATTCTCTCCAAAATTGATAGCATCATTGTATTCCATGAAATCATAGAAAATTGGAAGGCACCCTTTATAGGATTATTAACGTGTTAATGCGGATAGGGCCGACCGAAGAACTTAACAATGCTGGAAGGCAAGGAGAAGATTATATGGTTATCACATTCTGCCAGAGGAAACTCATCATTTTCATATACTACTTCACCATAATACCACATCTAAACACCCGACTTTCATATACTACTTACGGGCATATTAGATGCATAATTGCTTCGACTTTTTATTCTTCATGAAATGTTCTACATGAAAGGTTCACAAAAGTTCATGACGAGATTCATTGGCGAATGTTGGTAGTACTTTGGCAACACTAATGTGAGTAGTATATGGAAATCGGATTATAGTACAGGTTACACAAGTAGTATACAGAAATGTGGCCCAAACTCAGGTAACAGCCGGCCGGCAGCTGTTTGGTGTATGCACACCACTGACCTCGCTGTGTTATCTGCCTGTCACCAGTCGGCCTATGTGGGGACACATGACACAGATTCCCACAAAGGGAAGCATTAACTCCCCTACCACACCGTGATATGACATGCGCTCTTAATGCAGCTTAAAAGCTTTTCAACCTTTTTAAAACGGTGCATTCTTCAAAAGCCCATGCACATAGTACTGGGGAAGTCACAAAGCCTGTACTGTGTGTGCTCCCCCTCTACAGGGTGAACCACTGTGACGGAGCAATTAAATCACACGGCTTGGTGCAGGTGGGGCGCCGCTGTCGGGCCTTAATAATTCACACCAACCGCGGTATTGCAAAAATCGTCTATGGGTCAATTAAATAGCAATGTGCCTAATCCATTCCACCCGTAAGATTGGTAAAGATGTAAAACTTTGGGCCAATTCTACCTCTAGCGATGAATCGCTACATGTACTTATTGGACAACACACCTCTACTCAGACTGCGTTTGGGAAGGTGTCTCTATTACGCCTTAATAATTCAAAAGAACCGAGAAGCAATACATGTTCTCCATCTCTAAGAGAGCTGAGGGTACAATTATTGGCTGCTGAATGTATGATCTGCAGCAAAAAACAACATGATTGTAGCAGAAAACGTATATCATTAATCGTATTATAACAGCACAGAATACTCGTGAACAAAAATTCATTGCATTTACACGTCTTCTGTCGCGAGTGAAAATTAATCTATCAACAAATCAATTCTGCAAATACCTGAATATCTTCTTACGGCTATCGTTATCAATTATTCAATACCCTAAACTTCTGTCATTGGATTCAATGCTTCCAAAAAGGTGCAGCCATTCGCAGTGCACACTTAACGTGACAGTGTGACACCTGTGACAGCAGGCCCTCTCCAACAATACTTTTTACCTTACTATTATATTGGTCCCTTCCCTATGACAGTGTCTCATTCCCTCTGGCATTAGCAATTCCGTTCAGAATGTGGAACACTTGCCCTGACAGCACCAGCTGTACTAGGTATAGGCCTATACCACAATGTCTGTGACACTGCCTCCTCTAGTCAGACAGACTACCCCATCCTTAACGTTTTGATGGCCTGTACCACGATGCATGCGACTTTGTCTCCTCTAGTCAGACAGGCTATCCCATCCTTAACGTTTTGATGGCCTGTACCACAATGCATGTGACATTGTCCAAAACAACCAGAATGCCCGTGACACTATCCCTCACACAGGCACAGGCTAACCCACACATACTGTGGTGTAATGGAGGTTTGTACCACAATTCCTGTGACATTGTCTCCCAGGTACACCTAAACTTACTGTGATGGTGGCCTGTGTCACAATGCCTTAGACAATGTCCTTAGTAACATAGTTTAATCCACACTTACTGTGAGAGTGGCCTGCTCCGCAATGCCTGTGACACTCTCTTCCATAGTTACCCCCACACATACTGTAATGGTGGCCTGTACAAAAATGCATGTGACACTGTCCCCACCGACACAGGTTCGCAAACACTCACTGTTATGGTGTCTTTACCACAATGCCTATACTATTGTCCCCCAGCTACCCCCACACTTACTGTTATGGTGTCTTGTACCATAATGCCCACACTGTCCCCAGATACCCGGGCTAACCAGCATTTACTGTTATAGTCCCCTGAACCACAATGTCTCAGGTACACCAACACTTACTGTTATGGTGGCTTGTATCACAGTGCCTGTAACATTGTCCCCCTATGGTGTAGCCTACCCCACACTTACTGTTATAGTGGCCGTGTCGTCGTCGGCCTTCTCTTCTTGGCCCTCCACGGCGTCGGGGCCAAAGAGCCACTGCGTCCAGCCGCTGACCCAGGCGATGAGCACCTCCACCTGCTCACGGCAGGCGGGGAGCAGCTCCTCCATGGGTCGGCCGGTCAGGAGCACCCCATGACCTGTCCACACCACCTCCTCCAGTATTCACCAGGAGCAGTAGAGCATGGTGTGATCCCACTCATGGTCGGTCCCGCACTGGTATGAGACAACGACGGCTGATGATGGCGTCAGCGGTAACATCAAAGACAACTCCCTCTGTTTCCTCCAGGGTGGGAACGGCTGACAGGTGAGCTGGTCCTCGTTGGTGAGGTACTCCTCCCGGCCGCACCTGTCCTCTCGTGTGGATATTTCACCTGGTGGTGGCGGGAGCGGCTTTGAGAGTGTTCATCGAAGGACATTTCTCAGCGTCCAGCAGCCTCCCTTGGTCGACCTCTTTATTGGATCTTACCGTGGCCGTTCCCATCCCGTTCTGTGCCCTCCTTACTATAAACCCCGCAGCTGTTAGAGTCGGTATCAGAAGGCGCTCTGGTGCCGTTCGGCAGCTGGTGGCACGCTCTACCATTAGTAATCCTAGCGTTCGTGTCACAGGTAGTCTGCAGGCTGGAGGAGGGGTGGGGGTATGGGGGTTAGGTATGTGGGGGTAGGGTGGGCAGGTAGGGGGTCGGCCTTGAGACCATGTGAGGAATAAAAAAGAATGCAGCATGGAGGTCGACGATGATGGAGGTTAACGGAAAGGGTTGGATTGTTATTGGGGACGATTGGGTAAGTTGAAGGTTGGTAATCTCTGAAGGGCGGGGTTGTTCAGCTGGGGGTTATAAATTCGGATCAATGACAGAGAATACAGTAAGATGTAGGGTGTAGGTATTCTGTCTGAAGGGGCGTGGGGCCCAGGGTGTGGATGATTAGCAGGGGGAAGTAGTGTAGAGAAATGTAGCTAAGGGTGGTTTTAGGTGGGTCCGTGTCGGTGGGGGGGGGGGGGGGGATGGGTCGGCACAGGTGTGGAAGGCGCAACCACCTCACCTGGCATCACCCACAGGAACTTTACCTGCATTTGAAGAGTCCTTGTCATGAAATGGTGTGACTCCAGGCACTGCCGTGGGTAATAGAACCAGTATACTGCAGGGTATTAGATATTATTGCTCCAATGTAAGTAAGACAGCCTGCAGCTCCGGAGCCTGTGATGGTATGGCTGTTTGTGGGAGACAACAGGCTAGGTGTATGCTGGGGGGCACGGCGGGGGACACACGCAGGTATCCCCTTTCACATACAGTCACACACAACCGGCATACAAAGCCTGCAGTTTCTTATACACAGTGAGGATGGAACGCTCCCCACCCCTTGAAATGCACGTACACCCGCTTGCTCACCTCTAACAAACATACATACATGTAAGTAAAAGAGGTTGAGTGGGAGGGTGTACATGTATGTATTTAAAGGGTGGTGCAACAGGTTCATATGTATAATGCCCACCTTGCTTTACTGAACAAAATGTTGTTCTCGTTATTTTGTCAATTCTGAATGCATTTGCATGATTGTTTTTTAACATCAGGTAAAATAAGGATGTCTGATTAAAAGGAGATGGTGATATTGCTATATATTTGAGAGAAAATCAAGAATTTTAGGGTAAACTCTTTGAGACCAGTCAAAGTGTGTACATAGGAAAGACATTGTGATACTGCCTACTTTGCTCAACTGGTAATTTCCTTTCTATTCCTTATAACTTAAAAAATATGGTATATGATATAAGGAAAACTACCCTCAGTTGAAAGTACAACCCCAAATACTTGGTGGGATGTCAGAAAAATTACAGCCCTTAGCCTAATGGCCTCTGGCATTCAGGGTCATACTGTCAATCTCTGTATGTTTTCCTATTGTATGAAAACTTAAAGGGTGGAACTGGAGGGTGTTCATGTATGTATGCTGAGAGTGTGCACACGTATGGGAACCCTCTCATCCCACCCCTTACATACGTTTACACCTCCCACCCCATTCCTTTAGTACGTACATGTTCACCCCCACCCATACCAGCTTGCATACATCGCCTGCTGCCTCTGTGGGGGCCTCACCTGGGCCCGTACAGATGGATCCCGTCGTAATGGATCCCGTCTCAGGTGTCACATACGCAATGCCACCGAGGTACGCACCTGCTGCAGGCAGCGGGGGGTATGGGGGTCGGTACGCCACGCTCGTGTCGGTAAATACAAAGGCTACATACGGGGGATTATGTAACAGAGTAGTTAGATAATCCAGGCTGGAGGGGCAGACAAATAGCCAACTCAGCCGCCATACATCATGGGGTGGCATAAGGAGCTAGTGTATAAATATTATATGGAACCCTGTAGATACTGCCTAATATAGATTAACGTAGCATTAGGGGAGAACGGCAGGGGGAATGGCATACTGAGGTACTATACACTTATGGTGGTACTGTAGCTATTGAGCAAAATGGTAAAACGACACGTCATATTGCCTGTAGCTCCTAAAGGGTTCATATATCAAAGATAATGTAAAGTGATCACGGCGTACTTTATAGTAGCAGGACGGCCACTTAGGTATATGACATTCATCAGAGGGTCTACTATTTTGAACTCCCCATGCAGAAGGTAAGGCTATCCCTATACCACAATATCCGTCATTTAGAGAAAATGGGCAGAATATCATCTGACATGAGTAAAATATCATTCGTTTATGACTGCACTATAGAGTGTAGGATATATCACTAGATGATTCATATACACATTATAATACAGATGAAGGCAATAGGGCCAACGCTGGTCCTTTGGAAAGTGGCGGTAC
This sequence comes from Lepidonotus clava, assembly GCA_936440205.1. Taxonomy (NCBI): domain Eukaryota; kingdom Metazoa; phylum Annelida; class Polychaeta; order Phyllodocida; family Polynoidae; genus Lepidonotus; species Lepidonotus clava. The sequence goes on along the minus strand of OW387136.1, from coordinate 18,248,003 downwards.
ACCGCTCCTCCCCTAACTCTTCACTCCTCCAGTAGCCCCTCTCTAAGGAGGGCCTCTGCGGGTCACGTGGGCACCAAGTCTCGCGCGATCTGGCCACTTCTCGCGTCACGTGATCCATCAGAAGTTGGTGGGCGTGCTTCATTAAGGGGAGGTGGGTACACTTAGCGCGGGGGACGACGGCAGTAGCCCACTCACAGGGCGGCATTAGGGAGAGGGCAATCGGCTAAACCGGGGCTACAGGGAACATAACCATCACTCAGTGAAGGGCCATAATAGGTGTCATAATATAGTTAAGGTTCATAAAGTGTGGTCGTTATGGTCTCCCGTAGGTTTCCTTTTGTTGTGGATTACATCCCGTATGGTAAAAAGTCAGTTTGGAGAATTTCTGTTGTTATGAGTAGGGAAAATCCGAACCTAGATACCCGCTATTGGTTTGGGCTTAATATTGCATGTCAGGTGTCAACTAGAATTGACCAACCCTTATATCAGTACCGATAAGTCATCGTTTTAATTGAATCGTTTTAACTATTTGTTGACAGTTAATTTTAATGCTCTGTATCCACATTTACCTATAGTACACGTTTCGATACTATTACCCGGGCAAACATACTACCTTTTTATAACAGTGCAGTTATGTTCTGTTTAGTTCTGTTTTTGTTTTTGTTTTTGAGCATTATTTGGATGGCACCCAATAATGTTGAAGCAACCTTTCATTATGGAGTTGCACCGTCATGTCATTGTAACATTATGGTAACATCATCATAACATTCTGTATTGGTAAGGCCTCAACTTTACTACCATTTCATGTCTTAATAACATTCTGTTTTGGCACACCTCAACCTCAAGAAAAATAAACTAATCAAGTGAAAATTTAGTATGCTCGCACAATGTTTCTGTTGCGTCACAGCCTGCCTAGGTTAGGCCTTTTGTCATGAAAAGAGATTTTGCGCTTTTAAATTGACATTTTAATTCCAACTTGTTTGCCAAGAAAATGCGGAATACTTCTCTTTAATTAAGGCAGATAGGAACGTCAAATTGGTCTTTGATCAAACTGTTAATCCAATGTGGTAGAAGCACGCGCCTGTCCGGAATGTCATCAGTCAGACAGGTGTGGGCCAGAGACAGATCACCCAATAACACCTGCCTAACATCAGTCTGTTAGGGCCTCCTTAGCCAAACAGGTCAATGGTACTAAGGTATGTCCCACCAGTTACTGCCCCGGCATTCTTGTAGGAGAGCATGTGCCATCGTTACTGATCATGAGCGAAAGGAACATGCAGGAGGGCATGTTAGATCTATTCCTGCTTCAACAGGACAGCAGAAATGCACGTCCTCTCAGTTACTGCCCTTTGTGGGAATGCAAGAGGACATAGTCAACCTCTTACACCTCGAACAAGGATGCTAAAGGGCATGTGCCACTAGTTACTGCCCAATATCGGAATGCAAGAGGGCATGATCCACCTATTGCTGCCCATGTGGGGAATACAGGAGGGCATGCACCACTTGTTACTGCTCCAGCAACGATGCAGGAGGGCATGCATCTGCACCCACTGTTCCTTCTCTAGCAGAAGAGCATGATGGCATGTACCATGAGATGCTGCATGTGCGGGAATGCAGGAGGGCATGCTCTACCAGCATCTTTCCCATACACTACCAGTAACTCCCCTGTCTTTTACGATCTTCAAAGTTACCTCAAATACGGAAATAATAGAGAGTACAAGTGCAGTGGATCCAGTGGTATCTTTAATGCAGGTTTGTAGTGGCATGATTTTTCCCAAGGTTCCTATATCTAGATTCTTTCCATGGCCTCAACTCATAAAATTATCACTATAGAGAATGGAGAGGACCTGTTATCTTCATTGTCTATTGCAAATGACAGTTTTACACTTGAACTCTCTTAATGCTTTGAGTATCATATAAATATTCCATGTTTTAGAAATATCACCACTAGTAAAACTTCTTTAGTTGCTTTATGTTAGTATGCAATTAACTTTCACCACCAAGGTCTTTTAGTATCAGGGTCACAGGAGATCTTGATGTAATTATTAAGTTACATTGACCTGGGGAATTAGTATAAGGAAATGTGCCTGCTTTATGAGGACTAGGAAACAGGTCTGATATAACCCTTCGGAAAGTGAATAAATATTTGATCACCCAGGTCACATTGTAGGATGGCTAGACGAGCGTTGGATATCCTTTATGTGTAATACAATGTGTTGGCTCAGTGGCGGTATCACGTTATTCAATAATGCCACATCGTTTGAAGTCCTCCTATCTCAGGACAATAATGGCGCAATGTAGTGTCAATTTTGAACACTCGTAAATCAACCGGAGTGGCGAATCTCTATTATTCCATACATTAGTCAACACAGCGACCACATTTATGAGCTTTTTCTTGTATTTGATATAAAGTTAAGAGCAAATTGTGGTCGTATAAATCGTATTGGACAAGAGAATGGGGGATGGGGACATAGAACAATGGACAGTTACACAGGTCTGTAACGAGCCGTGCCTCTGAAGGGGAGTGTGAGAGAGGCTCGACCTAATAGGGGATCCCGTGACAATGAAGGCTACGTTCATCACTGAATATTGATCCGGGTCAGGTATTGGGTAACTCAGTCAAATTGTAATAGGCCTGCTCGTAATGGTTTAGCCAGTCCATCTGTGTTTAAACGGATGCATCCGAACTTGCTATATGACCAGCTCAGAAACCTGCTCACATGTGCTCTCTGAGACCTGCACACAGGAACTCCCGGTCACCTGCTAACGACCTTGATTTCCCATCTGACCTGCTGACGGCCTTGACTCCCTCTAAATTGCTGATGGCCTCAACACTCTCTGACCTACTAATGTCTTTGGCCCCTCTGACCTGCTGATGGCCTTGACCCCTTCTGACCTGTTGACGGCCTTGACCCCCTCTAACCTGCTGATGACCTTGACCCTCTCTGACCTACTAATTTCCTTGACCTCCTCTGACCTGCTGACGGCCTTGACCCCCTCTGACCCGCTGATGACCTTGAGCCCCTGACCTGCTGACGGCCTTGACTCCTTTGACTTGCTGATGACTATTGCCCCTTCTGACCTGCTGAAAGTGTTGATCGGTTGTCTATTCTCATACCTCTTATGCATATTCTTGAATCCGGCGGAGTTAAGCCAGACTATATATCAATTATCTACTCCAACTCAGAAAGACGGCCTTTGCTATGGGACGCTGTTAGTTATGAAGTTGAAGAAACTAGGGATTGGAAGGACTGGCATAGGCACATCCTCAAGGTGAGGTGGGACCAAATAAAGGACAGTCTCTGGGCTATAGCAACAATGCGTTTGGCTGTTAAACACATGACAGACACGAGACGTTGGGATTTACACTTGAGCCCTTCAATACATATCGTGTCCTCAAAGTAGGCGACGACAAGGCTCTCTCAAGGCTGTCAATGCAAGAAAAAGCAAACAGTAGTCCTAAAGCAGCGAATCTTCTATATCATAATACATACGCTGTTTATCACTATTACTGCACTAATATGCATAGGATTGAGAGTTACTGTATGTCCTCCATCTCACTTTCTACCCACCTATCACACTTCACACTTGGTTGTTTGCCGCCGTTTAGGGCCTATAGATGTGCGCACACAGACGTAACCTTGACAGACTTAAGCCTGGTTTACCCTTTAAGCAGCCGGCGCGCACTGTCAACACCCTCCAGTCCTAGGCCCGGGCTCAACGCCTGGTCTTTGCTTAAAGGGGGCGCCTATTGGTGGCGCCTAGACGGTGTCACTGGGGAGGGGCTGCACGGCTGTTTGTAGATTGATTGTGTAAAGGGATTTGGGGCCGAGGAGGCACTGATCCCGCGGCAGTAGGCGTAGAGACAGCAGCTCCAGCAGCGCCCTTTGAGGTTTGCAGATAGAGGAGGGGTTAGCCAGGAGCACAACTCACCCTTAAGCCAGGATCCTTTGAAATAGTTCAGTCTGAAGTTAGACGAGATCTTGATATTTGATAAATTTTAATGTTAGATTGAACATTAGATTTGCGATTCTGCAATCAATGGTCTCTCGCCGTTGATAAACCTTTAGAAACTGGAAGTCAGTAACTAGAAATCCTATTTGAAAACGTTATCAAATGTGATTAGATAAAATCGAGTTCTAAGCAGAGAATGTATGCCGTCCAATCAAACCTAAGTTTCGTTTCTTGTGCAACAATACCATCTGTGAAATCAAAGAATACCATTCAGTATTTGAAATGGGTGTTGAATTGACTAATCTGTAGATTCAGGCTAAGCAAAGCCTCTATCATTGATTTAAGTGTTGGAGTGAGAAACCTAACACAAAGGAACATTCAGATCCCAAGGCGGGTTCCTGCTTTCACCTGTACTGGTATGTATCCGGCTGCCCTTTTTAGCCTTTGTATCTATTCTTTTCACGGAACCCATGAATGTAGTTTCAGGTCATAATTGGCAGGGGATTTAAAGGTGTGCTCCCTCACCATTCATCATGTTAGAACAACAGTTTTACTTGTGAAGTTCTACCTGTGCTCTTCTTACAAAGGGAAAGGTACCCAATGTAATTTGTTCTGTAGCACAAAAACATTGGACATGTTGAAGCTCAGTTCTCAGGTTGATAGGTAGCAGAAAAAAACTTTCTTGGAATGTAAACTGACGTAGGAAAGGATTCTTTTCAGGCCGTTTCAACGAAATATATCAATTATCAAAATAGCTGTCCGCTGTAAATATCATAATGTTGAAAATGATCAGATGGTTTTATATATGACTGTCTACTTCTGCGTGTGTGTGTTTGAGAACCATGCTGTGATTTTGGACAGTGCAGATAGAGGACCTCCATATGTTCGAGTCAGATTATATAATGGCTGTGGGACAGACATTGTTCTGGTCCTCAATATACCCTAGTCTCCCGGGTAGTCCCCAGACTGCCACGTCTCCCTAAGGCCCTCTAGGTTTTTGTTCGTCACGCAGGGGGCGTCTAGGATATCAGTGCCGCAGGGGGAAAGAGCACTTTTAAATTACTAAACTCTGATTTAGAACTTCCTTCCTGACATTTCAAGAGTGAGGAGCGGACGAAGCAAAGTTCTTTCCGGGAATATATCACTTAAGGCTTGTCTTTGAAACCTTCTGCTTTTCTAATTGTATGTCTATAGCAGACCGTCAGGGCCTTGCGTGCTACTAATGAGCTGTCGTCGTCGGCCTGTCGTCCTCTTACCTTTGGCTTTGTCCTTACCTGCCAGGAAAGAAAAGGACAGATTGCCTGTAATAAATAGGGAGATTTTGGCCTGGCACGGAAAATCCCTTTATCTGATGTCCGGGTGACTGCCAAACCCGTGCCTCCGCTCTCCCTCAACATGAGAAATATATTCTGATTGTTCACCAATTCGTTCTTCCTTTATACATATTTTGATTAACTTATCCCGAGAAAATTCATGATCTTTAAATGATAAAAGAATTATTAAGATTTAGGAAAGAAATAGGAGAAATCCAAGGGATAATATCAAAACGCTTTTCTAAGAAAAGTGTAATTATGATACTGTAACAACGAAAATCGAAGATATAACCGTATAGAATAATGAAAAGGGTATGTGGAATATATATGTAGTAAGAGAACTATTGTGGATATCAAAGTGAAGTAGGATAACTATATAAGATTATGTGCAAAATAGTATATAGTTACATCTTTGAGAAATCTTATTCAAATAGAGAAAAAAATGAAATCTCAAGCATATGATATAAGTGTCCAGTGCAATATCATCTGTTCTATCCCTTTCAGAGATAGAAATGACGACTAACATCAAAATTAATGGCTCTGACTTTCTGTGTTCTAAAACTGAAATGTGCGAGTACATGTGATATCATGTGAACATTTAGTTACCCTTATTAGCAGTCCCCATCGATGGACAGCATTTGCTAGACATCGTCAGTCATGCAAACATGCCATTCATCTACATAAAGGAAGCTGGTATACTAGAAGCATCAGGTTTGATTTTAATATTTATTAGCTTTTTTTTAGTTGTCCTTAGATAGTCAAACGTCATTTTACATTACAGGCGAAAGCATATGTTTTTCATGCCATCATGCTTTTCATGTTGTTTTCATCTAAAACACATCAGCCACAGAGGCTGGAATAAAATTGCATTGAAAAAAGTGCTGCAAGTGGAAGAAATCATACATAAATAGTACAGAGTGACAGGTGATAGTGGAAATCTTGTTGTAGAGTTTCACTGCAATGCAATCTTTTAATCGTGAATCAACACATAATTATCTGTGTGCAACATAAATGTAACCTAAGTTCTGAAACTGCAACATGCTTGAAATAGGAAAAGCATTGCTTGTTGTTGCAGTAAGCAATAGCGCTGTTCAAAACGTTTCTTTGGTACCTGTGGTTGCGCTGTTGCCGATTGTTGTTGCTGTTGTTGTGTCGGCCATTTTCCATCTGCTTCCGGCTACAGAGACAGTAGAGACAGAGATAGGAGATGAGGTTCAGGGCAAACATCATTTCATACATGTTATCTAAAGATAAGCAAAGAAAATATAGAGAACTTGTCCATTAACATAGAGGACCATGCATGCTGAATTCGCTCGAGGAATGCATTGCGCTTATCTGAATGTCAAGAAAACAGTGAGGTTAGATTGGCAAAAATATTTGTGTAAGATGATGTGATGTTGCTCATGCAAAGATAGTTGAAAGTTATGATAATATTATTATGACGAACTGAAAAAAGACCATTGAGATAAGACATTGCAAAATGCAAAGTTGTAGTGCTCCTTAAGTAGATGGACCAACGATAGAAACACTTCTTTTTAACTTTGATATAGCTAGAAAAGTAACATTTGGAACGATGAACATTGTACAATCTGCTATGCCAATTGGCAGATATTGGAACATCTGGAGTGATGTTAATCCATTGAATATGAATTATACCTTTTCCCATCCACAATTCCCATCTCCCATTTCATAATCTAAAAGGGTAAGGGGGTACCCTTGTTGATAACTCCGGTCAGGCTTTTCATTAAGCTATTCCAGTGAACTAGGTACCGTTCAATGGTAAAGTGTGTTCAGTGATAAACATGAAATCGGCTTTCACCACAACATTATCCTACACATTCATTCCAGATCAGAGTCTTTGTTAAACAGTGACCTGATGTGCAAAACAATCCCACCAGAGACCCGAGGGGTGAAATCTAAGACCTGACCGACCCAGAGAGCAGGCAGCCTCTGGCGGTACACTGTGCCAGGGGTGCTGGAGGAAGTGGCTCAGACAGGAGGCCAGGTTGAGTGGGTGGGGGATGGGGTGAGTGACCCCCTACCCCTGGAGGCAGGTGGTTCCCCTCACCTTCCCCTCAGACTGACTAATTTCCGCAGAGGACATGCCCCCCGCATCCTCCCCTTCTTTATTTGGCCCATTATAACTACTTTATGACACTGTTCGCGGTAAGGACCGCTCCAGAAGCCACAATGAACTACCTGTCTGCACAGTGACCAGGAAGGAAGAGGTGCATTCTCATGATGAAAGGGCAAATGCCCACTTTGGGGAAAAACTTTCAGTAAAAATGTCATCAAAGCAGGGGACATAGCAATTGAATAACAGCTTTGAACAGTCAATTCTATTGAATGTTGTGAAACTCGATAGATGATAGACTTTCGGGCTCATGTTCATAGGAAAAGATTTCCATCTTTAAACAGATTTCCAAGCACAAATACAAAACTACCAGGCAAATAAGCAACTGATGGTTTTAGATGTAGGAGATTTCAAAAGCTGGTTTTTGGCCCATCAAGAAATGACCCCTCGCCTTGATATTCTTATCCTAACCTCTGGACGTCAAATTCCACAGTTATTTCAATCTTAACGTTCTAGATTGAGGCCACCAGAACATTAATGGGCGGACAGGTTAATGCAGAAATGTGATCACATTTTTATTACATAACTACGATTATAACACCTCGCTTCAAATTCCTGATAACATCCTCCATTATCTGAAACCTTAGAGCCATTTAACCCATTCAAAGATGATCAAATAGAGCTGGTATTATATTTTAGGTCGGTGTCAGATCACTTGCTCCTTTCACTGGGCTATCGTTAATCATGATGTTGGTTTTTAGCCCTTAATCATGCTGGCTCCGAGGCCCAAGTGCCAATTGTGCCGGATGGTAGGTGCACAAAACGCGGCGGTCTTAACGATCATCTGACCAGCTGATTAGCGCCATTTACGGCGCCTGGTGTCAATTATACCCCTGGGTTTTTGTGTCTTATTAAGGCTTATAGCCCACTCTCCTCCTTAGGCCCCTTCTAGCTCATTTATCACCAAAGCACCACTCGTGTCAGGTGGCTATGATAATCGCAGGCTTAAATAACTATATCGCTATAGCTTTGATCAATAAACATTACAAAACCTGACGAAGTAAGCAAATGGACATAAAATGCCATTTATTCGACACCTAGAGATATGCCCTTAAAGTGACGGTCTTACTCGACGGTATCTAGGGTTAGACATTAGCCCGATGGCGACTTTACCGGCGACGTGTTTTGCCCTTTCAGAACGTAATCCGACCACGTCACTGGCCACGTCACTAATTAGGTGTTGCGCCTATGTCTTTGCGACGTATGAAAATATGACATAGTCACGAAAAATACTGTTCCTTTAGGTAATGTACATTAATGTTTTCTGATTGTAGAAACTGACAAGCTTAGTAACTGTTGAACTGAATATCCTGGTAATAGAATTTATGAATTAAGATTGAATTCTATAGTAGGTTAATTTCATTCAGCGTAACCAAAATGTCAATCTAGTTTCCTTAAGAAATGGGAGAACCGTAAAGGTATGTGCATAATAAGTGCCCCGACATCACAGTAAATCGAATCCGTACATACATATTTAAAAGAGCAATGTAGCAACAATCTGTAGGAATCAGCATTTCAAAGATCAACAAGTATATATGGGCAGCCCTTCCGTGGCCTCGGCAAATTGGCTCATTAAAAAGTTGTAAAACCATAGTGACATCAGACCCTCTAGTACAAAAAACTACCTCCATCTCTTAAATACACGTCTGATGTGCCTCAGGGATGGATTTAAAAGAGGAAACACTAATTTATCACTAAACGGCTTTTCCGGTGTGGTCTTTCCAAGTTAAGACGACCCTGTGCTTTCTAAGTCATTGACCTTTGCAGTAAGATCCCTGGCTAACAAGTAACCATGTAGGGAACATAGCACCCGTGGCGGCTTGAAAAGGCCTTTGATAAGTGGCATGGAAAAAGATCAGACAGGTACTTTTCAGCTATTTTTGGAAAAATCATCTCAACTGAGGCAAAAAACACTCAGTTAGCTTGTAAACGGATAATGGCAACTTCGCGCAATGGCAAAAAACACAAAGTGCTTCCCATTTTGTTTTCACTCAAATAACACGAAAGGAAAGTGAATACTGCTAATCATCTCACTCTCGTTTGATCTTATCGTAATAGTTAAAGTTGTCGTATGAGTTGAATAATTAATGCATGTTGTCATTTCGTGTAAAATACTCATTTCAACTCCGCTGTAAAATGGAAACAAGTGTAACAGCTCATTTTATGTCTGAACAAAAAACAGAATTGAAAAAAACACAATTCTGGCAACTTCTACGTTTTACCATTTGAAGGGATGTTGGTCCAATAGCAGCCTCACCTTTTACCCTTTCGTTAACTGGCGGGCTTTACAAGGCCTACTTGTGCTTTAGAACCATCCACAATGGATCCTACAGGATATCAATACGTAACCCTAATAGCAATTCTCATTGGCCTAAATATATACTGGACCAACCACACTTTATTAGGCTTACATACCCCATTCCTGCACCCCTCAACTCATACTCCTCCTGCCATCTCCGAGGGGGTATGGGGAGAGAGGGGTGTCTCTACTGACCAGATCATGGAGACGGCCTGGAGGAGCTACAGTCGTCACGGCGACACTCATTACAGGTGATGATGATTGATGCTGGGGTGTGACACCAGGTGGCGTGAGTGGGTCTACCCCATCATGTGGAGGTAAGTGTCCTATCTATGACACTATGTCCAGGTTGTGTGTGGGCGAGGGGAAATAATGTTTATCCAAACCTATAGTGACGGAAGGTGTTATCTTAGAACACCAGTAATACACTATGGGGTATTGCCTTATCAGTCTGGATAGAGAGTGAAGTCGTCAAAAAGAGAAACAACTCAGAATCCAACCTATTACTCTTAAACTAAAAAAAACGTCATCTCGCCATTGTAAAAGTAACATATTCTTGTGTTCTGACTATCAGGTTGCCAAGCTCAGAAAAAGTGTAACACCCTTAATCTAACTCACGTGTAATTCTTAGTAAATTAAACGCAGTCTCAGCACATGCAATATCTAGAATGTAACAGGTTTCACGTGGAAGGCATAAAATGCCATTTAGGTGAAAAAGACCATTGAAATAAAGGTTATGTCATAGTACGCATACAATACAATAGCTGACCATACCTTAGGTCCGGTTAATGCTTCAAACCTAAGTAGGTTCGTTTGCAAAGGAACAATAAGAGACCTTTGTACTCCTACAGTGACAAATGGAACCGTCTGTGCCTGGATTGGGGACGTCTCAATTAGAGACCTAGATGGACAGTTGTAGCTGGGCGCTGTTTATGGGGCTCACGTCCGGCCTGTTTCCTCCTGCACCCCACCCCTGGTGACCTTCCTCCTGGGTCCCTGCCCCACCACGCCCTCCCCTGAAGGTCAGGCTGTAATTGCACGGAGAAAAAAAGCTCCACTCTGTAGAGGGATGCCTTTACCCTGACGGAATTGCCTTCTCTGTTCTTGGTTTTTTAAAAAGTACGTTTTTTGTTTGTGAGGTGGCTCCTCTGTCGACTGTTATCTGCCTCGACTTGTGTGGAAAGATTGTATCTTTTTTCAAAAAGGAAAATCATTTTTTTAGCAGGTTAAAAGAGAAGTAGCACATGTCGTTTACCTTATGGCATAACGAGGAAACTCATTGGCAAAAGTCGGCGAGGACCTCTCTCTGAAATGACCAATTTAAGCAGCAAATTGTCCATATAATTCTCGATATTCTAGTCTGTAACAAGTTTGAACTCATATCAGTAGATTAGCAGATTTCCAGGTTATTATAGTCATTTACGCCCACTATACAGAGTATTCTAATTGTAAATGCAGGTAGAGATGAGAAACGCCTTATGGTGGCAACGCACGTGATGGGCTTACAAACCCATACATGTGTAACGCCTGGCATCGGGGCACTCTAGAGGACCTGCGAGGGTACCACAACAATTACCCAAAGGTTAATGAGGCAGGAACCGGCATATAACCAAATATTGTTAGCTCCCCTTTTTGGGACTGCTCGCACACATGATTGTGTTGAGCAGATGTTAGGGTTGTCATTGTTCATGTGAATTCTTAATGCAGAGCTATGAATAACTCGCGATTGCTGGTTTTGTTATGAACATCTGTCCTGTCTGTGTTGTCATTGATCTTCATCAACAGGAAAATGAATTATGGGTATTTATATTTATCAATCTGCATTTATTTATTCTTCAGTCAAGCTGTTTCTTTCTCAGATAAATGAGTATGCTATTTGAGAAAGTTGCGATAATATGAAAAGCACTAGTTCAACGGTTAATGAGAAGAATTCGGTTACAGTATCCTCAACAGCTGACATTTCTTACATTGGTTGTCCATGGGTTACATTTAAAAGAGGTGACCATCTAAAAATATCCACTTATTGAGGTATTGCCTAATTGTACTCTCTTGAATGCGCTTCTGTAAGTGTTGCGAAGGCCGTGGCGAAGACTGTGGCGAGCTGCTCATGCGAGGCGAGCAGCTCCGGCGAGCAGCTCAGTGTGGAGCCTCCACAGGGGTACAAAGAGGCCTGATTCAGGTTAATCCCGGCCCGACTGATCCAGTCCTCCCTGAATGGTCAGCCCCCACTGAGCCGGTGATAAAGGACGGATTAGGAGGTGCGAACGAGGCATGATAGACCCCTAACACCCTCCCTTATCACAGGACCCACATGCTCGGCGAATAGCACTAAAACATGCCAGATAGTCGAGAGGTAAGGTGGGAGTGGGTGGGTGGGGGTACTTCATGGGAAAATAACACTTGATAAGGGCTGTATACATGAAGCATCGTTATGGGCAAAGGACAAGAGGAAGGATATAGAGAACCCCTGTTGGTAGATATTATTTATGCTATTGAATTTAACTAAGGCAATGTAAGACACTTGTTTAATGTCGCAATTAGACGGAGAACCTCATTTATTTTGTGGTTGACCACTGTTTCACAATAACAACATTATAAGCAGCTGGTTACGGCAGAGTGGGGGGGGGGGTGTAGCTTTGTAGTGAAATCAGAAACAAGTATTGAACGCGCACATGAGCGCCGCTGGTTTTTTCCCTAGGTGTTCAGTTTCAAATAGTCACCCCCTCCTCCCCGGGGTCCAGGCACCCAGGCGGTAAGAAGTTTCGCCTTATTGATTCAAGGGGCGCTTCTTTTTCGCAAACGCACGACAAAAATAATATCGGCACCTCAGGTCCTCTCCTCACATGTCGTTGGGAGCAATGTATACGAAGACGGTGTTTCTAGTGAATATAATATGTTTCTAGGTGACGCTCCGACAATCAGCATCAAAGAAGGATTCATCAGACGAGGTCAATGTGATCAGACCCAGCCGGTTGTCTCGGCTACAACCCTCTGAAGCCTGTATTCAACGACGCGATTTTGACTACCGGGAATTTGGTAATTTTGAATGCTCATAAGAAATATGACGGGAGCCCACACATCACTTGGAAAATGATTCAAATATAAGAATGCTTTTTGATAATATTATATCATGTATAATAATAGGCTCCTCTTCCTACTGACGATTTTCAAAATTGGGAGTAAAATCGGTCAGTGGAATATGGCCTTAACATGTCGGCCACGGCCGAGGCTCACTGGCGGGGGATTAAGGGCTGGCCGAGGGAGACAAAAGATCTGCACCTCTTTGTCTATGGTGCACTGGGTATAATGTATTAAGAAAATAACTGTGTTGAGAAACCTAGACAGTCTGGGCAATTTATAATTTTGTTGTGACTGTGAACCTTGCGGTCATTAAAACAGAGACAGAACGGAGGCAATCAATGTCCTTACTTTGGTTGTTCTACTCGCCGTGAGTGAAACGCCTGTGTGGAAGATAACTGATAACCGTCATGATGAATCTTATCAGACACCCCCGACTACAGGCACACAGAGGCGAGCAAGGAGGTTCGATCGACCAGCCACCCTAGGCCAAGGGCTTCTTTTGAACCCTCTGACAATAACTATTCCTTGTTCAATATACCTCTGGCTGGTATTGATTCTTAAAGGTTTTTTTTAAAAAGAATTTAAACACATAACGAAACTCTTGCCTCAATTGTACTTATTATTCAATATGAATGACTCATTGGCAACCTTTGTTATACATGTATGGTTAACTGAGGTTTTTATCTATCATCTTTTGTTACTTCTTCTAGTATTCTTGGGTCAAAAATAATAAGCAAATTTAAGGTTAACTAAATAATTATACTATACTGTCAAATCTAAACCGGACATCAAGATCGGGGATTCTTACTATTCAGATGATTCTTTACATTATGCTAAGAGTGAACACGTCTCGATGAAATACTAAACCGTGTCCCAAAATAAAAGTGTTTATCTGACCACCCTGTTAGAAATTGGCAGGCCTGACTTGTGGTTACCTTGTGGTAGAACTCTCCCCCACCATCTACAAGTCACACCACGCGCCAGACATTTCACAGAGAGCAATGAGACTTTTTTCGACGCACAGAAAAAGATGATTATTTTAAGATCGAATGTTTATGGATTGCACTCGCTAAGATAAAAATAGTCTTTGCAACATATTTTTGGAATGTACTTACACGGTTTGTTGAACAGGATATTACCCCACCTCTCCCACTCTTTCCCACTCTTTCTATTCTTCAGATACAATCTCCTCTTATATCATTTGAAACGTAGCTTAATGCAACACAATGCTCATTTTAAATCGATGCCCTATATGTGACTATTAAAAGAGACGTAGTTTTCTCAGATTCCAAAATCCAACCTTGTTCTACGATGTCGTCAAGACACATGCATTTTGGTCTGTTCCTCTCAAACAGCTGCCTAAGATTTTTCCTCCAAAAGTTTCTGTTTTGTTGAATAAGATTAAGGACTTATTGAGATGAAGATATTATTCAACTGGGTTGTGTCCTGATGACCAAACTTCTGATGACCAAAGTCTAAACTTGTCATTATACTGATGGCAACCCATCCTTGAACTGGCCCTTATTACGAGTAACGGAGACTAAATATAGATCTCGGGTTTAAATCAGGGCCACTGATTAAAGACTTGCTCAAAGGAGCGGAAAAAAGAGCCACATTGATGAAAAAGAGACCAGAGGGCTGCTATGAAGACGTCGGTACAACGTACGGTTTGCCGTGCCAAAGGTAACTTCAAATCTCGATTTTTCGAATCGACTGCTGGGGGGATTATGTACTTAAAGCGGGTCACGGCGAAAAGAACAACTTATTATGGATAATAGTCATAATTATCAAGATGTTCATTTCCTTGCAAACAGTGTTTTTGGTTTGTGATAGTGATACCAAAATTCGACAAAAGATATCAATTGTATTAAATGGTGATTCCAAAACGCAATTCCTTTACAAAAGGTCAGAAGAGCATTGCAACGGACAGTACACATGCAATGACCTTCCTTTTCTGTAGACCAAGATATCTTTCATTGTACAAGAGGGAACACTTCTATCAAAGGTTAGCATATGCCTTATGTTTTTATGTTTCAGGGCACAACTATTTGTTGTCGGAAAGGGATTAATCATCGTAAAAGGTTTACAACGGAGCCATTCCTCCTTACAATGGAACACTGATGAAAGATATTTTTTTAGTGTAATGTGAGGTGGGTGTAGGCTATACTAATCTCTAGCGTCAATAAGATGTCTCATTTATTTAAAGATATATCTATGAAGCAAGCTAATATGGAAGAATAACCGTATATAGGCTTCTGGAGGAACTGATTAAGCTTAATCAGACGCATTCTGAGTTCCATTGTATTTATGGACCTGCATTGCCCATACACTCGTAGATGAAAAAACATTAAATCAATATTGATACTTCATAATCCAAAGTGCAGTCTTGTGCCTGTAAGACACTAACGTAACTGCTTATGGAAGCAAATGCCAGTAAAATCAACTTATACTCTATTCTTTGCTAAAAACAACTCGACTTTGCCGCTCCTTTATATCCTTGTGACATAGGATGTATGGCGGCATGGGAGGACAGCAATAGGTTTAGCTCCTGTTAAATGGTATGGGAAAGGAAGCCGTAGGCTGCTCGTTGTCTGGCCCCTTAGGCCTCTCCACACCAATCAGGATCACTCACTGCCTGGCCACTGGGGGGGTAGCGTCCTAAATAAATTATAGATATTAGGATAGACACAGCGGAACTGTTGTCTGCATAATCGGGCCAGTGAATTCCTCAGATTACTGCCACAGTTTTCAGCTATATGATCACATTGTACTGACACAATAATTCAAGTATAATATATAGACCTATGCAAGGGGTAAGCTATTTGTTTGAGTAAATTGCCCAATTCCCAGACGTACCTAGTTCTTGGATGACCTTTCCGTATTATCAAAAGTCTATAATACTGGTAATGGGACATTTTCAATTTCCTCTCAGACGGAAAGACAACAGTAATACTATGCTGAGGCGTGACATATGGCTTGGGTATTCATTGACACCTATAGGTAAGGAGAGAATTGAAAAAGGAATTATGTCCACATATTGTCTAGGCAGAGCATTCACTTTATAATTACATATAATCTAATATATAAAAGTAGCAGCTATGGAACTGTAGACATATACATGATGTGAGATGGGGATGAGCGTGTTTCGGTTAATCTCTGATAAATAAGATATGTTGACACGTAGAATTACTACAGAGGCAGATTGAATAAACATCCTTCCATAAACTGTTATAATGCAACTGCGAGCACCTTTTGTCTTAGTGAATCTAATCAAGTCATTGAGGTTCAGCCAGAGATAAAAACATAGATAATTTCTCTTTAAACGTAAACATAAGATACACTTAGCTAAACCCCATTTAAAAGATCATTGCTCGAAATAATAATATCTCAAATCTTTTACCTAGGTTAACTGATAAAGTAATAAACAGATGTGAATTGTCTCACTGTGTTTGCCTTCCTATAGTTGTATTGACATTTGAAACCTATCACGTATGGCATGGTAATGCTTTTATAAGCTTTTCAATGGGCTCCATAACGGCTGGTGACAGCCCATTTCTATAAGTACAGAGAAACCCTATATTCTCCACTGGCATTCAAGTGGATATTGAAACCACATAACGATAAAGACTGCGGTGCCAGCTTTATAAACCTGTATAATAAATCATGGAGATATGAATGAATAATTAGATATGGAATCTACAAATACATATCTAGCTTACCATACATCAAAAAAGAATTCGTCGCACGCTAATACAAACCATGCGCGATTGGGTAAGCTGATACATATTCTGATACCCCTATCGTCAAAGGACACAGGCCGAGTGGTGATGAAACCTTTCACAGTTGAAGAAGATAGATTGAGTTACTCAGCCCGTGTACAGGCCAGGGGAACTATGTCAATATTGACGTGCAGACTCCAGTGGTGAATCAATCAAACCCACGTTTGATGTGAATCCATAGTCAGGACGTGCACAAACATCAACTTATCCGATTAGCACTGCAGCTAAAAGGGACACAAAAAGATTCTATTGATATCGGTGCGATTCACAACTGCGACTCTCCATTGAGAGCGGAACCAATGTGCCTGCTCAGAAAAAGAGGACATCTCGTACTCAGTTTGCTATTTCATTAGATTTCATTGGGTCGGGTTCCGACCTTTTATTGGTTGACTTCCAGAGGGCCCAACCCCTAGACAAAGTGGCTTCCACTTGAGTTTGAAAGACATGGCTTCAATAAAGACGCAATAGACACAAGCAGAGCCGAGGCTGACTGTGGGCAAATAAAGGCTCTTCAGGACTTGAAACGGGAAATCAATAGGGACAAATTGTAGCTCCACCTTTAGGGGATACGGCTCCTAGTAGATATGACGCAAAAACGTCAACCTATGCGATTCATTCGGCCAAACGCACTCAATTTCGTCTAATTATTCCTCACTGGATAGCTGTAGGGTACCTTCGGGGCAAATATAGACGTTTTGATACACTGCCATATCTATTGATGGGGTGAATCAGTCCCTTTGAAAGATAACGGTATTGTTTTCAACATGAATTGTTGGCATTTAACACCCCCAACCACTGTCATCTTGGCAACAGGCACTGGCGACAGTGACAACGACAAGTTGGCTGTCTGGCACGCAACAATTCCATTTCATTATGCCCTTAACACATTTCTTACAAATTCCTGAGGGATTGAAAATTCAGGACTGCCTACTGGAATTCTCTCCATAGTGTTGAAACCAGAATGTGCATATAGAGTGCCACAAATCATCCTCTAGACTCTAGGTATTTCCATAATGAAATTCGGAAAAGCGAATTGACTTATGACATTGATACATTGTTTTGAAATTCTAAATTCAATAAGCATTGCATATTGGTATTGCAATTTGATTTTTTCGCATTGTGATATATATATAGGCCTATATATATGTATATTATATATATATATATATATATCTATATCTATATATATATATATATATATATATACATATATACATAATTTTATTGCCTTATGCCCTTACATACTATTTGGCATAATCGCCAACCAAACCGTCCAGGATGTAGACCAACTGGTCCTAACAAGAATTCTAGATACCATTGCATTGGCGGTGTAGGATTCAATCTAAAAGCATGGACAAATCTCTTAAAACCTTGTATCTAATGTTTTTGCAACTTTGCAACTTTGTCCGCTGCATCCTAGCGTTGACATTAATGCCCCTACCCTACACGGAGATTGGGTAAAGCCGGGATCAGGGGCTGCACTAGTAACATACTGCTAACCTCCTTGATAAGGTCCATTAATCATACCTGCCCCACTGACTTTGATTACCTGATTACAGGGCTTAATCCTAGCGAACACCGGGCCAGAGACCCCTGAACGGGGTGACGTGGTAGTGCCTTGGTGCCAGCGCCTCTGTCCAACAGTAGGTATTGTCAGGTGAATTGGGCACTGGAAATTCATGTTCATGCAAAACGTTTGTGTAGCCTTCTGAGTATTTCAATTATGGTAGGCCTATGGAGGACGTCAAGGTAATTAGGGTAATTTTCCACCCTTCCCCGAAGGTTGTAGCTTATTATTCCATGTCTTTATGTGGATAACATTGAGGTATCTAGAACAGTTAATGACTCAAAATAACTTTCAAACTTGCTGAAACGAACTCATCCGGGTCAACAGTAATGCCCTTACGTTAATCGCTTTATACCTACCAACCTACTTTGACCTTGTGCAAACAAACACTGAGTCCCTAATCTACCAGGCTTCACATCTGGACTATCAATTACGACCTTTACAGGTTTCCCTGGCCACCAATTCAATCACGGACCACTGCCATCCATTACATCCCAACCCTTCAGGGCTTCAGCCTCTGGAGCCCATTCAGGGTATTGTTGTGCCACTGACATCGAACTGCATTGAAGGACAATTCCTTTGAAAACTGGATGACTCAACAATGTAAATAAAAAAAGCTTTCGTTAGTAAAGGTTTTTTGATAGTAGAGATATCATCTCGGTCTTGCCATGTCTGAAGGACCCTAGCCTTTTATAACCCACCTTTTTTCCTTTTTTGTCGTTATGTGCTTCAGTACTCTCTCTGCGCAGGGGTTTGAACGGCCTTGTCTTATTTAGTGGGTTCGAGATTTTTGTAAGACTCTTCCTTTGATCAGCCTTTTCCTTTCTCTGCCCATGCGTCAGAGAAGCACAGTGATAACCCATTCGCAGGACTTGAATCCTATGTACATACCGCTTAAAAAGAACTACCAAAAGAAAACCTTCGAGTGTCAATCCTTATGTATAAAAGACGTTAAATCGATTTCTTCCCCAAACTGTGAAGATAAACATACAGGTGACTGGAGGCGGTTTGAAAAAACGATCTTGTTACCACAGCGTTGCTCTTTCTCAAAGTTTCTTCAATTGCTCTGCCTGCCTCCCTTCAAAATGACCAGAGGGTGCCTGGCCAGTCTTGTACTTCTTTGGGTCTCGGCTATACATGGCCCAAATGAAAAAGAAGGCCCCAGGCTAGGTGTTTCCCCTCTGACTCATAAACCTGGCCGATATAGGGCCGGAGTGGTGGGCCTTCAGGGGAAAGATTCATCTCCTTCTACCTAACTGGAGAATGCCAGGCCAGACTAAAGGTGCAATATCTTACACTTGGGATGTGTGCAAACCAATTTTTAATGGGTTTTAGATAAAAGAAAAGTATTTCGCACAAAAGCTATAGCTTGGGCCAAGGGTTAAAATACAGAAACTCTTAGAATAAAACCTTGTCTGTCTAATGTAATCATTCAAAACAAATGTCAGCTCCATACGCCAATCACCCATAATTAGCTGTAATTGAAGGTTCAACCGTTCACCTCATCGCTTACAGTGCATTAAATCGCTAAGCTCAGTATGTCCCATCTCCCTCTTTCGCTGCATTTAATCCTATGCTCTAACCATAGGCAGAACACAGTTAGCCAGCTCTCCCCTCTCATTCCCTATACATCAGAGAATAGCCTCAGGTCGCGTTATCTCCCGCTGCAGATAACAGGCGCTGATAACAGGAGTGATGTGAATAGGGAACGATCTAGGCAGTTAGTAAGTGTTACCAGGGTTACAACGGCGTGGGAAAATACTGAAAGTTGCCATGGCAACCACTATTGACGGCTTTTGGTATCTGGGACAAGGCCGGGGCTCTAACGGGGAGCCAACATCAAAATGCGACATTCTGTGAAATGTAACCCGCTCTGACTCTGACTCCGTCGACTCTCAAAGCGACCATCGTCGACCACTTCCTGTACAAGCGGAAGTGACAAGGTTTCCAGCACGTGCTTCGTGTGCAGGCTCAAAGACAAAGGGCACTCACCTCTTCCGGCCAGTGAAACCAACAAAGAGGATGAAATGTCGATTTTGTTTCTCTGTCTAGGCAATTGAAGTTAGTCTGAAAGAGCAGTGTAGGCCTTCATACTGACGTGATATGGAATTTCTCAATTTTCCAGTTTGTTTCAAGTTTCAGAGTAGGCCTATATCAATTTTCAACTTTACCATTGAGTGGGGTAGGTTATGACACAATTCATCTAAAATCGAACAATACTAGAGGTAGCTTTATATGACAGACTTAATTTGATGAGACGCGTACTTCTGATTAATGCCAAAGTATCGAAATGAATGAGTACAAAATGCAGACTGAGAGAAATTCTGTAACTGTTTGTGGCAATGCATATAACCGGGCAATGCAAGGCACCTGTAAAACATGTTTATGGGAGGCTTGACAGCCTTTGTGGATGGGTTGGCTTAATGGCTGTTTTGTGACGTGTTTACGAGTACAAGCACACCGCTCCCAGTGAAATGTTGCATGCTGTATGACACTTTGACAGTCATCGTGTGGCCCAACAAAGAGAGGTCATATGTTCAAAGTGACCCGATAACCCGCAATGGGCAGGAATCACCAAAGGCACCCCACCCTCCTACACCAAACACCAGGACAACAAGGCATACAAATGGCCATCCCTGGATCCCTGGGGGTAACATGTCAACTGGACACAGTTATCCTGTTTAGTACAAAGGCAAAAAATGAAAACAAAACAGGTTTTGTATGCTGTTCATTATCATTTGGGCATACAACATTTCTTCAAATGGAGATGGTATAGTCATTGGCGATACGCGCATTGAGTATCAAGAGGTATTTATTTGGTGAAGGCTACGTGGAAGGTTATACACTGTGCATGTAAAGAACCTACAACAGCAGGTTGAATCTCTTAAAATGAGGTAATGAATTATTCTAGGAATGCATAATGCCTTTATCGATGAATGGTATGTACAAACGTACTCCATGGGACATTGTCTTTGTGATTCTCTATGATCGAGCACAGATTTAGGCTTGCAAAATATTGCGCATGGGAAATGAGATGCATTATTATAGAGAGGCCATACATGTACTGCATCATAGCTGTTTTCAGCGAAAATGACAAGTTGACACCAAGCTTTTATCACTTGAGAACCCCTTGTGTTTGTTTGATTGACTGTTGAACGGTCACTGTATCCCACCGCCATTACTGATTGGCTGAGGGCATTTATAGTGTCAGCCAATCAGCTGGGCTCTCGCCGTCACGTGCCGAGGGTCACCAAACTGGGGAGGGTGGTGACGGCCGTTGTCGTGTCAGGAGATTGTCTCTAGCAGCCGTTAGACCCTGTTCACATAAAGCGAATATCTGGGCCATATTCATGAGTACCTTTAACAAATCAACCTCAATTGCAAAAGGTTAATGGACAGCCTTTGACTTCTTTGGCACAGGTAATTGGCCAATTTTCTAATCATAATTAGTCAAAGTAAATGGAAGGTCTTGGCCGGAATGACGCCTAATGTCAAAAACATACACCCCTATGCTAGTCTGAACACGTGGGTTGGCCATGGGCGCGGCCCTGGGATGCGACTGGCAGTGACGACCGGCTGAAGGAGGAGGGTGGCTGGGGCAGTAGGGGAACAGGCAGACCTGGCAGGGGCGACAGGCAGGCCTAGGAGGGCGTCTGGTGCTGACTGCGGTGGGGTGATATGGAGATGAAGTCGTCACTGGGCCGTGTAGACAGCGGCCCCTGCCGGCAGTCAGACAGCCCCCCCTCACTGGATGTCTGGTGCCCCCTTAACCGGATGTCTGGTGCCCCCCTCATTATGTAGCGCCCCCTGCTAGCCGTCATTAAGCCCCCCTTACTGGGTACCTGGTGCCCTATTATTGTGTAGCACCCCCTGCCAGCCATTAGACAGCACCCCTTATCATGTGTTTGGTGTCCCCCTTATTGGACTTCTGGTAACCCCTCCCTGTATAGTGTCCCCTGTTGGCAGTCAGACAGTCCCACCCCCCACCCCCCGAGCCGTCCTGACCATTAGTGCCCCCTTCATTATGTAAAGCCACTTGTCAGCCGCCAGACAGCCCCCCTCGGGTGCCCCTCATTACATAGTGCCCCCTGTCAGCTGTCAGACGTGGAGTAAAGGGGGCTGGCTGACAGCTGACAGGGGGCACTATGTGATGAGAGGGGCACCAGACGTGGGGTAAGGGGGGCTGACTGACGGCTGACAGCCCCCCCCCCCTTACCCCATGTCTGGTGCCCCCTGTCAACTGTCAGACAGCCCCCCTTACCCCACGTTTGGTGCCCCCTGTCAACTGTCAGACATCCCTCATTACCCCACGTCTGGTACCCCTTTCATTACATAGTGTCCCCCGTTAGCTGCCCCCCCCCCCCCCCTTACCCCAAGTCTGTTGACCTCTCATTACATAGTGCCCCCTGTCAACTGTCAGACAGCCCCCCTTACCCCATGTTTGGTGCCCCCTGTCAACTGTCAGACATCCCTCATTACCCCACGTCTGGTACCCCTTTCATTACATAGTGTCCCCCGTCAGCTGTCCCCCCCCCCCCCCCTTACCCCAAGTCTGTTGACCTCCTTACATAGTGCCCCCTGTCAGCTGTCAGACAGCCCCCCTTACCCCACGTCTGGTGCCCCCCCCCCCTTATTACATAGTGCCCCCTGTTAGCTAGCCAACCCCCCTTACACGATGTCTGGTGCCCCCCTTATTACATTGTGCCCCATGTTGGACAAGACACCTCTGTCGGTGCTAGTCTGGATATATATATACGGATCTCTATGACAAGGTCGTTTTACACGGCCATTATAAACATATTTATCGGTCGATAATATCCAATTTCCAGTTCAAGAATATACCCTAGAAAGCATGATCACGCACATTTGCAAATTCTATTCTATAGTATATATATGTTTCAGATGCTGTTTGAACATGGGGTTGTCGCATGCAAATTCATTCAAAAAGGATCGTAAAAGAAGGACTTCTGGTTATATATAAATCAAACGTGATTGCGCTTTTCCCTTTTGCTAGGCGGTTTATACTTGAAGATTCAATATACTCAAGACAGAATAAAAATTTCTAAAATATCAGAGAATCAATCTTCTGCCATATGTAGAAACACAAGGTTTTCATAATGCTTATTCTTAGCAGGTTGCTTTTATCGAAATCACAAATGGGATTGTGGAATCCCCTCAGACGAATGCAAATTTTATATCCAATCAGGATATAGGACAATGTACAAATGAAACCTTCCTTTGATTACAGCATATCGGACTGACTCCAGTGGATTAACTTGGTAGAAGCTGCCATGTTAGTTTCATTACAGACCAACTTAATCACAGCCACCAGAGAATTGTATTTCCTTGATTCCATCCTCATTACACGCATACATCACATCTATTCTGAACCAACCTAATGATACACTGGTATTGGACAATTACATCTCGTTGTCTGCAGCCAGCCAACATATGAGGGGAATCATACATTAATGGGATGATTTCTAGACGGGTGCGCGCTGCGGCTCACCGGCCGACTAGGCTGGATACAATCAGAGTGACTGATAGGGGGGACAGGTGTGCGAGGGGCGCCGTCAGATACAACTATAATAGGGCTTTGATAAAGATCATCTATAATAATAATGCCGTCTTCTCAGCTCCCTCTATGTGGTCGATACTACTTGTCTGTTCACAAAATGCCAGTCTCTCTAGGGCTTCATATTAGGCTACATATCGTGAGGCGTCAATTCAAACTACCCATATCCTAAGGTTTCTTGGAATTTCCCCACATCCAGATGGTCACCGTTGAGAATGTTAAAGCCTGTATTCCACACACTGATTCTGATGCTGGTGATTTCGTATTTCTCCGATTTGTATATTACATATTGATGAATATTACATAGGATGAAACAAAACATCCGATATATTACCTGAAAAAGAATTCTAAAATCTCTCTAATGACACATGACATGTCTATATCTAACCATTACTCTAATGCTACTTTTTAAAATCAGCTAAATCGGAATGTGTAATATAGGCTTAAGGTAATGAAGGCAAATATCTCCGTTCGCATGTTTGGCGACTCCTTATTGAAGGGAATAGTGGGGTCTGTTAACAACATTTTCGTTACGCGGCGGATAAAAGCACCAAATTTTGCATGAGGCACCTCTGAGGCATAACTATTGAATCTAGAAGGGGAGCCATCTTGAAATACCAAAATGAAATTTTGACAAATTTTGTATGTTTTTAGCATTTGAAATTCAAGGTATTTAACCAAAACTTTTGGCTAGCTTCAATTAGACCTATTGTATAGATTTGAAAGGTAGATAATTGAATTCCCTGTCCTATAATCTACCAATTTGGACAATAGCAATGTGTTTCTAGGCATTTCAGAAGCTGAGATATAAGATTATTTCAATAAAAGTCGGCCATATTGGATTTTTGCCCCCCGTCCGGGTTATATTGATATTTCAAGGTGGCTCCCCTTTCAAATTCAATGAAGGGGTCCCAGGGGATCATCATACCAAATGAAATCAAGAAATCTTGTGGCAAAAGAGTAAAGTCTATATCCTTTCTTTTGAATTATTTTGGAATCCAGCGGTCATTATCAAAGGTATCATGCTAATGAATTCAGCCATTTTGAAATTTATGGTATTGTATTGGATAAATATCATGTTTATTGAGCCCTCTAGGCTATTAACAACTGATATTGGAACCATTTCCCCTGGCCTTATGCCGTAGTAGCTAAAAATCATAGTATTTCTCAAAATTGGTCAGCCATCTTGGATTTTGGATTTCCGCATTGACTTGAAACATAAATAATTGAATTCCCTGACCCATAATCCCTTAATTTTGACACCAACCATGTCTCTTTAGTCTTTTTAGAAGCTGAGATATAAGAATTTTTATAGTAAAAGTCGGCCATTTTGGTTTTTGGGCCCCCACATCCGTCCTATTGATATTTCAACGTGGCTCCCCTTCCAGATTTGATAGTTATGCCTCAGAAGTGCCTCATACCAAATTTGGTGCTTTTATCCGCCGCGTAACGATTTCTCAAAAAAATGACCTTAACAGACCCCACTAGAAATGGTGTTGACAGGATGATTGCACCAAAATGCTTGCAATCACAAGAAAGTCAGCTTTACAATATGGCAGACTGGGACGTTGTTGCAATAATCCCTGGAAGGTCATGGGGAAGGCCTAGACATCTGTGCGTGTTTCATATTCGCCTACAGGAGATATCTCCATGTACACGGGGAGAGAGGGGGCCCCTTTCTGTGCGCGGCGTGTGATCGTCAGTTGGCCTTATTCATTAGCCCCTCCGTGAGCGCCTCATCCGCATCAATTAGCGCGACGCCGCCGTCCGGGCCCAGGAGGAGCCGCCTGAGCTGCTCGTTTGCTACAACAACATCTATTCTGCCGCCGCCACCCTGCCCCCCCTTATCAGGGAAGGGCGATAGCAGACAGTGCCTGGCGACCACCGTTTGTTTCTGAAGGTAAGAAAGTCTGGTGTCTGGATTGAATACTTCCTACAGCCAACTACTATTCTCTTCTTTTTTTTATTATGCGCACTTTATATGTATTATTGGAACGCCTTTAACAATCAAAAATTCTGTTTGAGAAATCCTCGGCGGCATCGTGATCAAGTAAATGCATTTATCCCCAGCCAAACACCGACGTAACAATAACGTTCTGCGACTTCTATATATTTACGTTCTGTGACATTATAATAACGTTCTGCAACGCCATACCCTTGCCTGGGTCGGAATAGTAAAGCAAACCTTTAAACCTTTGCGGACCAAGTCCTTAAATGCTATACTGTCCCTGGGGAAGAGGC
This sequence comes from Lepidonotus clava, assembly GCA_936440205.1. NCBI lineage: Eukaryota > Metazoa > Annelida > Polychaeta > Phyllodocida > Polynoidae > Lepidonotus > Lepidonotus clava. The sequence continues at coordinate 18,222,060 of OW387136.1, read as the reverse complement.
CCCAGCCCGTCCCGTGTGGAGACCAGTGATGTAGGGGCGGACAGGGCAGGGCCCTTAAAGGTCACTACGTCCGGAGGGCCTTTGGTGGGCTGTGGGGCCGTAGATACCGGGCTGAGGGCGATGAAGGAGGCCCCTCCAGCACCTGACACCTACATGATTCAGGCTCCATACAGCCTACAGCCAGGCTACCAACAAGATCCGGAATTCATCATTTTAATAGGTCTGTTTACGTAGCCTAGACTGCGTCAAGCCGGCCGGAAACTTTACTCGCCCAACCTGTCTGTGCGTATTTAATTTACGGCCGAAAAGCTACTTATTGGTGGACAGAGTAGCGGGCACTACGTGGCTCGTGTCGGTTGCAAACCGCAACGTGATTATGTGATGTTAAGTCGGAGGGAAAGGGCGGGGATTTAATTTCTATCACCAGTGCATGGCGATCAACACAATTTGGCGGCAGGGTAAAAAGACGTACTGCCTGGTCTTGGATTACTAACAGCCATTCACCTAGGCCTGTCGGGACCAAACAGTTGTGTTCATTCTGAATTATAATAGACCTAGTCAAATTGCACTGCCGACTTGTTAATCAGGGGATTTCTTTCGTGCATCAAATTATTATGAAAGTTATGCAATAGAATCTACTCTTTCACGATATGAACAAACAGAAATCTGTCGTCCTAAATTCGCGTATCGCCCATTAGCTTTAGACCTCCACAGGCAGCTTATCCAGTTGGTTCCCTGACTTCTTGTATAACCATTCTCTGAATTGTTACAGAACTTTGGATTAGTACTGTCACCAGTCCCAAATTATAACATAACCGGGAATAGTGGTCTTCCTGGTCCGTGGAGTGGCTGTGATGAAGACGCCTATAGGGTGTCGGCAGGGTGGTAATGGTTCAGACCCTGGAGCCGCCGGCCGCCCGCCCAGCGTGAGGCAATAGGCGATAGATTGCAGCAATGACATCTGCCTGACAGCCACTCGCCGCAAACCCTGGAGGATTAGCCCTGAGCCTCGCTAAACCCATCGCCTCCAGGGTATTAAGGGCGGAATAGACCCTTTAATTTAGACTGAGTTACTGGAGGAGATTGACTGGCTGTGGGGTAGTGTGGCAACCCTGGAGGGGGACAGGAGGTGGCTGTTTCCGGGCCCCATTGTTACCTGCCTGTTACTGGAGGGGACCTCAGGATGGGGTGGGGGTGTGCCCTATGTACCCCCCCAACACCATCCCGCCACACTTCCCCCTCCCCTCCCACCCTTCAACCCTTAGTCCTCCAGGCCGGACAGACCTGCCACGCGGACGGCCGGACGTGCACCAATGGCGGCTGCCAGCCTTTTTCAACCAATTGAGACTTGGTCACCAGTATTCACTGCACCACCAACTTTTACATCAATCTATTTTTAAACCTTGAATTCTACCAATCTACTTTCTTTTCCATGAGGTCCATCACTCAGAAATAATTGGACGACGGAATGTGAAGAAAGTTTGTACCCGTTTTTATCGTAAAACAGATAGAATGAATTTAGTGCTTATCTGTAAGTGGGCCTTTCATGCGAATGAATGAGTAGGCCCAGGATTCTACAGATCTTTGGAACTTGGGTCAACTGTAGGTCTCAATAACAGGAACTCTGTGCTCCATTTCCAGGTTACAAAGGACAATTGGTTAGAAAGGTTTCCCTGTGTTTATAAGATTAAAGGGCCTCTGAATTTAACCCTTCAAACCAGAGGTCACCCATCCTTACATATTATTAAAATATCTATACTTTAATTGATATCATTGCAATTCAATCTGTGTGCTAGATTTGCATTACAATGTCACATCATCACATCTCAGTCGGAGGCATAAGCTTAGTCTAGCAGTTCGCTTTCATCTGTGAAAAGGGGTTACACCCTAAGATGCTCTTTTAAAGGTCACTGCCTTTACAAGTAATGCAATAACTGAAAGTTAATCTGATTACACTTCTGGGTTGGTCAGTGGTACATAACCACCAGTTGCCCCTAGGGACTGCGTGCATCTAATTCATTAACTGGTTAAAGGTGTGCTTTGTTTTTCTTCTTCAACTTAGGCCGAATGCCAGCAACACTAATTACAACAGGTGTCAGTCAAATGTCACCTTCACCTATTTATTGATTTTGTTGCTGCGACACTATTCTACTATTGCATATAACATTCATTTTCCCAAATACTTTTTATACTGAAGTCAAATCCTGTGAAGAGCAAGGTATTGACTGATCACCATAAAAAGACCACATAAAATCTATTTTTACCACAAGACCTGGCTCGATATTCAAGCTCTGGGGATACTTTCGATTATGGGCTGAACTAATCCATAGTAATATCAAACATGATATATTTAATGTAACAGGCTACTCTAACAAAGGACACACTCCTCGAACAAATCACAAGGGTCGATTTCTGAATCCCCTGTTGATGCTCAAGCTATTGGAAAATGCTACTTAAAAACATACGCTCCTTATGCGGATTACCTATAGTACTCATATGGTCTTCGTTGAATATCATTAGTTATACTTAATTTGTGGATCCATCAATTCATATAGAAAACATATGGTATAGGAATAACATTATTTGTTCTAGAGAATAACATTATTTGTTGTAGAGACTCTCAAACTACAGAATTAAAACATAAACATTTATAAATGCTATCCCACCGTAACTTGGCTGTTAGATCTACAATTCAAAAGGTTAATGTGTGAGAACCTGAGTGTAGTTACCTTGCAGGTATGGTTGTACAAAAGAAATTGTATGAGAAAAAGACGTTTGAACTTGTTTAAGCCAAGCAAAACGGCTCATGCTGCGACGAAGCCCAAGAAGTGGCAATGTTAAGCGAAGATATTCATAACTCTTGCTCGATATAAAAGATACACCATAAAACTATACACTTTTAGTAGATTAAAAAAAGAGTCAATCTTATTCATAAAAACATGTATTGTAGATGAGTCTCTAATCTACAATGTAGTAAAAGCTTTTGGAAAGATGCTACATGAGACGTAGTTTGCTTTCAATAAATGTCTATATCAATCATTAGAAAACACTTAAAGTCTTACTTATTAATTATTAGAATAGATTCGTTATATAGAAAATATTAATTTCTAATTATATGTGTATGTCTTGGGTGAAAAAAATTTGTTAAGCATTAAAAAAAAGAAACAAAGGCCGAGGGAACAATCTGAAAAATGTTGACGTTGTGTGCATATTGATGTGAAATGTAACATTCCTGATTGCTGAGCTGAAAGTGCAAAGCGATGAAAAGGGCAAAAAAGGGGAAGGAGAGAGAAATGCGAACAATAAAGATAAATATAGATCTATTGGTCTTGTCACTTACTGTCTCAGTAGTACTCTGTTAATGAATAGAGAAACAATACATGCTTTTAATGCACAGCATTAATGCGCAGCCTAACTCGCTAAAAGCCTGAGCTGACTAAGACTTGGTGGGGCCGTAAAGATGCATCACACGGGGACCTTTGTCCGCCTATTAAACTGATTTACCGCTACGTGCTGACCACACTGTGATGTGGATGCCGGGCTCTTCCTGGTTCAAATTAATATTTGATGTAATTCGTAGCGCTCGGCAACGTAAATCCGTGCGTGCGGCCAGCTTTACATAGAACGGCGCGTCTACGGCTAACAAGCACCACCACATTTCACTATTCAGTCGTTTTACGTATAACAAGCACGTTAACGTTAGTATAGTAGCAGGAAAAGAGGTTACGCAAACCCAGTTACCTTTTAACTAGACCTTGTGCTCTTACCAACAATCTGTAATCGCTGTTTTAGCATTTTAATGTAATCAACTGTCCTACCTCCAAGTGAGCAAAACCTCACCCCTCCACTAGTATCATCAATACTCACCTGCAAGAGAGAAAACAAGAATCAGTACATTTTTAAGTATATTATAGTAACAGGTTAAATTGATCTCAAACGAGATTCTGATTAATGTACATGTATCAAATTTACATAATGTACATATATTAAATTCACATTTATAAGTAAAAGCAAAGGGGCAATTCTGACATTAAAATCACTTAATGTTTGTCCTAACAATCCAAAATAAAACCATGTCATATCTGTCCTCACATGAGCATACATGTATACATTTATATAATATCTATATATATTATATATATAATGTTATATGATTATACAAACATTTTGTGTGTGTTTAAGTAAGATGTTATAATAAAGTGCCGACTCCACCGATGTACCCCCGCTACTACTGACAGAGGTCGCAGGTTTCATTCACTAGGGTAAAAGCCATACTGTGTCACGGCGAGGTAAAAGAGCCTCCCGGGCCGTTAACCCCAGCGGCCAAATGACACGGGGACAGTGGGTGGCCGCAGTCCACCTGTGTCAATCCGGGCCAGGGAGGAGACACCTCAGGCTACAACAAGGGGGAGGGTTTTTTATATAGAAAAACTGGTCCTCTATCCTAGACCTATTCGGTCTAGTTTCCATCTGGCAACTGCAATTGCCAATTAATACTTTAACTATTCATGGGAGGGTTACCCTCGATTCCCTTCTCAGAAAGCTCATCAACGAATGATTGTAGTATATCCATTGGGTATAAAAGTCGATGACTCAGTTAAAACCATGTTGTGGTATCTCAAATTAAGTGTTTGCTGAAGACGTCCAAACAAGTGGTAACATATAAACCTAAAGTTACGCTTGATAGTAATCAGGTAATATGCCCTAATATGGTAGATAGTTGCGTCAGTTAATACGCTCAGTCCTGGTTGTAAGGTTCTACCAATACGTCCAGATCACTAGGAACACGTCCATGGCCGACCTACCTGAGCCCCGAGACAGATCAGAGGGGTGCATCCTGCCATCTTAATCCGCCCGACTCTCCCACGCCTCCTGGGCTTACTCCTCCTCCCTGTACCCTCCTGTACCTACTCCTCGTCCAGCGGCCGGCCACTGCCTCCTCCCACCAACCACTGCCACACACCTCACGCCAACCCTGGAGGAGGCGCGGCCAGAAGCCACCACACCAAGAGGCACTACCACCACCAGCCACCAACCACCACACCGTACAGCCGGGAGGGGGAGGAGGAGGAAGGCCCCCATTCAATATTCATGGTCCGGCCAACAATTACGCCCACCCTGCTATTCACCCTAACAGGTCCTGTTTAAACTCCGGTGAGGTGCTGGTGTGAGGGCTCCATCACCGTCCGTGGTCGGGGGCACCTCCTGGTGCTGCAGGGGGCGTCGCTGACTGGGGAGGCTGGCAGTTGGGGGGTGGGACTTAAAAAAGTAAATCCTTCAGAAAAAAATCGATCTAGGTTACTAGAGACGCCAAATGGTGGCCTGCTTGTGGGATTGGGGATGCTCGGTAGGGGGCAGGCCGAGCGGATATAGGATGGCAAGGGGGTGGGGGTCACTCTGGTGGGTGTGTTCTTTCAGAGATTTATATTCCAAAATGTAATTTGTGCTAGATTATATATGTGTGTTTTGTGACCATAGGGTTCTTCGAGACAGCAATAGTGTCCCCTTAAATGGGAAAGAGCCTGCTCCGGATATTAAAAGCTGGTGGTTATTACAATGTTATAACAATATAGACACATGCGTTGTAATAATGAAATCATTTCAAGCGAGACCTCAAGCGTTGCAAGCCAGAGTGTGACAGAGTACTTGGGTACATCTATGATTTCAGCGATTATATTGTCTACTACAATGGTTGTGGTAACGGTTCATACTAAACGCCCCCTATTCACCTATGTGAATGCCAATTGCTTAAAGAGTGCCCGGACGAATCAGACGGTCGGATCAGGCTGAAGGGAATGTACCCAAAGCTTCAGTGGGTCCTACAGCAAACCTCTCAAAGTGTCTAGACTACTCGGAGCGTGCGCCGCATCCGTCTTCAGCGTACGTCAAGCCGGCCACATCGAACACCACGTCGGGGGATGGGAGAACCTGGGGGGTCGTCGTCTGTAGAGGAGCCGTCCTAGGACTCTCAAAACGAGATAACTAATTACAGCATAGAGCTACTTTGTCCAGTCGTCGAGGTGCTTTACTGCCCCAGTTGTTTTGGCCTTCTCTCAGCGCCTGACGTTGTGAAGAGTCGCGCTTGGCTTAGGGGATGGGAGGAGTGTCCGTGATGGATTGAGTAGGCTTAGGTCGGGGTTATATATAGAATGGGCACGGATCTGTACCCTGTGACAGACAGACTATTCGGACACACCGACTGAATGGAGTATAATATCAAAGCCCCAACTGGAATAACGCCCACTGACTATATATCATATCACAACTTAGAACCGGATACGAACAAACTTTCCACATCTCAAACGCCGTTATAACGGCATTTTCTTAATCACGTATACTAAACTTTAAAAGTTGTATGGCTACCATGGCCACTTTAACGAAAATGGCAATAGTGATAAAGTATTCATATCATATCCTGCACCGGCATTACATTGATGAATAGATGGTAACTGAGATTTAGGATGGGAGTTGAGTTGTAATAAAGACAGGTAGGCTGTCGGGTGAAGGATGGACGACGTCCCTCCGACCTCCGGGTAAAGATACTGATGTACGACCAACACCCAACATAAATAAGGGCTAGATTTAATGGGACCGAAGTAAAACACCCAAGGTACATAGGCGAGGCATGGCCCTAACCTTAAATCTATATATCGGAACTGCGGGTAATAAATAGGCTTAGGTAGACCTCAGGAGGGAGGTGGATACTGGTAACAAGCAAAGATGCATTTCTACAGTACGTATTATAGAGAATGTGAACTGCTTTGAATTCGTCTGAATTTTCAATAACAACGTAGGTCTATTCAAGTGTGGTGTTGGTCTTTCCAGCTAATCTGATTAATGCATTTCAACTCTCAATATACATACATTGCATTTGAATATAAAGGGGACTATCTTTTCAGTCGCTGCCCTCCACCCCATAGCCAAGGCGTAATTCATGTGCGGCATCACAGACATAGCAAATGGCCACACATAAAGAGTATCCCAGACACAAGCTGGGCGGTGCATGTTATCCAATATGCATGTGTGTTTCTATCCTAGCCCAGCTGCAGGTACTTTCGTCTCTGCGTGCAGAACGCAATATCCAGACATCACACGATGTTCATTTATAGATTACCCAAAGGGATAATCCAAGAGGGCTGAAATGACAATGCACAAAGCTTTTCTCGGTTGTCAGCAGTTTGAAAGATAGCATGAGGGATTTCACAAACATATTAAGGATACCAATTATCTTAAAAGACATGTACACGAAGCAGCTATTGTCTTGAATAACAATAAATACTCTATTTTTGCCCAAGTCTCTTAATGTCCATGGAATCCCTAAGACTGTCATCGTTGTAAAAAGACCTGAGACTCTCATCGCTGTAAAAAGATGACCCAGAGGGCGGGTGTAGTATTCTGCCCTTATACACACTCCTAGAAGAGGTACAGAATCTAGGCAGATTCATTCCCGCTTTGCACAAATCCCCCATCCAAACAATAGGCTTACGAGGCAGGCTTAGTCTCTGTTCATAGGATACGATATAGCGTCGGGAAAATGAGTATCAGCACAACCTCTTAATCCCTACTTAGCCTGATCTGCTTAGCAGTCATCGACACACGCGGCCACCTACTGCCGCTATTTCTATAGGGCTCTGAGTTGGATGTAAGAAGTATAGGAAAAGGTACATTTTCCGCGGGTTTTGGAAAGGAGGTATGACGTAAGTAGTATGTAAAAAGCGGTGTAAGTAGCAGGTGAGTTTCCTAAATTAACGGTTATCTGCTATTGCCACGAATATAACTAATTTTATTTGTGAAATGGAGACGCTTAGAGAAACGTTGAATATAACTTATAACATAGCCTGTAGAATAGATTCGCGGAACATGTCATTATCATTCCTTTCAAACTCTCTTCCCCATTCCCGACGCCTAATGCCCCTAGATGCCTCATCTCTTTCGACGTGCCGGGTCTTAATAGACACATTAGGCGATCTATGGGCAGCAACGTCCTGAGTAGGTCCAGCAAATGACCGTCAGATGGCACAAGCCTAATGAGAAAATGGAGGCTAGTATTTTGAAATGAGCTTTAAAATGCTCTTTGACACGTTCTTATGTTGATAGATTTGAACTGATATTGTCAATTCAAATAACAAACTGAAGATGGACCGTAATACATCCTTCCTCCTAGCACACAATCTAAAGTTTGAAATAAAGGCATATATATACATTCCTCCCTGATGAAATATTAGCTCTATGTAATAGACATATCAGAGATGTCCATGACCTGTTTTCATCAATACAGAATTTGCGCAGATCACATTACATCCCCCAAGTATAAGATGGGCGCCATATCAATTTACAATCACTATAAATTTCAATATACATTTAGATTATGTATATTAGCTGATTTAATTATACAATCATAGACAATCTAAATACACTTTTTATTACCAATAATAAATGTATATCAGAATATCTGTATCACCAAATGGTTACAAATGGTCATTGCATGGTTACCATCAAAACGTAACTACAGGTCCACATCTACATGACCTTCCGGCTATATCCGTTGATACTCCATGCTGTACCCTGTGGTGTAGCCGCGCTGTGTGGGAATCTCCTTTCGGCCCGTGTTTTAAGGGGGATCAACCCGCCTACACCTGCATGCCATGAGTTAAGCAGGTCCACCCGGCCCCTGCCTCACCTCTCCCTTGGGATCTGCTCTACGTACGACCACGAGCAGCTAGTCTTCCAACGTAAACAACTATAGGGCGCCCATTGTAGGATCAGAAAATGGGTAAAGTAGGGATAATTGTGTACAACATAATCTGTGCGATGTTCACTGCTTAACCGTCTATCGTACAATCCTTGAATCAACCTTCAAAGCAATTCATGATTGGCAGTTTACTGAGGGATTCCTCTAGGAAAAATGTGATTTTTGTTCCATATGGCTGAGGTATAGGTCTAATATCTTCTACAAGAAAGCCAGACATCCCAGGAAACAGGTCTTCGACATCTGGCATCGTTTTAAAAAGGAGGGATAAGGAATCTTGGCAGCCCAGGCGTTCAGATTCACTATATTATCTGAATAACTCATATCCCTATGTGGCGGAGGTCATCTCTATTCCCAAATCATGTCGCCGAATAGATACACTCTGTACACTGATAAGGACAACCTCCAGGAGGCATTGCTGTTGTTCTAGCCTGCCGGAATTACCTCTGATAAGGAGCCGGAAAGGCATCGAGATCGTTCCTGCAGGTAACGATAGGAGTTGTATAGTAATTGGCTTAGTATATATAGTAGTGCGCGGGCGGCTCATACAAGAGAGGTTAGTTAAGTTGGCATTGGCGGAGCTTCTTTTCTAACCACTTCGGCAAGCGCCCATAACTCCCGCAATTGGCGAGATGCGCGCCCAGTGGTTTTAACTAACCTCCCATCATTTTGTTGTGTGACATCTCGCTAATGTACCTAGAAGGATAAAACTACACAATACGACTGTAACTTTATCAATTAACATTTAAGTTGTCCTTAAAATTAAAGGGTACAACGTTACAGGTAATGGAATGGAGGAAATGTATGTTAAAACCTAGGACGACGCTCTTAAGCTTGAAAAATATGTCGAGTGATTCAGCGCAAGTGGAGTAACTTTATCTTCATCTGGGCGAGGACAAATGTGGTAAGCATTTGTCAGAAAAGCCACCGGGAGAAATACGCCCTCTTAAATTATGCTTCTAATTCTGGCTATGTGGAAACAGCGAGGCAGTAAAAATATGGAGACAGAACTCTGTGGAGATACTCTATCACCAACCTACGCCCAGGGCCAGTGAAAGAACCGACACTCCAATCAAAGAGAAACACATAAATCCTGCAATAACACACTGCCTCTGCAGACTGAGAAGCGGCAAATTAGACCATTACACACAGCCCAGCCCTGAGCTGCGGATCCCTGAGATTCAACAATTACTGCTCCATTGTCTTGCGGCAAGGTGCTTTGTGCGTCCTGCGCCTCCCAAATTGGCATTAAGGAGGGCTCTTTCTTCCAGCGGATTCACTCACTCGGAATTTATTCTCTCGGAAGGCTTTATCCCCGCCAGCTATCTGCTGGTAAAAGCCCTTAAAGATACCCCTGAGATGGAGGCTTTCGGATAAACACCCGTTTTTTTGTCGTTGAATGTAGGCATAAGAACACATTGGTGCTTGCTCGCAGTGCGCTTTGAGACAAATTCTAGAATACCATTATGAGTATGAGTTAGGAACATTTGTTGCTAAAATAGACAGACTAAGAACGTTAGGTATCATGAATTTGATCACATTCTATATTGCTACTTTGTCGACTGGACTATTTTCATGTGTAGCCGTTGATGGAATATAAAAAACAGGTTACAGAATCAAAATACAACAAACTAATTATTGTAGACATTTCTGCGTGTACATTCCTGTCCATTTTTAAAAACTAGGTAAGAAATGTAGGGTTTCTATATAATATTCCAGGGCTGATAGGTTTGCTTATCACATACAAGGCTTCGACAATTAATATGATACTCTATGACCGTATCATTACTGACATGACCTTGGGTACCATTACCATTTCTCATTACAAGGACCCAGCCGAGACGTTAGGACCAGAAGGTCCGAGGTTATCTATAGGACAGATAGGGCGGCACGTAGTCTCCCCGGCCCTTATCGTATGATGCCCTGCCGCCTTCTGGGGCTAAGTCATACCGCCTCCTGGCGGGGGTGAACAAAAGGTGCAGGTGGGTCATCTCTCAGGGACCCAGGGCTGTTTTGTATGTAGATCTGCATATTATGCAGACTAGACACCGACCTGCGCGCATTCGCTTTCAATAATTGGCCTTGTCGGCTTGTGGGCACACAACCTGTAGGTTTTAGCAGCATTGACATACGGAGCAAGTACGTTTGAAAGACAGGAATCCACAGGAGGTACAACACTTAGCTCAGAAAAGGTGAAAGTGAATGGTTTTTTTTTTTTCATAAAAGCGGCTTTTTTTCTGCTAAATATATCAATTGTTGCGTCCATTGAAATATCACCGTTCTTTCAAAAAGAGTCTACATGCAAGATAAACGAACAGTCTGGGATAACTGTATCTGTAGTCTCACCACAAAAAACCTTTGTTCTGATAGCATGACATTAAAGAGAGTAATTGATATATTAATCATTAATACTACTCAATTCTTATGTTAACCACCCCCGCTCACTGGAAGGATAACATTATTTTATGAATGAAGTCATATCCTACTCAAACCAATACTATGTTTAGTTACAACACATTCGACCCTTATACCAACTAAATGTCCTAATGCGGAGAAATACAGGATGCCATAACTACTGAAGGTAACATTAAAGGGAACCCAAAACCAATATAATTGACAAAACTTTCAAAACTCAGATAAGTATATAGATATAGGTTAGGTGACTCTAGTTAAGGTCAATGGTAGAGTATTAACTGTGAAAACTAACTCAAACCAAAGTAGAATCCCCTGAAAGATTCCATTTCTTTTTAAACAGACCCCATTTTTGTGGATCCACATTAATTGAGTTGAGCAAAGAAAACATGTTTTTATAATTTTCTACCATATTTCATGGCTTAGATTTTAACATGGGCTAGAAATAGGCTTAAGGGATGGATTTCCATGATTATTTGAGTTATGAAAATTTCAATGACTTTATTGGTTTTGGCTCCCTTTAACTCTATGACATCCCACATTACCCAGGCTCCCATTAAGTCGTTTGGTGTGATAATCAGCGCTAAGCCTGGGATAATCCTACCCTGTCAAACACCCCTTGTGTTAAGCCTATGGGGACAGGCCGTGATTGATGATTCCCACACTCCACTATTTTACTCCAACTTAATTCTGACACTTCACTATTTTACATCAAGTTAATTTTCGCTGATGAGGAACATGAAAGACCCTCAATAATTATCCTGCGCTGCCGGTTCCCAGCCAAAGTTGCACTGCATCAAACTGAACAGTTTTTGGCCCTTTAGTAAATTGTTTATGTTAAAATCAAAGACATGGTATTACCATTAAGGTAAAATATTTGTGAATGAAGAAAAAAACGTCCAGTTTGAATGCTTCGTGTTAGGTTAATGGACAGATGTTTGACAAGAATTCACATGTAGACAAATAACCATTGTAAATAAAGCGGTCAAACGAATACGTAATAGAACAGAGTTATGAATTTAACTTAGTGAATTTAAACTTTTAAAAGTTAAAAAACAAATGATTAAGATTGCATGGCACTTCCAATATCAAACTGTCTTTTGACCTTCCAATATACCAAATCCTCAGAGGGCCCAATAAATTCTTTGACGACAAAGCCTGAAGAAAGGGGACTAATAGCCTGTTACTCGGCTAAAAGGGGCCGTAGCCGTACGTATCTGCCGCGTGTAAGGTGTTATTAGAAGAGACGACCCAGGAGAGCCCTTCCCCTGGAGGAGGTCATTGGGAAGGGCCGCGTTAAAGCCGCCTCCTGGAGAAACTCACTTAGGTCAATGGGCCGGTGACCGTCACCGTGGGCCGCCCATATTGGTCTAGGAGGAACCTGGAGCAAAGTGTTCAGTAAAAAAAACAGTTTTTTTTGGTCTGGTCTTAAGACCATAAGGTTTGCCTTTTGATAAATTGACTCTGATATCACGGAAAGAACTGATGCAATATGACCATCCCATATTGTGTATGGCCTTGGATAAGATAAACCCAAAACAATCATCCCAGGCTACACAAGTTGGTTTATTGGAAAAAGTAGAAATTGTAGTTTTCCTACACACCAAGTAATGTTTGGGGAGTATGCAAATGGCTTCTTAAATTTGATGAAGTGGCAGATTTACAGGTTTCCCAACTAATCAAAATTACATAAAGGCAATAAAGGATTGGACATAATGAAATGGGCTTACATGCATTACTGGTTCTTGACTGTATTCAACAAACAATAGGAGCTATTTCTCAACCAATATGCCATTGTTCATTCTGCTTTACATTACTCTCTTTGGGGATTAAGACAGGAAGCATTTGTGATACTATTTCATAGTGTTTAATGTTAATGTAAATCGGGATGGGCTTATTGGATTACACATAATCCAAAAGCCAATGGCGAGGCTTGACGGGAGAGGTTTAACTTATATTTCATAATAGAAAATACATAGGCTTAGGATAAAGGTGTATACGTCTCAGAAACATGTTTTTCTTTTGACAAAAACATAATCACATTTGGCACCCCATAGGTGTGAGGAGTGCATCTAGGCCGGCAGATTGGTCTGGATTGGAAGCTGGCTAATATTGCTGTGGCAGCGGAGGGCGTGAGTGAGGTCCCAACCCTTGTGCCATGATATATCTCATACACTAATGGATCACATAGCTAATGGTAACACGTGAGACGCGGCCATATTGTGGAGGTGGGAGAAGGGGCAGGGTTGGGGGGTTGGGACACAGCTGGTCGGTCGGTATAGGGTATTCTGCCTGTAGAGGAAATATTTAGATGGACACAAAGACACTTTAGTGGCCAGCTGCTCCTCGAATTTGAGGACAAAGTTGAAATGCTATTCCATGGCAGATAATTTTGAAATGAGGAGGACAGATTCTGGCTAAATAGTTTGTAGCCGATTTGGCAAAAGGTGTAATCTGAGGAGACAGGTACATTTTCTATTATTTTTGAAGTACGGTTTCGACTTTCGTGAAACCTTACCCATGGTCAAGTGAGAAGGGGATAGCCACAGTTACATAAGCCATTGACTGAGTTATTTAGATATCTTTAAGAATGTAAAATAAAAAGAACATTTTTAAACGGTTGGTTATAAGAGTCACATGACGGGGGTGCTGTAGTGCTCAAGGCTTTAACTCTGAGCTCAGGAATGTATGTACATACAGTGTGTAAAATAACCAAGTTCCAATATGTCTCTCAATGGCTGGTTCACCTCTGATTCATTTTATCATATGGCAGCTAACTGAAACTGCCCTAGAGATCTTACATCAAGTTGCTACTTTAGCTATAGGACCAGCGGGCAAACTAGCATGTCAACCGCTGCTGATATTCCGATACCAACCCTAGCAGGTCTATAGCAACAGTGGATCTAGGATTCCACTGTATAAGTACTAGGCCTATTGTCCCCGTCCCCCAACACCAGGCAGCATGTATTCACACCAGTCACGAACACAGAGCGCCAAGAAAAAACACCTCGCCAGCGCCCCACAGAAAGGGAAGGAGACATTTATCTCCGAGCACAAAGACTTGACTTGACTGCCCCCCGTCCAGGCCAGCCTCCTGCTGCTGCCGGGCAACTGGAGGGTGTGTGTGTGTGGGGTGGGGGGGGGGGGGTGACTGGTACTGGGGATGTTCGTGTCCCACTAAACCCCACCCCGGACGTCCATGGGTAGTACCTTCAGTCCATAGTCAGACCATAGTAAAGGTACATGTACATTCATTAGTTTCAAGTGGTGGGTTTGGTCACTAAACAGCTGAAAAGTCTGATCATATCTTAAGTTTTATTGGATGTGTTAACTCACGGTAGCATCACTTTTATAATTATCATACGCAATACTGGGTATTGTGATTAAGTAAAGTGAATGTAGACTGATCAATAAAAACTATACAAAAATTCGTTGTACTGATCTACTAAAGGACATGAGGATACATAATGATACGCTAAAGGCTATACTCTCAAGATTTCTCACAGAAGGCAGCCATTATCAAATCCTTTCTTAATCGTTTTACCAACGATTGCAATCCTCACTCCGCATGAAACTACCCTTGAATGAATGCGAATATTTGCTAACAGACGTTAAAGCGGCTTTACACTCCACATAGTGCTTTTGCGCTCGTGCTCATTTTAAGATGCCCCGTACATCATTACTGAAAGTTAATTATTGAGCACCCTAAAAATACAACTTGAAGATACGATGGTATTCTGGACGTTCAATATGGTAGGTAGCATTTACTGCAGTTTAATACACAATACGTACATAACGGCTACGATAACAATGAGATGGTTCTAAGTGATTACCCATTCACAGTGACTAGGATAATAGCTGGTGAAAATGATTGCGTCTAATGGAGATGTATGCCCCTATTTAATGATTGAAAATTATTGAATGGAGAGAAAAACAACCTAGTGTTCCGATGGAGATGATGGAGCAGAAGCAAATGTTGGTAGCGGTAAGCAAAATATTTACCGCGGCCTGGGAATCAGCATACAACATGAGATAGGAAGTGATAAATCAGTGGAGCGGGCCGCCGGGCCCTGACGTGGGCACGAGCTGGTGTCGGGACGATTCTTTACCCACACGTCCGAGGTGTCAGAACGCTTTGAAAACCTCCCCTGCCGACGCCCCGCAGCCTTTAACTGATTGGCATTAAAACAAAGCAGTAGTGTTGGGGGGTGGCGGACCCTGATGGGGTTTGACGCGCGTTTTATAGGCCGGGGTGCCAAGTGCCAACCGAGGAATTCGACTGGTAATGGCATGGTGATGATGTTAAAGTAGGTCATGAAATACTTGTGGCCATGTAAGGCACTTTATTTCATGACAAAATATGTCTATATATTATAGATCATTAGAAGTACTACATACTCTGGGCAAAAAGTTCTGAGGGGGATACCTAATGTATAAGTAGCATAAAGACTACAGCTGGAGAGTTTAATCCTTATTGTCCTAAGAGTGAAGGTATGAGAGATGATTTCTAAATTAATCGTAAATAGCGTTTTATGTTGCATGTACATTTTACAAATCATCACAATTTTGAATAAGTGACACTGAGCACTTCTCAGTCTTAGGGCTGATTGCAATTCCAAAAGCGATTATATCATCTGGTTGATCTAAGCGCAGGCGATGGAGTCAGCCAATGAGATTAGAGCCTGTCTAACGGCGCGCTGAATTAGATCCAAGATGCCCTGACAACGGGGATAGACTTCACTCCCTAGATGATCTTTAGATTACAGCTCCCGCAAGGATTAAAACATGGTAATAGGATTCGGCGATTTGGGTATCCCCAGGATAACCGATTATTTATCCATAATCTTTGTATCCATAAACATTGTATCCATATTAATAGGGAGTTTTAACAACCCCCAACGCATCCCATAGTGCAATTGAAATGTATCTCTTATCTCTTCCGTAATAACTAATGTCAGAATTATGTCTCTTGGGGTACACTTCCCTACTTGTGCTAAGAATAAATAGATTATTGTCTTTTATATATATATTATGGCACCAATCGTCTGTGATGTGATTTGAAAGTCTTGAGATACGTTAACATATCGAGATGCGTCGGGGTTGCTAAAACTCCCTACTCTCCATAATCTGCCCTGAAATCTTATAAGAGATGAAGTTAATGAGAATAAGTTAACAGGCATTTCTGTAATCATAGATATATATGCTGTTACACACCGGATCTCGTCTAACAATAATCTTTTGATGAATCTGAGTTCAAAATCACCCTAAATTGTCTAGGTCCAATATATCGTTCGCACTTTTGATTATTCCTAACAAATATACGTCCCTCTAAAGTCCACTGATAGCTCGAATACGCCCGTAAGCTATGAAAGGGGGACACAGTTTGCAATCTTTGTGTCGTCCTGTCTTCAGGTGTTCCCGGCTACGTGGGATGTGGGCACAAAAGCTGTTCGACCTGGTGGCAATATGCTGGGCGGTGCAAGGGGTGACCAGATGAACAGGTGTCAGTGTAACACGCTTGGTCTGAGCAGATGATTAGTTTGGCCACATCCTCAGGTGTCAGTGTGCCGGGGTCATATAGTTTGTGAGGAAGGAATCAGCCCCTTCATCCTCAGAATCTATGCCTTTGTGCCCAGGCCGTAAAGGATGTGAGCAGATGAGCAGCTCCCTCATCCTCTGGAGTGAGTGAGTGATGGATGTTTTACACCATACCGACAGTCAGGGTAATTTGTCATGGCCAGAACAAGTTGGGATGATTTCTGACTTTTCAGACAAGTGTTTTGACTTGGTTAGTCTTTGGTGATCATATCTATGAGATGAGGGTGACAGGGAGGGCAAACAGCAGGGGATAAAAACTTCGAAATCATTTTTGCTATACCTCATCCCTTAGTGAACCCAGACATCAACCAGAATCGAACCCAATGAAGTCTTTGGTGATCATATCTATGAGATGAGGGTGACAGAACCCAATGAACCACTTGGTCAGTGCTCCCCTCACCCCCCCCCCCCCCCCGTCGTAGCCTTTTACGATCAGCAGTATTCTTCCCAGCAGCAGAAGCCCGACCCAAGTACTCCTGCCGGGGCTCATCCTCTGGTGTCAGTGTTAGCAGATGAGCTGCTCGCCCTCTCTTCAATGTCAGTGGGTCCAGGCCATTTGGAGTTGTCAGCAGATGAGCAGCTTGTCCTGTCTTCAGGTGTCATTTTGTCTGGGCCACACGAGGAGTGAGCAGCTTCTTCATTCTCAGTTTCCAGTGTGCCAAGACCACACGGTGATGTGAGCAGATGTTGCCTGGGCCGTGTCAGGTGTGATCAGACGAGCAGCTCACCGTGGCCTCAGGTGTCGGTGTGCCTGAACCATGGTGGGTCTGAGCAAATGAGCAGCTCGCCCTGTCCCCAGGTGTCAGTGTGCCTGCCGATGGTCCAACACAATTACTCCCCACATTGGTCTTGTCACAAGGTTTACCCTGTTACAAGCCCCCTCTCAATTATTCAGACCAGTGTCAGCCAAGAGGGTGGATGGGTTTATATTGCGGGGAGGTTGGTGCGTGTTTAAGCAATGATCAGGTGATGGTAAAACCTCAATTTTACAGGGACTACTAGTGCAGGACTTCCTGCCATCTGTTTTACGATTTAAAGACTTCCCAACATTATAAAATGTTCAGCCACTTCCTAATGTTTTCCGGGCATCTGTCTCTGTTTCGGAAATGAAGCCAGTTGGACTGAAGCAAAACTGAGACATTGAAATGCATCTCATATTAAGAAAGCTTTCATCACGAATCACCAATCAGACTAGGAAAAGTTTGAAAAGGTTATGAGTGTTTGAAAGAAAAAATATTGCTTAGTAACCTATCTATTCTACCATACGGTGGGCTATAGGAGTATAAACCTGCTCTAGTATCACATTAAGAAGCAGCCGCCACCCCTCCCCGTGGATGGTATACGCCCCTGGGGGTGCCGTATCTCAGCGCGGGCCCTTGGCAGGATGATTCAGGTCCCCCGGCCGTCCCGGGCAGGTGGGGGACAGGTTGGGGCCGGGGGACGTCCCTGGTCACCTGAATAATTCACACCTGTCTCCCGGGGTGCGTTCATCACGTCGCCAAGACTTACCGAGTGTCGCCTACAGTTTCATTAATGACTCCAATCTGGGTCGTCTTGGGGTAAACACTGCTAATGGCTTCACTACTACCGCAGTTTACCAAACAGGTTTGCCCCTTCTGCCCATACACATGTCCCAAAACGAGGCATTTGCTCTTAAAGTTTTAGTTTGTAATTAGAAATCGTGGCAACATATATGATTTTAATGATACACACCTAGAGGAACCCTATGTATGGCACCTGTCTTGAACAAATATCACGGGGAAAACTACCTATCACATTCCCTTGGACACGGTATGTTACGTGTAAAGCATTGCCTTCTTTGGACATCCGCATGCGCAGCATCATACTTTTTTTTCAAATTTGTCCCGTTCGCTGTCCCTTCCCTTTACTGTATTTGGGCAATTTGCGTCTTGATAAGGCCATTATAAACACCGAAGGCATTCCGAAAAGGGGGCCATTCTTACCGTAGACCGTAAGGCCTTACTATACGAAATGCTGATGTCAGCAGCCTGCAGATAACAATTTGCGACAGTGTAGTTGAATAGGCTTTATCCTTGATTGAAAAAGACCTTCATTATGAAACAAACTGTGAGTGATAACAAGGAACGTGCATCAACAGATAAGCCGCGCTATTGTGAACAGGATATAAGAAATATTTCAACTATGCCTTTGAGAATGTTTAGACTTTAATGTATTAACCAGATAAATGTAGCGCTTATTCAGCATCATCTAGCATCGTTAATAATTTGCATTCATAAAATAAATCATATGAAATTTAAGAAACATGTGCATTGTTACCACAGTAATTACGTAAAATACTTCTATTATGATATTGTGATGACTGAATAATGCCTTATGGAGAACATTCAACTTAAATCTAAGAGCAAACTAGACAACTTCCAAACATTTCCCGACTTATTCATTATAGAATGTACCAGGGGAAAGTTGTTTTGTCACGGGCCGCTCACCACAAGGAAAGCCTCCGTCACCGCCACATAGACTTCACAAAGGTCATGTGGAACACGCTCAGTTTTACTCAGATTTCCACTGAATGTCACTCAATTATAAGTTCACAAGTTTATCAATTAAAACATAGACTTTGTCCTTTAGGGATAGTAAAATAAAAAGCCTGAGTTTCTCCCACAAGGCACCTCGACGTGGCTTTTAACATTAATAGCTTGGAAAAGCTCAACTTGGCACATCCTGTTGCCGTACTAGGACGGAGTAATTGTACTACAAATGGGGCGAGTTTTTAGGCTACGATAAGGTTTTCTTGACTGTTCTGGTGATTAGAAAGTTCGCTATGCTGTCGCAAGACGCAGGTTAACGTGGGTTTCTTTGTCGGAATGTATTTACTTTTAAAGAGCAAGATATCGTTAGTTTGATGAATTGTATCTTTGAAAATGTGAAAACATATAAACAACTGAAAAGTATATAATAGAAAAAGCAAATAGTATATGTTGGAAAGCAAGCTTGAGTCTTTCTTGTAAAATAGAATGATTTATTATTTCTTGTGCTATACTTTTGCCTTGTCTGCTAATCCTTTTATACTCTCAAATGGAGCAATCGCCATTGTCGTTTCAACCAATTAACTACTTACCCTTTAATTTCCAAGAAATTAAAGGAACAGCGGGACTCTAATAAATGTTATCAATTTGCAAAGCATGACGCAGAACGAAATTACAATCTCGGAAATTGGTAAAAGAAATCTGAACATCGCAGATTCAGGGTAAAGTGGCATAGTGGGCTTGGTTCGGACATTGTCGATTGTGTGGGCGTTTAGGAGGTGGGTAGGGAGGGGTCTGGAGTGACCGGAGCGCCCCCAAGTGTCAGGAGGAGAGGGGATGTATCTGCTGACCACTCCAGTGTAACAAATGGTGAGTGACCACAACGGTCAATATTTGTCAGCACAATGTATTCCCCCGTGTTGGCAGCTTAAAGCAAAGACCCCCGCCTACTGGAGGAGAAAACTCCCCGTCCGGGCGTGACGTTATTCACAGGCAGCCACTTAGCAGACAAAAAGAGGCTCTCAGCAAAATGTCCTCTTGTATTTAAGTTACTCACCGCAGGCATTTATTTTAGAGGCCGAGAGGTTTTACAAGCTACGAGGATTCTATGTGGGAATGTGTAGTGTTGAAATACACGTCTCATGAGAACCTGCAGTTCCAACGTTTGACAGAAACGTTAGCATGATTTTACGAAGGCAGGGGGGGATTTCCTTTGGGAATGCGTAGAATAGGCCTACCTATGTGGCACAATTTACACATATGGAAATTATACAATTCTAAGGACAAAGGGGGCCCAGCGAGCCCCATCGATATCGTAATCCGTCACTGGTTACGGTTACGTGAGATTCTTTAGACTTTCATCACATGACCTATCATCTAGCCACTTAAACCTTTACACGTTTTCTGGTAAACAATTTTATGCACAAGACACGTACGCGCATTGAAATGACAACCCTGTTTTGAGGTGCCGACAATGTTTTGAAACATGCTGCGGCTGACCAATCAGTAGGTTCGGTCAAGCCGACACATTTCTCCCGATCCATACCCAATTTGTGGCCATGGCGACCACGAAGGTGCGCGACCTGCAGGTGGCTGTAGGTGACAGTCCCACACCTCAGCCTAATACTGGTAATAGGCCTGTTGTAATTATAGGCCCCCTAGGCTGATTGGGAGCTGATCCAATTAGACAGATAATGAGCGGAAGGCGGCCTCCCTGCTGCCCACTCCCGGGCAGAGCCTGGAGGAGAGAAAGGCCCATATACAGACCTATTATCTCCGGTACCTTCACACGGTATGTAGCGGGCTGAGCCTTAACTGGTTTAATTACAACCACAAGGCATGCCCATACATACGGAGTAATCAAAGAATGTCCTTGGACATTTAGATCCAGGGACGTCGAAGTCTATTCTGTATGTCAAGTTTGATTATATCTCAAAGGCATTAAAGTAAGTATGTGGTAATCTTCTTTTTCCTAGATTAAGTTAGGAAACTATGTTAGACCTTTTTTTAAGTAGCCTACATTTAAAGAGGTAAAAGCTGCTCTATTAGTATGGTGTGAAGTCGGGTTGGAAATATCCAGAGGGATGTGCAACATACAAGTATTAGTCACTACTTTAAGGCTTGATAATTCTAAGACCATTCAACTAATTCATCTTCTAATACATGTTATTGTGTTTGCTAACGATAAGTTTGATATCAGTTTAATTAGAGCTGTGCTCCAGATAACACAAATACTCCAGACATGGGAGTGGATCCTATCTACTGCCTCCGGTCTCATCAAAGGCCTCTCTGTCTTCATAGAGACGGGACGACGAAAAACTCCGTCCGCCGAGCAGCTCCGAGCAGCTCGCTGCGGTCTGTTATTTACGAAAGCAACTTCAGACATCTGTCAATAAAACATCAATGGCGCTTGGCGGTCCTGGCCTGGAATGACTGAGGAATAACCCAGAGTCTGGAAGACGTAACGAAGCCAGCTCCTCACAGATACACCCCTCGGCCTGCCTCTCGTCTGTGCTAGTGTGGTAGGGCGGTGCGTTGCGACAGATAAGAGTGCAATGGTGTATAGATCCGGTTCTCTGTGGTGTTGCCCAAACTTATAATTGGCGGAAATCAACACAGGGGTTAATGATATAACGAGTTGCCACGCAGGAAGTTTCCACATTGCAAACGTTGTAGAGTTACATATACAAATAATAGCACTTGGGTGTTTTTATATCCAGGATTGTATCATAAATATAGTTTCATATTTACATGCACTGTAAAAGGAAAGATTAGGGCTACACAGTGCTTAAGGTAATCTGACGGAAATGGAAGGTCATACCGTCCATTTACTCTCGAGGATTAGACCTATGCTAGGCACAGTGATGTAGGGGTCCACGAAAGACCCTTGCGAGCCAATAATATCTTCATCTACCGAACAGCTGTCAAATATTTATTCCAAACCTCACCCCGCTAATTCGCTGCTCTAGACGTCGATAAAACTAGTTTACAAACGGTGATTTGAGCCTACCAGGTGGCTGGGGCGATCAGAGGCAGGCCTGAGACGTTCAGACGCTTGTGTCAACACATTGATTCGCTATGTACACAGCGTACAAGGGACCACAGGACGACTGGCAATCTCCCCTACTCAGTTTTCTTATGCGTCTGTAATACCTTTGTATCTCCAACTGGAAGAAGGGATTTCGGTTAGGACCAAACAGCCTAAACAACCTGTCCTTGGCCCTACTTGAAATTGTAAGATTTTCCTTTTGTCAAGAGGTCATCTTTAATCAGTTAATAGACACTCCTATGAGCACTTATACTTTGCAGAAGAGAAGAAGGAGCAGATTAAAATAGACTTCGTTAGGACATGAGCTAACAAAGTGTTTAGGGTCGGTTCTTTTAGTATCAAGTATTTATCAAGTATTAACAAGTATTCTCGATAAAGTCTATGTAAAAAAAAGCTTCCAGACAGAATCCACGGATTTTCTCACCATTGTGACGGCCTCAGTGAGTGCTGTTCAATCTCTAAGAGAAAACGTGTGGAGTATCTTAAAAGAAGTGCAGTGACGATAAATATTTAACCGCAAGTCCTGAAAACATTCTTTAAATTGACGGTGGACAGTGGTCATTTTCTTTGATAAAGGCATTTCAATCAACTCTCCCGGTCCCCTGTTTACATCATGGCAGGTTCATGTGAAGTGCATGCTCTTCAAATGCATCTCCTTATGTACATGGTATACAATAATCATATCTTCCTTAGGAGAAGCGGGTGACCTCAGACCCACATAATTACTTTATTGACGAAAAGACCTGTAGGAAACCCTCAGTACAGAGACTCAACTGCTAGCCTTTGGTACCTGGAGGCTGAGATCACCTGGAGGAGGGCCGGGTTACAGATTAGCTCGTGCCAGGTGAAGCCAGCCGCCGGCCGGAAGGAACCACCGTTTCTTTGGCAATCTTGATTAGATGCTCTAGGTTCCTGGCTCGCCAAAGTATTTTGATAAAGATCTCAAATGACAATTGAAAAAGTGAAGTTTTTGTTCATGAAAGATCTTGCGGCCAAAGTGACTCTTTGCGCATGCAGGATATAGGAGGTTGGAATTTCAGCTCTGGCCAAATTGAACAGTATTCCTGGCAAATATTACGAACATTTGGTATTTGTGTAATATGTTACATGCAAAGTATGTTTTCAGATCAACTAAAGCGGTGACCCTTTGTAATTATCTTCACGGGATAGCAACCGGACCTTCATTTGCAACATTAATATTGGAAGATACCAAAGTAAAAGACAAAAGAAAAAGTATTAGGCCCTACACATAAATATTTCTTTGGCTCATGCATGACATTGAATACCAAGGTTGTATCCCGGGATTTTAGGGAATCTTGGTATGTCATTGAAATTCATATGTCACCCTAACCCGCACCCTAACTCCCCAAAACCATGCATGGGAAAATAATACTTGCATGCGTTATAATGTGTTGCAATTCATTACTTGTATTAGCCATTCAGGCAGACGCAATCACCCCCTTATACACAATGGGTCGGCCTCTGAATATGAAATCTTGTTACTGCTGACAAGTGGCGGTTTGCTCGATTTTGTATCTAGCGATCGCGACAACCAGCCTCCCTGCTCTATTTCAGGGCTCATTAAAATGCCAGATGTCTGGAGCTGATAATGATTTAAGTTCAATATAACATCTAAGCTGGGCCAAAAACAAGCGTCACATGTCAAGGCTCTATCGCGAGCCTTGCACCCGATGCAATCAGGTCGGCGTGGGACTGCCAGCCACTGACGTGTCATTGGGGCAATCACAAGGGGATGAGTCCGACTGGCAATCACAAGGGGATGAGTCCATGACTGTACTGAGGACAGTCAGAACATTAAAGCCCCAACATTGCCATTGGATACCTCACACTCACACCTAGTCGGGAAGACTGGTCCTATCAGCTATTAATTGCCAGATGGATGTTTGGTATTGTATCTCGTAGACATTTAGAACTCCTCTTTAAATAGTCTCTTTTTGTAACAATCAATAGTTATCTATGTATTTGTCTCTATCGATTAGGTACCATAAATAATTGGTGCACAAAAGGAGTGGTGAAATATAATATGTATAAGAAAAAACTTGGTAAAGGATCTGGAAAGTGTGTAGAAATATGAATGCCCCATTATGATTTTCAAATGTTAAGATTTCCCAGAAATATGTCCTCAAATAAGGGTTTCGTCATTCACTGTACTAAAACCATGTATACACGTTTACATTCAGCCACCCATACCTCCGTGTCCTTCCCCAGGGGCAGTGTGGCGTGTTCTTATCATAGCACTCCTTTGATCCCATTGAAGTGGATCCCTCAAGTGTCCAAAGACCTACCATTCTTCCCTTTGTCCCATTTGGCTGCCCCAGGGAAGGCCCTGTTAGACATTACAGACAAAGGCAGATCGGCGCTATGTAAAGGCTGATTAGATCTACTGCCAGAATAGGAATTGCAGGGGAATAGTTTAGGCATTGCAGGGGAATAGTTTAGGCATTGTAGGGGAATAGTTTAGGCATTGTAGGGGAATAGTTTCCAGCAAGGAAGATGGGCCACGATTGGTCGGAATCTGTCTATAGAGAAAAATGATGTGATACTGGAGAACATGACTGTAGGCCTAAGCCATAATGTCAAATAAACATCCCAGCCAATGATATGACTCGAAAACGTTAACATTATCATAACGTGGCAGAACATTAGAGCACATTGTTAGAACGTTGGGACTGTATCTAGTTTATCGGATGCAGTATCTACTTGTAACGTTGACATCTCATTTTTTCCTTTTATCGAAAGCAACTACAAAGATCAATGATGTACATACACCTATAATTATTGCAGAAAATAATTCTATAAGATTTCAAGCGCCATGCAAAGTATCTGATGCCCTCGACCCGCCAGTAGGTCACTGCAGGCCCTCTCTAAGTGCTACCATCTCACCGAGCTGAGAAAGAGTGTACGTATAGAGACCACGGTCCGATTGTAGCGCCACCTGGGAGATCGCGCGTGCACCCCCCGGGAACCCAGCCCTAGACGGAACGCACCTAACCCGCCCACAGCACACCGGGCGAGCAGCTCACAATACGCTCGGGTACACACCGCTATATAAGGTTCCCCGGTCGGGGTTTCATACCAGTATAACCCACGTGTAAAGCCCAGGATTTGTCCCCGACATTCTGTAAAGTGTTCCCCCGCCAGAGTGGAGAAGTCCTGGGGCTGACAGGCTCGGTCCCACGAGGTACATTATTGATGTGCTGGGCACTTAGAGAGATTGGCCTCTGCTGACCCAGATCTGCCTTCAAAACCGAGTTTACCCTTCTACAACTGTCGCTCCAGCCCAGAGTCACACGCCGTGTATATGTAATGCGTATAGTGATATCCGAAACCACGTGTATAGAGAGAGACATGCCTTTTTAACCTCCTGGGAAATGTAGTACATAGACTTTTTATCGGTTAATGTCTGAAATCCATACCCCCTTTTTCCCTCAGGCGCATTTCCTTCCTCCCTAAAACGTTAGGAAAGCCTTAACAGTACAGATAATGAACGTATCTCTATAAATGTCTCTATGTTTTGAGTAGGATTGGATGTCTAAAGGGTACAAAAAAGTATGAAAACGCAATGCAGTAGAGGGTAGCCCAATTAATCTCCCTGTTGGCCTATCGCAACAAGAACCACGCCCAATTTCTTTGAGAAAGGAACCCATCAAGAGGCACTGGATTTGGGTCATTCTTAGATCTAGACGGCTCTTTAGCATAGCGGTCAGGAAATCGATAATGTAGGCAGCGGTGACTGGTGGCTTTCATTGGCATCTGGAGCTTGGGTTTCAAGACAGTACGTTCTGTAATCAAAGCCCTGCTCCGGGGAGGGTCCAGCCGGCCACTGCTCAGGGTGTCCAGTACCTGGCCAGGCGTAATCCGACCAGGTTGGTAGGACCAATCAGGTCCGGAACCACCACCAATCGGCCCTGTAGGCGAGCTGCTCGTTGTTGTAGAGTGAGCTGCTCCAGGCCCTAATTAGACCGTGGGAACGTCTACTCATTATGAGCAGCTCCCAATCACGGACTGGGCACTCTGGGTACGGGAACTGGAGGTGTGTGTATGGAATAGGGCTGTGGGGGTAGGGGCTACATACACTGGTACTGAGTAGCACTACACACGATCGATAAATACTACACGCAATCAGTCACCTTGAGTCTACGGAGGATGCGGAATGTAGAAGGCCTACAGGAAATACAGGTTGCTGACGATCGTTGTTAGGTCCCCAAGGCCTCTTCAAGGCCTGTTCACGTCTCCTACCTATATAGGCCTATAGCGGTAAATCCCCTCCTTAGAGTGTGGCTCGTGTTTCTATGTACAAATATGCTAGCCACAAGGTTTAATCCGCTAAATCTAAATAATACAGTTGATTCATATATATGTGCGTACTTTGATTTATAGCGAAAAGGTTTGTTTAGTTGAACATTTTATAGCCAGCTTTAAAAGCCTTTAAGGACACCTTATTTTTCAAGACCTAGTTAGCACAATGCAATACGGAAATCCGCTGCATAACACGTGTAACATGTATGTCTTTATTTATTCATTTATTTGTTGATTTCTTTTATCATTAACTTAACCACATAATACTCCTTGTTGTGGGTAATTAGTTCCCTATCTTTCACGGTAATTCCCTGCTATTCACAAGCAGAGTGTTCATAGTGGAGCCTTTAGATATATATACGAGTGCCTATGGCTACCTAGGCAACGTAAGTCTATGAATTTGAGCTGGATAACTCCGACAATACGCAGGTAGAGGTGTGTGCCATGTGAGGCTACTCCTAACGGGGTGGACGTTATTGAGGGGCCGGCCAGTCCCCCTGAGGGGTGTGAATGGGGGTGGTGGTGGCCGGCCTACATGTATTGACGTGGTCTGACAATAGGGAGGTTTAGATATTGGTGCCGTGAACGCCAACCTGTACGTGGACGTGGGGGAAGTGGTCACGTTCACGTAGAGCACAGAAAAGAGGTTTAGATCCTACAGGTAACACGTGTACAGTGTCTATTTTTGTGGAATAAATTGTTTGCTTGTGAATCATGTTGTGAATTTTATATAAATTGGTAATCCTTGATCAGATGTAACTCATATATGATAATCAAATATGTTTGTACTCATTTTATGCTACCAAGTCCAATGGACATGATATTCAAAAATATTTCCTAAACAAATAATTGCAGGCCTGTTTGCAAAAGCCCTTTTCTAACAAGTTATATATAGGTCTGAGGTGGCCAGGTGTGGTCTGTGGAGGGGGTGGACACGGTTCACTGGGCCTGCCTGCCAACCTGTAACACTGGGTAATGGTCACCTATGACACACACCCCATGTTCTCAACTTTATTATATTCGTATTAATCTGTTTTGATATTCTAATTTTGATGTAATATGATGTAATTATGTCTCTAACTTATGTGTTAAATTGAGTCAAATTTTTAATTTTACTTACTTAGGTTATAGATAAAGGGAACTGACAACGTGAGGAAGGGGTGCTAAAAGTAAAGCAGTGTGGTCAAACACCTGTAAATGTCCCTGTGGTGGTGATTCCCCTCTGTCATTTCAGTTTGGCAGGGTGTCAGGCGTTCGTTGTGGTACTTCACGTATTGAGACCTATACTAGTTTGATAGGCCCTTACCTGAGGACAACTACGACCTGAGAGGGGTGTCCACCAGTTTCTGGGCTATTTTGGGGATCTAATGACGACACACGTACAAGTTCACGTCCACGGGACCAATATCTAAACCTCCCTAATACCAACCTGCCCTCCCCTGATTCACCGGGCTCCAGCTGGCCGCACGGCCATCCAATCCAATCACATCCCTGTCTCCATACCACACCCCTTTAACCTATCTGTTATTTGACACCCTACATGGATGTAGTGTCCGCACATATTGGTCCGTACATATTGGCGATCGATGAATGGCAAAGGCGTGGCCAGTGGTTTTCAGAACGGCTAATTGAAATGTTTATGTCCGGGGGGGGGGGGGGGGGGGGGGCTATGAAAGAGTTATGATAACCGACAAATGCTTTCATCTAAGTAGCAAATTCCATATGTTTTTCATGTTCATCAGTTTCGTTAGAGATTTAAAGCACATACGTAACAGCAATTAATGGTTTCCTTCTTTCATGCATTGTAATTTTCTATAACTTAAACACAAAGAGGTGATTTCGATTCTTGAGATTAGAAATCAGTTAAATAGATTACTCCTGCATTTTTCTAGGTCTATCTTCTCTGGCAATTCTATAATAAGAGAATAGTTACGGTATCAAATCAGGACAATATAAAGGTGATCAATTTCTGTCGGACATCATAGAAAAAGATGGAAGATATTCGTTCCGCAATAGAAAAATAATAAACAGCACCATTCATGACACGTTATTCATAAATCACTGGTGGGCCTCTGCCATATATTTCATGGGCGACGCGTGTGTATGAGGCCGCAGGGGAACTGAGATTACTTCTATGCATATTACATGAAAATACCCTCGGGCAGAGGTACTGAAAGTGGCACCTCAAAAGGTATGGGGGTTTATGGGTGAGGCATCGGGCAACAAAGTACATGTGAACTTTATTGCAGCAATAACATCAATGCACTTCAACAGAGGTGCCATCAATATTGATTTCCCAGCACAATAGGCTAATATCTTTCCTGATCTATTTTTCATCTAAACTCCGTGGAATGATCATGCTATTGCACTTGGCATAGAATACTACACTATAATACTTTTTGTCGGATATTGAGAATGCTTCTTGACGTGATAATACACCAACCATCAACATTTTAGCCATGTCTAATTATCTACCTTATCCATTATGAAGCACAATGTGAGACCTTTTTATGATATTTAAAGTTTTGATTTGTAACTTAGTTTTAGCGTGGGCGAAAGCACCAAGTTTGAGACCGTTAGATACATCATTTTCAGCCTGCCATAAACAACAAACATGTTAAAAGAAACTGTTTCTGAAAATGGGCTTTTCTCTACTTGACCTTTGCCTGAAGCACGCGGTTCTTACGGTAAGGCTGACAAAAACAATGACACATAATTATATTTGTGGCATTTGAACATAAAAAACCTGACCTCTGTGCCACTATCAGCTGAGTTTCAGTCGGTAGCATTACAATGCGATAGCTGTATCTTTCGGCCACCACAGATCCCAACGACTAAATTATCAGATGTCCATATTATTTAATCAGGCTA
Source organism: Lepidonotus clava (assembly GCA_936440205.1). NCBI lineage: Eukaryota > Metazoa > Annelida > Polychaeta > Phyllodocida > Polynoidae > Lepidonotus > Lepidonotus clava. Next base: position 18,192,554 of record OW387136.1, on the reverse strand, counting down.
ATATAAGAGAAATATAATTCCTTCCAGACAGACATTGGCCAAGTTTCATGTTCTGCTACAGGGAAGACTATGATCTACGCAGTTGTCTGATGTACCTGGGAGGAAAATATTATTTTTTCTGTGAAATCCAGTAATCTCAGATGATCAAATAGGCAATGGCGTATTATGGAGATTGGTCCGAGAGTCATGGTGTGTAAGACTATAGGTCAAATTAGCACGGACAGAAAACATATCCATCCCCTCCATCGGAATGAAATAGACTGAAAGATGACTCATAGTCATATTGCCATACTCCTATCCGTAAAATGGTGTATCGTACCATACATCAAAGGTATACAGATCCATAAATCTGTGCAATGCGCGGAAAGAGTATTACTAAATTCAATAAGGATACCCGATTAGATATATTCCTAAGAGATATTGGACTCAAAGGAACTGATACGGGGCCCTTGACCTTGACTGATCCTTTAGTACTCCTTATCTTGCCCTTGAACATCGGCCAGCAGAGAGCTTTGAGCCCGGAAGTGCAGCCTGCTTGTGTTGGCCCCTCACCCCTAGTCTAATACTCCATCTACCCCCAGCCTATATAAGCACACAGAGTACGCACGGATACGTAAATCCCCGTGCTACAACGACCCTTAGGTAGGATCGGGTTACTGGGCAATTATCAGCTCACTGGTCTGTAATACCTACTTGACTGATGGCTAGCAAATTGCTGTTAGTTTAGTCATCACCTAGGATTATGTGCTGTGGTCGATAACCCCCCTCCCCCCCACTCCATCACAAAACGGTCGTTAGTGGATAGAGGATCGCTCTCATATTCTGCTGGTAATAGCAACGTCTGTGGAGCATTATCCCTGGCCCATGAATAATCTAACAGGTACAGATTGCATGAGAGGACACTTCTGAATAGCAAGATGGAAAGATTATTCTCATAGCCTTGGGTTTACATAAACCTTCTATAATTCATAAAACGTGGAGCGAAAAACAGGTGGAAGTGTGTTGCTGTAAAGTTGATTGATATTTTGTCTAACCTCCGCTAATCCTGAGACTATAAGTAACGTTCATTTTCTAATGCATAGTTTTCTTTTGCCTTCTCCCCTTTTTGCTTCGCCGTCAAAGCTATTACCCTGATTATTCATCTGGTGGTGAACATCTTATGAGACGCTAAGTACAAACATCAATTTTCTAGCCTTTTAGCATACAATGCAAATAAATATGGATAAATAATAAGTCCGAACCTCCTTCCATGTGACTTTTTAACGTTATCCTCCATGTTCTTCAAATAAAGGCAATTATAGCTGTACTTACAGGCATAAACCGATAACCCTATACACACAGCAGAACATATTTCCGTTTGCATATGACTGTTTTCTAAGCGTGTGTATACTTACATACATAAATACATACATACAAACAAAAGGCCGTGGCCGGATGCTATATATACGGCCTGCCCTGTGGCACTGCCTTGTTGGTGGGGGGTGTTGCTCCCCTGTGAGATGTATGGGTTTGGGAGGAGGCAGGGGCCCCACACCTCGGAGGTGTTGTCGCAGGCCGGTCTGGTCGGCTGCCAATCAATGAAACACGGCCGTCGGAGGTCGGAGCGCCTGAATAATGTACACTGAGCGGCTCGGGTGTCACAACCAGTCTGAGATGAATAGAAAGAGCCACACCAAACCCGACTGACTAACCCGGCCTGATGCAACAAACCCACACTAACTGACCGGCTAACACAGCTACCCGCGCCCACTGATTTAGTAACTAGGCAATGCTGTATGTTACCATATGTTTATTGGTTTACTCAAGTGCTTGATAGATAAGTGAAAACACTTAATAAGGTTTGTTTTTGTAGATTATCGTACAATCTCTGTTAAATATCAATTTTCTATAAGGTAACAAGGCTGAATGCGAAAGACTTTCTCCAAGTAGAATGCATTCTCCAGGCTGAATCGGAGCTGCTGAATTATACATTGGTAGACGACACCTTAATATGCTGGCCTTTATGCTTCTATGAATAATCAAGTTAATGGCTAACTGCAATGCGATCGTATCAAATAATAAAGGGATATTACATAGAGATTAACAGTTGGTCGAAATGTCATATACATGGAGTGCATATAGGCCTATAACTTATCCATGAAACATCGCCACAGGCGGGTTACACATAGTGGGTGAATTCTGGTGCATTTTCCACAGCCTTCACAATATCCACAACCTGACAACTGCCTAAACCACTTTGTGTAGGGCCGTCTTCGGTTACCTGTTTGTACGAGCAGCTCGCCACATGCCATCTGGTAGCCTTGTGTGTGGACGTGTGAGTAGCTCGGGCAAGTGGGGTTTTATTCAGGGTATGGTGCCGAGGCCACAGTTACCCATATGCCTGTCACATGTACACGTTGGGCATACTCCTAGATAGACAGTGTTTACTGGACATGACACTACTCACACTACCCGGCTTCCATATCACACCAGGGTCATGTATGGCCATGACCAAACAATGTTTGGGGAAGCCCTGGCGTAAGGATGCTCTGCGTATGGAGTAACAGGGTTGTACAACTCTTTGCTGTATGCATACATAATAGCAGTGTTGACGGCAGCTTAACGTTCATGATCATGACAAAACGTTTCGGGAGGCTCTGGCATAAGGATGCTTTGCCTATGGAGTAATGCATACAGAATGCTAGTGCTAACGGCGTGTCTTTTATCTGGTTCAGTATTTTTCTTCCAAATTCTAAAAGTTACATGTCCAGGAACAGGGGCGCTTAAGCCGGGTCCCCACTTGGGTGACTAAAAAATTAGTTGCTGGGCAATTAGTGTTAACCTTTTCTGCCATAGTACTTGTTTTTGCTCTTGGTCGCCATGGTTGGAAAAGGATTAATATACGTCGCCCAGTGACTAAAACCTTAGTCGGCCAAGTGAGAACGCGGCTTTACAAAGAATTATCAAGTTATAACAATAATAGAATATCTAGAACTCATTTCTAAATGAATGGTCATCATGTCCTATTGGCAATGTTGTTGTGTGTTCACAATGAAGATTACAGAAAGACAATGCTTTGAGTCCAATAGCACACTTTGCAGCAAACGATTTTTTTTTGCATTTTGAGGCTTAAGATAATCTACACAAAAATAGCTTACCATCCTGTCTGTTAAGGTTAGAAATTCGCTGCATAGCATTGGCGAAGCCACCCTTCTGATGGCCAAGCCAACCGCCTATTAAAGGTAGACATTCTCTGCTCACCATCGGTTGATTCGACCATCTGCTGACAAATTGATGTTTAGGATTCTCCGTATAGCACTGGCTAACCTACTTGCCTCTTAAGGTTAAGAAATCACTGCAGATCATTGGCTAACTCAACTGTCTCTTAATGTTAGAGATTCTCTGCATAACATTGTCTTACTCATCCATTGTTTTACGTCAGGATTCAATTAATAGCATTGACTAGCTCAGGCACTGGTTATATGGATTCTCCACATAGCAATAGCTAGGGCACCCGTCTGTTAAAGTTAGAGGTTCGCTGCATGGCCCTAGTCAATTCATTTGCCTGTTAATGTTTATAATTCTCTACATAGCATTGGCTAAGGCACCCATCTTTTAACGTTGTATATTCTCTACAAAACATTCGCTGGCTCACCCATTGGTCAACATCATCTACATAGGAATGGCTAAAGCACCCATAAGGTTAGAAATTCCGTGTAGGTCGTGGCTTACTCACCTGTCTCTTAAGGTTCTTGTTTCGCTGCTCCTGCTGGGCTTGCAGGAGGCTCACCCCGGTGCCCTCGTCTTCTGTCTGATCCGTCGGACAGACGCACAGCCAGGCTATGATCTCACGCAGGCTTTTGGATCCCATAGTGGATCCCTTGTCGTCGTTCCCCGTAATGCTGAATGTGGGGGTTTTACCAACAGGAATGAAAACAGAAACCTGGTTAGGTTTCTGGAGTATTGGAATGACTCCCCAACTGTTGACTAACTTCCAGAATGACTGGCTAGCTGTTGATGAGCTTCCGAATTGCCTGCTGGCTGTTGAATTGCTCCCAAAGTGTTTTATGTATGTTCCTCAGGCTCCGACTGCCTTTCTTGTAATTGGCAATTTTCGGGCCTAACAGCAATTGGGGACGCCGGCAATGACGAGTGCAAATGGCACCGTCGTTCGTCTTGGGTTGGCTTTAAGATGTAATCCACTGCCTGGCCAGTTGGCCTATAAATCCAGGCTTTTTCTTTGATAAACGTTACTGCCACAAATCATTCCTCAGTAAGGAAAAAAGTATCAATCCTCAGCTATTTCGTACTATGATAGATAGATTTTTGAGGGGTTTGTTGCTCCTGTAACCGGACTCTCAGTCTATGTAGATGTAGATCACGAAAATCGGGGGTTCCGATGGAGCACCACAGTGGGTGGGATTGTGCACGTTAAACTGAAAGGTCTGCTTGGTGGCCGCCGCCGCCAGCCGAGCTGCTCGCCGTGCTCACACAGATCGATGGGAGCTGCTCATCGCGAGCTGACGAAGGTAACAATCACACAGCCAAGCCCATGCTGCTCCCAATGGTGGGCCGCAGACCTCTAGATCGGCTCCTCTCAGAACATCTAAAATAACACACCGCCTGTGTCCCTGCTCCTTCCGTCTTTACACTGCTTCCTCCTCCACCCGCCCCACTTCCTCCACTCCCGCGTCGCGCCGTTCTAAGACGACGACGGCAATGTCGATAAAATGGGGTTCCACCCTGGAGTTTTGGAGAGGGTGCTTTTTCCTGCGGGTTTCAAAATCTGGGCTGGTGGGAGCAGGGCTGGGGATGCAGCATGTACAGGAGTAGTGGTCGTTGTGTGTGTCTCCTGCCCCTCCTCCTGTTCCTCCACCTCCCGATGACCGGCTCCAAAGGCCGCTACTAGAGTAATGAGGGGAGTACTACTGCTACAAGCCGCACCGTCGCCGTTACAAAGCCGACGTTAATCCCGATAAAAGCATTAATTATAATGGCGGCGTCAAATATTTGACAACGACGACCCCGTGTGTTTGCGGGCGGGTCGGGGGATCAGGAGGAGGTGGGGATGGGTCCGACCACTACTCCAGTGTACTCCGGGCGCACGTCGCCCTGGAGACAGTTGTTGGCTCTCCTGCAGGTACAATGTGGGCTGCTGGTGCTACTCGTGGTGTAGTTAGTCCAGGCTCGTCCCCCACTTGTTCCTCCTGTCGTCCACCGCCTGGTACTACTCCTGCCGATGGTGACGCCGCGGCGCGCCCCTCCTTTCCTCCTGCCTCCCTAGTGGAGGCTTCCTCCCCTGCTGATCCGGGCCCTCCTGGTGGTGCTGCCAAGGCACCCCTCCCTCCTCTTGTGTGGCGCGTTCCTCCACGGCGGGCAGGGAGCGGTAGGCCAACCTTGACGCCGCACCACAGAGGTAGTGCGTGGCGGCGGCACTGGAGGAGGCGGCGGGGACGGCACTGTATCCGGTGTCATGCATGCACCTCCATGGACACCGCGGGGGGACAGTGCAGGGAGAGGAGGCCAATGCCTTTTCTTTAGCAGCACCTGCGGTAGTGGCCGCGCTGTTGGTTGTGTGCATGGAGGGAAGGGGTAGGTGGGGAGTGGGGGTAGTGGGCACTATTGTCAACGTCCCCTTTGGCTACGCTGCTGCGGCGATGGATCTATGGGTGACGGGTTGGGAGGTAGGGGGAGGTGAGGGAGGTAACGGAAGGCAGGGGGAGGTAAGGGGTAGGGGTAGGTAGGGAGTGAAGGGGGGAGGGAGAGTCAGGGGGAGGTAGGGGAGGTGGTGGAAGGGGTTGGGATTAGCGCCTATGGCGGTTAGGAGGGAAGAGAAGCTAGTCTCCCATCTCTTGTGATTATGAATGGCCACTGGATGGACCCTGGAGGGTCGCTCTCCATGGAGGCAATAGTCATCTCTTATTAGTCCCCCAGTCGGCCATCAATGAGCAGAGGTCCGGGTGCAATAGTAAAGTGATCTTGCTAATCGCGGGTCTCCTGTGGACACCGACGCTCGTGCACTACTAAATGGCAATATTTGCAGCCTACCTCCAGAGGCATCAGGTCCACTTTGTCATATATCCAAGACAGGCTTAAAGTTAACCAGTCATCCAACTTTCCATAAATCTTTCTCTTGAATGAACAAAGTTGGTCTTTGCTATCCTTTATTTCGCGAAGTAACTCAATGTCCTTGGAAGTTTTCAGAAGAAGTAAAATAGCCCCCTTGACCAAAACAGCTGCGTCAGCAGTATTGCCCAGCTGGTTAGTGGTCAGACGTTCCCCCCACACCGCCCGGTATATAGTGTACCTAGACACGCCAACAGCTTAAGGCCTGGCCACGTGAAGAGGCCGGGGGCCCGGGAGGTAGGCGCGTAATGGACACGTCTGGCCCGGCCGTATGGCGCTACAATTACCTGGAGGTCAGCGTCTAAAACGCCGCAAGGCTCGTCCCTGCCTTAACGGGGTGATCCCTGCCGCTCTCCTCCAGGGGGTCCACCTGTGACTGACGACTGCCTCCTCCTTCTCCTCCTTCTCCTCCAGGTCTTCCTCCTGTAGCACTTAAGACCATGGACCCCAATGACAACAAACTGGGTTCTTGTTGGGCGTGTTCGTAAACTCACTGAAAGGAATATCTTCCCCGGGGAGAGTTTACGAACTCGAGGCCTGGCAATGAATGGTTACCCGATCTATCCAATTTGTGGTCAGATAATGACATACAAACTTCTATATACCAACAGAATAGCTATAACAACAACAGAACTACACTTCCGTTTTTTTCTGTCATAATATACAGCCGTGCCTTACCTACATGGATCATATTGGGTTTAATACTAATGTTTATATTCCCCTTGGCAATGGCAATATAATTATAGGCCCATTGGCAGAGTGCCCGTGCACGAATCAAAGTCTATTTACTTGTGCTGCATGCCTATAATCAATCAATTGTAAGTTGAATACAGAATTATTATTAACATGATATTCAAAATAATAATACACGCCTTACATGTGTTATCACGTGCGCAGTTCTCCTTCATTCAAGTAAAATGACTACAGTATGCAAAATATTCAAAGTAACTTTCCGAATGCACCCATAGTTGATGCGCCCTTTGCCGTGCGAAACTATAAAGAAAACCGGAGTTGAAGACACCGCGACACGCTGCAGTAGGCGTTCTGCTCCAGATATTCTGCCCCGACCGCATATATATATATATAGAAAGTGAAAGGTGGCCAAAAACCCGTCCAGAAACTACCGACTACTTTATACACGTCAACGCCTTAAGACGCATTATTGCGCAATGTATCATAGGACTGCCAAGTGTACTGGAAATCCAGCGACAGTCAAAACATTCTTACAATAATCTATGCAGTTCAGACCAAACCAAATGTAATGATATTAATCTTTGTATAAAATGTAAGAGTAGGGCTAAGCTATCATACGTCGATTTGCGTATAACTTATATATAATTATCAGCTTATGGTTCCCCACATAAAATGTGCACCTTTTTACAGTGCCCCCGGACCATAAGGTTAAATATAGACATAATAGTATGTACTTTGTGTCAATAACGTCTGGATATCTTTGGTACTAATATGTTACCCAAATACCAGCAACCCACAGTCCTACTCCTAAATGTACTGACCACGTTGGTCACCGCAGGCTGCTACACATGAGGCAATAGGAGCTTTTATAGACCACGCCACCTATCGACAACTTTAAGCAATATGACACTACACTTTGCACATGGCCAAATCCAGAATAATTTAGCAGTGACAAATAAGAAAATACCAGCGCACACAACGTTACTATGGTTGCTTGTATGATCTAACGTTATTTATATTATCGTAATATAAATGGTTGATGAAATTTAGAGAGCGGGCTATTTTTAATGGATATAAAACCATACAAGGATGACAAGGACGCTGAAAATGATCTATAGATGGAGCAGGTGAGAAGAGTTTGCAGAGGGAGTTTAATCATGCAAATGGAAGATCAATAGTTGAACCTTTCTTTTTAGAGAGGATGGTTTAAAATAGAAAATGGCCGCGCTGCATGCAGTGTCTTCCATGTTCAATAATGTACGGACTGTTTGGTGTTAAACACCAATCAATCGTCAGTTTAACATAAAGTTATGTGGATCACACCAGGTTTGGTGCAGTGCTCCAGTGCTAAAACCAAGAAGGATATGCCGACAGACATATTAATTTCATGGAGAAATTTGGATAGGGAGTTAATTGCAACCTCACATCCCAATCCCTGTCATGTACCTTTCTGTCTCTAGGTTGATTGGTATTTACCAGTACTCATTCAAGATCTCTGGAAAATTCTGCCTAGGTCACATTTCTTAGCAAAATATGCACTGTTAGCTTGTTTTCATCAATAACTCACTTAATAATAATTATACTTAGAGCAAAATTACTAATATCCCACTAGGTTACCATATCCCGTGACTGGTCCGATAAAGATTATACTTGCTCAAGTAATGCAATGACACCAAACTTATAAGGTATCAACAAATCAAATAGACATGCTTATTTTATTGACCACTTAAAGTAATATATAGAACATCCAATCATTCCTTATAGACCCATATGAAAAATTCATCCCTACAATTCAACGTCACCTACGCACAAGCATTAGTAAGCAGCAAATCGCAGTAATAAAGTCTGTGAGTATCATCCTGGCTTAATGTTAGAGGTAAGGCGACAATAATAGCCGGCTACCACGGGCTTCCCGCCTGGAGGGGGTCCTCCAGTGTGCCATGAACCAAGGATTGATCTTAGGACGGCCCGCCACCATCAATATTACACACTGTTTGGCATTGGCGACCTGAAACTAACTGCCTATAGAATGACATTGTAAGCGTAGGGTTTTCTATCAGTTATAAAATCGTACTTACGTAGGCAGAAACTGAGTTACGGCGGATGCGACGGAGGACGAAGATGAACGTTCATTCCGTGCAAGTTTGTAAAGCCGAGTTGAGTCGGCTGGGGGTTACACTGATCAAATCTGGATTTTGGAGGCCTGCCAGCCGGTTGGGTTTCTGCTTGCAGCTAGCAATCCCAACTTGTTGAATAGCATTGACTCAATTACCATGTTGAACCACGCTAATAACGAGACGGGTCACAGGCCAATTCGGTGTTTTTATCGTGAATTGTATGCTTTAAAAAAGAAACTATGATTATATACCATAACCAACTGTTAACATTTTGAAGTGGATCGATTAATAGTAGACTATTAATGAACATTTAAAGCTTCTGATGATTACACAATGTAATGCATGAATACATATTAAACATATAAAGTTGTGCAAGTTTAAGTTGGCTATAAGGGCACTCTCCTGTTAGTTTGTATGGCTAACTCAGGTAGCTGGTGATTTCACTACGTATATATAGGCTAGCAGTGTGTGGACCTACATAGACAGCCTTCAGTATACAAGCTTTAATTAAGGGTCTGTGTTTTGTCTTGTTTTGTCGTTTCATCCAACCATTAACGGACATGTTTAAAGCCACTGCAAAACCCTTTGGAATAGACTATCATTTCTGAAACCTTAAAACATGATTATTGTGACATACCAATTTTCAACCTTGTCGTATATTATGAAATGTGCTCCGCCAAAATGATTTGACCTCTAAATTCTTTACATCATTTCCCATGGTGCGCTAGAGAGAAACCTGAAAAAGGGTCACAGCGGGAAAAAAACCGTTAGCAGTCACAGATCGATTAAGATTCAGGTCGACCTTAGGGAACATTTCCCAATGCACTCTCATTCCATGGACATTGATGCTCCAGGTCGTATACGTCCCTGATGTGTTTCATAAAACAGGCACTGCAATATTGAATCTGACTAGGAAATTATTTGAAGATATATACGAGTGGGAATGTTTCTGGTTGTACTTTCCTCGATTATAGCAAGGCTTTTAATACTACAAATCATAGTATTTTGTTGACATAAGTGTAAACGAATGGAATTTTATTGGATTATGATTGGTATATGATTGGAATGTACTCGAACGATTTACTAACTATTTATCAGACAGAACTCAAGTAACTTGGTTAGGAGATGATATTACAAGTAAAAAGTATGTACAGAAAGGTGTTATTCAAGGGTCTTGTCTCGGGCCAATGCTGTTTATCATTTATATTAATGATATTGTTAATGTATTAGGTGATACCTATTATAGTATATATACTTTGTTTGTTTGTGGGGTTAGTTTAACGTCCGGCCAACCCTTCAGGGTTCTTTTACCAGACTGCACAAGGTAAAGCTTTGCAGCTAGTTTCACACCACAGGGGCGGTGACCGCATCTATGATATGATTAAGGAGAAACCCGCCACTGGGTTCGATACCCTACTTTTTTCGAAATGTGGCAAGGGATATTTAATGTGCAATGTTCCATAGAAAGCACATCACGCACCTGGCCTTTGATGGCCCTGTTGGGGCACAGGGTTCCCCTTTTAGTCGCCTCTTATGACAAGCAGGGGATACTGAGGAAACATTCTGGCCAGGGAGCTCCAACGGGAACCCCCACCCCGGTCCCCCACGGGGGTGTAGTATATACACAGATGACACGGTCTTAATGTAGAGTAATCCGAATAAGCATGCTGCCTGCGCTAAGTCATGTGAGACTTTACGGTTAGTAGATAAATGGTATAGAAATAATGGTATCATTATGAATTTCTCCGAAACTAAGCATCTATTGTCTGGTTCTAAACATAGGATATCATAATACTGATATTGGTATGAGTATTGATAAATATGAGATCGCGAATGTGGATGTATATAAATATTTGGGGATTAAAATTGATAAGTTCTTGAATTTTGAAAAACAGCTGATGCCTACAATTGGATTTGTAAATGATAAGCTGACTACTTTGGCAATAGTGTGTAAATCTATAGATAAAAAGACAAGCCTGCTGTTATAATAATTATAAACAAGTAATTTCATCCATATTGGATTATGTGTCTTTGATAACAGATCCATGAACAATCAAACACATAAAGAAATTACAACCATTGCAAAATCGTGCTGTTCAAACTTGTACGAATATTTTTTAAAAGGTACCCACTGAAATTATGGTGCAATATCATAATGTTTTAAATTTGTTACCCCTCGGTGATCAACGTAAAATGTTGATGTTATGCCGAATGTTTAAATTGAGTAAAAATATATGAAATGTGCACATTGATAGGCCGAGTATGGTATTGAGAGGAAATGAAAAGGTAAAATTCAATGGGCCCTTTACAAATGGTGTGTGTATACATGTGTATTTATAAACTATTATTGTATTGTATTGTTGATATATTGATGATAATTTGTCTATGCGTGACAGTGGATTTCAAATGTAAACTGAACTGTATTGTATGTATACCACTATCTGAAGAGCTGTCTAATAGAGATAAAATAAAGAATTTTAAAAAAAATGCTGTTGCTCTTATTCAGCACGATCCACTCTGTTTTGGTCAACTCTAGAAATGATGCCTTAGATATCATCCTAAATGGCATTTATTGCTTCCTGATCGGATCGTCAGTTAATTGCCAACCGTTCAAAATGGTGGTTTTTATGTTAGTTGAAAAACACATAGCTTGGTAAATACGTTATGATTATTCTGGAATATGTATGTCTAGCTCTGATAAGGATACTAGCAAATTATAAATGCATAACGCTACCGATCAATCCTTTCATACCTCACTCGCATTATACGTATTTTCACTCCAGTTATCATCTCTATATCTATTAGCAGGTAACAAATAGTGTGTAAATGCCTGTCCGTCATACATAAATGTTAATATTCTGCAAGATACATTTATTTTCTGGTCGGCCCACAGAGATGCACTCAGGTATGCCTCAGTAAATGATTGTATTTACAACTCTGAAGCCACACCCACCAGAGGGTCGGTTACATCAACCTGTAGGTTCAGACAGTTGTGTAGATTAAGACAGTCGAGCACTATCTAAAGCCTATTGTATCAGGCATAATGCATCGGTTATCCATTACATCAGCGGATTCAGGTATAAGACGCAAGAAGTGCATATATGTCTTAATTTTGGCCAAATATTGATTTTTCTAAGTGCAAATTCATAGCTCTGGATGGGCCCATGGAAATAATTCCCCTACCCCTTGGAATTTCCTGGACTCACCACTGCATTCATGTTTGCATTATTAATAAATATATTAGGTACAACAAAATTTGTAGGTAAGTTGATTGTTTAAAAGACGTTCCTTCACCTCTTCGACTTATACCCTAAACAGACTAGCCCCAAAATGCGCATTATTCCCGTACTGAACTGTCATTATAAGCGCATTTTGAGCCTAGTCTGTAAAGGGTATTAGTGTTCTCTACACCCCGATACTGAGGGGCCCGTTGTAGGTCAGCCAACGTCAATCCTATAACAAATTCGACCCCAGGTAATGCCATGATAGAACCCAGCGTAGCCTGACGGTGTGGGCCCATCGACAAGCACTAATCTCATGAAGCCAGTCTACTTACGTAGATCAATTGCACCAGACAACCCGCCAAACACAATAACAACTATAATTCACAACCGGGATTATATATAGCAAAAAGCCAAAATCGGATTCCTCAATAATTATGTAATCCACTTGTATTACACTGTTATACATATCCAGAAAACGGATAAACATGTAAGCTTATCCCTGCTCCAGCTGTATTATCCCCTTCATGGTTTGTATATACACGTCGGAAGCATATAATATACGTTTTACTGGACCATAATTTTCATTTAACAAATCGATCTAATAGACTCACTAAAACATGAATACATATAACCGTTGTAAGAGCGGATATAGGATAAGTACTAAATTAGGACCCCCCAATCCTCCTATGCATTGTAACGTATATATACACCTTTGTGAGCATTTTAACTTTAGATACTTATAGTAATCATGTTCTCCGATGTTAGCCCAACTGTTGGATGTTACCTCTCTAAGTTAGCCTTCAATTCATTTTATCATATTTCGTATGCTAAATAAAAATGTGCGAGGTAAATTATATAATTGATGATTCGGTTACCGAACACATGAGTGTACACGCTTTGATATCAAAAACTGTAGGAGTAATCTATGCACATGCACATATAAAATTGTTGTCCATCTTTGCCTAAAAAAATATAGTAAAAAGGTCCCGGAAAAAGTATGCCTCGTATGGGGAAGCCTATGCCCTGATCGCTATCAGTTGCTTTATGGAGCGATCTTTCTTCTTCTGCCAATTCATTATAGCATTTCTGATAAGGTGATACATCATGCTTCAAAAAGGCTTAGTCATCATATAATCTCCTCCATTCTGGATTAGTCTCATCAGTCGTCTTTAGTGACCTGCTGTTGCTCAGGTAATATTCTTCTACCCAGCTATATTTGACCTAAAACTGGGACATTGGGATCAACTATTTATGCAGCCACCATGTTGACCCATACTATTGAAAATACCAAAACATGAGCTTGGAAATAATGCAACATTCTTCGACATGGATTATCATTAGAATGTCACGTAAAAATATGAAAGATTGCCAACTGATTGCTTGTTAAATTTTGATTCAGAAATGGAAATGTTATGGTTTACAATTAACTGAGCCTAGCATTGACCAGCTGAGCCTTCTGTGTAACCTGAAGGCACCCCCTTGTCTGAGGGCCTCCAGTTACGGCCAACTAAAACAAGGTTAGTGCCGCTGCTCGTTCGAAGCCACCCCTGAAATATTCAGCAGGCTGATCAAAATTGGTAACATGATTCCCACCAAAAGAAATGCCCCTCGTCAGCAAATTCCGAGCTGAGATGAATCCCCGTTTAAGACAAAGACAAAAACAAAGGATGAAAAAACACCCCCACAAGAGTGTTTTTTTTTCATTGTGAAGATAAGGGGCTGTAATGGGTAGTAAACAGGAGAGCACACATTGAGGATCACCAAGTGTTGATTCAAGATAACCTCTGATGTCAAACATTATTGACACATAATTTGATTAAAATATTTGTTTCTGAAATACATGTTTTGCATTCACGTAGACAAATACTTTCCTTGTATAATAATCCTAATGAACAAATTTGTTTGTCGACAAAGTTAATTGGCAATTTCCGGTCATAATAACCTTGTGTTAACATGGGCTGAGAGTGAAATTGTCCATTTGATCTTTCTGAAGAATGGTTCTAAAGACGCGTAACCAAATCTACCCGACAGTTTGAGAGGGGTTTTGTTAGACTGAATGTAAATGTGAAAAATCTGCGAAAAATATTTCAGAGTTATAGCAGCATATCATAATAATACCTCAACCTGGTGGTGAATTGTGAGACCTACATTCAGTCAGATGATGTCATATGACATATTTTGATTATTTTTGTATCCTGATGAAATGTTTCGGACCTAATGTTCAAATATTAAGGGCCATACCCGCTAAATTAAGCGACTTTAGCGTTGACCAGCGACCGGCGACCATCAGGATCGCCGGTAAAGTCGTCGGGCGATTGGATCGCAGGGAAAATCGGCGGTAACATCTCAAACTTTTTTGATATTCCAGTCGCCTGGCGACCTTACCGGCGACTTTCCGGATCGGCAGTCGCCAGTCGCTGGGAAGATCATTTAGTGGGTATGGGGCTTTATAAGTCCAAATTACAAGTACAATGAAATCACTTACTTAAATTATAATCCCTAACTGTACAGACCGGTTTCATTGTCTTTTTTGTCATACTATGATTTTTGTTTAAATCTTTTCAATAACTAATCCAGCTTCTTTCGGAATTCCATGCCGAAACCTACACTTTTATGTCGGTTTACACTTGGCACACCAGGGGGCCTCACGACGTTAGGGATGTCAATGGACGCCATTAGGAAGAGGTCCAATCCTTGGCTTCTTTGCACTTCCCACGTTAGTGTGTGAATAATGTAGGTCCCAGTCTGCGGAGTATGCTACTATAAACGGCCTCGCTGCATATCGGAGTGGCGCCGGCTGGAGGCTGGGCAGTGACCGCAGGGTATACCCTGGTCAACCACCACCGACAATGAAGGTGAAGTGTAATAATGCAACTCACTGTACAGACCAATAACGCTTCAGTCAATGTGATCTTGTAGTTGCAAGGCCAGAGTTGTCGATTTCCCATCACATTTTCTTGTCAAAAATGGTAGTGTTTATTTACTTCCGGAGAAATGTGTAAGCTCAGGTAGAAAGGGTAGGAGAACGGGGGCCGGGGGGTCCTGTCCCCCTCTTGTTGGTAGGGATGACCTACAAAATAAAAGGAATGCGAGCGAACATGCAAGGTTTTTATCTATCTATCCTAAGGAGACCCACTTCAATATTCATGAGCCTGTATCCACCCCTGTTACAAAAGGAACATACCAAGCAGTTAAAAAGGGAAAGTCAAATGACGAAACATAAAAAAAAGAGGAAGAAGAACAAAGAACGAACTTTTGACAGGAAAGCTAAAATATGGAAGACAAACCTGTTAACCCAAAGAATAGGAGCTAGGCAAAGGTGTTCCCCGGGATGATCCATAGTACTCTATCATTCAGGATAAGGCTAGCACCACCGGCCCCCCATCCCTTTAAAAAAAAAACCTACGCTCACTATAATGTGCGATAAGCTGGCACACTCATGGCGGACTATTGGTGAGGAGATTCTATAATCGGAATGTCTACCCCGCCCGATAACCCACAGTCCATGGCGAGCAGCTCCGAGCAGCTCAGGTCTGAGTGGCTCAGGGCCAGACGTCTGCCGTAGACGCCGGCCAAGACAGGAGCCTGGCAGTGGGCCACTGAGGTGACTTACAGGGCGAGCTGGCAGGTGGTGCTGTGGGTTAACCTGCCTGGGCTAGAGCGTTTTAGATATTTACGTTTAGTGTACACACGCAATGCTAAGTACACGCCTTCTCAGCGTTCACTAAACAATGGGACCCGATTGTGTTTGTGCAACGGAACCTATTTCATTTCACTCATTCCCATAATAATGATGAAAATATTTTGCAGCCAGTTGATGTAATTCCCATAACTCACTCATTAACGACACCATGCTTTTTTCTTTACAAAACACATAAATCAAACTCAATAGCGATCCGGTTGTACATAATCTTTGGTAACAATAAAAGCTGTACGTAACATAGTTTAAAATCAAATGTGATTTGGTAACACTTGGCAGTCCATACGGGGCTGGGTGAGTAGGTGAATGGGCGAAGGGAATGGGGGCCGCTCGGCCGCCGACAACCGCTCTAAACGTCCCCCGAGCTGCTCTAAGTGAGGCGGAAAACCGGCGGAAATTCATCAGAGGTGGTTGAAAGCGGCTCTGGGCGCGGAGACAGCCTTGTGGGGCAAGGGCCAGTGGCCCCTGCCCGCCGTGGGCCAGTGGCCCCTGCCCGCCGTCCGCCCGACAGATTAAGTCTCCGGACAAAAAACACGGCTAAGCTCCTTCAAAGAGAGAAGGGACAAACAACCCAAGCCGGATGCCTAGGACCCATGCTGACAGCCTTGACCATGTCATTATTCCCTTTAAAAACAGGTCGTAAAAAGCACTTAAATGAAATAACGACTTTTTTTGGGTGTTGTTAATGAGTTTGTTTGAGAATAATGAATGTGCGTGTTGCGTAGACTTTGGCAGCAGCTGATGATGGGACAGGGAGACACTGTTACGTTTCCTGTCGTCACGAGAGGGGAAATGCAGGTACAATGTCCTATTGACAACTCCCCATTCACCTCATATTTAACTCCCATTTTACTTGTGTTCAACAACAATGCTCCTTCCTGGCTAGATTCCTCATGCTGAACAACAATAGGAAAACAAAACTACCCAAACACTCCGGGAACAGCCATGGCAACGCCTCAAGGAATGACAATGGGAGTTTTTCTTCCCACACTTTGCTTCTGGTCCTGAAATAACAGTACCAGGCAATGTGCCAATGGGATGTAGTTATTTCCACCAGAGGAGAAATCAACCTGATGACCTGTCAGTGATTCTCAATGCCCGATGGAAGGGGAGTGCTTATCTTTAAGACGGGTGTGAAGGAGGTGCACACAAAGACCTGGGACTTAGAGATGGCGGCTGTGGGAATGGTTTGGCTGCTGACAGGGCTTTTCCCTTTCCCTTGGCCGGAGTAGGCGACAGGTCCCTGCCACACACCCTCTAGGCTATGCCGGGGCCAGCCTCCCAGTGTCCAGTGTCCAGTGAAAGAGGGAGATTCTTTCTGAGCGACTGGCACGCATATCGTAGACTCTATAGTAAAGATGTATATGGTTTGGAAAAAAGAGGCATGAGATCAAGCCCTATATATTTAGATTACTACAAGAACTGTTACAATATATTTCATCCAACTGATATCATTATGCATGGATTAAATGATCTCACATCCAACTGCTGTTCTGACACTGGTTAGTTTGGGAGCAATCCGTTTTTGTTTTCAGAACAATTTTCTCTCCAATTTACTTCATCTTATTTTTCAAAGGCAAAGTGTTATCCGATCACAAAATGCGGCGACCCGTCCTAATGCCCTGGGGACCCACGCACGTCTCGGGCACGCGCTCTGACGGGCGGAGACAAAGGGGAGGGGTACTGGAGTGGGGTGCTGGGGGGCAATGTTAATGTCATAGACCGTCTGGAGCCCGGCTAATTTCCCCAAGTGCCAAATGTTTTTCTTTTTGTCCTCCCCTGGAGAAGCGCTCTCAGCCATTGACAGGAGGCATGCGGTACCAGAAGGAGCTGCTCGGAGCTGCTCGGAGCTGCTCGGACCACCCGAGCACCTCTCGGTCCTGCTCCACCTTTTACCGGGGGAGGGAGCAGGCAGGTCGTGACAGCAGCCACATGGAGGGAACAGCTGGGTCGCCAACATTCCCTGAGCTGAGAAGAGACGCAGGCCAGATGCGAATCTGATGGTGATGTGTCTTCTGAGTTATGATACAGATCTTATTAAAATGGCACTCATGCACATGTTAGCGCGCACACGCATGCACACAAGCATGCATGCAAGCATGCAAGCTTGCGCGCACACACAAATGCATGCACGCGCACACAAGAAACACACATACACGTACATACACATACATACACACAAATATTGTTTCTGATTCACACAAATCAGAGCGTTTCATGTACATCATCCTTTCGCGAGAAATAACCATACAATGTTAAGTAAAATTGTTTTGAATTAATCAATAGCATTACATGATCCTATTGTTAATAAATCGGGCATCTGTCAATTCATCACTATGCATGGAGGCTGTAAATAGGCGCCTCACACCATCTCAATGCACCATCAGCCAATTTGTACATGGTTGGTGTGCGCTGCAATTTACCATAACGCAGCAGCAATCACTCCTAATGAAATCAATAGTCACATTCATGTAGTAATCCACTCGACTGAAACTCCCCAGCCTAGTTGGCAACTCCATTTCCTCTCTTTTTCCGCTGTTCGCGAATCACACAGTCCAGACGCGCAAATGCCCCACAGCCAAAGGGATACCAAAGGGAATTCTGAAAATCCATTAGAGATTATCAGAGGATTCCATCGCGCGGCTGGCCCCGGTGATTCCCAGCTACAAGGCGACGTATGAATGTCAAAGCCTAGAAGAAGGGGGTCGAGGATCCTCTCATATCTGATGTAATAGGCTTAGGCCGTTCACAACTGTAAAATTGGCCTAAGTGTGACGATATCGTTACGTGGGAAGGACGTAATGGAGGGCCCTGTGAGTCTACGAGGTTGGGCGTTTATTGTGCATGTATATAAGACTTCAAATCAACCAGTCACCATTATATGTGACCTATTTGAGACTTCCTACTAAACAAGTCCAAACGTCTAGTAATATTGTATCAATTCGGCGGCATGTATTCATGTAATATATAGTAAAAAATCGTAAAATATAGTATCAAAGCTGCAAGCTTTGATACACATGAGGCGGCCGTATTAATAATATCAATGATTTATTGTGGTAGGTCTGAACTGACACTATAGTGATAATCTGGAAAAAACAAACTTGCCAGCCTAGATAGCCCTTTATTCAATTTCAAATGAGATCCAGGTCTAAAGTGATTTAGGTGGTAGGTCTGAAGAATTGACACTATAGTGACAATTTCACAAATCATTTAATGTTTGAATCATTTAAATCTTAAATCTGTAAAACCTGACCGTAAAATCATCAAACTATTCGATGTATAAGAGCCTAAGACATATTAAAACATAGATATTGACATTATGTGCATTTTGATCAGCCTGAAAGGGGTAAAATAATTAATTTTTAGATTGCCAGTGTTCGACCAAATGGCAAATGCCTGAGTTGAATGATTTAGGCCTAGGCCTATCATTTGAACTGCTGGAAAAAAATATATGTACCTACCTGTACAGCCTGAGTCCTGAATGCTTCCGAATGGGTATATCCTCCACAATTGATGTGTTTATCTAAATATCATCCAGGTTTTCTGAATTCAATATAGCAGGCGAGAGAAAGAACCCAGCCTTATGGCTGACGCCATATTGTCAATCCTCCAGTCTCCACGTGTCTGGAGAGTCCAATGTTTTTGCCCTCAAAATTGAGGCTCAATAACTCATGTTTTCCATGAGTTAGTATGCTTCCACAGGTCCACATATCCTCCACAATTGATGCGTTTGTATAAATATCGTAGCAGGCGAGGTAGAACTGATAAGTTCA
The DNA here is from genome assembly GCA_936440205.1 of Lepidonotus clava. Classification (NCBI taxonomy): domain Eukaryota; kingdom Metazoa; phylum Annelida; class Polychaeta; order Phyllodocida; family Polynoidae; genus Lepidonotus; species Lepidonotus clava. The sequence goes on along the minus strand of OW387136.1, from coordinate 18,172,942 downwards.
AGCCGGGTAACATTTTGACAGAATCTTCCGGTAGACTGTATTTATAACCATTTTCGCTAGGTGTCCAGAGTGAATACATACAACGAAAATGGGTCAAAGACGGACTACTCGCGTTATTTCGCAATAATTTCAATTTCATTTTGGTAGGGGTAACAGGCCTAAGGCCTAAAATAATTATTTTTCAGATTGCCAGTGTCGAACGCCTGGGGGTCCTAAATGTGTATATCCTCCACAATTGATGAGTAAATATAATCCTGGTTTCCTGAGTTCAATGTATCAGTGCAGGCGTGAGAGAGATCCAGGCCGGCCTGACGCCACCACGTCATCTTACCTTGTCAAGCCTCCTCGTGTCCGATCAATCCAATGTTTTCCCTTTGATACGAACGCATGGATCACGCATGAGTTTTCAATGCGCTGAATGCATCTGAATGGGTATATCTTCCACAATTATTTGGTTTAGTCCAAATGTCATCCTGGTTTCCTGAGTTCAATGTATCGGTGCTGGCAGAGAACCCGGCCCAGCCGACGCCATCTTTATCTTGTCACTCGATCCAACGCAACGGTGTCTTAGCTATAGTCCGTCTTTGACCCATTTTTGTGTCTATTCATGCATCAGAGCCCCTAACGAAAACGGACTTGATTACAGTCTACCGGGAAGTGAAGAAAGATGACGAAATAACAAGTTGATTCCAGGTTTATATGTCTAATTTGCCCGATTTGAAAGGATTTTGAATCGTCCTGCTTGTAGAATATGTCATACTGATATAATACGAGCCCAAATAAACCCAAATGCTGGTATTTAACTCAGAATCTGTCGGGAGTTTCAGAGCGTGACTTGGTTGCATCAGCCATTTCGGACACAATGGCGCTCACCGGTCACCGTAATGATCATAATGATTTGGATTCCTGGCTTGAATGTCTAATTTGTCCCAATTTGGCCCATTTTCACAGTTTATTTGTATTCTATATGTCCAAATCTCAGTAATAAAAGCCCAAATAAGCCCAAATATATGTTATTTAAGCCATTTTGGGACGAAGTAAGAAATTCTCTCTTTGTACCATTGTGACATAGTTGCATGTGACGCCGGCCTAGGAAGGAGAGCCTCGAATGAGGCGGCTAAGTTAAAACGTATTAAACTATTAAAAGTCAAAAAGTATAAGCCGCCTCATAATAAAGAGACCAAGATGCATATCTTATAATCGTGGCTGTTAGTGTAGCCCCACCTTGGCCATAGACTAAAAGCCTTATGTAGCCACCTGATATTTATAGGGGTATATGTCACGGGGGTAAGGCCCAAACGTGACGTTACCCCCAACATCCGATAGTCATTAGGCAGGGCAGGACCGGCCTTTACCCTATAGTTAACCTTATTCATGACCGCAGGGCCGTCGCTAAAACATATTTCAGTCAGTCCTCTATACAGTATGGACAGGGCATTGGAGGGTCCTGTGCCTAAGCGTCAGAAGGCTGGACGCTTTAGATCAAACAGTAAGAAGAGTATACATTGAGAAACTGCATCTATGATGCATACAATGTACCTTGTTTTCTAGGAAATGATTATCATTGATGTGTCTGTACACGTGTGTTGCAATAAATTTATTGTATATTGTCCGTTTTTAAGGCTGTGTCCAAAATGGAGAGCATCAATAACATATACAATCTTTATTGAGAGCTACTCTGAAGCAGACCTGTGGCGCTTGAGTTGTGCAACCTTTAAAAAGGCATTGAAGGCCCATCTCTGTCTTCAGTAAACGGCCGTGATTACCAACAAGTGACAAATCGCTCGTTCCACACCTAGACAGGTGCCAACGCCTTTACCGAAAGTAAAAGGGAGTGACCTTTAAAGGAAGAAAGACATATTCCCAGTTCTATGCATTTCTCAAATGCAAAGTCCTAACAACTTAAAATCACCATTGCTATGTCCTATCCATGCACTCTAAATCCAGACTATATAGCCAGTATTGCTACTCTGCATACATTGCCCCCAAAATTACCCCAATCATAACCCAGGCCGTATGGCCGGCCCCTGCCCCTCCCCAGGCCATGGGGTGATACACTGGAGCAATCAGGGTCATTTGTCGGCTTTTCACGCGCCCGGCACCGGTCTAGGACGTCCAATTTGGGCTGATGTCCTTCTTGACCTTTGGGCCCAGGGCTTCAGGAGAACACTGATCTGCGACAACAAAGATGTGAGGGGCACCTTGGGGCGGTCTTAAAGAGGATCGTGAGGACTTCCAAGTGTTCTTGTTAAAATATCCCCATTTAGCAAAGTTAAGAGACGCTCATCCCTTGCAGTTGGATAGATATACAGACAGTTTACCCTCATTATCTGACTGCTATGCAGGGTAATACCAGACCGAAGCAGCCTGTAAGAAAAAGTCATGAAATGAAAGACTGGCCAGTATCTTATATAAATAGTCGACATAAAAACATTGTTTGAAACACTAAACTTAAAGTACCATCTTTTCCGTTTTATTGGTGGAACAACTAGGTGAATGAGATATTATAACTCATCTGACAGCACTCCAAAAGCTGTGAAACGTTGACCTTTCTCATTTCAGAACTCTTATTCGCACCTAGGGCTCTGTAAAAAACAGAGACAACCCCTATGTGCGAGACCTTCCTCCTGCGAATCACTTCCATGACTTCCCTCTCAATGTCAGCAATAATAACTTTAAGTTGAACTTCCAGCATCCAGCGTATGTGAAACCTGAACGACTTTCAGCCTCGTCTTTGACATGTGAGTAACACTTCTGGGACATAGCATTTCCCGTTTCAGAAGCCCATCTAACAGTGTGACATTTTCTTTTACTTATTCTCAATTACGTATTCCACAGATATGTAGACGCAGACTTCCTGACATTTCGAAAATGGTTACATCAAAGGGAATAAGCCAGACCTAATCCTAAAAGACCTACCCTGTTTTGGCATGGAATGCGTCGTCAACATAATTGTTAATGTTCCTTGTTGAGTTGGTGAGAGAGTGGTTTGCACTGCATCTGATGCACTTCAGCAGATAGGAAGTACAACGTGCAATCATTGCATAAAGCTCCAATCTCGGAAAATATCATATCCCAATTAAAGAATCATCATTCCAATTAAAGAATCATATCCCAAGTAAAGAATCATCTTCTCTTTATCAAATTGGAATCTAGTCTACACTAAAATAAACAATCGTAGACAGATTTTTACCCCACAAAAGCCTCGGAAATTAGAAATGATCACAACATTGAATTATGAATCAACAAAGAAGTCTCGCAAATTAGAAATGATCGCAGCGATAAATTATGTATTAACACAATGTAGTATCAAAGGGTCGAGGCACAACCAACGTCATCCTGGTGCCTGGTCAATATAAAATAACGTCATTTAAAGCAGTTCTGTTTTAACCCAAGATGAGCTAGCTGGCCTCACTCGTTTTTGAATTGAGAATTCAAAGTTTCCTCAAATGGATCCCTTTTTACCCATTTCATTTCTCCTTGGTCTCTTTTTAATACTAATGCAATTCAATTTGTTCAATTTGCCTTCCTGATGAGGCCAGCAAAGGAAACAGGAATTGGAATTCCCAGGTTGAATAGCATAGAGAAAACTCATCAAATTAAAGGAGACCCAGGTGCCCAGAATCCCACGTTAACAGGTCATGTCGTCTAGGGCTTTACTTGGAAGAAATGCTGAAATCTGTGTGTGAATTACAGATTTCCTAATTACCATTGATAATGAGGTTGGTTGGACTAGTATAATGAAATAACTTAATTCAGATCTCTACAGACAGAAACGCGGGTCATCAAACGCACTCTGCAGTTGTAGAGAATCTAAACGTAGACACAGCATAGCAGGACCATTGAGTCGCCTGTTCATACTGAATTCATATTTGTCACAAAAAGGTAAGCGGTGTACATTTACAGGAAATAATAATGACACCTTAACACGCCACGGGGAACATGGATTCTGCATCCAGGCTGGGTTCAGGCTTTGTGCCGGAGACGGGTTGGCTGAGATAGCGCGGTGCTGGCACCCCACACCCAGACACACACGGACGACATGCAGGATTCTCATCATAGTTAGATCTGACGGGAACATGGGCGTGGCCTGTAACTCGTATGCTTAGCTTTGATAACGTTTTACACTGGAGTTGTTCTGAGTTTACAAATATGATGTCAGCTATGTGATTTCATATACCAGACTATATGAAAGCAAGCTTTTTATACTGTATATTTAACATTTGAATTATCAAAGGGGCTGAAAACATGATTAAGGTATATACCAATATACATGCCTCAAAATGTCGTTGGATATGCTAATGAAAAAAGGAATTCAAAGATATTCACAAGCCTACATACTAAACATGCTATATAAGCTTAAATATACTGATTATTGGAATGATAAATATAACTGGAAGGACATTTATTAATTTGTGAAGTTACTGGTAATAAAAAGAAGATTAAAAGGCACATCACTGAAGCCTTACAGCGGGAAAATATTGACGTGACTAACATGTACGACTAGAATACACATCTTGGGAAGCAATTTAATTCAATATACTTAAATTGATGCTATGCGGGAATATGACATTACTATTTTTTCTCAATGCTTTGCCACTTTTTCATATAAATGATTGATGAAAGACCGATTCAATAAAACTGATTAAACCATCTTAATGGAACAGAAACCTATTTCTTAAGCATATGGAGAGTGTTCACATTCCTGATAAAACGCCTTCTCCCGTAGGACAAGCCTTCTCTAAGAGATCTTCCTGTGGTTTTAAATTAGCACAGAAAAAGGTGGATCAACGCTCTAATGGTAGGAAGAGATTAATGTTCAATCGGCAGAAGCAGACGGTGGGAGCCTTGATGTACTAAAACCATAGACTCCTATCAGCTGGAGACAGATGCGCTTTAGAAAGAGCTGCTCCCGCGGAAGATGGCGCTATTTCAGCTATCTTTAGTTCTTTGAGATGTTTTATTGCTTAAATGGTGTAACGTCCAACGGAAACGATGCGCCCATGCTAGACAGATGGATGGGAGCTTAGCACCGTGTGGAATTAAGATAGAAATCGGGGTATGTATCATAGTCTAAAGGGTGTACACACTGATCACCAGTCTAGAACGGGCGCCTTTAATTCAATGTTCAAATTACATTTGATTCATTTTTAGCCATAATGACTTCATTCAATGCCAACAAACTGCCCGTGAAATAAATAAACATAAGATAAATGTATCATTAGTAATCCATTCACTATTAGAATCATCGGTCTTAATAACCCACTGCTCCTACTCTGTCTGGTACTAAACACCAGTAAATTAATCCCCGACTTTGTATCAGATGAACCCCGCCCTGCGCCTGGCACGACAGAGGAAAGCACTCTCCGGCAAACAGGTAGAGATTGCTCCTTCATCAGCGCCGAGATCTACAAAGACCCTCATCATCAAAGGCTAACTCCAGCCCCGACTGCACGGCGCTTCCCCTAACTCTGTCTCTGTCATCAAACCCCAGCTAACAGCCACATTTATACCTGCTCACAGGGGGGTACCTAGGGACGGCCATACCTGGACATCCGTCCTGGCAGGTATTGTCATGAGGAGAGGGATGTTTCCTATACAGCCTCTCTGATAGTCAGACACTGCCCGTCATGGGCCATCAATCCCAGACGTTAATTAAGAGATGTAACTGTGTATGATTCATCATAAAGGGGAACTAATTAATAGAGCCAGTCGTGATTGTACTGGGCCATAGGGAAGAGGGGTTTCCATTATGGGCTCTTTGAAGAGCGTACATTAGAGGGATGTGTCATGCATGTATACATGCTACCTGCGGGGGAACGTGCAGTGCTGTGAGACGGATAACGCCAAGTTAAACATATTCGGGTATACATTGGTACAGCAATCTGACTTTAGGTCCCGGCCATACTGCATCTGAACTGGACTGACGAGATGGGTTCAGTTGATCTCAGCTCTTCAGTGTGGCACAGGATTATGGTGTGGTCAGGTAATACATCTTGGAATGTTCAAGATATATGACTGAAATGTCGGGTGCTTTAAATTAGTCATACATGTAAATTGAATGAGCTGTGAGAGTCTATAGTATCATACCTTAAGGCCGAGTAGTGTTACGACGGCTAGGACCATCAAGTCTTAGTTGGTCAGTATGACTGGGTCTTTACAAGGACGGTGTACCTAGTCTTGTACATTGTATACTGTAAAGTATGGGTACTTTGTTCAACAAGAGCGATCTATGTGAGAAAACGGTGGAATCTCATGTGTTATTGAGCTCCCCTGGTTATTCATGTACTGGGAGCATACTTCTCAGGATGACTTCTGTAAGACGGTCATCTCATTGGCTCACTCAAAGATTGTTTACATTGCAATAGCTATTCTTGGCGATTTCATTTTCATTTTATAGTTATTGTAATTGCTTTTTTATGAACCTGAAACGTACAACACACTCTAAATTGCATCGTAACCAATACATTAAAAAATATAAGTTATAACCACAATATATGGGTTATTCTAGTATCACCTAATATCTTGCATCTATGTTCGGAGAACGATTGCCTTTCGTATGGGAATAACAGGCCATCAAGCCATGTTTTATGGTACAGATCGACTACTACGTTGCCACCTCAAAATGTAGCTACTCTTGGGCTGCTTGGTGGTGATTCTATTTACTAGATACCATCATTAGCGTACCTACCATAATTCAAGAACGAAAATGCGTGCACTAGATTCTCAAACAAATATGCTATCTTAAAACAATAAAAAAATGTTATAAGTATGTTACTCAATTTTGGAAAAAAGAAAAGAAAAAAAGAGAAAGAAATTAACTAAAATCATCCCTTAGATAGCCTAGGTATAGTGAGTATATTCACTTTTTGGGCTAGCTACGCCCCTGACAGCATTCATATTAACATGAGCAATGTAATTTCTCCACGTAAACATTGTTGGAAACTATTGTGCCATACCCTGCTCTCTTCATAAGAACATCATGAAATGCAGAACCTGACAGTGGTTGACTTGACGTGGGCTGGGGGATGGATCATGAGCAGCATTGGACAACACCCCACCAAACCGCCCACATCCTGAGCCCTGAGAGTATTATAAATTAGCATCGGCCTACTGGGATATTTATCAGCCTGTCCCTTCATCAGTCAGTCATGTCAAACCTGATTTCCCTGCTGTTCAATCTTTAAAGGCTGGTCATCCATTCAGTCTAAGAAGGCAATCAAATTGCGCCTCAATAATAAATATCTGCCAGATCTTGAGGGCCTATTCGTCTCCGAGATCAATCTCATTAGTTTGTGAGGTATTTCTTCTCTGAGAGATTTTTGAGAGGTTCTGAGGTACTTCTTGGTTGCTTAGTACAGGCCAATTAGGATTTTTATATAAAAGGTTGATCGTTACAAGTGCACTGTGGGGTGTTCTAGTCAGGCTTCAACGCAGGCTTAAAGATGTAGCATTTTGAATTATAGTATGCTTCAGCAACATCTCTCAATCTCCAAGAAACTATAAAGGAGAATTAAGGACTGACATTTTCATGTCCAATTTACATGTACATGTTTTACAAGCACGGTAATCGCATGCTATTGCCTATCACTGAAGCGTTTTCCCTCAACCTTAACGCCCTCATCATTTACGATATGTTCTTTTCCTTTGATACCAAGAGCAAATGCTAAATACACCAAAATGAGACCAAATGCATTAATTTTGTTTCCTTATTTTAAGGAGATGTTAGAGTTTAGAATATATCATATATGTATTCTAATATGTATGAGATGACAATAGCTATCTTGCATCAAATGAGTCTAAGGAAATATCAGGGAGGCAAATTGGCTGCAAGGAGTTAAGGGCCAGGTGATCCCCACTCTTAGCTTTTCTGCGCTGACCAGGAGGGCGTCCCACCTGGAGTAGCTTGTGGGCAGGTAATGTGAGGGCCATCACAGGGGAGGGGCGTGAGGGGCGACCCCACCAATGTGGGCGACAGGAGGGACCAAAGGGCGCCGTACAAAATAGGGACCCTGATGTTGTGTTCGACAGACTTTGGAACTATTCTGTTTAATTTACTCTCAAGCTTTAAGGTGACAAGGAGTGACTTGAAATTATAAAAAAAACATTATTTCACTTAAAAAAACCCAGACAACTGGAATGTTTTACACGTTGAATGCCCTTATTTGTGTGTTTACAACTGATGCTGTAGTCATAATGCTCATCCTGTTAGGGAAACGCGGAGTAGAAATCTTTTTAAAGAGCAAGTGACTGTAAGGAAAATGCTGACTATGCTCCTAAAAGCAGCCTTATATGTCATAGGTTATTATCCCTGTCTACAGATGTATAAGCCAGTGCTAACCATAGTCTGTCACGGCACTAACTTCAAAGACGGGGAATATGCAGCGCACGTAAAGGAGCGACAGCACACATGAAAACACCTCATCAAGGTTCAAAAGACTGCCTTTCTTCCCCCTCAGACACCTCCAGTCGCTTACATCATTTATACCAGCAGGCCGTCCTAGCAATGCCTGCCATTTTTCCTTTCCATTGAATTGAAAGTGGGGGGTTTGGTTTGGGGGTTGGAGGGTAGGGGAGGGATGCCATCAGCTCTCGCCTGCGGGCGGTCAGCACCTCTTCCCACGACAACCCTGGATGGGTTTTACCTCCATGGTCAATACTCTCCTCACCCGCACCCCCAAACCCCAGTCACCACAGACACGTTTTGTGCCTCTCCTCTCCCATTCCCCCCCTCTCCTTTAACCCCCACCCCTTCAGTTGCCATGGCAACATTATCATAAGGCTTCCAGGGGAGCATCTAGTGGTGGGTCGCCACCTGCTGGAGGAAGGACATTCCTCCACACACGTACGGTGACCTTGAGAAAACCATAGCCAGGGATATCCAATAATATCGCTGCTATTTCCTGTTTTTCTTTAGATAGGTCTGTGTTTTACTTTAGGAATAATAACGGATGCATTTCTATTATATTGGTGTTTTCTCTTGAAACTCACATTCAAATACCTTGGTGATGTAATGAGGTGCATTATCACGGATAAATGTTTGACATTTTTGTCACCAGGTAGAAGCACTTGCCTGCAGAACTTTTGTCTCCACCTAGTGCAATGTCACAGGTTCTTACTGAGGAGACATCTAGTGCCTGCTCAGGTGCGACACCATAAAGCTTGGTTCACCATAAAGCAGAGATGACAATTTTCTAAGGTAAAGTAATCTTTGCAGTGAAAACATATATACAGAGAGAGGATGGGGGGACTACTTTTGGTACATGTTATGGAAATCAAAATTCAACAAATTATAGACCTTGTGCAGACGTGGTCACGTGATCACTTTTTGGTGATCACCACGTGGTGATCCTGACCATGTGGCTTTTAAACAAATGTAGAATTTATGAATTCTAAGCAACAGAACTAGTTAATTATGACATATCATAATTATCTTGGCTAAATATAACATAAATATGTTCCTAGATCTTTGTTTAATGTGAATAATAATAAGCGTCAATTGATCACCAGTATGACGCCATGTCCCATTCTGGACGTTATGACGTCATCTGCACAAGGTCTTATCTTGTAATTATAATCTGGTATCTTTTTTTCTTTTAGTTTGGCTTAACCCTTATCTCTTAACTCAGATTCTTCATAATTGAGCTTCACCCTCTAGTCAAAGACATTTATTAGCTATCACCTCTGACCACCATATAACATTATTTGATATACGGAGCTATCTAACCACATAATCACATATCAAAACCATACCTTCCACGTTCTTCATTTCTAATCTAAACTTGAAGAGGAGAGTGGGAGCATTTGCAGTATTGAACATCAAATTCGCTTCAGATCAGGAATTATTTTAAGAAAAGAATTTTCATTAGGAAAACTAGAAATCCTGGAAAGAACTTTCCCTGAATTAATTTTAACAATTTTGTTTTGGAGTGCTATAAATAACAAAATTTTGTTGTCATAATATATCGTATTTTACTATAAAGATGTTAGCAGAATACATTTCATTCATCGTATGCATATGTTGCCTCTTGTCACTGTTATCCTGCTGGAAAAGTTTCAGCTTATACACAGGTGGTAACACGAATCACAAAACATAGACAGGCACTATGCATATACATAAGGTGTCCTATTGAGAAAACATACAAGGTCACAGATAAATTTGAATGCCACTTTCGTCAAGCTGCCCATCCTATCTAACTCGAGTCCTGCTTTGTGTTTCAGAATAGGAAGCGTGGTTACTCTTTTCTAGAAATTGCACAATGAAATTGATTTCTATATTAATCAGGGCAATAGCTCCTGTGGTAGTATTCCTTCTTCTTTACCACCTATACATATCTTTGTAAAGAAACAAAGGAGTAAATGATGTGCTCTCGTTCTTTATGAATAGCACTCCAACCGTCAACCATTGAGCAGACGGCGACCACCAGATGAGCTGCTCTTTGATGATCTGACTCGAACCACTAGATGGCAGCAGTGTGTACAGCTCAGCGCTGTGAGCAGCTCCTACCAGGGAAGCTATGAAGGTAGAGCTTTCGTTTGTCATCCTGCAATGGGGGCTACACCTACAGGGTCGGCATTAGCTAGAAGACGTATTGATGTTTACATACCCTATTCATATCAAAAGTAGAGATATGGTACTTTCAGAGAAATAAGTAACAGGTTCAAGAATATTTAATTCCTAAATAGTCTAACAGTAGAATCAACATTCATACTATCATAGCCATTCTGTTCTACCTCGCCTGCATTTCACTTGTTTGTTCAGTTGATGCAAAACAGAAATAGTGATGCACACAAGCGACTCAGCCTGGAGGCAATAGCTAAGGTCAAAGAGTAGAAGATCCATGTGTGTCAGAGCTCACTGAGGCCGCAGTAAAGAGGATCTCAGTCGGGTGCAACCTGGGTTCAGATCATTATCAGCGTTAGGTAAAACGGTCTTCGGGGATGAGCGGCCGGCAGTGCGGCCCTGGGGGGGGGGGGGGGGACACCGCCGGGAGGGGCTCCTGGGGGCGCGATAAAGGCCAACGAACATTGATCAAACGACCGCCTCCAGGACTGTTGGTGGTCAGGTAAGTGTGCCTTATCAGTCAGACTGCTGATACCTGGGTGAAGTGTGGGATGGATTCGTAGAAATGTCCTTGAGGGAAAGCTTAAGGCTGAGATTGGGGAGTGTAGGACTACTTGAACCAATGGAGAAGGTAGCAGGGCGATTAGACTCTTTTGCCCCTTTCAGACTAGGCTCAGGATGCAAATTATGTCTACATTGAACTGTAAACATAACATTATATGCACACTTTTGGCTTATTCCGGAAAAGGTTTAATACCTTTAACAGACTTGTGCATGCATTGCACCGTCAAAATAAGGCTGTATTCCACGATGCGTTTTGGTCACTTGTGTCGTCAGCTTGCATTGCAATGCAAGTGAATCGTTCCATAACGCAAGTGATGAACGCATCTGGGGTGGAACGCAATTAAGGTATATTCCACTATGCATTTTACTTGCATTTATGGAACGCAAGTATGAACGTAAGTAGAAACGTAAGTTTACTTGCGTTTTTACTTGCGTTCAGATACCAACATGTTGGTAATTTACTTGCGTTTCTTAATTAGAGGCAACACAAGTGCCACTGAACGCATCGTGGAATATAGCCTATAAGCGCATTTTAAGCTAGTCTTTATACTAACAAAATACATATTTACCAGCATGTGGGCTGTGTGCAGTCACGCAGGTGAGCGCACTTGACAGGTTCGTTGACAAATGTAGGGTTGAAGTACCCTTTAGAGACTAGCCATGTAATGCACATTGTACCCGCATTGATCTGTCGACATAAGCGCATTTTGAGGCTAGTCTTTTACCAACAAGATATACAGTTACCGGCATGTAAGCTATATGCATTCATTCTGGTAAGCATATTTGACAGGTTCAAACAAGTGCAAATGTCTCATTCAAACAAGGAACAGTGGCGTACCATGCATGGAATCCTGTTTCCCCTCCTCCCCTTTTATTGCTGAGATATATAAAGCGTTCGGGGTCTACCTCCATTCACCTGGTTTCATAATATAGGGATCAGTATGTCCTTTACTTGAACATTACTGACAAACAGGTGCAGTTCTACTCATGGTAACAGCCTAAAGGGGTTCCTTTTAATGCTGATCAACACAATCAGCAACAATATGGGCGTAGCTTTGTCATAGCACTATACACAAAGATGACCTACATCTTCCTGCCCCAGTGAACGCGAGGTAGAGCTCAGCCAGAGGCGCCCAGGGTGCTGTCGAGCTGGGGATGACCGACACAAAAAAGCTCTCGGCAAAGCTCTGGGTGGATGGCCGCAGATGTGGTTTGTGATCCCAGCGCTGGGGCGTAGGGCTCTCAGCTTTTGTGATACTGACAGCGGCTTTTAGGTAACACCCAGCCAGCGGGGGGAGAAAAAATGAGAGCGAGGGGAAAATGTACTGGCCTCCTTTCTGTCACTGTCATAAAAAGTGTGGTTACACAGAGGGCAATGACAGGGATGGGGACGGGAATGGGGACGGGAATGGGGAGAAGGAGAGGGGAGGCGGGGATGTTTCATTTGGTGTTTTAACCGGCCTCATCAGAGGCTCACCGCACAAAACGGGGCAGCCTTCTTTCATCAGGGTCCCTTTTTCAAATTGCCTTTTGAGGCCAACACTTGGTGATTAAATGGGAATATCCTAATTACATTCGGCGCGGCCAGTCAGCGTGAATCAAATCAAAGGGGGTGGGTGGGTAGTGGTACCCCTCAATCATGCATCAGCTCCAGCCCCCTCGCTTTCCCATAGGAACCAGGCGGCAGCCAGTGCCAATGCTTTAAAGGCTCAAGTCTCTCATTTCTACTCTAAAGACCAGCTTCTTGTTACTGGCCTTTCAAATGTTTTCAATCCAGGAGACAGCTCAAGGAGGACGGATTATAATCTCCCTTTCAAGAGAAGTAGATCTAGCTCAAATAACACGTCTTGAGGATTACTTTTTATTTATTGAAAGTGCTGTATTGACCTAGTCTTGCAATCTGGAATTAGCAAACGCTACAAGAGACCTCCAATTACTAGTTAAAAAGAGGGTGCACGTGTCTATTCTCTGGATGATTTCTATTAAAAGTGCAATGGAACAAGAATTACCTCCAAGCAATTCGAATTGTAGGCTTTGGCCTTCTCCCATTTCAACCCTATGGGAATTGCCCTTACTCCTTATGGGCTTCCAAATGTAGACCCTGGTCTTCTAATTGTTGAAATTCGATAATGTCTTTTCATTTTATCAAATCTCTAGGGTATGCTAAGTTACAATGGAATACTCTTGAATGTTGCAAAAAGACCTTCTCTGTCTCATGATACATCTAAATAATATTGTTGACGTTTCCTATTAAACTGCATGGTTACGAAATGGCAACGCATGTAATATTGAATTGAGATCTTGAATTGGAATGCCGCCAGGGGCCACAAGTATATAAGAAAACCCCTTCTTGACTAAGCTGTCGTTCTTGAAAAAGGTTCCACGCAGACTGTATATCTAGATGTTATTGCCATTTTGTCAACGATAAAAGTTGAACAGTAGAGCTTTGATAGGAAAAAACAACAGTAAAATGAAAGGTGAAAAGTCAATGAGCCTAAACGTCTGAGTTCCTATATTTTTGTATGTTTTGTCTATCTATCAGTAAGGTGGTTTCATTTGTGGTTGTATATTTATATGCCTCTAACAGAAGAAAAGATAAAACTTATATAATTAATTAATAAGTGAGGTCCCGCTGCTAATGAAAAACATTTTGTGAGAAGAAAGTATTGTAACAAAATCAGCCACTGCAGGCTCGGCCCTGTCCAGCCTCCAGCCCCCAGACTTACTGACCACTCCGGCCCTCTCTAATTGCTCCACTAGCGCCATCTGGTAACTGACCATGCGCACAGCCAAGGCCCACTGGAAGTGTCCGTCACGTGACCACTGGAAGGCGCCGACCGACGCGCCCTCTGCAGGTGACTGGGCTTAACAAAGGAGGGGGAGCACAATGGGTACCGGGAGGGGGGGGGGTACTGGGAGGGGGGGGGGGTAGACCACAATGGTAGGTGGAGTAGGGGAGTAGGCACTTCGAAAGAAGGCTTCATCTATTGTAAAACTTTGGCACCTTACTACACGTGTAAGGTATAGCATCATCAGATTGTTTTGTTAGGCTCTGTGCGTGACAACCTTGGTTTGGTGGTTGTTCATCTCGTGAACACTCACCTACAAAATAGGAGTTTCTTCATAATCATTTTTTTTTTCATTTCAGAGCTACTTCTTACAGAGAAAGCTTTTTATATAGGTGCGTTTTACAAAAGGTAGTTTGCAAAGAGTAATCAAATAGCCTAGGCTCGCGAATTGTCATTCAGGGACTTTGGTGCAAACGGAAAGCTTAATTCTGCATGCAGTCTGTGCCTTTTGCAATTATCACTCTTGCAGTGTACATCCTTACAGTAACTACCACTGTAGTGGGTTCCTTATAGGTTATAGTTACCCTGTGAGTGCTCCTTCTCCCACTGCGTACCCCTATACTGCTCCCTCCATCTCTTGTCATTGCTGATTGAGTTTATCACCACACGTCTGACCACTTGTGTCCACCATTAACAACCCCAGTCTGACAAATGTGGCTGGCAAGTGACCTGACAGAGCACACATGCCGAGAACGTGGTGACCACGACGAGTCTTTTTTCACTACTTCTCACACCTCATTTCTTAAAGCTATTTGTTCCTGGCGAACAGAGAAAAATAATTTGAAAGTTTCTTATCCTTCAGGACTCATAAAGGTCTACCTTTTTAGGCGAAACTAAAATTACCCATAGTAAAACTGCAAATTTGAGGAAAATACCAGGTGGAGAAATAAATTTGGCTGAGTTTACGGCCTCTATATAAGATGCCTATCTGATAAATGCGTGGTCCCATACTCATATTAGGCGAGTCGTATAGTATGACAACACGGCCGGAGGGTGGTCATCACACACCAGGGCCCAGCCGTGCGCTCTCCATCCAAAAGGCATCCACTATAAGGGTTTTCGGGGCAAACATTGCAGGCTAACTACGACTGGGACCAGTGGAATAGGGGTGCCTGGCCAGCGGCCGGCATCAGGTCCCGGGCGGAGGAATTCAATAGATGAGTTGGGTAAACAAGGGAAATTGCGAAGCGTTGAGGTGGGTTCGCCTCTAATTGTGGCCGGTCTCCACTTTGATCTGTGGTCGAGGCCGGCCACTTCCGGTCACGTGAGGGTTAGCAGATCGATCACGTGACCTCTGGAATTGGCCCTGGGTGAAATTACAGCCACATGTGATTAGTTCTAGGAGCGTCTCGTATATTCGCCAGGATGACACTCTTTCATTTGGCGAACAAGAAGGATAGCGATCGTATCATTGACGATATCACATTTTTGCCATTAATTTCGGCATAGGCAAGACAATAATTATGCTTGGATTCGGGCGGTCTGATGATTTAATATCAGAGTGGGTGATACCTTAGACACGATAACATTATTTTGTAAATTGTCCTTATTGCATGCGAAACAACAAAACGTTCTGGCATTGTAAGTGTGACATGGTCAGTGCTTTCAGCTAGCAGCGAGAAAGCAAATGCTCCAACAAATGCAACTTGGAAAACAAAATTTAAATTTAAAATTATTTGTTACTGTATATCGCATTGCTTTCATGCCTATGATAATTGGTAAGCCAGTGAGACTTTTTTAATTGTAGTCGGTAGAGGCAGGCCCTCTGCAAATGGCTTGCGGGAATACCCCCGTTCTTTGTATGTACCCGTGCCCTCCTAGATTATTTACAGTCATTGCCCATTAGGAGAGAGAAATGGGGTCTGATATTTAATAGGTTCATTGAACCCTAGCGTTAACCCTTTCAAGACGCCACAAAATTTTCAAATATTACATAATGGACACCAAATAACTGAGGGCAAATTGCCCAAAAGACGCCACTGATACCCTAATATTTTAGATTAGACCAATAAGAAGCTATAACATGGCATAAATAATTATTTCCCAAATAGCAATTCTTAGATAGAATATAATATGGTTGATTTCAGTCTTTTTAAATAGAAAAAAAGTTTTTTATATTTATTAAGCATCAAATTGACAATTCTGACATATGTGCTATGTATCTCTCAGGCATCTGTCGTCTAGGCCTGGTGATGCCTGAGAGATACAGGAGTCTAGATTTGGTGATGCCTGAGAGATACTGGCGTCCTTAAAGGGTTAAGATGGCCTCTATAATCCGCTTATAGCCGATAAAACATGGTATAAATATCTTTTACCGTCCTCCTAAATATTTTTAATTCAATAGTATGCATAATGTAACACAATTATCATATTTCCTTAACGTGAAATAAAAGGTTCGGCAAGGCGACCCATAATAAGCTATGGATAAGGCAGAAGATACGAAGCGGCTTATACAGATAAGAGGCTAGGCAAGAAAAGAAAATAATATTTCAGACCGTGCTGTGAAGGGTTTCCTCTGTGTCCACACCAAACAGAATAGCCATTTATATAACACTAAATGCAGTTGGCATTGTACCGTTAGCTAAAGCAACAGAGGACCAGTGACTAGGTCATGGCGCCTGGCCAACATGTAGGGAAAGCAAGCCTTATTTATAATTCAGGGTCAAAGTATACGAGGAAATCTACCTGTAAATCACAGCCTTTATATGGCTTATGTATAATTCTGGACTGGGCGGGAGGCAGAGACCTGGGGGTAATGGGTAGGGCTGGCAGCACCGCCTTTAGGAGTAGGCCCCTAACTCTATGGGACCCTTAAAAGCGCTTGGCGCTGTAGGACCAGTAGCCCAGAGAATGGCTCCATCAAACTGGTTACTTAATTCAGCGCAGCCATTCTGATATGTATTGATAAGAAATGCCCAGCTGCTTTACCAATCAGTGTATAGACCTTATGTAAGGGGCTATTTTGATAATGGCAGTGACATTGGTTATTCTTATATATTATGAAACTTTCTGTGTGTACATTGAATAAAACATAGTAAATTGTAGGCGGTTTCAAAGCAGAGATATAATCACAATATTTACATCAGTGTGGCTACACAAAATGTGATTTTAGTGAATGGCGTATGTGTATGTTCAAATCTTTGGTCTAACCCCTGTAGGAAATATGAAAGTCTGCTGTTGACTATGTAAAGTTGTCGTATGATACAAAAGAGTCAGAACTACTGTATGATATGTATGTATAATTGCCTTTTTACCTAAATCGTGTTATATACCACTATAGCATGTAATACATCTGAAAAAACAGGGATAACACTTATGATTATTATGTAATGAATTCCTTTAAAGAATTAAGTAAATTCGATTCCATAACCAAAGTGAAAACTCAGAAGCTCGCTTTGAGAGAGAATGTTTTACCTTGTTGAAGAAAACATGTCTTAACCCCTAGGGAGACGTATTGACTCCAACAAAGTGTAATTATTTTGGACCAAGTGGCCAATTTCCAAACCGTATCATAGCCTGAATGAGGGCTTTGCAAAGGAAGCTGTACCAAATGGTTGCCGTTTGCACTTCCAATTATACCATTATATCATAGAATTAACAGGCCATACTCATAGCGTTCTTATAAAGCATTGTACAATAACAGCTGGTGATATTCTGGTTACTATCTCCATAGATGTTACTGGGGACCAGCAACCCACCTGTTGTTATCTCAGGTTGGTCTCCCATATATAAGACCTGCTGTTGGTCAGAGACAGCACATCCAACTGAAGCATGGATGCACTCAGAGGGCTCATCCTTGTGGCCGTCGTCGCCTACGGTGAGTAGATGCAGTCACTATTCGACAATCCCTTAGTACTATAAGTGGTGGATTGCACCTTCCCCCCTCCAAACCCCTTCTATTTTTGGTCAACTATCAATGGCTAATATTTTCATGTACAATTTTCGGACCCAGAGAAAAAATTAGAAGAGGGGACCCCCCTTTTAAAATTCTCTAGAATCCAGCACAAACAATGTTGGATTATATTGCATGGGAATTTTTTTTAATCATTGCCTAATTTCTAAATTAATGTAAATGTTAATGATAATGTAATGCCTGAGGAGAGGATGAGCCACTATTATGTGAGAATATGTGACATGTATAACCAGCGCTTGATCATTTTCCTATGCATCGGTCCATTTGTGGCAATAAGTTTTCCAGAATATAAAGGCCTTTGATGGGGGATTCCAATATGGCAAGTCAAAGATAAGAAATAGCAATGTTGCCCTGTTGAATGAAAGAAAAGCAATGTCGTGCTATTGAATTTAAAAAATAACTAATTCTTATGTCACTATCTTTTAAAAGCCCATGTCACATATCACAAGGGCCCAAAAATGGTCACGTTAACATGTCAAATTTAAGGGTGTAGGGCCCCAATATAAAGGGCCTTCCATTTAGGATGTACACAAAATCTAAAAATCTTTAGACCCCCTCTTCGGCATTGGGTTTGTACAGGAATGTATACAAATTTTTAAAAATGTCACACTCCACCCAGTGCGTACATACTTAATGGAAGGCCCCAAATCATAATCTGGCTGGTACAATGGTTGGCACAATCAGACAAGTTAACATAGGATGATGGAGAATATCATTAATTATTTCTGACTTGATTTTGATTAAATATAATCTTAAGCTGTAGATGCAATATACAAAGTAAGAATAACTAAAAGAATATTCTGAAAATCTGGTTTCGGCAACAAAATGTTAAAAGCAGATGGATAGTAAGCTAATGGTTGTGTACACAATTCCAGTATAATACATGTTCACAAAAATAATGATGAGCCCCAAAGATATGGAAGATGGTTACATTGCATTACAATGTATTTACAAATGTTAAATTACATTCAGCGTCGGCCCAGAGCTGTGGCGGTGACCTGCAGGGCCCCAATGGTACGCTTACCAGCCCCAATTGGCCTTCTAAATACCCGAACAATGCTGTGTGCCAGTGGACCATCAAAGTAGCCAGTGGAAACACCATCACCTTGGACTTTGTGGACTTTGAGCTGGAGCGTGCCTCTCCAATCTATGGGTGTGCCGGCCGTGACTTCGTGACCATCATTGATGGTTCTGAGACTTATGGCCCGTAAGCTTGCTTAAAGTTATCCAAACTTGCATATATGAATAATGTGTATAGATTATACACTACCACGTAAGTTTTTGTATTGTTTGTTTGTTGGGGTAGTTTAACGTCCGGCCAACCCTTATGGATTCTTTCCAGACTGCACAAGGTAATACTTTTCAGCTTATTTTACGCCACAAGGGCGGTGACCAAATATATGATATGGTTTAGGAGAAACCCGCCACCGGGTGCGATACCCTACTCGTTGCGAAGAGTGGCAAGGGGTCTTTAGTGTGCAATGTCCCATAGAAAGGACACCACACACCCGGCCTTTGATGACCCTGTCGGGGGCACAGGGTGAAAGTTTTTGTAAGACCAAATTGTAGAAATATGGATGCTTATAAAAGTCATCTAATGTTTAATTGGGTGGGTGAGGGATTATAAACAATGTATAAAACACATCTTATAATAAGTACCTTCCTGCCTCTTCAGATTCTGTGGCACTGATGTACCCCAGCAAGTTAACAGCAAGACTAACGAACTGGTGGTCATCTTCCGCTCTGACGACTCCCTTACCTACCGTGGTTTCCTCGCTGTCTACACAGAGAAAATGAATGGTCCCACCACAACAGCTGGTCCACCTACCACTGCTGGCCCCACCACAAGGCAAAGCCCCTATCTTCTTTCTTATCAATAGTTTATTTAACAATTTCACATGATAACATGATTGTCTAGAAGTTTATCATTTGAGGATATAGTAATAAATTGTAAAAAGTAACTACTGTAAATTTACAGTATAAACTGCTCAAAGGTTCCAGCATTTATTGCTGCAATTTTACAGCACACTATGCACGGTAACTTCACAATATAATGTACTGTACATCTCCTACAGCAAAGTGTGCTGTAAATAGTGTTTTAAAACCCAACTAAATGTTGGGAAAGATTTAATTTCAAACACAAACCAATGTGTACTGGATGAGGGATGAATTCAAGCTAAGTGTATTAGCAAATACCTGCAGGAATGATTGCACAATGAGGTACTATCAATCCAGAGTATACATGTAAAGCTAAACACATTGATTGTACATCAGACAATAATCTCTATATCTTGAATTATCAACACAGGGTAGGAACATCAATTACCTGACATATTAGATTAATATATGTATCTGTTTATCTTATTCTGATAGTCTATACCTTAATTATATGTGGTGAATTCATCCATAGATATAGTTTTCTGGTATGTTTTACCAATGTTTTACACATAATTATACATAGACATTTGCTGGAGATAATGTAAAATCACATGAACTTTTATAAAATTTACAGTACTAGTTCTGCAATTTTACAGTGAGGATTACTGTTTAATCAGAGACAGCAAAAAGTCTGCTAAATATACAAGAACTGCTGTAAATTAACAGCAACCTTTTAGAGTACGTTGTTTCTTTCACAACTGCCATGCTTTCAGGTTCCCCCCAACTCTTAACTGTGGAGAAGAGCTGGTTGGAGATAGCGGGTTTGTGGCAAGTCCAAAGTATCCATCAAACTATCCTAACATGGCTGACTGCTCCTATTTCATTGAGCTGGAGCCTAACACCACTGGACAAATCACCCTTAACTTCCTTGACATGGAAATTGAAGATACACCTGAATGCAAGGCTGACTCCCTTACGGTTGGTATTAAACCATCTTCTGACTTTTGTTATGAACCTCTATGATATAAATAAAAAATAAGTACCCACCTTTCCTAACATGTTGTCTTCAGGTGATAATGAAGGAATTAGACTGTACAACTATATAAATAAGTTGTCTCCCCTAGATGTCAGTATCCCATTACATGTAGGCCCCTATACAAAATAGTTATATCATGACATGAAAAACAAAATGTGAAATGCGTTCATCCAGTAATTTGTCTCTGCAAAATTGTGAACCCTCATGTTGGTGAGGGGTGCAAAGCGCCACAATGTTAATGCTACATAATATTGTGGACCATTCACCAATGGGAAACCAATGGAATCCAATCAAACCACATCTCTGGATTATATTTCATGTTATTTTGGAATTAACAAAATATAAAATGGGTAGCAGGACCTTTAGTTGTAATATGAAGTGTAGAATTGATTTTTTGATGTAAGTATGGTATGTATGGCAGGTACATGATGGTGTCAATGGATATGCCCCTGTGGTAGCCACACTTTGCGGCAAGCAAGCTGCCCCAATCACCACCACTGGACCTGCTGTTTACATGCGCTTCCGTAGTAATGCTGCCAACACCTTCCGCGGATTCAATATCTCCTGGGAGAGTATGTTTGCCATTTACTCTTTTTAAAATTTTGATGATGCAGGTGGGGGAGGGGGACTAACATTTTCATTTGGCGAGTTCTCCTGATTTTTTAAGACATGCTTATGCATAATTGATATGTTAGATATTATACAACAATATGTTCATGCAGATCAACTTTTATGCTACTAGAAGCGAAGAAATGTCTCTGGTAAAATGAAAATGAGAAGTGTACTTCAATGGATGTCCAACCATTAAATAACCCCTAAATACCTGTTTACAGAGAGCACATGTGAGGAGGCTGGTGGTATGTGTGCTGCCACCTGCGACAACGGTGAACTTGTCGGACCTGAATCCTGCAACGCCACCCTGAAGTGCTGCAAGAAAGCACCTGTTGTTCCCAAGGAAGGTCAGTATATATATATCTGGAGATTACATAGTTTCATGTTTGCTGATTTCTTAAAATAAATGTTTTTGCATACTTTGTCACGCTACTATGGTAAGGTTAAAACGTTAAATTTTTGGCTTCTATTTTTAATGCAGAATGTGGAAAGCGCTTCTTAAGTGATGCCGACCTTCCTTACATTATTGGAGGCCGTGAGGCTAAGCCAAACTCCTGGCCGTGGCAGGCATCTTTGCAGAGGGGCACCTTCCACTATTGTGGTGCCGTGCTCTTGTCTGAAACCTGGGTGGTGACAGCTGCTCACTGTGTCCATGAGTAAGTATAGTGGGGAATTCTCCCTACCACGGATAGCCAAATTCCTGAGATTTACCTGCAGGTTAGCCTAGATCAGGATGCATGCTGGGTAATATGTCGACAAATCACAAGGCTTTTACATAGAAATTTTGATTAACTCTTTAATTATTTGTTATCAAACATGGAGACAAACTCATGATCAGTATTTTTCAATTTGTTTACATATTTATTTAAAATTTTTCAAGTTGTTTGAAAATTCATTCATTATCTATGGATACATGACAATTATTTGTTTGTTTTCTATAGGTTTTGCTGTGTTTTTGTCGACAAAGTGAGTCCAAATTAGTCTGCAGGTGCTTCAAATACTGTAAATCAGCTATCCGTGGTAGGGAGAATTATCAGTAAGCTTATCAGGAGTAGAATATTTCTTCTCTTTAAAGATCTAAACAATGAAGTACCTGGCAGTATCATATAAAACTACAAGGAAACAAAATGCACATTTCTGACACATACAATGAATTGAAACATTGCGAATAGAGTCCACCTGTCCATATGTCCTTTGAATGGTAGACTAGTAATAACATCTGAGGCAGTGAGATATTGGTATGTCTCCTTATAAAATCCCTTTTCTTATACATGTATCTCATACCTCGGTCCATGAATCGATAATTCAAATCACCGAAAAATGTGTCCTCCCAAATCTGTGAATATGTTTATGAATTTCTGATGGCATCTGGGTGCTGAATCTGATCATACATAATAAATAAATGAGCAACAGACAACTTCGATCTATTAGATTTCTGTGTCTTTTTAATCTGGACAATCATTTCCTACTTGTACATGTTCACTCAGTGCATGTTGCTAACCTGTCCAATACAAACATTGTAGCAACTCTCAATATCAATGACCTGTTAAATGCACCTAGTGATTACATGTTGTAAATACTCTATAAAATTGATATGTATATTTCTTTTACAGTGAGCTCATTGTTACCGTTGTCCTTGGTGAGCATGACCGTAATGTACCAAGCGGAGATGAGATCCGCATTGTGGCCTCTGAAATTATTGTGGTGAGTGGTATATGGATGTTACAGGAAAGATGATTCAAAGATGGAAGTCATATAATATGATAGTGGTTATAGTATTATACTATTCAGAAAGTTCCATTTTTGTCTTATCCTAACTACATGTATACATGGAATAGGCCTATACCTCATTTATATTTGGACCATTATTTTGGCAATGTTGATTTACTGGCCTGTTTACATTAATGTGTTTACATTATAAAGACTAAGGGTGTAACACAATCATTGCATTTAACTCTTGATATTTACAGCATGAGGACTTCATCAACTCATCACCTTGGCCCAATGATATTGCTTTGCTGAAACTGTCTGAACCTGTCAAACTGGGCCCCAAGTACTACCCTGCTTGCTTCCCCAAAGAAATAGACCAGGAATTTGGCCCTGAGGATAACTGCTATATCAGTGGATGGGGAGACACCAAAGGTAAATTTTCTTACAAAACGTATAAAAGTCTTTGATGTAGAAACCCTTTCAAGAACATTATTGATTGACCTCATGACCCGTAACCTCATCAAGATTCTGGCCAAAGTCCACATGTATGACTGTACAACAAAAGAATAGCTAATACAGAATATTTTTTTTCTAGGAACTGGTGACAGAACTTTATTGAATGAGCTTGCTATCCCACCCCTGCCCAACGATGTCTGCCGCCTGAGCTGGGGAGCTACCAGGATTCTTGATACCAACATCTGCATTGGTGATGGCACCACCGGTTCCTGCCAGGTATGTAATCTCAAATGCAAGGATTACCTATTTCTCTATCAAATCAAAACACGTTTGTAATATTTGATAGTAAATCACAAGGAGAGTCTGTGAAGTTTAGGAATTGGATTTCATGTTTGTGAATTGGCCAAAATAAATATTGCAGTATACTTGCAGCGCTATATATGTATGCATTTCTCACTCTAGGGTGATTCAGGTGGCCCATTGGTGTGTAAGAAGGATGAGAAGTGGGTACTGGCTGGTGTTACCTCTTGGGGTATCCGGGGATGCCGCACAGCAGGCTACCCCTCCGTCTACACCCGAGTCTCCAAATTCTTGCCATGGGTGCGTGAGAAGATTGGAGCAAGCAATGGCCTCTTTTGTGCATAAGCAAACTGTGATCAGCCAAAATAAAAATAACTTAACTTTAAACTATGTTATTTGTTATCTATTCTGGTAAACACTTCCAATATAAAATGGCAAAACTTACCAATGTTGCAAAACCTACAAATTGATAACTTTACCCATGAATATGCAGTGGAGGGGTAGAAAGGCACACGATAGCCCTTGTCAAGGACCCTCTAGACGCTTAAGCATCTTTATTCATGACATCCATCCCATATAGAACACCAAGCTTAAACAGTGTAAACGACAATTTGCATCCATATTTCTCTGATAAAGTGTTTGTTTGCTGTAGAAGAAGCACCTTAATAGTGATCCCTGAAATCTATTAAATCGACATTTGCATAATCAATGCCGATATTGGTCACCAGGGCCCATATCTTCGTAACTAATTTGGCTGATCAGGGAAATCTTGATCAGTGTCTCATGATTAGAGATTCTGTCTATCATGAATAAATTTCACATCTGAGTATCCCTCTTTGATACAATTTTGCAATAATACCATCAATTTTGGTAAATGACGAAACTTCTGATCTTGAGGCCCTGATCAAGATTTCCCTGATCAGCCAAATTAGTTACAAAGATATGGGCCCAGGTGTCAAACCTATATCTAGATAAAACTCTTAGAGATTATTGAGACTTTTAGATGAACACCAATAAAAGCGTTGAGCAACAGTTGATCTCTTGCATGGACATTTAAGATCAGTTTCATGGGTCAATTTAGGGTAAAATTTTAGGTAACATGATAGAGCTGTGGAAACTAATTAAAAAATAGAATTTGTCTACTTGTACACTCGGCTGCGCCTAGATTCAGACCAGGAAAGGCAAACGTGGCTTTGAAGAACTGTAATGAAACGGGCTGGGATTAGTTTCATTCAGCCGGCGAAGGAGCAAAATTGATCCCATTATCTGCGTCTACTCCCTCGTCAAGTTGGCTGACAGTCAAGTCGGGGGGACGGGCGGGGGGCGGAATTGGGTCAGGCGACCTGCGACCAGTGCGGGGGGTGTTCTGATAGCAGAACTCGGGTGGAAGTCTCCGTGTTCAGATAAGAAATAGACTGTCTTATCTCACATTAATCACGTTTGTCTATGCTCTTCCCGTAGACCACATAAATCTCCTTTTTAAGTTTGATCAATGGGTTTTCAGTGCAGGAACGTTAAGGCTAAGCAAGTCAAGAAACTACCCTGCTGCAAAGGCCCAGTGCCTATATACTACTTGCATGGGTGCGGACCGCGGCCAGAGTAAAAGTGGTATAGCCACTAGGCTAAATCGGCGCTAAATTCTGCAGATTACTATGAAAAGAATCGGCTGATTTCTTTTTACCGATTCATATCACCAATCAATATGTAATATTCAAATATTTGATATAAATCGGTGCTAAAATCGGTGGAATTTTCGTTTAAATTCGGCCGATCTTAGTGGTCATGGGGCCTAAATCATACAGGAGAGCTCCCCTCCCTGCAGACAGGTCGTCGGCGTGTCTTACCACTATGAGCTGCTCCCTACACATACAGGAGCTGCTCGTTACAAAAGCAGGCGTGTTGTATGGATGGGGGTAAAATCACATTACCGGGACCCAAACCCCCAGACGAGGGGCGGCCAATGGGTTTACATACGGTCACTATTGTCTTTCTCTGGGCCAGCGGTTTGCCACCCATCAATAATGAACGACGGGAGTCGAGGGAGCCTTCTGGGTTTCTGGGTGAATGGAACCCTGGAAATATCTTCATTGTATTTAAAGACGTATTTTTTTTGTACCACATGGCGTTTCTGATGATATTGAAATACTAAAAGGGTAGATTGAGGGGTTAGTTATATGGGATAAACTCACAAAAGGTTTCCTGAGGAATCAGAACAAAAATAAGTGTATGGTAACACGCATTTTTATCTTCTCTCTCTTTTCTATTAAAGTAATGGATCCTGTGGTGTGAATAGTGAAAGAAAAACCGTCATATATATTATTAATAATAATGGATTCTGTGATGTGAAAAGCAAAAGAAAAACCGTCACTGTATCATCAATATTATGGAAGTAGAATGCAATCCCTTTTCTTTAAGACCTTAGGCACTTGCCTTACCTTATTAGATTAGTAATTGTTGGCGCCGCTATCACCTGCTTTACATTCAGATCACTTACGCCGCAACAGTGACATATAGCACAGACAAAGATGTAGAATTAGATTACCACCATGTGCATTCCATCACCTACAGTAGGCATCAACTAATGACTAAAATAAGCGCGGCTAGTGCGGCAGGCTGACGTGGTTAGGCACATTCCGGGTGCAATAATGCAATAATGAAAATCTGCAGCTTGGGGCCATTAGATTTGTTAGAGGAAATAGCCAATCACAGAATCAATGCTTGCTATGTACTTATATAGATATCCTTCAGTCCACCCCATATACGGAGTCGACTACTTAGGTTCAGTGTCACATTTTAGGCCAAACATGAAAAAGCGATTGTGCTAATACACATTAGCAACGTGTAAAATATTGTGAAAAATGGGAGGTGGGGAGAGGGAGTGGGGGTCAGCCTACGAGCTAAACTTAAGTATCCATGCCATTCTACATAGTATACGCATGCTATAATACACCTGTATAAGAGTACTGATGAAATGTCATGAAGCGGGAATACGACATGACTCTATCAAGGCAGATTATAAAGCAAAAGTTTGAGTCGGCAATATTCTTCTTACAATTTTCCTCTCAGCTAATATAGCACTTGGCGTTCCCGAACCGTCAGCCCACCTTCAGAACATACCTGACTCTGACTAAGTAAGGTCGTCAATCGTCTTTGGGGTATGGGCCAAGGGCGCGGTAAATCGGATGCACTGCTACTAACGAGTGCAATAAAAAGCCGCGCCTGTCCGCAACTGACTGTAAACGTCCCATTAGTGTTATATGTACAGCAGGAAACGGACCAACTATATGTGGCGTCTGTCAGACAGAATCAATCTGTTACCAGGTCCGTTAAGTCCATCAGTTAATTAGGTAGTGTGGCTCGGCCATACCGTTCACCTTTTGACCTTTTGGTTGGCCTGTCGCCACGCCAGACGTCAACAATCACAGATCGACAATCACGTCCCCAGGTGTTACGTCATAAGACGTGATTGAGCCCT
This sequence comes from Lepidonotus clava, assembly GCA_936440205.1. Lineage (NCBI taxonomy): Eukaryota > Metazoa > Annelida > Polychaeta > Phyllodocida > Polynoidae > Lepidonotus > Lepidonotus clava. The sequence continues at coordinate 18,145,585 of OW387136.1, read as the reverse complement.
GTTAACTGACATATCACCAGCCAGCAGATACGAGTCGAGTTAAGCGGGCCCAAGGCTTGCCTCAATAGTACCAGAATAGGCTCATTAGCGACGCCGATGAAATGCACACCCAATAGTGTACGTTATGGAGTGCCATATCCGTCCCGGATAGGGAATTTTCTATGGGTAATGTTGGACCTTTTGGTTTCCTTTCACGGGCATCGATCCTTGTGCCAAAATACTAGTGTTTTAACTGCTTTTCTTATAAGAGAAACACGGCATCTTTCGTCATGGACATGTATTCTAAAGAGGTCTTTTTCAATGGACTCAAGTCTCATAGATGTTTCACCTCTAAGTTTGCATAATTATAATCATATAAAAACACAATACTAGCTGCTATTCCAGATACCTTGCAGAAACTGTACTTTAAGTCGAATCATTCCATGACTGGTTAACATATTTTTTCTCTATTGCCTCTATTAAGGAATGACAAATGTTTATGTTTACAACTACAAGCCACTTGATTCTGAATGTTTGGTTGTTTAGGGGAGATTTAGTGGTTTGATTTTGTACGGTTGGTTGCTTCCTGGTAAAAATGATGGCGTTAATTTACACTGGTCGGTGGCGCCCTAAAAAGCCTAAGGCCACTAATCGGATTAGAGGCACGCCAGGTTGGATTTCGCAAAAAAGCGAAATCTTGTAATTACACTATCTAAAGTTGTTAGCATGACTTGAATGCATATTCCATATGTTGGAGGATACTATAATGTTAAAGATGTGACACTTCCTGCATACGGTACTGAATCTCAGACTCTTTTCACAAGTACCAGCGTGTCAAAGTACGAGGGAAATTTATCGCTCTTCTTCTTTTGGTTGTTGTTTAGGCGAGTTTTGGTTGTTTTTGTTTGGTGAATTGCATCAAGATAAAAAGAAGGCTGGCTGCCGGTTTCAAAACCGGATCCACAAATCGGTTTGGAGGCATGCAAAGTTTGATAATATTGTTGCAACAAAACAAAAACGGGTAATTACACTAGAGAGGTCTGCATGACTCGAATGCAATTGGCAGCCTGACGATGTTAGACGATACCGTAAGGCAATATTATAGAGGTTGTCTAACAACTAGGCGTGCTAAAATTACTGTGCTTCTTAGACAAAGCCAGCAGACAGTTTTATACACTCGCTTTCAAAAATACCCGGCAGTTTTTGCAAACGAGCTCCTGGACAGCTAATTCATCATTGACCAAATGTAGATCATAACAAGCATAGATAAAACCCTGGCACGATAGGACTTTTAACTATGGGGAGGTAATTTACTACTCAACTTGGATTGAATATCAGGCACATAAACTACAGAGGTTTTTGGTGGTTGATTTTTCAAAATTTCAGACCCCCCCCCCCCCCGACCCCGACTTGGGCTGAAGTACACACTGAATCTGCACAAGAACATACGAATAATCAACAAATCTGATAAATGTAGGCCTACTCTCTCCGCATTTTTATTGATGTTTATTACCCCAAAGTTAGTTGGAAAACTGGGAAATAATGAAAAATGGCCTCATTTGGCTAAATTGGCTAAACATCCGGTATAAATAAACTAATTTAAAAAAAAAAGACAACCCCCACTTGGTAAGTACATACTTAATGGAAGGCCCCTAAACGTGCTGCGAACCGCCCAGTCTGGGCGGGCGACACCCTGGAGGTGGGGGTAAGGTGGTCGGGGTAGGGTATGGGGGGGCTGGGTGTCGGGGACATGATCCGAGCTGGGTGTGACGTGTCAGCTGGGCCATCGATCGTCTCCTCCAGGGGCCCACGACCTGCCAGACACCTGGACCCGGCACTGGAGGTGGCGGCGGCAGGGCAGGTGACCTTCCAGGGGACCGGGGAAGGGTTCAGGGAATAACAAGCTGAATAGAAGGGCGTAAGATACGTGTCTAGCATAGAATATCATGAGTCCCTGGGGCAAGTTGTTAAGACACTAAGTCACATAGTGACCCTAAGTCACATAGCACCAGTCTTTGTGACTTAGGATCACCCTCAAGACCCTATCCCACAAAGTCCTAAAGTGACCCTAAGTCACAAAGTTATGTGACTTAGTCCAATGTGACTTAGTGTCCTAACACTAGGACACTAAGTCACAAAGTGACCCTAAGTCACATAGGCCCAGATTTTGTGACTTGGGGTGTTAAGACACTAAGTCAAATAGTGACCCTAAGTCTCATAGCACCAGCCTTTATGACTTAGGGTCACCCTCAAGTCACAAAGTTATGTGACTTAGTGCCCTATGTTACTTAGTGTCCTAACACTACACTAAGTCACAAAGTGACCCTAAGTCACATAGCCCCAGATTTTGTGACTTAGGGTGTTAAGACACTAAGTCAAATAGTGACCCTAAGTCTCATAGCACCACGTTGGCTCAGTAATAAAAGGTCGTTTCTGACAAATACTCTTTTTGAGTAATGGCTGATTAAAGAAATATGACACCTTTTGAAGGACTATATTATCTTAAATATCTACTTAATCATTTTAATATTTGATTCCTAGGAAGAATGGAATGCTAAAAGTCATTTAGCCATGATTCTGGATATATGTAGATCAGAAAGATGTTACTATGGCAACATATACATATTTGATTTCAGATACGACCTTTTATTACTCAATTTTATGGAGAAAAGTAGGAAATCAGTCAGTAATAAAAGGTTGTATCTGATATAAATAAACTTAGATAAACACAAATTAAATCAGTATGACTAATACAAATTTCAAAAAATAACGTTCCTGACATGCAACCAATATGCTAGGTATGACTACATTTGATTATTTTAAAATTGTGAAGATTTGTATGATTTTTAAACTATCACTTTTAAATCAAGCCTAGATGCGACCTTTTATTACTCAACACCAAGACTATGAGTTCAGTAAACAATGGTTGTATCCAATATTTAAGTAATATATTCCTGTATCTATTTCTGACTCCATGTATTTAATCATAATATTATAGAATTATGTTTTTAGGATAGTTGTCTGAAAAACTAAATCATGACATATTTACATTTTGTATAAATTAGCACGTTTTATCTATAATATAATATTAGCTTATTTCAGATACGACCTTTTATTACTCACTGAAAAGTGAAAATGTGCAGATACGACCTTTGTTTACTGGTTAATAACATTCTAAATATTTGGAAAATTCGAAAAAAGGGGGAGGAGAAACATTTTTAAAAGTAAAAAAAAAATCTATTTTTTTGAGATACGACCTTTTATTACTCAGCCAACGACCAGCCTTTATGACTTAGGGTCACCCTCAAGTCACAAAGTTATGTGACTTAGTGCCCTATGTGACTTAGTATCCTAAGATGTTGAGACACTAAGTCACAAAGTGACCCTAAGTCACATAACCCCAGATTTTGTAACTTAGGATCACCCTCAAGACCTCACAAAGGCTTTAAATCGAAGAGTTACATTCAATGTGACATTAAGTCACAAAATGACCCTGAGTTACATAGCACTATATTTTGTTATAATCATGGTATAGATAACAACGAAAAAAAGACTAGAATTTGATAGTAAATAAATGAATAATGAATAATGATTAATGGTAATGAATAAAAAGTAATAAGAATGAAGTGAATAATTATTTAATAAAGGAAATGATGAAAGTAAAATTAATTATTAATAAATACAAATGATGAACAATAAAAAATGATTAAGAAATGAATCAATAATTAAAATAATTAATGAAATAAATATAAATAAATAAAATAAATATATTGCTCCATGAGGTGGAGTCTTGAAAGGGTTAATAAATATCCCATAATTAATTACTGACAAATAATTGATGATTAATTACTTAGAAAAGTAATAAATTGAAAAAATGACAAATAATAATAAATGAAAATAATCAATAATAGTGATTATTAATTATATAACAACTAATTATATGATAAATGAATAATGAATTAATTATAAATGAATAATAAACTGAATAAATAGATACACAATATTAACTGAATAAACAACACACAATTAAATGATAAGAAATGATTGAAAATTTAATAAATTAAAATAATTATTTAATAAGATATGAATGAATATATATAAATATGATAAAAAATAATAAATAAAATATAGAATAATAAATAGATATATAATGATAAAATTAGATGAATAAAAATAGATAAATGATTAATTAAAATTTATTCAGATTTATTCCCTGAAAAGCAATCAATTCATAAAATAAAGAATAACAAAAAAGTCACAAAATGACCCTAAGTCAGAAAGTGACCCGAAGTCACAAAGTGACCCTAAGTCACAAAGTGACCCTAAGTCACAAAGTGACCCTAAGTCACAAAGTGACCCTAAGTCACAAAGACGGTTTGTGACTTAGTGTCTTTACCACTTAGGGTTTTATTTGTGACTTAGGGACTTGAGGTGGCCCTAAGTCACATACTGACCCTAAGTCACAAAACTTTGTGACTTAGTGCCCTATGTGACTTAGTGTCTTAACACAAGTCCCCTTTATAAGATACCGGCCTATTGAATAATTTTAGTAAAATTGTATTTGATAGGATTTGATTCTTATAGTCATGCAATATACCTCACAATAGAGATTGCTAAAGCATGTGAAAGTTTTACATTCCCTATGTAAATTACACACTTATCTAAGACATGGACGCATTAATTGACAGTGACCATGATGGCCAATTCTATAGCCTGATCATCTTATTCAATGACGGGTACTCACGACCCAACCAAGTATAAAGATAGCTGGTAATTACATTGTCTGTAGACGTGTGTATTCTTAAAATATAATTACAATCTTGACTTATTGGTAAAGTGAACATCATGATACATGCACAGATTGCCTAGGAATTGACTGTTTGGTGTTATTCTATAGATTTTGTACCCTTGAGTCTTCAAAAGGTGTTGATGGTTCAGGCGCCCCTCGTTACTGCAGCCAGGCACTAAGTCCTGCTGAGTCTAACAAATGGTGGCTCCTCCTCCTGCATAGTCTCAGAAGGCGGCTAATCAAATTGTTACATTATGTTAAGGACGTTTCCTTAGGGGCTTTGTGTGTTTTTCTACTCTTCCAGGTGGAGGCAGCAGAAATTAGAACACCTGTTGTTGGAATCTTGTTAGCTGCCAGAGCTAATGAGATTCCAGTCTCCCCGTTTTTGATACCTTCTTTTAACGATGACTTTCACTGTCTGGTCGCCGCCGCGCGTAGGATGCCCAGAATCCGCATAAAAAGTCATCGTGGTCGGATGTTTTAGTTTATAGCCAAATGCCAATCTTGCCATTAAAAAAGTACGTTGCAAAGTTCAATACTATAACCGACAGGAGGCATAGTAGTGGTTATATTTGTTTCAAGCAATATGCTCTATAGTAGGTAGCCTGTTTGATTTTTTTTTCAAGAAAAGCATGGCATTATGCATAGGCATTTTGAAATAAATCAATGTTTGAGCATCCTTGGGTTCGCATAGGTCATTGATTATTTCGCAATTGATTATCGATCTTCGCTAAAACAATTCATGGAAAATGCTGATGGGGAAAGAATAAATTGTCTGTGTCCTACCTGAGCTTAACAAACATGGTGGCATATGGTGCCAAATCAGGAAACGGGATACATACCTGAAAAGAGAAAAGAGAGATCATTGTTAGAAAAATATTATCAGGGAGAAACTATGATTTTTGTGATACATCAGGCAAAATTCGCAGTACTCTGTAAGATTACAGAGACGATGCAGTGCGTATTTTAGTCCACGAAGCAAAAGAACTGAGGTATTGCACCTACAATTTGTCAGGGCCAAAAGAAAGCAGCAACTCGATGGAACATCCATCAAATCGTTAGTCCTAATACGTTCTGAAGGACGTTCATAAAGTGAAAGAGTAAACTATATCTATCACTACCTTTGAAGGGTTGGGAGATGTTTACAGGGTCAAGGAGTATAAGCAGTATAATGAGATGTAAACATTGCTTGATACTGGATGAAACTTTCATGAGCTCAAATATTCAAGAATATTATTGGGAGGGTTCCCTATAATATTATTACATTTTCACCCAGAGAGAAAATGATCAATTACTAGTACTATTATCATACATGTAATTACATTTATAGCACGCATCAAATAAGGATTCCCATCGCATGTACCCTTTGCTGTTGATCTTCTAGATCCTTAGTTTTCTGATAGGATGACACGATTAAGGACATTATTTTCAATATCCCAGATAATGAAATCGGTAATTTATCACGTTGTTTTCGCTGAGGGTGCAGGATTACTCGTCATTATGGGGGTATAACGACAAATGAGTGACGGCCGATCCCACTAAGCCTGGGAAATGACGCCATATAAAAAGGGCACGTCAAGGCGGGCCATCAGTGAGGTAGTCATAGACTGGTCAGTGTCAGGTTGGTGACCACAGGTCGTACACCACTGGCTGACCCCTGCTCCCCCAAAGGATGCTCACTGAAAGATATTGGACACAATATACCGCTTCATTCACAATCATTAACCCATCTTTTTACTATTGTTTTTGTTCTATTTTTTGTTCATTTTACTTTGACATCATAATGCCCCATGTGTCAATTAGAATGATGACATTGTAGCAAACCTGCACATTACACTCTGATGTCTGATTAATGTGTTTACTAACAAAGCCATCAAATTCAAAATTGATAGGATGGTGTTTTATGTTCATTGATGACACTTTCTGACACCTACAGTAGACTTTAAAACCATCATTAATCTATCATTGACAGGACAATTCATATATGTTAACGACGGCTCGTACCTTGGTCCTGCCATGAGGTGCCGTGATATCATCCTTTACATAATTAAATAACTTTTCAGAACATAAACCTATAAAGCGTTTGTTAACATTGATACTCGACTCGACGGGCTGATCCAAACAGCAGAGGGGCCTCTATAGGATCTGCAGATAGCGATTTAAGAAACCCAATGCACTCTGACATGCTTGTTATTCACACGGATTTGACAGTGACCAGTGATGGGGGTGGGTGCTGAGCTGAGGATTCCGGTAAAGCCCCATACCCACTAGGCGATTTTACTGGTGCGCCGGGGAGGCATAGAGTTTATCTCGGATGATAACTCGAATTGCTGACCGGCGTGTTATAAAGGGTTGCTAGATAGTAGAGTACTGTAAAGGTACTCCCCGCTGAATGCTAGATTCTCACGGTAACTTTGGACAACTTACGTAAAGGAAGAGCCACACGTTCAAATACAGTTTCAAACCTTTATTTCTGATAAGCATACAATAGATGAAGTGTTCCGTACAAATACCATACAGTGCTGGTGAGTGGTACCAAAGTGACAATAATAACGCCCCTCTGAGCGCCTACCTCTATACTCCAATCAGAGTCCGTGCCAACCGCTGATCCGGCATTGAGCCTAAGTCCTCCAGGCCTGCTGTAGTCTCTAGTCTGGTGGTCTGGTAGAGTGGCTGGGCCAGGTAGAGTAGTGGCCTCCGGTCTAGTAGAGTATCCAGTGAGGTAGTCCAGGGGTATGCCTTTCAGAGGGGGCTCCAGGAGAGTGTGTCCCTACAGTGGCAGGGATCCCCTTTATACAGATCCTCTCCTCCTGGGAGGAGGGGGCCTGTATGATGTCATGGGCTATATTTAGCAAGTGATATCACCATCCAGTCTCCTGATTGGTCGACTGATGGGGAGGGGTTGTTTGTGCAGGCCAGAGAGGAAGAGGGGGAGTTGTGCATGGGTTGCATCATCTCCCTGAGTGGGGAGGGGTGGTTTGTGGAGGCCTCTGATTGGCAGGTGGCGGCCCCAGAGGGTGGGGTGGCAGGTGCATGTGGGCGAAGCCCAAGCATACCCATGGTTGTACTCAGTCACTGCCTGGCAGCTGTACGGTTCACAACAGGTGGTGCTTATATACTACCTTACACTAACATGGTTATACATAGGTATATGGGAGGTTGTGTCTGCAAAGGTAGGGTTCTAGGCATTTTGTGTTTGGGACTGGTTGCAGTCCCGACACACTGGCGACTGGCGACGGGCAACAGCAGAATTACTGGTAAAATCATTACCAATTTAGCTCTCATGTTAGTTTGTACATTGAAATGTTACATACTAAAATGTGAGTTAAATTGGTAATGATTGTACCAGTGATTCTGCTGTTGCCCGTCGCCAGTCACCAGTAAAATCGCCTAGTGGGTATGGGGCTTTAGTGTACGCTGGAGGGAGGGGAGATTCATAACACAACGAATGCCCCTTATGGGACCGTCACAGGGACGCCATTTCGTCAAATATAAGATTACAGCGGTAAGATAAGAGGATTTATTGAGACGAATGGTCCCTCCGGCTCGCATTACGTGGAAAAAGGGAATGTTTACAGGGAATCCTTTATTGGGGAAAAACTGCACTGCGCTTTTTGTCCCACAAGTTGTTTGATGGACTGATGTCCAGTCGTTCAGGCTGGGTGTTCTGGGGAAGCCCTCGTTTGTTACGCCCGGAGGTCGACCTGCCCGAGGGGGTTGGTCCATGGTGGTCGTGCTGTGTCAGCATTATAATGGAAAACTGCCTCAACATCTCCCTAAATCCCATCTCTCCAATGCAATCTTGGAGCACTGTGTCAACCCACAAGAAATTCACCAGTATCCGTATATACTTATATTGGGCGCTGTGAAACTTAGTGATCGATGTATTTGCAATACATTGCCGCCTTTTCTACAGCTATTGAGGAGAGCTTTTAATCATTAATAATACGCGTGCAGTTTTTGGATTATATAAATAATCATATAGTTCTACTCTTCAGATGCTTCTATGCAGAGTTCAAAATGTATCAACAATCACAGAATAAAGGCAGTCTCTGACTTTTGATACCCTTCAAGACTTTGACGAGACACCATTATCATATTTTTATTGGAATTGATTTCCGGTCTTCTCACACATGGCATATTTCAGAAGCCACCCGCCCGCTGCATACCCCTGTCCCCTCCCGAATACCCCCCTCATAACGGCCCGAATAAGGTGACTGAGTAGGGGCTGGGCGGTGTGGTGTCCCGGCTCACCCAATCCCCGTTTGTACCGGGTATATACATGGCCAGTTCAGACCAGGAAATTGATTTTATAATGAACTTGCACTGTGGGCTTTAGATGGGCGAAGCGCTGTATGGGACACCGTGTCGATAGTGGATGCGGCAACGGAACATGCGGAGATTTCTGCAGTTTGCTGGAGGAAGTCTGGGGCCAGACAGACGTGATATCGGCCTGTATATAAAGTTTTATAACCATACAGACTGCGTCTATATTATACAGCTGGATTCTGAGAGATAAATGGTCTATCCAGGCTGTTTATACAGCGACACAGACGGCAGACTAGGGGAAATATAGGACAGGAACCAGCTTTCTAGTGTGCTTTCATATCCATGAACTCGAAAAATATCTATATCTCTGAATATAAGGTTTGTAAACAACATTTAACAGTACTCTTGCTGGCTTTGCTATTTCCAAGTACATTAATCTACAAAGAAATACAACTCTACAAAGATTAATGGAACTGCACATTAATTCGTGTACATGGGTAATATTGCTCTAACTCAGAACACAATAATTTCTGAAATGGTTCATTTAGTATTCTCAGGTATATATATATGCATGATCCTCAAGATGATCACATTATAACAGTAATCAAAGTGGATGACAATAATTAGGATGGTTGTAATAGATATGAGTTTGTAAACTTTAAAATAACACAACGTTTCTTTCCATATGGATGACCTATATTCCACCCTCACTGATCTCCATCCCTTCCAATGTACAAACCTAATTTCTGAGAAAAGCTCAGCACTCTCAAATACAGCATAGGCCCTACATGATTATCATATATGCACTTTATATTAGAATGGTGTATCGACAAAAGTACTTGATCGTGCGTTTTCTTTTCAGTGTCATCTAAAACAAGGCATTTCGAGGCCATTAAGCTGGGATACAAGGGACAAAAGAACTGCCATACAATTTTCACTTTGTGAGAAGAACAAGGCTTCTGGGATGGGTGTGTTCCTATATTATACATACTGTGTGTGACTGACAGCGGCTTAGGGCGCTGACAGGCCCTGCCTGGGAGTGGCTCTTGTTGAGCTGCTCCTAATCTGTTTCAAAGCGGCTTGATTGATAAAAAGGGGAAAACGTTGACAGTTCAGGCTTTTTAGATCTACAGATCACGGGCTTCAGGATAATAATTAAGGACTTCCTTGATTGATTTAGGCATTAGACCAATTCTGTTATGTTTTCCTTCTTTGTTGATAGTAATCAGAGGTTCTATCAAAGGTTATCTTGATAGGATGTTAAAATTGACCTTTTCAGAGAGGTATGAAGTGTATTACAGGTTCGCAATCTTTTAATCCCCCCTATGCTTTACAGGTCACAGGGATGTAAGTCAGGGTTAATGAAAAACTCCCAGAGAGAAAATTTTGAATAATCTTAAAATGCCATAAAACGTCACGTAAGGAATTCAGTATGAAAATTATTATTTGAGGTGATGATGTAAAAAAATCTGAAATCAGATGTAAATCTGAAAACTTACATCCCTGGACGATATCGGACGTAAGAATTGCATGATAAGAGTGAGAACAGAAAAGAAAATTACAAAGTAGGACTCTGCCTTACAGGGACGACGGCGGGCTGCCCGCTTAACTTGAAGCCTTAAGAGACATGTGAGGCTTGGAGGGGCATTATCCAACTGGAGATATCCCTTCAGCCGTTTTGAAAGGCCTTCTCCTGAGTCCCACTTACATCAGAACCCCAAACAGGCTCCCCATCTAATCCCACCTCCCCCCTGGAGGAGCAGCCCGCGGCCACTCTCTCAGGGGTTGAGGAGCTATGGGTAATTCAATCAGACTGAGTTGCTCACCAGGCTTGTCCATAAATCCCCGATTATCGCCCCCTTTTTCTGAGCGACACGTGTCACTCCGCACGTAGACCACACTCCGTCCACTGCTGTCTCTTTCCTTTCGCCAATTTTCCTAATTTCTGATTTTAATTTGCCGTGCTATGACAGATGCTACTTGCGTCTTATCATCATTGCTTATCCTGCTTGCTTCAGACTGCAATTAGTGCCTTCTTCTAAAATGTGATATGGCAGGACAGAGGAATTTAAACGTAAAACAGATACGAATTGAACGAGGGACGGTGGCGGAGGTGTTACTTTTTTGAGAACGAATCAGCCATACGAACAACGCACAGCAAGAGTTATTCTTGTCATGTTGATGACTCTGATAATGTGCTTGCGTCGTGGACCTTGCAGTCTTGCGAACGGTCTTTCTCCTAATGCCATACCCAGTGGAGCCTACATAACGACCATGCCTACTGTTTACACTGAATTGCCCACGGAGGTGCTCATAAACTGCTCACATTCAGCTCAAGGTCGGCTAGTGCTCATATGTGTTTGAATATGTCGTCACATAGGATACGAAAAAAGCAATCAAATTGTACCGTGAAGGTTATAATCTGTAGCTGTAACCCTTCACACCTCAATATTACATGAGAAAAGTCAACATCTGTCGGAGGTAAATCACTTGGTAGAAAAGTTTAGTTATCATGCGTTGTCAAACTGAAAATGTCAAACTTAATCTCCGTCCATTTTCACTCTCCAAGAAATTTTGAACACATGCTATTGCTATTTGGAAAGATGCATACGTGTTCGGTACAAATGTCAGTGGTATTGTACACACAAATGGAAAATGTCAAACTGCTATCATATTCCCCTGTTGTTCTAATACTTAGACCTATTAACACTGAAGAACTTAATGGAAACCTGGTCAAAGAACGATCTAACAATAAAATGTCCGTTCAAACGGACTGTAGGTTTTACCATCATGATTATCTTGGAAGGAGAATCAGTTTATTCTGGATTCAGATAACTTGCAACCAATGACGAAAAGATCAAGTTTCCATTAGGGGAAGGTGATTTAAGAGTGATGCATGAGTTGGTGTCTTGGGGTATCCGGAGAGGGGATGCGCAGGGTTAAATGTTTTTATCGTGTTACAGTGATTCTCCGCCGCCAAGCCCGCCCACACCTTAGCCAACTAAATCAAATTTCCATTTTGATTGCTCGACTTTGGCCCGGGCTGTGTGGGTAGGCGGGCGCCTGACCCCTCAGGGCCGTCATAGCCCTGGTTGGCCGGCCACAGTTTTCCATCACAAACCATTAAACCTAAACTCTTTACTTCCCCTGGAACCAAATCATCCTGTCGCTCTCGTTCAAATCTTTATGGGAATGTGGTTTGTGTATCTCATATTTGTCGTAGCTTAAGGTCTTTTTTCCTGCCATTAAAGAATGCCCAGAAGCGAGTACTTTCAGGTTGGTTCTGCGTGAGTAATACGAGTCTCTGACTTAAAGGATGACAGGTCAGCATACATGAGTGATGTTAAAAGATAATGACGTAAAATGACAAGTGTTTGGGTCCTGGAGGTCACAGTATGTCAAAATACATACCAACGAAAACACTTTTCCTAATGGCCAACGTTGGAACTTCTAATTGGACTGCGCCTAACATATTTACACTGCATTTAAAGTGTCCCACTATGTTGTATCTATAGTTCTTATGTGTACATTTCCACGGTTGTAATCAATTGATATGTATGTAGGGAAATGAGAAAGGATATTTGTATTACCATTTTGTTTTCACCAAGTAGGAGTTTAACAATGTAAGGTCTTTCATGTTATAAGTAGACTAAACCTGTATTGTCAGCAAGACTGAAACAGATACTTATATATTATAGGAAGTAGAATTTTACTCTCTTTTTTTGGTGGGGGGGGGGGGGGGGAATTAGTGTCACTTTCTATCGCAGTACAACACTACGTTATAAACATAATACCACGTAGGCGACCAGCAGAATGTGCCAGATTTGAGCTTCCCAGACATTTTTAACAATAAAAGAATGGGAAAAAAGTCTAAAACTCGAGCGCTGGTGTGCCGTTCAGACGCCATAACCCTGATTCATGACTTTGTTATGTCATAAACATAATACCACATAGGCGACAAGCAGAATGTGCCAGATTTGAGTTTCCCAGACATTTTTAACAATAAAAGAATGGGAAAAAATCTAAAAACTCGGGCGTTGGCGTGCCGTTCAGAGGCCATAACCCTGATTCACGACTTTGCGGTTTTTGCTCATCTTTCATGGTGATCATGTTACACTACAGACTTTGGCCTCTCATTATTTACCACTACTATCTGCGGCCTGCAGTGCCAGAGGAGACAGTGTATGGTAATTGGGGGCCATACCGGTTATGGCGGATTGCAGACGGCTCCATATAGATGACCGCTATTTATTGTACAACAAAACGTACACTATTAGACTAAAAGACAAATGCAATTATATTCACTTTAATATTTCACGTGTCTTAATTTAATTAAGGATGGGAAGTTTTCATTGTAGATAAGGGCCCATAACCTTGAGCTATCATCTTATGTGGAAAAAGTCCGGTCATGTAGGGATTCCCGTATAGATAATTAAACGTAACTGCAATTATAATCAACTAAAACTATAAACTCCGCAATAAACATGGTTTTCCTGAACTGCTTGATATAAATGACACAGAAGGTTAAAAGCTCAAAAAATCGAAAGCAATTTCAATTTTTGAAATGAGCAGAACTATTCACAGTTGTCCCGATTTTGCGCAGAAACCCAACGCTCTTAGAACAATGAAGTAATTTTCTAAACAGGTTGGAAGGCTTTCCCGAGTTCCATTTCCTATGAAACCACATAAAGGTAACTGTCTACATGGCCTGGAGCCTGGTCAGTGGATGCCAGCAATTACTGGTCATACTCTGACCTTTGTCCGTACCCCCCCCCCCCCCCCCTCTCCCGTCCGGCGGCCGGCGGGGAAGCATTAGAGTGCACCAATCTGTTTGGGCCCGGCACGGGAAACGACAAAAACAGGAGGGGAAAAAGTGAGGCGCAATTTGTCGAGGCGGGGCATTATTGGCGGCGGGCTGGCCGTCATCCATCGGGGCGGGGTATGTCTAACCCCCCAGCCCCAGGTGCCGCTGACTACACGACAGACTTAATCGGCCATTCTCAGGCCCGGCCGGCCTGGCCAGGCCTGAGCCCCCCGACCTCCAGCTCCCATTTGTCACCGCCATGTGGCCAGTGGCTGTATGCAGGGGGAGAGGAGTGTGAGTATGGAGGAGCAGCTACAAGTTGGAGTGGGTATGGGGGGTTTAAAAGGGGGGTTTAGTCATTGAGCAGGGCGTTGGAGGGCTGGGGAGGGGGAGCCGGCGTACAACATTCATAACGGGACAGCTGCTTGCACCATGACAACGTACTCGTGTATGCCAGTAGCCAGCCCCCTTCGGGTCTAATTAAGGAGGACATATTTCACCACGTCCTCGGCATTAATCAGACACTACCTCATCGGACACAAGACGTATGAAGAGGACGCTGACAGATAATGGGTCTTGTTGTTAAGATACAACATTCAAGGAAGATTCTTACGGAATATTTCATTTCAATACATCTCCAGGGATTTGACAGTTAACCCATATATCAAGAAGGCCCTTACGTTTGAATCCATATTGTTCAATGTCAAGTCCTCTATGTTTATATCAATATCGTATACACTTGAGCAATTAGGATAAATTCATCAACACTTGATCAATAATTTCGAATGTGGCACAGGGAGGGAATTCTTATCACATACAAGTTTGAAAAGCAAACTGCCTTACTTCTCTTACTAAATGTAGAAAAAAGTATTTACAATCATTAAGATTGTTTTCAATGGGTAAAAGTGTTTGAACTATAATTTATATTTGCACTTTATGAGAAGCCTAATTCTATATAATTTCATGATGTCTGGCTTGACATTCTACGAATCTTGACTAATACCTGTGTGTCAGCGATCAGAGAGCACTGTCTGTTGTCTGACTTATCATGCTAATTACAGTAATTTGTTCCAGCATATTGCGTACAGATAGAACAAATAGTGCTAGTTCTACACCAAAAGGCCACAGTAATTGTGTCTCCTACTCTCAGAGAAAGTTTGTCTACCTTTGTCTCCAAACAGTGACAAGGTAGGTCTACCCTACAGGTTAGACGTAATCAGGGTTCAATCAGCAGACCATGTAGTGCCATCGGTGGGGGATCAGCCATCAAAGGAACCGCCATTTGTCAGCCCTGGAGAAGCTCGCCTCATTGCCTTCCTCCAGGAGCAACACCGGAGCGGCTCTTACAACAGCAGCTGCTCCCCCCTCTCCTCCCCTCCCTCCCGAGACCCTTAAGGCTTAGATGCATGAGGAACCTACCCTCCCCCAGCACCCTAAACCTCCTATTGCGTGAGAAGCAGCCTTCTATAGGATTCGCAGGGTAACCCCAAATTGACCCGGCGTCACTCGCCGGGCGGGAAGCTGAGGGTGTTGGTGGGGTGCACGAGCAGGGCCATTGCCCTTTTCATGGGCCCCAGTCACGTAGGTGCTGTTTGGCCAGATTAGTTTAAGACCCCAGGACGGATTATACATGGGGACCAACACCTAGGGTACACTGGCCCGCCCGCCCGTCGGCCCGGGTACGCTGATGTATTGCAGGACGCCTTTGGGTTGTTCTGCGCTCTGTTGAATCCTCTCCACCAGAAAAAGCTTACCCAGGGAACGGCGCCTCGCTCCATGACAACCCGGGTAAAATTATCAGTGCTTTGGCAGTTGGAGAGGCTTTGGTTTGGAACGTGGTTAGGCATACATAATTACACTTCGCAAAAAAAGAAACCTTTTCCCCTGGTGATATGGAGGGATTCGATGTTATCTTTTATGAACGGTTGCCTGTGCCCATGCATGGTTTGCGTAGACTACTGTTTTTGTCCCGGTTGCCTTTTTGGCAAGTGAGTGGGGTGTAGTGTTTCAGTGATAAAAAGAAGTTGCATCATGAAGTGACATTTAGTTTGTGACATGCATGAAGTGCCCACTGTATATGTTTCATTCGTTCTTTTGACAGTATTCATATATGGTATATCACGCCAGTATATATATATATATATATATATATATATATATATGCGTGATGTCCTAAGCTCTGCAGCAACAGGGCGAACAGGACCTTGATAATCGCTAAACAAGGTTTAGTATTAAAATGTACATTTTGGGTCTGAACCCCTCGAAGTAATCGGTTAAACACTAGTGAAGTCAACTGGAGAGTAATGTTTCATTCCACTGGGTACATGGCCCTTTTTTACACCCCCTACATGTCAGCGGTCTTAGGCCAACCACAGAAACATGTCTCGATATGTTAACGATCTTTAATCTGGTTTGGAGTTACTATAACTCCTTATTTGAACAAGTTGACACTCGAGTTATAGAATAAGTCTCCCTAGAGATGCCTACAAACCTCTACAACCAAGGCATAAAACCACCACGTCCTTCAGCAAGAACAAAAATACATCCCTCCTCTTTGGCAATGACAACAACTGCGAAGATCACAGGCGTCTTTCGTAGGGCTGGGGAAAAAGTCCCCCTTTTGCGCAAAACAGACAAAAAGGGCCAACCCCAATAATCAGCGGTTCAAAGAGAAGCCAGGAGGTAGGGCAAAGGGAGGGGTCGGGGCCGGGAGGTGGCCTCTCCAGGCGCTGCCAGGAGGCGTGTAATGAAACCAGGGTGGAGCATGGAGCAAACGACTTCGACCCTCCCCTTATTTCCAACCCACCAGTTCAGCCATGGGTTACGTGAAAACCTATACCATAAAGACCATTTTTTAAAATCACTTTTATTATCCTGATAACAAATACAATTAGGCTAAAAGCCTGTTTTCGTTGTCATCTCAGCAGAAACGATAGTACGTTTGCCCGCATTTTGGTATAACACATGATTTTTTTCTTAGTTGCGTGGGCATGTTCCTCAATCTTTTGGGATGGCAGTAGGGCTATATCAATGACTGTCCATGGTAAAATTTAGGAACATGCTGAGTACTTGTTTGGATACAATCTATTCTAAATTATATAATTTTACCGACCTATACAAATGATACTTTAATCTCAGTTTGACAAAGATACACCAATATTTAAGATGAACGAAATTGTTGGTCAACATCCGGTGTCCCATAGTTTCCTTGTCACCGGACCTCTTCAGCTGGCGCCATCTACACACGGAGACCAAAAACACACTATCACCCCAAGAACCCTGACCAGCGGTCATCTGCGGCCAAGGTCAGAACCAAAGCAATTTGGGAGAAAGCCTTGAGTTTGATTTGGCAGGGATGGGTCGGGTTTGCCTCTAGATTACCCCTCTATGGCAACACTCCCCACCGAATACAATTCTCAGACAATTCCCTCTATTTGATAAGAAGGGAGCATATGTAGGCCAATATTGATGGCATTTACCAATAGGCACGGAATTCGGAATGGTGCGACAAAGTGCTTGGTAAGCATTCTCAAGCGGCAGGCGTCGTCCAGTGCCTAGGTATACAATTAAGGTGTTTGCTGTACAACAGCCCAAGAGCCCAGGTCAATCGATCTTCCCCTGAGAGAATGCATTGACTTAACACCAGGATGAGGTGCCAAGCAGCTGGCTAAGGCTTAGGGAAGTCAAGACATACTGCCCGAGGCAAGAATGAGAAATGATGTAGGAATAAGGCCGTACAATATGAACCCAACGCCCTAAGCAAACCTATCTACTTAACACATGTTCTGATAGAGTTTAGCACACATGTTAACCTAGAATACATCTCTTATGAACTATTTATGAAGACTATTTTTTGTAGACCAAGAAATATAAAGACTTGTTGAGGATATTATGCAGTTTTGAAATTTAGAATAAAACTATGGTTGCTATGACACTGTCTTTATGCATCTGTTGGGTATGAACGTGGCATCCATTATGTGATACAATTAATCATATAGAAATTGCAATTTGTTATACCAGGGATAAGTTTATCTGATATTAATATCCTTAGCTTTGATGTAAAATGCCATTGATATCATTACTATCCCTTATATAATCAGCGATACCTTTCCGCACTAAGCATAGGCTTTCGTAGAGGATATCCCTGTTGAGACTATCCTAGGCTTGTGACAGAATACCTAACATAACTGGGAATAGAGTGCGACATTTGGGTAACCTTTGGTTCCCGCCTGGAATACAATTTCTATGAGGGAAGGAAATCTAATAATTGGAAGCTCGTCACCATAACGCTACATAGCAGGCTGTAGTTAGGTTTAGTGTCATAAGGCCAGCGTTACTGACGGCATGCTTTGATGCCTAAAGGGCGCCCATTTCCACCTGTCATCGGTATGTCCCCAATTTCTATTGGTATTCTATTGCCGGTCTCCAGCTGAACATGTTTCCTTCGAGGTGTACGGCAACCAATGTTACAGTCTTCTTCCCCTTATCCTACTACAGAGCTTCCAAGGACTATATGCGAATAGACTTTATCTGAATATACATACCTCATCAGCATCCTTTTCAGATGACTTGAAAATGTATTTCCTTGCTCATTATCAGTCAATAATTCGATCAGTAATCGAAATTATGCTTCGATGTCAAGTGACAGATTGAAACAATATACTGTATTCTCTTATTATTTCCAGTTCTCCTAAACACACGTTAAGGTGCTTCGCGACGGGCTGCTGGAATAGCAAAGCTCCATGTCATCCAAATTGTATTTGCATCAATTTCAAGTAAACAATGATCTTGATTTGCCTTTTGGCTGATAGTGCATATAGTTAATCACACAGAAAAACTACGAGACTCATAACAATTAGATATACGTAGCCATACAATATTACACGATAATAACATCCTCTCAACAACTTCCCGTGTTGAAGTGGAACACACAAGAAAACGTCGCATAACGAAATCCAACGTCACCCCTCCTGCCATCAACTATCTGCTAAAAGTCCAAGACGGCGCAATTCTCATACCAAAAAGCCCCCTCGTTACCAGAAGGGATGGCGTGACTCGTAGCTGTTAATCGCAAACGGCGTCAGCAATTAACTTGTACGGGTGTTTCAATTTGTTGGAGTCGTCCTGGCTAGATGGGAATCGCCACACCGGGCTATTTAATCAGGGGAACAGCAGAAAAAGGATCGAAAATTACAACAGCTAGTCCACTTGTTATCCAGGGGATGATCCAATAAAAGAGCAACATTGCAATAGGTTAATGGTTACTATTGTTTAGCACATTTTGATCTTTTTAAAGGGAAAAATATACATAAGTGGCTGGTGTGTTTATAACTAGGGGGTGAAGAGGAATGTATGGGGGCTCGCGATAAGACGGGGAGAGACTGAGCGGGGCTCCCTTGTTAGTTGGTGATAAGCAGGCAGACTATGACAGTCAGCAAGCCGGTGGGAAATCTGGCCTAATGGTTCCATTAGACCATGGGCGCCCTCCGACTAACGAACACGACACACTCACATCCATCCCCATCGCGCCCTTATCAACTTGCCCCCTTCCCTTGGAATATTCTCAACGATCCCACCAACTTCCTGGAGGAGTTGAGGTGGCAGCCACGCCCTGGAGCATGAGAGGGAATGCTGTTCACACCCAGACTAGTGGTGCCTTGTGACAGCCTCGTGGCTGGAGTGCAGGGAATGGATTCGTGCAATACCTGGAATTGCAGAAAACGCTCACGCTGGATTGCAATTGCCATCAACAGGTTCTTCGTTACAGATTTCTGATTCCAGTGTAAACGAATGATCGTGATTTGCATTTCCATTTTGACTGATAGCAATCCTTGTTTGTAGGCTGACATTTTCGCTGTTTAAACACTCAGAGATGCTACTCCTAAGACATGAGAAATACGGAAACGTTGAAACTAAATTTTAGTATTATAGGAAGGAATCAACTTCTCTACTTCAACAGTAATGCTCTGATACGGAAAAAACATAAGTATTATGTATATACAACTGTTTCATGGTTCTTGAAATCAAGTAGAATAATACGTTTCTTCTGAAGATTTAGGACTTAGTTTTGAGAGCAGTAATTCTGTTGAGAGTAAAATCCTTACTCCAAATCTGCAATTATGTCCTAAATAATTAGGCAAACCACAGTAGCAGTCAAAAGCTCATATTCAACAATTATAATGTACTGGTATTCATATGCAGAACTGCGCTGAAGATAAATACGCTGCGTTCCCAACAATACAGGCCATAAACGAATTATATCCCTGACAAATGAATACGTAATAGGCAATTTGAGTCTCCACCACGTTCCTATATTACACCTGCTTTGTCCCATAGGATGCCGATAAGGAAATTACTGTCGTATTATGATATATAGATACACAGAATACAATAATGTAAATGCATACTTCTTGATGAATATCAAAGTGTACATAGAGCTGTAACATTACAAAACAAATACAAAAATACCACAATAGAGCTCTTCTTTAAGGTAAGAAGAGATGAATGGATGTCGGCATTGGAAATTATCCCGGAATGAACACTATGTAAATTTCGCTGCATGAACAATCAAAAGTAAGTAATGTAATGCTTATGTGAAATATCGAGTATTTCTATTGTGGTTATGATAATGGGCCAAAGGAAATAACCAATTTGATTTTCCAAATGCAAGCTATAATATAACCAATAACACGTGACAAAACGAAGGGGCAACTGTCCCAGTCTCTCACTACCACAAATCTGCCAGTTGGCAGACAGAATGTAACCAGGGTAACATAGCTGTGATGTCATACAGTGCTCTCCCTGTGACATCACACTTGGTGATGGTAACATGGCAACACATAACCAAGGTTGCACTGATTGTTATGGGAATAATCTAGATTTGACCTGTACTTTTTGGGGTTTGTGTCCAAACTCTAAGTAACTGTCATTTGAAATAACACTAGATATCACTGTTGTATTGGGATTTTGTGGTTTCGACTCAACTGTCTTCGTCAGGTGTGATTATTAGTGTGCACATTCTCCCTGGAGTGGTCTGAAATGTGACACTTATGAAAAAAGTAAAATAACTGGACTCAAATTACATTAAATTGAGTGACATCAGATTGTTTTTAAGGTTATTAGAGCCATGATATATATGGAGTCTAACGATGATGGATGCATCGTTTATCCACTATTACACCATTAGGCCTAAACCTCATGGATTGAAGTATTACATTTATTTAATCACACCTAAAACCCATCGCTGATACATCCCCTTCTAAACAACTCGTCTATCTATAACCAATAACACGTAAGTATGTTGTAGATGTTATTCTAGATGTTAAACACTAAGAATAATCAAGGAACAACGAGTCTCTAAACCATTTGATAACGCCCTACCACTATCGGTGACCTTTCCCGCCCTGCTACTTTAACCACAATACAGTTGGGAGGTGAGGAATAAGAAGTAGGTGAGTTCCTTTTTACCTGTCCAGCCCGCGGCCATTAAGGGCCTTTAACAGGACGCTGCCATCCCCTTACAACCCTGACTAGCGCTAACAGGCTCCTTCGCCGCTCTGTGATCCCTTTGTCAGAAGACACGCGAGTTTCCGCTAGCTCGACTTGCTACCAACTATGACTACTTAAAACTCCAGGCGGAATTTTATATCTCGCATTGATTCACCTGCATTCCATAAATGTCATCACTTAAGGCCACCTCTTATTCACGTTTATATGTGCTACACACAATGTTGGCAATATCAAAAGGGCATATGTAAAGTAAGCCTATGTCTTAAAAGGGTGGGAATGCCATTATTTTGATTCAATATCGATTACACGTAGTAGGTAAAAAAGGGAGCTTTTGATTGCAGAATGAAGATACGATTAACAAAGACAGATCTAAGGGTTTGAGGATAATAAGGTGTATGAAACCAAACACTTAGACTCAAGAGAATCAATCGTGGAAGTAAGTATATACTTTGAAATGGCGACACGCCTACAATTAATTGCCTTATACTGCGAAACAGTTAGTGCATACCTTTGTGTGATACCAATAGATAGAGTGTTTTTCTTTCTAAATGCATCTCGGCCGTTGCTACAATACAACATGATGGTGCATTATCAAAATCACAAACGTTTTTGTTGCTGAGACTGCTTTAGGCCTGAGGACGATTTAATCAGTTTAAGTCTCAGCAGACTGTTGGTTCTAACCTAACCCGAGCCCCCCTGGGGAGAAGGCAGGAGCAGGTCGAGGTAGGGGACATGGCCTCTAAAGACCCTGACCTGGTTTACAATGAGTAACTCACTTATTCTGCTCACGACTCTGCTTCTTTGACGACGCTCACCTTTTGGCCACCACGTGAAGTGAGCAGGTATTGGTGGGGGTAGGGTGCTCTAACAGGTGTTGTATAAAACATTGACGTTTTACTCCTCGAGGTTAATGCAGGGTGACGTTTAGATATGCGCTCAAATAAGTTTGACACAAATGGAAGGTTATGCATATAGAGTATTTAGGTTCATTTAAATGGGTAAAGGTATACAGGACGATGGCGTATGCAAACATGATGAGGTTAAGGTAAAATGTAGTTCTCCTTCATATTTTCAAATTTGTGTATTTTCTAGCATATATGTTGGTGCCATGTTATGTTTGCATATACCCAATATTGCACACGGATGTCCATCTCTAGCATCTAGTCTATTCGGTATACCCACACCATGGAGACATATATTGCTTGGACATGTTCAGACAAAAATATTCAATATTCACTTCAGAAAAAGCCACGAAGTGCAGGTTAAACCTGAGCCGTACACAAAGAAAACCAAGCCCTCCACAAGGTGCTGCACGGCCGGAGGAGCGGCCAACCCCCCTGAGCGGAAGGACAACAATACCTTCTCCAGGGTCAATATTCACGACACACTCCAGATGCCCGGATATGACCAGTGGGGGAGGGGGTGGGCGGAGAGCGCGTATGGGCGTGTTGGAGGGGGTATCACACAAATCGAATGGCATATTGAGTGTCTGCGAGTCGGCCGTAGTGGTGCACTTCATTAGAGGAGGGGTCTCTGATTTCATTAGGCAGTTACATGAGTTGAGCATGGCCCTTGTTGGCACAGCCCTGTCACGGCTAATACCATTGTCTGTGATGAAGTCAAGAGGCGGCTCTGGCATGTAGAACGGGAGGTTCTGGATGCCGGTTGGGATCAGCGTAGGAACTTGTCACTAGTGTTGGTTATTATTAGTACTGAGATTAACCATACTGTTATACCAAAAGTCGCAAACTATGGGGCTATAGACGACTTTTTAAAAGCTGGCTACTCCATCCCAATCACTCTGCCTTTTTCTAAACATCCAATTCGCTGACATCACTGAATATATTTCATTATGTTTTAGGCCAGTAACAGCTTCTATTTATCCTCTCTTTTTTGAGAGAATTATAACTTCTATTTCGAATAGATTCTTGATTGTGGAGGTGCATGAACCTAACCCCAATAGTCCAGTGTGCTTAGACTTTCAATTTTGCTGGCAGATCTCGTACATACTTCATAAATAAATACCGGAAACTATGCGGCTAGATTCAACAATAAGATTTATGTATGTATTATTCAGGTCCGGAATGACCAGAAGGTGTAGGCCGAGATTTCTATCCCTTAGAAGCCGGGTATGGGTCCCGGCTACAGGGTGATCCATCACCACGTCCCTGACAGATCAGACCAGCCTGGGGAAACTCCAGCCAAGGCCGGGTAATCAGTCCTATGTCTGTCACTGATATCTCATTAACGGCTGGACTGCGGGACGCCTCAGATATAAGAGCCTGCATAAACATCATTTAGCCAAGGGGAAGTCGAAGATAAATAGACTGAATATACTTAGGTAACCCGGCGCCTTCTTGTGTTACCACTGAATATACAGAACAGTGGATCAATCTGATATATTCTGGGCGTTGCTTTCTAGAAGTAACTGAATTATTGTAGTTCTCTAAGGCCGCCCTCGGTTGTATGAATACAGTCCTGATATAGTAATAGCCAGTTACGCTTCCATTACGTCCACTTGTATTGCATGTATTGTCTTCGGTGAGGTCTGGTAACTACCTCTCCTGTCTGCATGGCTTCCTGACGTGTCTTTCAGGACGACGGTTGTATGTCTGTATGACAACTTGTGGTATCTGTACAACAGGGAATGTTATATCTCCATGGTCTCCTTTGATGCCTCTATGCCTGTTTGTGGTGCTTGTGCTGCCACCAATGATATCTGCCGACCACTGGTGATGTTTGCCCCCCCCCCCTCCAGTGATGTCTTAATGCTCGCCCCCTGATGTCTGCTTGGCCGGAGCCACCTCCAGTAATGTGCTTTTGGCTGACCAGGCTGCACCGGCCTTTTATGAGTGGTCAGTCCGTGGCAGTGGTGACCGCCGTGGCTAATTCCTGCTGACCATTCACCAATCGTTATCCGCCCCGCCGCGCCTGCCATCGACGCGGCGCGGCTATCGTGCTGGAAGGCGGTGTGACCCGGGGGGCTATGGAGGGCCTGGAGGCGGCGGGTTGAGGAGGCGGCTTACCACCACAAGGGTTTGGGCCTAGACATGGTGCGTATTGTGGGATGAAGGCTGGGCCCAGAGATTGGTTTCATCGCCAGACACTGTAATGAACAGGACCTAAAGCCAGTGGTTCGTTGGCTGCTTCTGACAACTAGGGATTAGAGGGTTCACTACGAGCTGGCCATCTGGGGGCTGTACATGAAATCGACTACAGGGCGATACATAGATACTTCCAAACCTCTTATTTCCGCTCGCAGTTCCCCAGAAGAAAACAAGATTGAAACACACACACAAAAAAGATTAATTACGTTGAGTTGGAACCCCACCTTACCCAATATATAGATGCATCTCCTTTGTAGTCCTTCTAACACTAAGCCCTGAAAGTATGCGATTTTATGTCTGAGCCTTTGGTAAAAACCGTAAAGCCCCATACCCACTAGGCGATTTTACCGGTGACTGGCGATGGGCAACAGCAGAATTATTGGTACAATCATTACCAATTTAGCTCATATGTTAGTATGTAACATTTCAATGTTACATTATTAACATATGACCTGAATTGGTAACGATTTTACCACTATTCTATCAGTTGCCCGTCTCCAGTCGCCGGTAAAATCGCCTAGTGGGTATGGGGCTTAAGTGTTAATCCCAAAACGGACATGTGTATTAGACCTGTATAAATAATCTCTCTGTGGGAAACTGTTTCTTACAAAAGGAAAGATCTTTCGTCATGACACACATAGATATTTTCACTGATTAATCACCTTGCATAGGCATGTACTTGTCACAATTTGATATTAACTAGAGTACAGTGTCCTCTTTAAGGAGATATAGAGGCGTGGTAATGGTTACCTTAAGGAGAGGGACTCCTGTAACCAGTGTGAAACTCACAGATGGGGCAGTGAGAAGGGGCCCTCAGGACAAACTTGCTTCGTGGCCACTTTTTTATATTAAGCTTTGTTTTTTCTCAGCAGTCTCATTAAAGGACCGGATATTTCCCACGAGAAAATGAACCTAACTGTCTACTTTTTACACTAAGGATAATTGATCTACATGATTTAAAGAACCGTCCACAACAATTGTGGTGTGACGTTGAATAAGCAAATGCTGTTATCCTGAGGCTTGCTGGAGCTCTAGAACGATCTTTAATGTATCACTGTTTTACATGATAAAATAAGATTATGCCAACTTCAATTTCCTATGTTGTATGAACAGACTATTGCGATTGAAGAACTATTGATTAATCTTTGTGTATTCTTGTAAATATTCCTATCTTGAATCTTGTTTGATAGATTTAGGGACATATCTGGTAACAATAGTAAGGACATATTATTGTTGTATGTTATAGCTTGTTGCACAAAAACACGCAACACAATTATTGACTTATACATCCTCTCACCCATATGTTACATCAGGAAGAGGCTGTGCTCTGCTCTTCACAGGCAGGAACCAATCATTATTGCGATGATGATTACTGCTGCCACATTTTCCCAGGCTTAAGATGCGTGAGCAATGACTTCATTGCTTGATGACCCATCTCCTGAGAGGCGCCGAGATTGCCGACCGGAGAATTCGACGAGGGCTCAGTGGTGGGGAGGGGAAGTTGGCACCAGTCCCTGGGCTGAGATAATCTTAATGGAGTCCTATTTAATTAGAATCTGCTGGTAGAAACTATGCTAATCATCGGGAGCGGTGCGGAGAATTAGGCAGACAGTGTTATCGGGAGGGGCGTGGCGGTGTCGGGGATTAGGGGGCTGGTACAGGGAATTCCTCCTCTGCTCCTCCAGGGTTTTAACATGCAAAGTGTACACTTTGGCAAATGTAGCCCGGCATCATTCCCAAGCAAAAGTGTGACGTTATTATAACGTTGCACCAAAAATGTCTTTAGTACCTAACATTGCAATGTTGCACTGTGACATTATTGTGACATTCTTGTTATGTTCTTTCATGTAAAAACACCATTCTTATAACATTCTGTATGAGTTAGGTCTCAACATCACTAAAATGGTATGTCATTATAGCATTCTTTTTCAGTGAGTCTCAACCTTACTTAAAAAAATTGTTTTGTGACAATTCAACAAGTAACAGATTAATCAAAACGTATGGTCACAGAATATGCCCATTGCGTCACTGCTTGCCTGGGTTGCAAGTTAGGTATGCACTGGTTGCACCGTATGAAAAGGCCAGACACATAGGTAAGAAAATACATATATAAACATTTTGTGAATCATCCAAGCACCAATAAGTATGCAATCTTCCTGGTCAAACACACTTTGCCCTATGTGGATCTTATCTATGCACAAAATCGTGATATGCTATAGGCTGAGCGACCAATGGTGAGACAGATATTGCCTTCTGAACAACACTGAAAACTAATAATGCCTTCTCAAGAGACTAAGTAATTAAAAAGGTGGACTGTTATTACAGTGATGAAATAAGACAAAATGAGATGTAAGAAGCGAACGGGAAATGTCTGGTGTTCTCCAATACACGTATTGATGAAGAATGTAAGATGAGGCAATTAAGCCAAGGTAATTTATCAACAAATTAAACGATAATATTAATCTGATAAATTATCCGAACAACTAGGCTTATTGATACGGATTACGATTAGTTGTGCTTCTAGATGTCTTGTTATGGAGTGAAACTTCTCCAGTAAACTTGGGTCTCAATTTAATCGATAATTGAATGTAAAGATGAAGATGTTCACCCCGCTCCCCATACTGTGTACCCTAATGTTGCTGAGCAAAGGTTCAGTTCCCATCTTTCGAAACCCAAAGTTTTTGTAAAGACACTGTGAAGGATGTTAGCTCAAGCCACGAGTGAAGACCTTTGATATTGATATCTCAACCGTCTTGCTGAAAGTACCGACGTTAAGATCCATCTTTAATCGGATTTGAAATGCATCTCCGCTTTGCATAGTCGAGACGGAGTCAAATCGAATATATGCAGAAGGAAATTGGTATCATCAAAGCATTTTGAAATGTATCTTTGAGTTTGCGTCTGCGTGGAAAGGACAAATGTTTGCGTCCGTGTCCACAACATTTAAACGACGTGCAGCCTCACTGGTATCCACAGAAAACCAGAAAAACACATCTCTGGAACCAATATTTGAGTGGCTACGAGAAGTGTAGGCGGCAGTGGGCCCTGTACTCTACATGGGACGTTGGCTCGTAAGACATGACAAGGGTCTCTGAGGCTTTATTATCGGCACGTAACCACTACTGGTCGCTGGTAGGCCAGGCGGGCTGGGTGGTCGAGGTTGTTTCTTTCCCCACAACCACAAGCCTAGGGGACGGTGGTGCATCCCTATTCGCATTACAGTGGTTTACTACAGCCCCCCTGGAGGGTTGGCAGTGGGGGAGGTATCCCGGGAGCAAACAGACTAACTCAGGGGAGCAGGAAAAGCAAGCAGCTCTGCACTACACCCCTCTCCACTGTCTGGTAACCTTTTTTAATGTTTGTGAATTTGTCCGGGAACTTTGTGTTGGTCTGCAACACTGAATTGCCTTCTTACGTAGAAGATGGGGCTGATCAGTATCGCATCAGCCCTCTTTCTAGATCCGCCCAGGACAAAGCCTTCTTTGCGAAAGAATTTCCTTAGGTCCATGCAAAGTTTAAGGTTATATGTATGACTTCTACTTCCCCCAACCTTTTTCATTCCCGTCTAGAATTTTCTCATTACTTTTATCTAAACGGAACTGTCGATTTAGATGAACTCAAGACCCTTCTGAGATAAATGTTCCAACTATGATTAAGAAGTACTTTTCCGGGCCGCAGTACCAGCAGCAGTAAATTAATGTATCACACAGGAGACTTTCTCTACCACTCTGGCGGGACAGGGAGGGGGGGGGGGGGGGAGGAGGAGGAGATGGACAGTTATGACGTCTCCTGGTATTGGCATGCATTCCGGTCAGAGGACGTTTTGCCTTCCAGTGACTAGTTGATACATAGATTCACAATCCATCACTGATACTATATTCTATATGCCATAGGGGAGACAGGACTATTTGTATCTCGAGGAAGTCTATATAGTGACTGTACAACTGGGGCTTTTTGTATACTAGATATCCGGCGATGGGGTTTGAAGGCAGAGTCATATATTTTTATTTTTATTCTTTAAACTATATTTCAAGCAAATGTTTTTATCCCAGCCAAGGATGTGACGTCGAAGAACGTTCTGATAACGTCGCAGAACGTCGCAGAACGTCGCAGAACGTTATTAGAACGTCGCAGAAGGTGACCGTTACGTCGCACCTTGGCTGGGATGCTATTTTACATCAGTTTCCAATTGCAAATGTAATGTACTTCAAATAATATGTCTCCATACATCTATTTATGTTGTATACTAAAGATTACTGTTATATTTAACCCGGACGTGTAAGTGCTAGAGTATGTTACACATCGAGTTGTCCTAGCCTAGACGGACCTCACAGGGAGGAGGAGGTAGCAGTATGCGGTAGGAGCCGGCCGCAGTCTATATGGGTAATCTGCGCTGTCCTTGTGGTGGAGGGCGCATAACCCAGGGCCCAGCGAACACACCATGCCAAATCGGGCTCCTGAATCTAGGCCCCCGACCCGGCAAATTGGATCCCGACCCAGCCCGGATCGGTCTGAGTCCAGGATTAACATTCCTCCCACTGGAGGGTCACTGGAGGGGGTGTGGAGGAGGAGTGATGGTCATTTGCATCTTGGGTGGGTCATTATGCATGTAACCGCCAGCACTGACGGATGTGGTATATGCATAAGTATATATAGGTCGGACTAGGTCAATAAACAACTTTAGGCAATATGTATGAACTATTGGGTGTTGCATTTCGGACGTACGAGTGGAATTAGGTGTCTGTGACGCTGTATAGAAGAAAGGCTTCATTTGTGTGGACAGAAAGAAGTACAGGCATTTTGGTTAAATGTGAAATAATGTTATTGCAAATGTTATATAAACGATAAACTGAGGTAGAATTATAAATGTGAGGTAAATGGATATTTGTAAACCAGCCACATGTGACGCAACTAGCTTAATGGTGTATAACGTAATCCAAAACCTCAATTAGAGAGTAGGCCAGTGGCAAGTCAGACTAGCGCAACCGTAAAATCCGGCAAGTGACCCCAGGATAGGTATTTGGCTAGGGTTATTCGATCCATTTTTAGACAACAGGCGCCAACAATACCCACTAGTTGACCATTTGATTTTAAACATAACAGATACATGAATTATTATATAAATGACGTTATACATACACTTCCTTTGCCACATAATAGGCGATTGATATTCAATATGGAATGTTATACGGGAGATTAAGATTAGACTGTAGAGAAATAGGACACTGACATTCGCAAACTGAATGACTATGTCCTCGGTTACAGGCATACAATGGCTTAGCGACACTCAAATTTGAAGACGGACCCAGGAGAGTAAGAGACTTTGTGTCACGGCGTTGGATCAAAGTAGAACATATGAAATACTGACAGACAGAAAATTGACAAACCACTGAAACAATGATTTAAAGAAATACTCTAAGTTCTATTGCACAATAAAAATCTAAAAGATTTAACCTCTTTGAATGAACACAATAAAAACACATTATCTAGGTACATTTTGTCAGCTGACAGCTTAGGATGTTGCTATCTTTCACGGTACTTTAGATCACGCGAGGTCTCACAGGACTTCTCCCATTGAAGAATATCTCCACTTCCCTATTACGGTGACAACTATAGCCGACTTAGGCCCATAATCCCCTTGTCCCTGCAGAGATAATCCTCTATTATGACACCCAGAAGTCTGTCCTTAATCCCCATTGAGACCGGCCAAGTAACCCGATCATAGCGCGGGCCTCACAAGCCGTCTCCCACGGTCTACAGGTGCTGCATAGTACTGGCCTAAGGACAATTACCAGTAAACACCACAAGATAAAGGCAAATATTCCCTTTTTATATATAGAAAAACTTGTTTTTCTAAACACATCAAATCAAGCATGTTTGAATATCGTAATGAAAATGCGGACCTCGACAGGTTTCAACAGAAAAACCAAGATTACTGTTGGAAAATGACAACCTCCTGATATCATTAACTTAGATAGTGAATTAATCTGCTTTTCGCCTGTCGGTTTCCGAATGGGATGCTAGACGCGTCTAAATTCAAAACAAAACTTGGCCATTATCAGAGAAGTATGGGGGCAAATACTCATTAGGCATAGTGATTGATATAGGGCTTTATCCGGCCTTCAATTATCTGCATCATTAAAATGAGCATTCTCCTGAATGCTTTATGCCGTTTATTCTAATTGCTGGGGATTTCAATGGCAAAACGAACTGGCAGTAATTCATAAGCCTTTTCTATGGGAGGGAAACCCACCAGCTGAAGGATTTCAGGGGGCAATCAGGCACGAATAGGGCAACGTGAATTGCTTGGTTTTGTTTTGGTGTTTTCCTTTCAATTGCTTTGCTTATAAAAAGGAAGCTATCATTTCTTAAGTATATTACGTTTACGGCATGGATTACCTCTTCAATGCAGCAAGGAAAATGGGGGGTGGGGGTGGTGTTTTCCCTTACACTAAGAAACATTCGACAATGTTATGAATAATTTATCTTTATTAAAAACAGAAGAGTAAAATCCACGCCATTTATTGTTTCAAAGCTACAACCGGGGTGACAAGTTTAGAAAAGCTAACGATCACGAATACGAGCTGGCCGTAAAAAAATACAAGCATCAGGCCTGTAGTCCAAAACACCATATAGTGTTTCTGCAATACTATCATGCCAGGCCGTGTTATGGTTTTATACGAGAAGTCACAGTGCAGCTCTAAAAGCACCATCTAACATAGTAACACCAACTTTACATATCAGGTAGGACCCAACTATGGCATGAAGTAATGGTGACATTCTGCAACATACAAAGAACGTCCTTTCACGTTCTGCGACTTTACAAAAACCTTCTGTAATGTCACATCCTTGGCTGGGGATTTTATAATACTATACACCATAGACTCCCACTAATAGGCCCTCCTGTAGAATATGTAGGCACACATAAACCACGTTTAATTTGAGCTGCTCCTCGGCGGCGTCTAATCTGCTCGTAACGACTCGAGGTGATTAGGCTATCATTGTTGCCGGGTAATTAGACCTGGCCACACGCGCCACTTGGCGCCTGAACAGGCCGGCGATAAGCGCCTGGTCCTCGGCCCCTTTTTCATGTACTACTTACAAGGCCGTATTGGCACTATGGTGGAGAGGCGTCTGACCACCGCCCAGCCTGCCGGTTAACGGCCCCCATCCTTATTGGTCATTTCCTTCTGTTTATATTGCAGAATGCGTTTGTTTTTCTACCCCCTTTTCTCTATGTTGCATTAACGATCATGTGTTATTTTTCTTCAATAGAGATTCTATAGGTATTCCAGCTTTTAGGTTGACAGTGTACAATATTAGTTTCAAGAAATTTGAATGTATTGATAAGTTACATTAATCAATATTTGTTTGTCTTCGTGGTTCATTGTGATGTTGCCAATTGTTTGAATATGTACGCACACACGACAAGTTAACCTGTAGTAACGCCATTTAATTAAAAATATCAAGCTCACTCTAACAAAAATACACTACGTATCTACTATCTACGATCATACGTGCACATAGGCCTACAACGAACAAGTCACGATACATTTTTATCTGAAGTCATGATTTGCATGACGAAGATTTCCACTCTTTTTCGATTCGTGAACAAAATATTCTATTTCAGTTTCGTGCACAAGTCGAGATCAAAAGACGTATAATGTTTAAGAATTAAACCTGCCAATACGCTACCACAACTGAACCACTTACCAATTGGTGAAAGATGATTTCAGAATGGCAAATCCTTTTTTTTCTCCGGTTCCAACAACGTAATAAACCCATACCCATGGGAATGGCACGCGTGAGGATCAGGGGACAGGGGAGTTTATGATGCGGGTAAGGGGACCGGTTAGGAGGGAGCTGCTCGTCAAGCCGCCAAGTACGTGCCCAGCGGGGAGCAGCTCTCCTCCAGCAGGCCTTAAACGTTACGACGAGCAGCTCACAGAGCGGCTCAGGCCCGGGCTTTATGGGCCGACAGCTGCTCGTACGGGTGGGCTGATCTCAATACGAGCGTAGGCCGTGGTGGGTGACGGGGGAAGGAGTGAGTAGGGTCGCGCCAACAGCTTTATAAGTACGAGAGGTTACACAGGGGTCAAGTAGGAGGTCAGATGCAACCGGGTTGGTCGGGGAAAGAACGTCAGATCATACGATGTACGGTAAATTAGTAATTATTATGATACTTTCAGTTTTGTCCAGACCACAGGGACAGGCTCCGGTCCCTCCAAAGCTTCACCAATCAGTTCTTGGATTCTGGTATTGATATAGAAAATTAAAACTATTGTACTTATCAGCGGGCAGACATAGAAATTAAATAAATATGGGCTCATCATGACCGTTTTGTATTGCGTCGAGGGCGGGGTTAGAAGGCCCTGTTTCTCCCAGTGATTGCAACAAGATAATTAGCAAAAAAAATTCCAACCTGCAAAGGTGATTGACCTTTCAATGGCGCGAGTAACAACCTGAGAAAAAGGGAATAGGTTCGATGGGTTTCAGAAAATGTGCAAACCCTCAGCACCTTCATTTGATACCCAGTTTGAATGGGAGTGAGGGGATTTGAGACGGGGTACTCAAGGGGACTGTTTTAACTAGTTGTCGCAACAGACACCAACATCCCTAAGGCTTTTTTGTTCGCCTGTGATTTGTCAACATTGAATGCAAAATTCAAATTTCAGTGAAATCAGCAGATCAATTCCAATTTTCTCGGATGACTCCAACATCGCTTTTCTCGCGAATTCCAATTGGGACAATCAATGTAGTTAAAAAAAGGCTAGGCTTTTTTGTTCAGCGGTATGAACATGGGCGGGGGACGCTAAGGGGTGACTGGAGGTTAAGTTGGAGCCATTCCTTTCGGGCAGATTACTGCAGCCCCTGGGTCCTTAGCCACGTCAGGATCGATGTGATGGACACCCGGGGAAACCGGCCGGGGACGACTTAGCAGATTGAGATCACACAAGACCCGGCGCTGGTTTAAGAGTAATCAATGCTGATATTAGTCTTCTATGGCGACCCTCGTTCTGTAGCTCGCACCGGCACAGGACTATAACACGCCAGCGTAAACTAGTGGAGGCTCGGTCACACCTAAAGATCTCAGTCTTATACAAGCCCTTATATATATCAAAGACATCCAACTAAACATTCATGTTATGGTTACATTCGAATAGATGAATGGAACACATATTTTGTTACGTGATCGTGTCAACCCCCACATCTCTCTGTAAGAAAATGCAAGTTGGTATTATGGCTTTCTATGTAAGTAGCCGTAAGTCCGTGTATCACAAGTTCCAATCTCCCTATATGAGCATGCTGAGCCTATTGTAAGTCCACTGGTCTCCCCATGTGAGCATACCATAAGTCCTGTAGTCTACCCATGTGAGCGTGTCTCATGTCCCAGTCTCTCTACATGGCCGTATTGTAAGTCCTATAGTCTCCCCATGTGAGCATGCTGTAAGTCCTAGTCTCCCCATATGAGCGTGCGTCATGTCCCAGTCTCTCTACATGGCTGTACTGTAAGTCCTAATCTCCCCATGTGGCCATACCGCAAGTCCTTTAGTCTCCCCATGTGAGCGTGTCTCATGTCCCAGCAGAGATCAGATAAAGCCCGGATATGGACCAGGGCTGTGATGGATGGTACCAATAAAGAGAGTACATCACGGCGTAATGGCCAATCTACGCCGGGGGCCAGTCCGCCTGGACCACACCACCTCCACCCGCCAAGGCTTTTTATATTTTTCTTAGACGTTTCAGATTCGCCCTGCAGTATAAATATCGGTACGTTATGTCTCATCTGCAAAGATAAGACCGTCGTGATATTCCGGACTACGGTGATGTCTGCTGGTGCACATTGGAGTGAGTTAGCAAAGTTCATAATCTCTAGTTGCTAATGATGCTCAGTATACTAAACACTTAGGCAGAGGGCCTTATATTGCAAACACATTCTAATGTGACTTGTTTTGAATGTTGTATAATATACAATATTAAATGAAAACTGTTGCATCAACAGCACCTTTAAAAGTAGTTTAATATTCCCCTCCGATTTGTTATCCTGTGTTTCACATTCATTGATTCGCTATCTAGAAGTCACTTTTTTTTGTAATCGGAAAAAAAATCTTAGAAATTGAGCCAGTGGCCGAAGTGCTTTCAAGATATTCCCTCTTTTATTAAAAATAATGCATTGTGTACTCCCACAGCTGATCCCCTTCACTACACTGTTCCTCACTGACTATAGTGGCCATAGTAGCGACTGCTGTACCCCGTATATACACATATATGCAACTGCCATGACAGGCAAATGGCGACAAAGAGCGGAGATCCGGCGTGGGGCGTGTGTCTGGGTGCGTCATGTGTCTGGGTGCGTCATGTGTCTGAGTGCGTCATGTGTCTGAGTACGGCAGGTGTCTGATTGAGACATGTGCCGAGTGCAGACTGCAGGTGTCAGTGTCAATAGACTCGGGGAGGAGGTACTGGAAGGTACTACCCCCAAGACGGCGACACACTGAGCAGAATAGATTGGGACGAACCAAGTGCACACTTCCCTATTTCATACTGCGATAAAAAATAATTTTTGTAACTGACCAAAATACATGAAGTGTCGACGTTTGGGGAGCTCTGAAGAATTTTGTAACTTTTAATCTCCGCTGCCTACATTACAGGGACGCCGCAGCGTATTTCTACTTTAATTCAATTAAGCAACGTGTATGCACTGTGTTGAGATGGGGAATGTATTGACATACAACTCAAAACCTCTTCTGACTTTGTCACTGCAACATAAGCTGTAGTAGCTCAGGGTTTTGATTGGTTTACATTAGCTGCGTCTCAAAGCCAGTATCTAGAGAAAGCATAACACTAGGGGCGGACCAAAAAACATCTACGATTTCTCGTGGCGGTGATTTCAGGCCCACGAGAAGAAATATCAGCCCAGAAAACATCCACGAGAATTTTTGGACATGATAGATTCTTGAAAAATCATACTAAAATCATTCCCATAATATATTTAATGACATAAAATACTTATTAAAGTCTGTTAGAATGATATTGGAGGACTCTAATAGTTGAAAAACTTGATTTTTGTGCCACGAGAATTACAATACTCACGAGAGCAAATGTTGTGATCGTGGCTATTTTAACTTCTCGTGGCTCAAAGTTCTCGTGGCTGTTTTTTCTGGTTTTGGTTTGATAAGAGAAAGAGAAGAGACGGATTTCATAGCAGATTATATTATGGCATTCATCTATAGACCTTGTGCAGATGTGGTCAATTGACCACTTTCAATTTTTGGTGATCAACATGTGCTTATCATTACTAAGTGGCTATACTATATACAATCTATAAAATCTAGTAAGAACAATCGTATGATTTATGAGGTAACATTTACGTTTGACTCTAATGTTATGCTCTAGATTTTATTAAATTGTACATAAGTGTAATTTCAAATTGATAGCCAATATGGTGTCCCATTTTGGGAGATTTGACGTCATATGCACAATGTCTAATGGCACTAAGACGTATGCGTCGTATGCGACGTGGTGTATTTATCAATACAATATGGAATTGTTGTAACCGTCCGTTCCATTTCTCTGACTATAGTATGATTTCTGTAATACTTCTTACATTCGAAACCCAGTTCCAACCCATCGCGAGCATTGCCTACCAATTTCAGTTGGAGTGCACTGGCACGCAGGGTGATAAAACGTTAATGTTATCACCAACGTCAGGCCGTCTGAGAAGGCTGGTGAAGGCGGGCGGCGACCATCGGGGAAGGAAGACTGCAATGGTGTGCGAAGCCGCAGTCAGGGTTGATAAGGAAGGATATACAAAGACTCAGGGACGTCGCCCCACTCCAGGCAAAAACCGCCTTTTGTCTGGGGGTCTGGGCATTGTACAAAGGACGCAGGGCATGAATCATAGGCCATGGCGTGACGGCACGGCTTTCTACCTTTGTCAGCCTGTGCTTAAGGCGGTTTTTACGTCTATACTTGAAGTGAGTTGACAATACCGCCTTGGTAATCTACTCAGATACAACCATAATAAACATCCTGTTGTTACAAAAAACAAACATTCAAAGGTTACCAAAACAAGATAATTCTAATTAAGATAAACACGCTTAATTTCGCAAACTTGAAAGAATCTTTTTCCGTGTATTCTCAGTAGGAGAGGCTAGAATTCCACCTATTTCATGAAGGCAAATGAACGGACAGCGGGAGGCAATTAGTACAAGCCGCAGGCCCAGCAATGAGGAAGCGACCTCTACCAATCACTGCTTGGGTTGACCGCAAAGGTTTCAGGATCCGTTGGCGCCGAGCTGCTATTTCCGCTCTATTCCAGCTGTAGGGATAAATAATGCACATGCAATATCCTTGGGCGACGTTCATTGAATGCGTTGGTTGCTGGACTGGTGGCAGCCTTTTAGAGGGAGAAGTGAAGGAAAAAATTGTCTTTGCCCATTCTAGCCACTTTTCTTCTGAACAGTAAATGCAACCAGGTAGTGGAACATAAAACAAATAGACATAGATATTGCTACAGTATTGTATATGCCGGTTGGATCCTAACCTTCCCGGTTTTAAGTAGCTGACCGAGAGGTTCCTTGAGGATTAGGGTACGGACGAGATGTTCAGATGTGAAGTATCGGGTCGATGGCAGGAGGTAAGCCTCTCCAGGGTGCAGATGTACCTGTGCCCGAACAAAGCGCCTAACCAGGGTTGTGTCCATCCCCTAAAATCTGAGCAGTTCCGGGAAAATCCGAGGGTTTTACAGGTAAATCAGAGGGGGTTCCAATAAAATCTGAGGGGGACCCAGGTGAGGAATTTTAAATTTGCTAAGGTCTATGTCTCATGACCTAAACATTTCAATATCTGTGGCGGTTCCAGACACTCTCGTAACCTCTCCTACTCTGCACTTCTCAGACCAAGTGTCAGGTATAAGGAGCTTAGCCCCGACTCCCAGAGCTCCCAGGCCGTACAGGCACACCGAGTAAGAGCCAGTGTCGGTTTGGGTGGCTGGATGAGCAGCTCGCCAACAGGGGGTGTGAGAGGGAAGAGAGATGAGCACCTCAGTAATCCGGACAGGTTACAGACAGGCTGACAGATATACAGCTGTGGTGTCATACAAACAACAGGTAAAAGTATAGTGGTATGGTGTCTATGTTATCATAGATTTTATCATCCAGGAGCGAGGTAAAACATCCAGTGCTCCAGAGTTACTGAGCTCTGTATAGCTCAAACCATCAACAAAACAAAGCCAAACAAACCATAGGCAGAGAGCTGAGTGTTTCAAGGCGCAGGACGAACTTGCACATTATTTTTACACATCTCCCAAGAAGACGCAGACCTAAGGATGATGTTTATCATTGTTGGAGCGTAAAGGGAGCGGTTCGTGGATGGGTATTGCGCTTCACCCCGTTGTAACGCTCAACGCGCCACGCCAAATTAATGAAGTGACCAATGACGTAATTTGGTGGCATTCTAAAAAGGCAAAGCATGCAATGCACCCACTGGAACATCGCTACGCCTGTGTTGGTTGACGTATTTCTATGAAATGACGGACGATATCTAGACACCTTCTTTAAGGCCCACTCAGCATATTTCTGTTTTATCAAAACCAACAATATTTTTGCATTTTAGTATTGATGACCGAACCTATTGGGATGAGACCAGTGCCAAGGAAAAGTGATCAAACCGACACCTCGCGGAATCTAAACTGACCTCACTACGCTGAATTCCTAGATGCTATCCACTGGCCAACCCCTCCCTGATATACCTACACAGCTGTTACAGTCAATACTGTGAATTGTACTGAGCGAAAAACTGTCTATTGTAAGCTAAGATATGTCCAATTCAGAGGAGTTTCAGAATGGGTAGGCCTTGATAGTTATTTTCACTCTCCATGTAGCAGATACAATCTGTTGGTTTTGTCTAGTCCCAGAAAGCCCTCTCGTTAACCATTGCCCATTTACTATTACTACCAGTCAAAGAACCTGAAGGGAAAAAAAACCTATAGTACCGACCTGGACATGGCAGCAGTGCGCGCCCCGTACCTGAATCATGAAGTCTGGTCAGAGGGCGGGGGTCCTGGTCCTGGACGCAGACTGCCTGATGCTATCCCCTCCTCCAGGGCTGATCTGACTGGACCAGGCCAGGCTGCAGGCTCAGCACGAGTAGACCAGATCCGATGCTGGCTGGATGTTTTTTCTCAGTGATTTCTAAAGGCTGTATTCCACTGGCCGATTTTATCCCTATTTCAAAAGTCGGAAGTGGGATTATTTGTTAATCATAGATATATTGTGTACCATTAGAAAAGGTTTGTAATTCCCTTTCAAATGACACATTGGATGTACAGTCTTTTGTCATATCACTCGTGAAAGGTTTTGAATAATAGAATTACCAGTGGTAAAAATCGGCTTGTGGAATACAATCAGAATACAAAAAGTCCCTTACTACCCATCCAGTGCCCTGACAATGGCCGTGCGCGGGCGGCGGGCGGCGGGCTGGGGTGGTCACCATGGAGGGCCCACCGTGGAGCGCGTCTGCCGGGAGACCTATGTAAATTAGGGGATGGGGAATGGCGATGGGTAGGAAGTGGTGAAATGTCACGGGTTGAGGGAATGAAAATCAGTCCGATTTGTCAGGAGCCGGATATCCGCCAACACTAAAGTCGGGAAAAAGAGAGAGTAAAACTAATTTAAAACAACTTTTGAAACTGAATACTCTTATAATTTTTTGTTGAAATGTAATAGTACGGCGTCTTATGAATATACATTATAAAGGGGCGGATCCAGAAACTTTGGAAAGTGGGGTGCCTATATGTATTTAAAAAAAAAAAACTCCCGGCGCCATAAAAATGTAATTCCAAACATTGGTTCGAAAATTACATTATCTTTCCTTCTTTTCTTTATCGGTTTTCAAGTCAATTATCTCTTCCTATACCCTCTTCGCCCATCCCATTTCTCAGTTTCTGGGTGTGTATAAACCGGTCATATCCACGATGCGCAGAGGGGTTGCGTGGCGCTGGCTGGACCCGGCAGTATAGGCGTCGGCCCGAGCAGCTAGCCTAGCCCATAAAGCTGGGATCAATGCTGGATCCTATCGTGTCTGGATCCCCTAGGCTCTGGATCAGGCCCTGCCCACAAGGCCCTCCTGCCGCGGACCAATGGGCCCAGACCACAAAAGGTCAAATTGGGCAGGCCTTAAAGTGTCCTCAGAATAAACTACCCGTGCAGCAAGGAGACTCAAAATGGGTTCCTACCTCATACAAAGGACATTTAAAGGGGCCAGTGGTCAATATTTGGGTTCAGGGTTGATTTGTTTGCTGTCAAACGATATTTATATTTCGAATAGTGAAATAATGCATTTGTTTTCCTCAATTGTATGGAATTCCACAAACCTATTGACTTCCTCAGATTGATTATAGGAAGAGTAATTATCATACTACGGTTTGGCCTTTGCCTCTTGCTCGATAGAAAGATATGGCGCTAACGAGGGTTGTACATCAATTATACCTCAAATGTTAGGGACATTTTTTGGACCTTACAAAAACAAATTGCCTCTACGAGTATGTTGTTAGAGAATCTGAAGTTTTGGCCCATGCTGGTTATGAATATGGTCAGATGTAATATAATTATCAGTCGATAACATTAAAATGGAGCTACTAAATGATAAGCAATGTCCACGGTAACCTTTTCATTTTCTCATAAAATACCATGATCACTAGTGTTTATTCCAGTTTTCTACATAGCAAGTTAAAACAACAGACCTAAAATGCCCGCCTTCCAGCCGAGTAGAACATATATATATATATATTTTTTTTTAAAGGTCTTTTATTACATGATATCCATCAGGGTTTCCCCTGGTTTTCAGGAGTATTTCAGGAGTATTACATGTATTACATATATACGACGTATCTTCACGGTCCTTCATCCACGAACTGGCCATGTGTTGTGTGTCCGTTATTATCTGACACTATGTGTTAACTTATATTTGAGTTTGTAACTCAGGAAAATTCAGAATTTCATCTAGGGGTTACATTCGTTGCGCTGTACATGTAATCTAACGAAAGGAGGCATACGCCAAACGTATGCATAGGTAACTGGACATTTCGACCTAACGGCCATAAAAACTACTTTAAAGATCCATACAATATATGTGTTCCCAATTTATTAAGGAAAACGCCGGACTAATAGAGACCTCCTAATGCCCTCAAAGAGCCTAGAAAGGTATGTTTACATACAACGTCCCATAGATTGTCCGCAACAGCCGTAACAGTGCGTCAGCTGGCGGCGGTGCCATCCCCAATCATCAACATCCCACGGGCAGACAGTGACAACATACACTGTGAACTGCCCAATAGCATGACCAGACCTCATTCAATATGACTCCTATACTTATCCCAAGATACATTTGTCTATATAACTGACCTCCGTTATGATATGCAGGTGATCCGTAACGTCTTCTAGATGTGCTCACATCATGATATTATTGTTGAGCATTTATTTATTGTTTCAGAATATATAATTACAGAATAAAGCCATCAACATATGTATTAACTGGGAACACATTTGTCAAAATTTAACCACGATATTATGGTAGACTTGTTATTCATTCACAAGTGACAGTGATTGATGAATCAACTATAGTTTGGGGCCTTCCATTACGTACGTACGCATCAAGGGGGGAGGTGGTGTCCGAAATTTTTGAAAATATGCGAACGCTCTAGTACATATATCCACTTCGCATTTTTCAATAGGAGGGGGGGATTAGACTTT
The DNA here is from genome assembly GCA_936440205.1 of Lepidonotus clava. Taxonomy (NCBI): domain Eukaryota; kingdom Metazoa; phylum Annelida; class Polychaeta; order Phyllodocida; family Polynoidae; genus Lepidonotus; species Lepidonotus clava. The sequence goes on along the minus strand of OW387136.1, from coordinate 18,104,374 downwards.
TGTAAAGGTGTGTTGGTGTGTAACTGCCTTCGACAGGATTCATTTATAAACTGGATAAGGCAACCCAGCACAGCTAAATCTTCGACATCCGGATCACTTGTACCTCAAGCCATAGGAGTATGCCAACACAAAGAGCAGCTGGGTAACATTGACTATAGGCTACCAAGTAATCTACCAAACTTGGTGTTTTAACATGCAGCTGGGTATTAGATCAAAATCAATATTTGGCCAAACCTTATATTCATCATCGTTACTTTAACTGTTTAACAAATAGTATAGACCATATATCACATAACCATATTGATTCACACACGTTCAGGGCAGAGCAATAATCAGGCGTGCTCGTGTGCATTACCAACCCCTACATAATGGATCGGTCAACAGCAATTAAGTGGTTGACCGGGCCTTCAATCCTCCGACAGCCCAGGGTTGATCCCTGGCCTCCTCCAGGGTGACTGCCCGGCGTGTTTGGCCTTACGTCACTCCCATGCCCCGACCCTGCTAAGGGGGCTCCGACTAGATACGGCCCAGCTGGTCGATACAGGAGGTACACAGGTATAGCCCATGCCCACCTGGAGGGATATACCGCCCTGGAGGAGCACTGCCCGCCCCCGCCGGGATGAAGGGGGATTATTACAGGTGATAAAGGTGGTATAACCACTACGCCATTAGTTGGCTAATCTGATTGAGTCAATTAGGCCCCAGGGTAAACAATAGAACCTTCATTAACGCCCAGGATATTGCAGAGCGGGTGTTGTATTACGGCACCCCGAGAATAGCCCTGGAGTCAACTGCCTTATATAACTCCTTGTGATAACTGACCTACAAATTAACTTATAATTATTCATCACTTGACATCAAATCAAAGTATTGACGATTGCATTTCCATCCCATATGGCATTTCCAGAATCGGCTATCCGCTTTGTTAAAGGCATTGCTTAAGGTTTTTGATATTCAAAGGAAAAACGCTTAGATATAATTGCATAAAATTGCATAAATAAAGATCAAACGTACAGGATTTACCTTAGCGACGATCTCTTACAATGTATTAGTAAACGTTCTATCATAGTGTACACCATGATCTACACACATCTGTGTAAAAGGACTTGGCTTATGAATTGTCATGATTCGTAAAGTATCGAGCCTGCAGCAGGGATAACCATGATTTCATATCCATAATCTCTACCTGCCCTGTCTTAGTGAAGCAATATTAAGGTGATAAAAGGGGTCCTCTGTTCTATCTAAAAACACGCCATATCCAAAGGGCTAGGCAGCCTCTTGTTAGGGCTCATGTGTAATACAAATTGGCACAGTTGGCACCGTGCTACAGCTAGAGGCGCATAAGAAATTCATGAGGGACAGGAGTGGGGGAGACGCATCAGGCAGGCTGATGCAAATGAAATCTGTCGGACCCCCTTGCATCTGGACTCCCTGTTGGCAAATCCTCCCCCTAAGGAGGGGTGGGGTGGGCAGAAAGAAGAGATGTAGGATGAGGTGGGAGGGGAAGCCTCCTAATCCTCGGGCGTGGGAAAATAAAGATGAGCCCCTGATGCCATTACCATATTGAATCCGTGTTGGGTCAATAGAGCTTTTAATTAGCTACAAGAGTCGGCCACACCTTTATTAATTACTTGGAGCAATTGAGATCTAGTATTAGAGAATGGTTGAAGGCGGTAAAACATTCAGGATTAGTTAAGACAGTCACAGTTTGGTTTTATTTCATTTTACTTAGAAAACCTTTTTACAGGCAACTCATTTTCAGATTAATTCCATTGTCCCATTACTCCTATGGCCTATAGATTGTCGCACTGTCTCCCCACGTTTCAGCAGTAGGAACATTGGTTAACCACTTAACTGCTGCTCCCGAGTATACTCGGGAGCAGGATCCTTTTTTGAGCAATTCTAGTGAAAAATAGACCAAAAATCATCAAAAGTTTGCATTTTGACATATTATGAAAAGTTAGGGGTGTAAGGTATCGTTGGAAAGGTCATCCCTTTGGCTTCAAGGTTCTCATGCTTATTTTTGTTAACAACCACTCATTATGTATGGTAACCATGGCAACACTTTCCTTAGCAACCAATTTCAAAATTTCAAAAAATCCAGGAAAATTTCAAAGAACATGTCAAAATTTTCAAAATCAATTGAGTGGTCAAATTCTAGATCATTTTCCAATTCGTTCTGGAAAAGAAATAATTTGGTGCACTAAAATTATTGGTTGCCATGGAAACTATAATAAATATACCTTATTTTAGGGTAAAAAGTCAATTAAATTCAAGAAAAATACAAAATGGTGTGGTTACCATGGTAACAGTCTTCTAAAATCTTTATTATAGCTTAAAATTCTAGAACAACCTATAAAAAACTAAAATGTATAGAAATATAGCTAATTATTAGGAAATAAGTGTTGCTATGGAAACGGTTTGATTACATGGTCAAATTACCTAATTTGGTGCATTTTTATGTACTATTCTAGAAAAATACATGCATTATTCGATATGTAATAACTTTTGACATAAAGTAGCTATGGAGGCACTTTGTGTGTCAAAATTTAGAGAATTTCATATAGTTCTTAATTCAAGTGTTCATGATGTTTTTATTACGATTTTGAAAATTTGGCCAAACATTATATGATCACTTTAAGAATTTAAAATTATATAAAGAAAAATCAACAAAACGGTTGCCATGGCAACCGAAAATTCAAATTTTTGCAATTTCCTCAATTTTCAGGTCATGAGCTAAAGAATGATATAACATAACATGCCCATCTGTGAAAAAGTATGAAAAATGTAATTGATCAAAAGTACATCCATTTTGCCTCAAATTCCCCCAAGGACCATGGCAGTTAAGTGGTTGCTTACTAAGGAGTGTATAATTTTTAGTTATGTCAATAGGCAAATCCCATTAACTTATTAAATTTTACCATTAAACTAGTGACCGAACGGTGACCGACTAGTTCTTACGATCGGTATCTTGACCTTCAGACTAGTATTTAAACATTTACAGGTTTCTTCCCTTCACCCTTTTGTTTTTGTGTTGACAAGTTGTGTCTTTTTTGTCTTCCTCAATAATATCCCAGCCCCATGTTATTGTCTTAGAATCTATTTTGTTCTTATTAAAGTTTACAATACAAATGATTCGGTTGTTTTCTTGTATCAATATTTGTATCAGATTTCTATTTTAATTCATGAATACACCCCTTTAGGTCTACAACCCTAACTCGGTTGTTTTGAAACAGTGGAGCTTTGACAATTAAGCTCAAAATATTTTGTGGCAAGCAGTCATCATCGGACAGATTTCCTTTGTTATCTGGTTAACTATTATTTCCATTCTCAAAATCCGTTGATTGGCTTATTGACTTTTTGCCAAGAAAAAGGCGCATTGAAAACTGGATTGGCGGTTGGATGATTATTTCAGGATCTTTGGAGTCTGTGGTTTCAATCTCTTACACTTTTACCACAGCCCTGAATTTCAAAAAGGCGTTTGTGGAAATTGAAATTAAGATCAGGGATGCAGTCTCCTGTAATGGCAACGCATTCGGCCAAGAGAGATTCAAAGGCTTTAAAACTAAAAACCTGATATCAAAGAAGACACACCCAGACATTGAGGTCCACGGATCTTTGCATCCCTGACGTGATGGATACGGTTACCTCCACACAGAGAGGAGGCTGATATAGTCATAGTCTTTTTCCCACATTAACCCCTCGCCTTGTCATCCTATATAAACAGGCGGAGCAAGGCGTGGTCTGGTGACAAACGTGAGCCGGCCATGTGAGAGCTGTGAGCCGGCCATGTGAAAGTCGTGACCAGGCCGTGTGGGAGCCATGACTCGGCCATAGGAGCCTACCACACTCCGCCATGCATGCAAATACCCCATTCCCCCAGACACCGTCGACGATCCTCGCTTTCACTGCACCGGAAACGGAAACGTCTCGACTCCGGTGGCGCCTCCAGGTGACGACATTGTTCGGGGGGGGGCCTTCCTATCTAACCACGTGACCCCTTCCCTTTGCGGCTGTTCCCGGTGTGCTGGGTATAAATGGCTTTTGGTCGCTCGAGGTCCCAGCTATCCAATTTCAAGCCCGGCCACTTGATGATTTACATTTATGATGGGACTATAAAGAATCCTCTTGGTTGTCTGGACTTTAAAAATCCTATATAAACCTTCTCTGCCAGGCCTTTAAGAAGGGGGCAGAACTAATATGATTGTTTTCTGCCTCTGATATAGGCCTACTCGCTCGCATAGATTGCTGGGAGTTTTTGTTATTATTATCTATTTACTGCATACAAAAATATGATTGAATCCTACGTCGGAAATAATGTGGCATTGAATGGGCTGGGTGAGTGTTCTTTGATTTCTTTCGGAGAATTTGAAGAGGGGCAGCTGGGGACCCACTCTTCATTGATTCATATTCCTAAAGGACACACTTAGGATTTAAGAAAGCACTTTGCACGCCTTCCAACAGACTATATGACCTATTGAGACATATCTAAATAGTCCTGAATTCACAATGAGCACATTGCATCGTGCCTTTACTCCCGAAGTCTGACGTGATTTATTGGCCGTCAAAACTTGAGACATTTGACTGCCTCTTCAATGTCTCCGGCGTATAGCAGTGTTTTTTTGTACAGCGTGTATAATGATTCCTTCGGCCTCCTCCAGGCGCTCGGCCCGGCCTGCCAAATGAGGTCACAATAACTCTGCTTTAGTAGCCCCCGGGCCGCGGGTTTTATATAGGAAAAGAGCCCGACCTCGCTCCAATATCAGAATATAAATGCATGGTGCTTAGGCGACCGGACCTACTTTAGTTCCGAAATAAGTCTTCCAGCTCTCTAAGACACGCCGAGTGCAAAACGTGGAAACATTTGGGTATGGGGATCGATTTTGACAAGAAACCGAATTGGTTCGCGATACTAGCTTTAAAGTATGTGTAAACAGTATAGTGATAGGGAATACTACTTCAACATGGTAATTGTCCCTTTCGGCTTGTCTTTATGATGAATAGAGAAAGTGACTCAAACCTTTTGTCAGCGCGCTTTTTGTCTTGTTTTCATAGTGCTCATGTGTTTTAAAAAAATTATAAAAGGCAATTTGCCTTACAAGGAAAATCTTTTTTACTTTCTGATACCTGGCATGCCATAACCCTCCTACGCCTACGATAGCCACTCCTTTGTAGCCTCACAAGCAGAAGAAAAAAAGAATCAGAATGGCAGAGAAAAACGTCTGAATACCGCTGACGCAAGGTGATTCGGTCAGCACTCCCATCATTAGGCCAAGGCACAATAACTCGGCATGATGGATACGTGAATTTGGGGAGAACTTGTTTTTACCTCGTTATTATATCTACCTCCTTCCTCAGTGTCTATGGGTGATAGAAGATACGACTCCATGAGGTAGAGCAGGACTTTGCTTTTTTTTACTCCAATCCCATCGGGGATATGTCCCCTGCCTTATGTCCATAGTCTGGGTCGGTAAAATCTCTCAGTTCTATGGGACAAATGTTAGACGGCTGAGGTTTGTTGCCGAGTTTTCAGTGGTTCCACTGGGAGTAACATCTGTCTAGCTAATCGTGAATTAAAGATGCTGTCTAGAATATAATAGTAAGAACATTAGGATGTTTCTTATATCTTCCCTTGGTGGGTAATTCTTTCCCTTATAATCGACGTACTGTAATGAGCTGGTGGTAAGCTTAAGGCGGAACTCATAAATATGGAAGTTTTAAGAAAGAATACTGTGCCTTCAGATAGTCATTTAGGCTTGAATGTAATAATCACATCTATAGATGAGCAAGTAATCAGCCTCTTCTGTACATTTCTTCATGCTTACAATCACCGGGTATGGCTAGACTGTGTGATTAGTTCAACTGCAATAACTTTCCCGATTTCAAGAAAATGTTGGAAATTAAAAATAAAACCAATAGCCGAAAATGATTCCACCATTGGTAGATATCACTCACCTGTTTAATTTTGGCCAACCCCATATCAATGATCTCCCTAATCGATGTCCTCCTAATCATTGACATTGTGAAAACACTTGTACTCCCTTCGGTATCCCAAACTGCTCTCGTCGCTGCGAGCAGCTCGGTGCCTGCCGTACCACTGTCCACTAATTACCAAACGGTCAGCTGTACACAATGGTCAAAGCATTCACCAACAAATAGCATCGAGGGGATGCGAAAAACAGTTATTTTTAACTGTGTATATCTGAGGGAGTCAACACTGGTGTAAACTACAAATAATTCTTCGCAATTTCCAGCCAACTCTGACCTTTCTACATAAATGTCAGAGTCAATTGTCCCGTCTGCAGAGCTGTTCAACAGTGGTTGGGGAAGGATCGGCAGATGCAAATGACATTATTGGTATAGCTGTTTAACTGGCTGTAAGTGTAAACAAATTAAATATCACACCAATTCTTCTTATAGTAATCCGCCAATTATTATTAGGAGTAAGTTCCTCCTTAAAACTATATCGGTTGCACTTTAAGAAGTGCTGATAATTAACATACAGTTACCTCCAATTAAACAGAGAAAATCAAAAACAAAAAGAAAGACTTTCTTTTGGCATCCTGAGCTACAATCACTCTCTGTCGTTATTCCTTATATAACGCATTGGATTGTATAGCTTTACTTAATCCGATTACATATTCTACGTTATAGGCCTGCTGCCGCTCTTTTGGTGTGCTTTTTCATATCTAAGCTCGTGCCATGTCACTATATAAACTGTGTGTCATCCCTTTTTCCATACTTGTATATTTTCTTATACTTCAGGTTCAATAACACCCTTTCATACTACAGCTCCTTTGATAATGCGGTTCTTTTGTGGGCGTAGCAGTCGAGCGCCTCCTCAACTAATTTACGAGCGCCTGGAAGCTATAGCCCAGAAGACAGGGGGACCGGCAGCCAATGAACTAAAATAGCTGGTGGTGGCTGCTCGCTGGGAGGCAACCAAGGAGCAACGGATAAAGGTGACAAGGTACACCGAGTGCACTGTGTGGGAGGCTGGGAATAAATAAAACCAGTCCAGACAGAGTGTATCGGTAAGAGTCATTTACTGGTTGTGTATTTGTTATTCAATAATCTATAGACTCATTCAATATGATTCTACGATAAGCTATGGATATAATGAATATGTACGAGAATAATATTGAAAGTTGCCATAGTAACAAACAGAGCTTGACCGGTTTTATCAAAATCTGTCCTCCTTATTGGGTGAAAATTCACTGTTGTTTGTACTTTTATGGCTTTATGCACAGTGCTATTACACCATCCTTTCTTTTAAAAAAATTACAGACCCATCCGAGGTTGTTTGAAGATCATGAAAGATGAAATTGTATACCACAAGTCATATGTATGTGGTATAACCGTATAGAGAGGCATAGAGAGCCAAAAATAGAGGTAAAACTATTCCTTGTTAACAATTAAAAATTCGAGGTAGAACTTTTCCTTGTTAACAATTACCAGTATCATTAGATTGTTCACTTAAACAACTGTGAGATCTCTATGTGTATTTACTCAACCTGCGCATCAACGTTGTCTAATTGGTACATTGTTGAGCAATGAAGCGTTTCTCCGTGTCGGTACGTTTTTGGTCTGTAAAGTAGCTGTAAGCATATCAATGCTGCACTAATTAGAGGAAAATTATCTCAATCCCACCGCTGATTGAGCACTCTGCTGCCTCAGAGCATCGTCTCCGTCCGAGTGTGGGTTGCGCCAAGGTATTTGGTCCACGATGTCCCGCACTGATCGGCCGGCCGGCAGATATTGGCATAAAAGAAGCTAATTTCCTGCGATGAATAACTCGGATTTGCTCGCTCTGTATCACAGGGAGCAGCTCGTCTGTGGCCTATGGCCAATTCCCGATGCCAAGATGAACCAGATAGGAACCAATGAAGAAAGGGGATTTAAGGGATAGTGCTGGGTAAAGATGGCGGGAGCGGGTGTCTTGGCAAACGGCACGTCCGGTTTACGTTACATGATGATACCAATAAGGGGGCAATGGTTGGAGGATTCAGAAGGAACTGCATAAGGGGCGAGAGATTTGCCCATCGGCATGTCGACCATATCTATTTGCATAACTAATATGCCTACTTTAACAAATCCCTGTTTAGTAGACTGCAGCTGGTTGTCCGTAGTCTAGCAGAGGAATTGTCCCCATACCAGTGTAGCAAACTGATTGTTCCTGTCGTAGAAGAAAGATTGTCCCCGGTATAGCAGACTAATTGTCCCTATTGTCACAGACTGATTGGCCCTAGCCTAACAGAATGATTGTCTCTAGAAGAACAGAATGATTATCCCTACTCTAACAGACTGAGTGTCCCTGGTCTAGCAGATGAATTTCCCCTCATCTATCAATTGCCCTTGGTTTAAGAGACTTATCGCTCCTAGTCTAGCAGACTGATTGTCCCTAGTCTAGCAAATGCACATGGATTGTCCCTGGTTTAGCAGAATTAGTCCCCCTCACCTAACAGACTGATTATCCCTGGTCTATTGATAGATGGATTGTACCTGGTCTCACAGACAGATCTAGAGTGTCCCTGATTTAGCAGACTGATTGTCCCTGGTATACCAGAGGAATTGTCCCTATTTTAGATGATGGATTGTCTCTGCAGTAGCAAACTGATGGTCCTTGGTAAAGCCCATCCCAGTTTATGCAAGTTAATTAAGGTTTACCATGAAATATTTTCAAAATTGTCTCCGTCCTTATTCCATAAAGAGAGTTGATACAAGATTAATCAAAGCAATCTGGTTGACAAATTGCTCCTAAAATTGATCAAATACAGCTTAATATATTTGCCCTTTCCCATAGGAACCATTGTTAAAGCCTTTAAGCCCAATCTATAATGCCCAACCTTATTTTGTCCTGAAAGGCAGCATTCTTATGTGGTGGCAAACCTGCAAATCTGCGCTAATTGACATGATTTAAGAAATTGTAATGGTTTAGCTGTACATTGGAATATAGAAAAATATAACTCTTGCTTATTTCAATAGCCCCAACTCTCAGAGACAAGGATGGCTTATACCATTATTTTGTCCAACTCTCCTCCAACCCTGGGATATACCCAAAGTGGGACAGGCTTAATTTAAGCCCACCAAATGGTTTGCTATTTTTAGTTTTTTTCTTCTTTCATTAGTCAACAGAACTGCCTGTAGGACAGCCTTGAATGCAATCGGCTTTGGCAGTTTAGCAACCTCATCATTTCAAACTATTTATCTCCAAATGTACATTGATTTGCTATGGACTGGAATGATAAGCAATTTCAATTGTTAATAGCCAAGTGCTATTTCCAGGCAAACACATTGAGTTAGAATATGCTGGAGCGCTAAATCCCAATACAATCTCAGCATTCAAAGCCGCAACTGCGCAGCCATTTCACGTTAGATCGGAGGGCCATTCAGTTCGGTATTAAAACCTTATTATGAAAAGTTGAAAAGTTAGAAGCCCTGCAGGATTCAAGTGTCTGCCAGGTTCTATGGTTAATATTAAAGGTCTATGGAGGGTCTGTAATAGTGTGCCACTTAGTGCAACTCCCTCCAGTACATTGCCACTTAGTGCATCTCTGCCGCCGCCCTGAGTCATGAGGTGCACGTTCAGTGTGAGCTCAGTTTCACTCAAATAAAGTCCTATAATTTGCTTGTCTGGCCGTGTTTTGCGTGGGCCGAATTTGTCCCAATGAGCTATTGCTTTCTAATCATTGGGACACGGCCAAGCACTTCACTAACAAAAATAACACTACTTGGTGCCAAGTGACAACTAACGAGGTCCGTATTAAATTCTTGTATTCATGAATTTCAATTCGTCTAGAGAAGGTTGCTCTTTAGGAGACAGGATTTCATTTAACTCAAAATAAGTTTATTTCTTGGATGTACCCACAAGTTAAACTGCTAAAACAAGAATGGTTTTGATGGCAGATTCCATCAGATTGAGGCTATGTCCGGACAAGGTATTCAATGCTTGTAGGTGGAGGAATTCAATGGATGGAGGTGGAGGTATTCACTGTATATATGTGGAGGTATGTTTTGTATGTAGGTAGAAGTATTCAATGTATAAGACATCTGTTTAACGATTGGGTTTTGGGTCCTGCAGGTTGGCATCCCATACTGAGGCGCCCGCCCATGTAAGGGCTGCAGCACTGGGCCAGGTAAGAGCGCTGATTTAACATTTCAGCACACCTGAGTGGTGGAAACATCAAAGGACGACAGAAAAAAAACAAATGGCGTCCTTTCTTTACATGGCAATCACTCACAGTATGCATCCATCCTCTCTCCGGGCTCCACAAGGGACATCACGGTTCTAGGCTTGCCTGAACACTGAATGGCGAATCTTGTGTTTCTGTTTTGATTAGCAATTATATTTTAATACTTTAATTGAGCAATCTTGGAGACAGCATTATAGTACAATTAGGGAAGAACATATCCATTTTCGGGTTGCCTACATTCCAGAGCCGATCTGGAATTTTGAAAAGAGTGCGGCGCAATATAGAATAACAAAGTTGGTGCCAGAATTTTACATTAAAGTTTCTGAAAAAAGGGTATGGTGCACGCCTGCGCGTCTAACATTAGAGTCTTTGATCTTCAGAAATCACATCATTGTTTTATAATTATCTGAGGATTGTGGATCATGTTGGCACAGCTTTGATTCACATTATATGTCGTTTTAATGGGTCCATTGAGGGAAACAAGACACACCGTAATTAAGGTGTCAATGGAGCCTCATACCTCGTCCTCTGAGCTATAAACCTGCCTGTTCGGGATTATCTTTGATAATAAGGAATTACCTTCAGCACGGTCTTGTCTACAGAGAAGCCTCAGATAAGTGCCCCATCCCTGTCAGGTCGATCCCTGTTTATGTGTTGGATGTTGCAACAGCTGTTGTTGTTAGGCGGGGGACCGACAAATGCAGAGTGCGGCAGGTCTATCGTTAAAGAACTTAACATATACTCATCAATCATTGTTTTTATCGGTATTTTTACCCCTTTAAAGGCCCAGTTTAGGCCCAGCTAGGGAAAAATACGACTTGAAATGTTTCTGTTTAGTTTGATTCTTCCAATACAATTTTACCGCCCATTGAAGAGAATGAAACCAGCCTTTTCAGCTTGAATATGACCTCCAAATCTTCTTCAGAGTGGATTCGGGCATAATCGGATTAATCATATTTAGAGACGCTAAAAATAAATCAAAAACGATTCTCCAAATTTCGCGCGGAACTACTTACGCCTTTGGGTCAGCACCTGACGAGGGTTGGTCAGCTTCGCACTAAATGACTTCGGATCACGTCTGTAACTGTCCAAGTTTTACCTGAGTGGCTCATTGGTAACTCTACCCGTACGGAGCTGCTCCCACCCTGTGACACCTGCTCCCCTCTGTACCCATCGAGAACACCTGAGTGGCACCTGTCAGGACGAGATAGGTCGCAGGCTGGGTCCACCCGGTACAATTATCGACTGAGTAACCTCCCTCACACTTCTCTAACAATGTGACTTGATACGCCACTGTGGCTGTCAAAGTGCTGGTCAGGGTCCCTGGTGACAGGGATAGGTTAGGCCTATATGCCTATAGTCGATTCGAGTTACCATTGTTATATTTGGGAATGGGTTCTTAGTGTGTTCATATTCCAATTTAATTGTGGCAATGGGGTGAAGCAATTTTCCGATGAAAATGTTACATCTCAGTACTATACAATGGCATGAGTGTTTTATAAGGAAAGTATTAAATAATTGACCATATGTGTAATGGAAAATATACCACTCTGTTCTTACGTACTTTATAACGGTAACTGAACGATAATAAATTAAATCATTTGGACATTTTAGATAAAAAGGAAATGGGCCCATTAAATAGGCTTCTTTTCACTTTGCCTTCTTGCAATGGGGGGAAATACAGGTGTTACATTGTTAATGATGGCTGATTACACATTAGCATTGGCGCTATCCAAGTATCACGCCACAGCATAATATTGGTGCGTGACTGGGGTCCCCAGTTCCCCATTATGTAGGCAGCACGCCTCTAGCTTTTGAAAACAGCATTTCGATGTTTGAAGGGGTCTTGTACACGTTGTATGAATATAACAATCTCGACCCTGTTGTAAATCAGTGCTGATACCCAAGGGGTGGCAAGATTTCCTATCACTTTAGTACCCCAGTTCAAAACCAGTACAAAATCCAGCGATATGGGCAATCATTGATCTTTATACAGGAACCAACAATCCCATCGAAATTCACATCAAATAATTATTTAACATTAAATATTATCACAATACCTTTTTGTTTCATTCCCCAAACAGATTGGTATAATACAAAATGGACCATGATAATTTGGTTGACAACCTGCTTCTGACATTTGTGAAACGCAATAAAATATGATGGCCTTTTCTTCATAGGAACTATTGCTAAAGCCTGTCAGCACAGCCTATAATGTCGAACTATTTATTGCATTGAAATGCCACATTTCGAGTGTCTGACAAACCTGTAAATCTGCCAATTGATTAATTTGAAGAGGCCTTTATGTTTGACCAGTACTTGGTGATAGAGAAAAACTCAAAATTACTTAATTACTTGAATTAACGTCTGAGGACTTGACCTGCTTGTTCACGGGATATACACAATGTGGCATGGATTTGCTAATTTCGCCAACTATGAATCTGGCTATAGGGTTTACTAACACCCCTCAACAGGTGTCAAGAGTCACTGAAAGAGTCTCATGCCATCTATTCTGAAACCATAAATCCTCCATCGTTAATAATTCAACCAATGGCGTTACATCTGGCGACTGTTATTAATGCATTATGGGAATGAACATTTCAGTGACAATGTGCAGGCCATCAAATACAGATTTGTTCATACAAGCCTTTTTCACTGTTAAGTAGCATGTACACTGGTATCCATTAATATGTATTCAGTGGTCCGTAAACTTAAGGTTCATACCATGCTATTAGTACCAGGGACATGCTGGAAACAGCTGGTTACCTGGAGTGATTATCCTCCATCCCTAAACCTTTTTTCAGGTTCCAGTCAATATCATATGGGCAAATCGCATGGTGGTTGTCGAGCCTGAGGCGTCCCTTCGCCTGCCTATAACCAATCTAGGTCATGGTGGCATTGGACCATGAGGATAAATCTACGCACCATCAGTGCCAGGCCCACAGCCTCCAGGGCATCTATCGGGGTTGGGGTTCTGGAGTGAGAGGGGGAGGGGGGCTGAGTAGGCTAACTGTTGATGTTCCCCACACACTGGTGGCGGTAGGGGTATTTAGCTATGTTTCGTATCGACGTGACTGTCTGATTGAAAGGGTTCCGGCCTACATATGTCCAACCATTACCCACCACTGCCTTTTGATGAGCTCCAATTTGCCATTAAGGAAACTCCCTGAGTGGTGATACACCGCACCCTGTGTGTGGTCCTAATAGGAAAAGTGTGTTTTAATGAAATAAAATGCTTTCCAACATGGTAGAAACCGACGGCTTTAATCAGAACCTTTGGTCGGTTTATGAGGTCGTTAAAGCCCTGCATGGGAGTAGACATATGGGGCCGCAATGCAGGAAGCGACCAATGAAACCAGAATGACTTTGATATTAGGTTTCTGCCTCAAATCTTGGTTACCGCTACCTGTAATGAGATGATTATTGGGTGAACTAGATTGGAATGGAGGCCAATAAAGGTTCTAGGCTGGAGGTGGAAGTGTTGTAGGGGTAGGGGAGTATTAGATTGAGGGTGGCCACTGCGTGACACCACACAACACGCAGTGAACATCATTGATTCACGAGTCAAAACATTTCAACAATGAGTATTACAGGCGGCGGGCCGCGTTGTCTCGTCACCCGCTGAGTCCCACTCATTTAACGAGCATCAATCAATGTCTAGTAAAAACGCCAACACTAGATTATTCAGCAGCTGGATGGTTAGATAAATGTTCATGCAAGGCCCGTTGATGGCGATGACTCACTACCACATCGACCTAGGATCACAATGCTATCTGGTGGCCTCTATTTTACATCTGGCAGGTCAATCTATAATGTATTCTAGCTATGCTTGTCTACAGTAATGAATTGTGATGGGTTGTTGATGTGCATCAAGTGCCCGGCATGACTGGCTTATTTTCGACCCTGCAGACACCTGATGAATCTGATAATGTTTTTCGCATTTTCTTGTTCTAAGGACCTCTAAGTTCGCGTAAAAAAAAGTTTGATACTAAATACACTGATAACATCGTATAATCTATCCAAAACTCAACGACGACTTATGGACTTGCTGTTTTATTGAATGATACTGAATTAAAACATCAGGTTCACAAATATTCTTGAGTATTGGACTAGATTCTACAATGCTGTTTTGTTTTTCACTCTCGTACCATATATATCTCGCATCCTCTAGATCCCAAACGTAGACCTCCATAAAAGAAAGGGAGTTTACAACCACATTAAATCAAAAATACACTGGTGCACAACTAGAATCTACTTCAGTTCTTCTTTCACTATCTCTCCCATCCTATGTTTCTACACTGCACCGGCCACAGCTGTTATGTGGCAGTATTATCCGCGTGCAATCCTTCAGATACATCCTTACACCACAATGTCATTGAACTTCAGTCCAGACGCTCGTTCTGATTATGATTCAGAATTCAAGGACACGCTGTTTGTGTGGAGCAGACCTTGAGCTGCTCACTGGAGCAGCCTGGAGGCCCTCAGTCCCCTAGTTATCTCCACTCATCCCCCTACCCCCGTCCCAGCCGCACTTATCTCGGCCACATCTCCAACCAATTCACACCAGGTCCCCCGCCGCCCGTCTGATAGTATCGTGATGGATGTGGCACGGACATTTTATACCAGTCACAACCTAGGACAAAATATGAGAAAACTGGATTGAAAAGGGACTAAAAAGAGATAGGATGACAGAAACGATGGTTGTGCTGGAGGATGATTGCTGGTCAGAGTTCAGCGTGGTCTATCTTGGTACAGAAGATAGCGACGTATATGTGCCGGAGTTGAAATAGAGGATTTCGGTGCAGAGAAGAAAATATTGTTTGCTGTGTGTTTGATTTCTTTGTTTCTTTGTTTACTCGCAGTGTTTGGTTGTTAGGATGGCTGCCTGACTGTCTGATAACTGATAATATCGGCAGCCCCGCTGTGAGATGATAATTCATTGTTTGTGTTAAATAATTATGTTTGATTCTTTAGATATTGATATTGTGGAGATAACTTACGTCACTTAAGACTCTGTAATATTGGTTTCTAAGGAATATTTCCACATATACATTTTGAACCGAGGCAAACAGCCACACTCAACAGATCTAGAGGCTATATAGAGCACATTTAATGTGAGAAAAACAGCCTTGTTAAAACTGGACAGGTCGGTATAGCTCCAGCTTTAGTACCCATCTTGCCTGCAGCATAAGGCCCAGTAGGCTCAGGGCCCGGTAAGCAGATCAAACATTATGAGTTTTACTATTTTGAGAATAACTTTATGTAAGTGCTCCAGTCTTTTGTTGACGCGATCCTCCACTTTTACCACTTTAACATTGCCATGGTACTACTTGATGAGAAACTATTGAGAGGAATTCTGATTTCGAATACTTTTGAATACTTACACTTGAAAACACTTGCGAGTGTGCCCAAACGAACCTTAGCATGTACATTTCTTTAAAAAAAAACCACAAAAAACAACTTTATACTGAACTTCAATTACACGTAATGCCAAATGTTTATTGATCAACTTCAACCTGATTTGAGGTTATAGTTGTAGCAGGCTATTTATAGTACTTCAGTTCCGCACAGGAAATAGCGCCATGGCAGGGGGCTAAGATACCAGGTAATGACACAAACTCTTCCCACCAACGCCACATACTCTCCCCCCCGACGCCACATACTCTCCGTTCCAATGCCACAAACTCTCCGTTCCAATGCCACATACTCACCCCACCAACACCACAGTCTCCCCATCAATGCCACATACTCTCCCCACCGACGCCACATACTCTCCTTACAAATGCCACAAACTCTCCCCACTAATGCCACATACTCTCCCTTCCAAAGCCACATAGTCTCCCCACCAACGCCACATACTCTCCCTTCCAACACCACATACTCTCCCCACCAACACCACATACTCTCCCCACCAACGCTACATACTCTTCCCACAAACTCCACATACTCTCCCCACCAACGCCACATACTCTCCCCACCAACGCCACATACTCTCCCCACCAACACCACATACTCTCCCCACCAATGCCACATAATCTCCACACCAACACCACATACTCTCCCCACCAACGCCACATATGTACTCTCCCCACCAATCCCCCGGTTATGATCCAGTCTGTATGACATCGACCCGACATTAACCGAGGGGACCGTCCGGGGGTGAGAGGTGATTGGCCAGCCCCTACTTGGCGTTTCGACCCCAGACATCAGGTAAAAGAGACCGTTCCTCCCCGCGCCGTCCAATATTTCCTGCTATCAATCTCAGGGAATGTCTTGCAGCACATTACTGAGCGAACACTAACGGAACATTAAACTAACTTCTCCGTTATCGCCACTGATATCAGCGCAGTAGCAGGCCACGTATGTCAGGTCATAAGGGAGATAGGTCCGGGGATTGACCTCATATCGGCCGTCCTTCGAAGGACCAGAGCAGACATGAAATTTGACTGTAGTGTCCGTTTGGCTGAACCAACCGACAATAATAATCTAGCGAGTTCCTATAATAGAGCACTGTCCACATAAGGATGTACATTGTACTGGGAATTCGTGATGCATAAAGATAGACCCTGGGAGTTGTGTTTTACAAATGTAATACATCGATTAAGAGAGTGTGAATTATCATAAAGTAGCAAGCCAAAAGTCATGAACAAATTTCCTTTTGCTAGACAAACAAAAGAAACAAAAGAACACGCCGTTGGGGGGGGGGGGGGGTATAGGGAAAGAGGGGGGAATAGTCGGAGAATATAATCTAGAAACTTGCATGTAGATTGACCAAACAACCGTGTTGAAAGTGTCAAGATACGATCTATCATCAGAGTTGTATAACGCAAACATAATGAAAGAAGGATAAAGTTTCATAAATCAAATACATCCTACAAACATCTACCTAGTAGAAGTTATATCGCTTGAACAATTTCAGCAGCAGATTAAACGGTGTTATGAAAAAGAGAGACAAACATGCGTTCAAATGTCATTTGAAATGTCATTCAAACCAATCAAATTAAGAAGCTTCCAAGATATCAAGTCAAGCCATTGCCTGGTTCAGAGCATTTACAATAAATCCAGCGTTTGAAAAACCGTAAAAACAACTTGCTATCCAACCCCAAATCCACAAATTATCAAACTTTTAATGGGTATAGTTTATGAAAGTATAAAAGTTGATTGAAGGGCATTGCAGTGACTTTGGACGTCGAGGGAACGTAGGGTGAGCCCCTCCAAATCAATACAGGCCCCTGGAGGAAGGCTCTGCTATGATATGAGCGTCCTCCAGGGCAGAGGCTGGTGGCCGTGTCCTTCCTGATCGGCGGTCGCCTTAACCTTTACGTCCTCCTACACTCCAACCACTAAGGAATCCGTCCCAAAATGTGACACTTGGTTTCCGTGTCGGAGCTACCGCAGACTGTTCTAAGACCACAGCGGCACCTTTAAGGCAAAGGTGAAACGCTGGGAATCGGTGCTGAGCTTGTCAGACTTCTGTTTGGGTTTCCCTAAATTCTGAATTAGGAAAAGGTTACTTGAAAATAAAGAACTTCCCAAATGTAAATGAGAAACGATGTTGAACTAACTTCAGCTTTTCAAAAACATTATCACAATTCCAGCAGAGACATATCAAGTTCTAGCTATAGGCCAGTATGCTCAGTTTCATAAACGTCATAATCTGTAAGTATGTAAGGTAAGATAATAAAATTAGCCTAGGGTTTCCTGCTTGTGCTTGGCGCAAACGTCTTGAAGATCCTTTTTTGGGGGAATGGCCCAACCAGGACCCCAAATGTTGGTGTAGTCCAGGCCGTTGGCCGCACAGGTGTATAGAAAATACCAGATACCTGTGCCATAATGATCTAATACCTTGGGTAATCTGATAAAGCCGTCATTGGCGACCACCAAGGCCTGAGGAGGGCCCTCAGTTAATGCCTGTCCATGCAGTGGGTCCTTACCACTAATGGCTCCCACCACCAGCCGGGGAGGGGCGGCTACAGTATGGGGCGCCGTGCGTTGAAATGTTTAATTATTTACTGTTGGAGTTATTTGAATCAAAGTATCGCTCTCGACATTAACATATAAGGTGATTAGCAACACTACCCAATCTTGGGCTGAGCTCCCCTTATATGAGGCCAAATTTCCTGTGGGTCACAGTTTTCCTAAATCCCAGCTGCCCTGTGGGATGCCTCCTCTCGGGTTCATCAGGGGTCGCCAACATGAACAGCAAAAGTACTGGCTTCTTGTCGGCACAACTCATTATTGAACTTAGATACTTGTTTACCTTTCCAAAGAGCTCCCTACACAATTAGTCCAAACCAAAGGACTGAAAATCCTACCAATATACAGAAACGACTAACCAGAATACAGCTTCAAACCACCTTTTCACTAGAGGTATCTGCTTAGGTTTTCCTCTTATATTTAGACACATTTTATAAGAGCATAAGACCTTTCTAGAGTGACTATTGATTTGTCCGTAGACACTTGGTGCCTCCAAGTGCGGCGGTTAGGAGTTGTAGGCGTTGACGGGGGAGGGAAGGGATCCCTCCTCCTACCTGGTAATCGATAAGCTTCATGGTAAGTGCAGGAGGGAAGTGCCTAACGAGCTGACGTGTCTGAGAGACCCGGGCCTGGCCGGCCGTTTAACGCCGACTAACCCGTCCTGATTAAAGTGCTTTTATTATACCCTGTATCCGCCAGATACGATAGCCAAACCAGCCACCGACACATAAATAGGAGAACGTGTCATGGGACGTTGACGGGTTATGTCTTGGACTTTGATAAGTTTTCTTTGAAAGAATGGCGAATGCTTTATATAAAATATCAATGTCCCGTTTCCTTTTTGTTGTCTTCATGCGTAGCTAGGGTCTAACGTTGTACGCTCACCGTGTGTAATTAATATTAATCTTCATCCATCCTTGAAGCCAATTAAGTTGATTTATCCGATCTGGATACCATCATGATATATAGGAGTACCGAACAGGGACCTAAGAAATATTCTAATCAAGGCAACCTTGTAAGCTGGATAGTATAAGCTAAACACAAGGTACAGTGCACGTCTTTTTGCATCAAATTATATGTGCCTCTTATAATCATATCACTACGTTTAGATACAATTGGTGCATTTCATTTCAATCATCATTCATGAATGTCAATTCTTTTAGCTGGCTACAGGCTCGACTTTCCAGACTAACCAATGTTATAAAGACTCGAATTGTCTCAAACTGAAGTATACAGAGACTAATGACACCACAGCCGTCTGTGACCTACAGGTGAGAAGAGATCGGCGTGTTGATTACCTCCACCTGGAGGAGATGTCACCGGAGAAGGGGGTTAGATCCCTAGGCTAGTACGAGTGTCCTGAGAGGCATGTTTACTGGTATATCCTCGTGTAAGGTAGGAGAATGTTATTTCTTCAGTCAACCCACAGGTTCAGTTTGGTATTTTACAGCACTCTCTCAACTATTAGAGGACTGTTATTTTCTTTAATCTACCAACAGGGTCAATTTGGTAGTTTACTTTCATTCCTCTCAGGCCATTAGAGGACCCCCTTTGTTGTGGAAATGATAGTGCAATAGGATTAAGACGATTCCTGAGAATGGCCCCACATGATGGTAACTGCGCAGCAAATGGAAAAGCTTAAGGATGGAAGAGTTTCACTGGAGTCTTTGAATATCGACTTGAGCCATGATGACAGATAAGCATGCAATTTAATGATTCAATTGTGCAGGCCCGTTTACGTTCTTGTAACAGATCTTACAGCTTTTTCAAGGACAACTGGAGATCTACAGTTTATACAGTTAGAATAAAAAATTAAAACGTGTCATTTTCCTTTGAACCATATCATTTCCCCCTCTTATTGTATAAGGTTCACATTCAATATTTCTTTTAACATGATACTGGGCTTTCAATAGTAATTTATTTTATGAGAATGAGTCGGTTTATATCCCACGAGCTAGTTGATAGGCATAAACTAACCCTAATGAGTTTACCTGGGTTTGGTTGCAAGGTAAACAAGGACACGCAGGAACATACAATTATCTATGACACCAGCCAAGGGGGATCATTATCTCCTCTGCATGCTAATGGGAAGCAATGTATTATCTAGGTTCTATACCACAGCACTAGTCACATGATATCCCAGTGGTAAATGATATTGTTGGCGTGTGAACGACACTATTGACGGCGTGCTAACGGCGCTAACGGGCCATGAGAACCACAAAAGAAAAGAAACATGTGGAATATTAACAATGTCTTTCTAACCAAGAGCAGTGTGCCACCTGGAGGATGAATCGACGCTTATTTTGGTATTGTTAGCATAGCTGGCAAACATAGAATACCACAATAATGAGCTTCGCGATGTCAATTAATTCCCTAGGAAATAAACAGGTAAAAGCTAGTAGGAGAAGGTTTAAACAGACACTCAGCCTATAAACAGATTCTGTTTTTTTTTCATACCTAATTCAGCCATGGATGAAAACATCTATTTCGGGTGTTTCACATTTCAGCTAGCTATTTGCACAATTCTGACACCTATAATGATCTCGCAAGTTGCAGAGGCAGGCCAATCAAAGCGACTTGCCTTCTCAAACAATCTGATTGTCAGGTTATGACAACTGTTGGCCTTTAGACATCCACACAACAGATGTCTAAGCTCACAATTGATCTTGACAAAACAGCTGCATATGGAATTAGGGAACTGATTGACCGATATAAATGTTATTTTGTAGGAAGAAATGTCACGACAGTGACCTAATTGACAACAGCGTGGAGGACGTGCTATTCTAAAACTTACTGTATCTTATCTTGCTTTCTGTACTCTATATATTTTATCTTTATCTACCATAATTCGGCATTTCAAAGGTTATAGATTAAAGGTTAGGATTGCATTATATTTTCAATTGCACCAGTTATAGCTTGCACCAGATATAGCCGGATCACATGTGAGGTAAAATCCAGTAGCTAACTATAAAACCAGTACAGCAAAGAATGCTCAAACACAGACATCCCTTTGAAAAAGGTACAAGTGTTGAGGTATGGGGCGGCGCGTTTTACACCTGCCGTATTGGATGTAGTGGTAGTAGCACGGCGAGCCCTGGAGGCACAGGTAACACAAGACGGCCTCAGTAGTGCGCCACCTCCCACCTCGGAAGGCCTTCCTGTCCTCCTTGCACGGATTGTACAGTACAAGTCTATGGCTTGCCGAATGTTGACTTTTTCATTTTTATGTTGACCAAAATTATGAGGGTCAATTGAAATATCATAATGTAGGTCCCCAAGGTTCGGGAAATGTTGATTTGAATACACAAATCCCTTGATAAAGTAGCACTTTTTTTGACAATCTTGGCAGTTGAGTTGACAGAACACCTTTTTGGTTTTTAATTAAGATATGTATTGAATTGGGGTAATCCAAAACATCGATTTAAAGTTGAGGAGCCTATCAATTGATGTCACAGGGTATTCGTCTATCCTAAATAAAGAGGGTTCCGAGCCTGTCTCAAACAACTAAGTTCTTACCTCTATAAATATGGTACACGTATTACGTAACGGCTTGCCCCACGGCCTCACATGTTCACCTTTATAAAAGAGAAGTGACTTGTGAAAGTATCCGCTGAGGAATAGAGGTGGAAAATGCTAATATATCACACTGTCTATTCAAAGTGTTACGGGGCCTTTTCAATGGTTACTCATACATAAATTCAGGGTCTTACATTTGGCTCCCCATACCCATTAATACCCGGGTTACGTGCACTCTCTGGGTGGCACGGGGTGATGATCTCAAAGAGCATTACACTGGTCATGTCTATAGTGAGTCTCCTGTTCTATTACAACTGATTCCTAATCTTTCAGTACTCTTCAGATCTACTGCTTGGAAAACATATAACCCTCTGCAAGCCTGAGGTGGGGGTCGTATCATAATTCTCCTCGGGGGAAAGTATAAAACATGTATTTTCAATTTGATACGGTGATACCTTTGATATAATGTTATAAGAGGTGCAGCAAATGTCAGCCAATCGAGACGATATCGCCGACTTTGGTGGAGCTCAAAGCGTGAGTAGTATACGAACAAGCCTACTTGGATCAGGACACGTTCAGCAGTAGTATATGGAAATGAACGTTTCGGTAGGGATAGTATGTGTGAGTAGTATAATTATATGGAACTGGGAGGTTAACTCGGGCATTGATTATGCGATTGAGTAACGGTTCACCGAACAGTAAATAAAAAAAAAGAAAAAGGTAACAGTAATATGATATGATGTAATGGAAAAAATATGGAATAATTATGGAATGACATTTCTTTATATGTAAAATAAGGCTAAGAACTGTCCAAAATGTGCCATATACTTGGCTTGATTACATAAACCATATAATATATACTTTTTTAATGTTTCATGACTTTAAATGATTCGTATTCATAAAGATTGTACCCTAGAATGCCCAATCCTATACACTATATTCGTTTTAGCTGAGACGGTTCAGGTGATAAGAATTCCAATAAGTGAAAAACCGCTGTTTTGTTCGCCATTCCACTAAATCTTCTTACCACAGACAGTGGCCCTTACACAATCATCTATTGGTTTGGCAGACAAAAGTCACTTGGAATTACATCGGAGAATGGATGTGGATATGATCCGTCTTGTACAGGTTCAACTCTAGGCGAAGAACTATAATTTTGGAAAGGTCCGAAATAATAGAGAACACTTTTTTACATAAGATTATTTCTTATCAAAGAGATAGAGAATACCTTTTTTTATATAAAAGATTATCTCTTACCAAAGTGGCAGAGAGCACTTTTTTTATATAAGATTATTTCTTATCAAAAATTCAAATAGAAATCTGACACTACAACTGCTTTGAGAGGTCTTACACCCTAAATCGCTTATTCCGTTCAGCTTCCTCGCAATGGGCTCACCTTTGACCTTTGGTTTCCCGTTATTACATAAAGAGGTTACCTGACGACGTCCCAACCAAACAGCGAACGCTCAACTCACCTGGAAAGATAAAATTGAAAGCGCACATTAGTGACGGTCAAATGGCAGGGGAATGATCAGGCGGGCAGATAGTATCATATGACGGAGGTGTCTGGTCCTCCAGCCATATCCATTTACACAGATAAAGCCTGGTCCACTCCCTGTGTGTGACGGGCATATTGATGGCCTGGCCGGCTATTCATACGTGTTAAACACCTCTAGATACTAGTACTGTCGCAGTCGTGGGGGACTAAACACATGGTTCATGTGAAGACATCGATCGTCAAAGTTTAACAGATTTGAGTTACAGTTGGTTGAAGTGTAGAGCATGAATAACTAAAATGTGGAACACTAGTTGAGTCTTGAAAGATCAATTGTGGTTTTCAGTGATAGAGATTAAAGCTAACGGTAAATCATATTAGAGCACCCTTGGTGGCTAGAGAAGTATGTTTTATGGGGATATTCATATGCCATACTTGATTAAAGAACCCCATATAATACAAGTACTAGTTACGCGATCGTTTAGAACATAGCAAAGCTATCTGAATCAAAAGAAACAAATGGAAAGTATAAGAGTTTTATGGCATTAGAAACATCAAAAATCCCAAAGCCTGTGTGGCTACTGTGTTTTATATACTTATATGTCCCACAGTGAAAAAATGCCCCTGAAGGAGAAGATGATGGAATACATAAAACTCCCCTCCAATGTGTCTTCCCAGCTGGTAAAACTGCATTTAAATATGGGATAGCATACTCCATCTAATGAACCACAAAGAGAGTGACTTTCCTCTCCATTGGGATGTATAGAATACCGCCTAGGGCCACATCAGTCTTCTTTCATCATTGTTATGAAAGAATTTTATTTCTCCTCAGAACCACCTATATATCATAAGGTTATATCTTAGATTCTTGGAAAGAAATTAACAGATATCAATGTACAACAAAATGGTTATGTCGTTCACAATTAACCACGAGGAAATCATAACTTTGTCTTCAAATCAAACAACACTTAGAAAGACGGCGTTGTGGAAAGACAGATGGGATCGAGGGTAGAGATCGTCTATGCAACAAGGCTGACTCTAAATGTTTTATAAGTAGGCTGACAGGCCTAGCATTAGTTGCCGGGACCAGGCCCCATTCCCGCCGACCGGCGTGTCTTACATGGTGTTTTTATGAGACGCTTCATGGTGCCCCAGGGACAGGTCTGCCCGTTGGGGAGGTGCAAGTCGATGCCCGTCATCAGTAAAGTATAAAACAGATTAACGTAGACTTGTGAACGGTGGTGTATTGTACCATAAACTACACCGCCCCAGCACCACTGTTTTTTTCACTTCACAGATTTTCTTTCGAGATCTTTAAACCACATCCATCAGTGCTGACATTCCATGTCATTTTCCAAGGTAAAAATGTTTAGAATATTACTTCCTATGTTATCAACGATGTTTTAGCAAGGATTTTCTTTTTATGTTATAACCTTCTGTAACGATGTCTGATATCAAGTATTTAAGTCACTAATCTATTATTTTCATTTCAACACTAAAAGTAAAGCTATCAGTTCTCTGAATTCTCCTCCATCTCCTTATGCCTTTCCACATTAGGCAAAGGGCAGTGGGAGTGGGTTGTCTCAATGAAGTTGGGCCCTATTAGAGCAATTAAACCTTTCGGGCAAAGAAACACCAAGTCGTTCATCAGCCGAGGAGGTACAAAGGATCCGCATTAAGGGACCTGACGACAGTCGGCCAAAACAAAGCAACACAACGAGAAAGTTACTTTAAGTAGGATTGGGGGAGATTGGAGTTTTTTCTCTGAAAATATAAAACATCTGCGGACGAAAGGGAAACTACTGTACTGATTGAAAGAGTGGGCACATAAAATGCACTCCAAATTTGCAAGGACGGTCTTCCCTTTGCGTGCTGAGCGACCTGAGAGAAGCAGTATTACCATACGTTGTGTACTTCTGACGGTTTATCGAACAGCAACCTAAGCTCAAAAAACCCATTTAGAGTTATAAACTTATGTAATCTTAGGCATCAGGCAGAGTGTGTTGTTGGTTTAGTAGATATCTGATGGAAAATAAAGTGGGATTTCACAGAAAAGGAACTTAATATTTTTTGCCTGTTACAAACAGTCTAAGATAAAAGAAAAGGCGTCCAGTGTCCTGAACAATGAAGATGGGAAGGCATGAACTCGTTTTATAGGAAATAAACTTGATATTCAAAAAATCAAACTTTCACTTAAGCTTACTTCGATTCCCTTCCATTAGAGGCTACAGCGCATTATAATATTTTATAGGCAACCGTTTGAAATAAGCTCCACTTGTCCAACGTTTATCTGCTAATATTTCTCGACAATATAGCATTATAAGACTGTTACATATGCGCTTTTAAAGTTAGTTAAAGGCATAACAACGCTCCGGGGCTTTCTTAAAGTCTAGCGACTGTTTAAACCCTCCGCACGCCCCTAACTAAGTTGCAGTCGCTGACTGGGAATGAGTCATTTACTCAATGGATGAGGGACAAAAGAAACTAACTGTTCCTCCAGCAGACGGTGATTCATCTCAAGGCGTGTCTGGATTCCCTCCCCCTCTCTAAATACTAGTTTAATGCTCTCGGCAATCATGTTTACTCTCTACGCCAATGTAAGCACAGATGAAGAGACACATTGCTAGTTTTCTCAGACTTCTACTACAATTACTTCCTACAAATTCAGACGGCTATTACTCCTCAGTTGACTTAAACAAACTGTAAGGAGCTTATACAAATTCAAAACATGGTTAATTCACTTATAGACAGTTTCTTCATCTAAATATTGTAAACATCATGAATACAAATCTGTCTGCGTACATAAAAAGATGTTCTACTGGAAGTAGATAAAGGCTTGCCTTCTCCTAGATGAAGATAAACCGTTGTTAAAAATACACTCTTTTTTTCTTTTGAGTTGGTAACCTGACATTTACTATAGTCAATGCTAGTTTCAGTCATTAGATTAAAAGTACCTTTTATACCTTTGCCCCCTTTACAGTGCCCTCTATATAGGACTGCTAAAATAAGACCTTTCTAGGCTAAGCATCTAAAGAAAGGATTGATCCTCTCGTGAGGTCTAGATGATGAAAGCTCAAGGCACCCTTAATCTTCCCTTCTTCTCCTGACCGCCTTGAAACTCTGCTGGGAGAATCATGAAAAAGGGGACATGCGCGCGCAGCCCTCACCTGTGTCACTCTTCGGGCGGAGTACCCAGATCAGAGGGGGTGTCACATGGTGACATTACGGCTTGTTGCTGTGAGCAGGCACGCGATTCGGGCATGTACAATGGGGACGGACACACGGGCAAGAACCGGGGCCCAGCTATAGTACGTCTATGGCAAGCCGAATGGGTAAACTTTGATAAACACTGTTTTTCAAGTGATAAACACTGTTTATCAAGTGATAAACACTGTTTATCAATCGAAAAACAGTGTTTATCGCTGGATAAACAGTGTTTATCTAAATAAAGTGTGCTTATCAGCTGATTACAGAGTTAATTTTGAAAAACAGTGTTTATCAACTGATAAACACTGTTTATCAAGTGATAAACACTGTTTATCAAAATTAACTGTGCTATCACTTGATATCACAGTTAATTTTGAAAAACAGTGTTTATCACTTGATAAACACTGTTTTTCAATTGAGAAACAGTGTTTTTCAATTGATAAACACTGTTTATCAAATGATAAACACTGTTTATCAAAATTAACTGGGCTTATCTCTCGATTACAGGATAAACATGTGATAAACAGTGTTTATCAACTGATAAACACTGTTTATCAACTGATAAACACTGTTTATCAAAATTAACTATGCTTATCATGTGATATCACATTATTTCCTGCTCAAACATCTAGTTGCACATTATTATTGAGACACCATCATGGGAACAATGTAGGCTGGTCGACCGGCCGGGTTTAACAACAACCGGCCGGTAGGGGGTCTGGGGTGAAGGTCGGCCTAACCAACGTTACGACGTCCGCCATCTTGATTTTCGTAACTTTTTAGGGTTTGTTTACATTGGGTGTTCACATATTCAGAAGAATCCTACAGGCTATTCCTTGTGCGAGGTCATACAATATGATATAACTAAGAAATAAGCCCAAAAGTAGAATTTTATTTCATCTAGATGATTCATAATTACACCTCAAAGTTCACAGGCAGATCTCCAGTGAAAGTAGTGCCCTGTAACCCAGAGTCCTGATGCCATTGAAAATAGTCCCAATCTAGGTGTGCTGCAATTGTTAATATTTACTAACTTATGCATGTATTATAAACTTTATTTACTCAAATACATTATTTCTTATTTATCCATCGAAACAATAGACTGTTTGGTGAAAATAAAATATTGGCCCAAGGATTGAGCAGAACCACCACATTTTCAAGTAGTTCCGGCAGGGACCTAATACTAGGCCTGTGTTCTCCGACCTGGCCTGCGCGCTAGGCTAGGGAACAATGTTACAAAGCTGGTTAGCCATTTGTGTATAATTCCTAGTTAGGTAAAAATTGAGTCATATATTGTCTGCTACCCATTACAACTTAAACATATTCATTACCATGACAATCACTTCCTGCCTTTACAACGGCAATTGGCAGTGTCAGTGCCCCTTCAGGCTTCAAAAACTGTTGAGTAGACAAGTTACCCATTGAGGTATGAATCCTAGTGAGGTAAAAGATATGAGGGAAGTAGGATATGATAATGATTATGCCAAGTATTACACTAGTACCTTGTGCCAACTCCGCCAGGCTACATAGACACTAGAACAGCCTACGTCCGCCATATTGGATTTTTCGTAACTTTTGAAAGTTTGTTTACATTTGGAGTTTGGATACTTGCAGCCTCCCAATTTCTTATCCACTTTACGAGGCAATTGCTTATTATATAGATATGGAATAAACCAAAATTCAGAATTTTGTATCGTATGGTTATTCTGAAATTTGACTAGGATCTTTTGTTGGAGAACCGGAAGTTCAAGCCAATGTCAAGGCCATGCCTGTATCTACATTTACGCCATTCTGCAGCGCGCCGTGCCTCCATGTGAGTCTGAGCAGAGACTATTGTTTGCAGAGTGGTGGGCGCGGAAGAGGCTATAAACATTGTTCTAAGTTTGCTTGAAAATCTTTATCTTTACTGCCTGCTTAACGTCTTAAGTCACCCAAGACAGTTTATTAAATAATATCTTGTTATCCCAAATCGTGATGATATATATTTTATTCATTGTGTACCTGATTGATGTCAACAAATTGTTCGAGGGCCGCACGGTCCGCCATTACGCGATTAGGCTATTCTAGTGGTATAGTCTGACAAGCGAGCCACGGGGAACTAGTGTAGCCAAGTATCAGCTTCTGAACCTCAATCTCCAAACACATGTGTAATATGACAGGAATCTATAACTACTTGGCATATCTGCTGGAAGAATGATATGGTGTCTCAGTAAAAATTGAAATTTGAAAAATGTTCTTAATTTGAAAAACAGTGTTTATCACCTGATAAACAGTGTTTATCACATTTTTCTTTGTTTATCACTTGATATCAAAGTTTATTTTGATAAACAGTGTTTCTCAATGATAAACACTGTTTATCAAGTGATAAACACTGTTTATCAAGTGATAAACACTGTTTATCAAAATTAACTGTGATTATCACTTGAAATCACAGTAAACTTTGATAAACAGTGTTTATCAAGTGAAAAACACTGTTTATCAGTCGATAAACAGTGTTTATCAAAATTATCTCTGTAATCAAGCGATAAGCACAGTTATTTTTTGATAAACACTGTTTATCAGGCAATAAACACTGTTTATCAAGCAAAAAACAGTGTTTATCAAGCGATAAACAGTGTTTATCAAAGTTTACCCATTCGGCTTGCCATATACGTCTACCTCCGACGACCTCTGTCAACTGTACCCAAACCTACAATGCATAGGGGAACAGGCTTAGGTAGCAGCCGTTAAAGCCATGCTCCAGGGTTGTCAGACGGTTAGTTTTGTTGTGGTTTCTTTCCTTATTTTGGAAGCGGTCAGACCGGCATCTACTCTGTATAAAGCCTTATCCCGTTAGGGTGATTGCATCTGTAAAGTTATCGACACAAGAAACCTGCTACCGACGCCTAACTTCCCTACACTTTTTGTTGAATTGCTTTAGCCGGTGTGTTGATCACTGGGGGAGCAATACGGGAACAAATTACTACAGTAGCTACACAATGCTTTCTTGTATAAAATTTGATGATTGGTAAGGCAATATGCAATTAATTTTTGTTCTTTGCTCACACAACACTTTATGGTTGGATTGGGACCTACTCCATAATATTTGATCTGCGAAATTTGGTTACTGTTTTCACGCAATTTGTGGGCGGGTGGTTCATAACATTGATTGATGGCTGCATTGAGACAAAAATGCCCTTGACTTGAATCCTTAAATGAAAAATAAAATGGTTTGAGTTGATTAATTTGACACAAGTGTTTTTGTTTAAAGAATTCTACTTAGTTCTCAGACAACACCAAAAGGCCACTCAGTGAGTGTGGGGAGGCTGCTGGGCTGGACAGATCACGCGACGCCCAGGCCCCACATCTCCAGTCTGGGTGATCGGTTTAACACCACTACCACCCACAGACCCCAAGGCCCGCCACCTTAGGGCCAAAGCCACTGTCCTTCACTGTCCAAGTGCTACTTCCATTCATCCACTTTCTTCTGGAATACACCAATACATCTTATCGACTTTAGTTAACCACAACTGGCATTGCTCCTTTTAGGTTTCGGTTTTTACTGAGAGGACATGGAAGATAATTTCCTGCCTTGAAGGTAAAAGCAATAAATATAGAAAGCATAGACAGAATTGTAAATAGTGATTACTTCAGGCTGATTACTTTGCCGGTGATGGTGTGTCTGACCTGTTGGGATACATCTGTGTTGATGGATCATGGCTGAGATACTGGTAGCAGTACTCTGTTTCAAATAGTTTGATTAATGTGTGGGACCTCTGTTCGTGAACGTTAGACATAACAAAAGCTGTAGGCACTATTGATATTGTAGTGTTATTTCCATTCTAAACAAAACCAGAAAGCTCTGTGTTTTTACCCCTCAGCGCTGTAATTCGTACCTAGTTAGAGTTAAGAAATAATGCCGAACACATATAGTAGTGTTTGGGGTAGTAAGGTATCATGTCTTTGGCCTATAGGCTCTCCACTGATGTCATATCAATCAAAACAAAACCAGGTTGCTAGTCCAAAATAGTGAATTAAAACGATTGCTAATGCTTTACACTCAGATTTCACTACCAAATCCCACCCCTCATCCTGCCCCGACCGACCTGGGACACGTATCCTACTAGTAACAAAAACACACATATCAATCTAAACTGTATCCCTTGATAGACATTTTCCTGTGAGTCACGCAACGCCGTGCTTGTTTTCATTGTAAAATCAATGACATTTTACACCGGCCCACCGGTCGTGTTCACAGCTCATTCCCGGTTGTAATTTCCAATTTAAAACCGGCGCCAAACGCTGAATTGAAGGTGCCTGCCACTCTTAAGTATTCAAATTATAGGAGTTGACGATCACTGCAACAAACAGACCAACTCGAGTCTGACTGCTGCACATTTCCCGCGGGGAATTTTCTGTTAGATTTCTGGTCCTTTTAACTTGGGGTTGGGTTTAATTCAATTACATCTTCCTGCATCGACCCTAGGGAAAAGCGACATCATTGTCAACTCCTTCCTCTGACCTTCACTTAATAAGTGGACCGGCGGAAGGTAATTAGAAGTGGCCTTTTGTCAACGTTTCCTACTTCCTGTCGGGGATTAATGGAATAAGTGTTCTTTTGACGGAGGCTGGGTTCTGAGAGCAGAGCCTTGTTGGTTTGGGGAGTGAGTGACAGGAGCAGCTCGGCCGTGCATTGTTGGCGCCCCCTCCAGGGGCGAGCTGCTCGCAAGCAGGTGGTGCTGAGGTCAGCAGGTATGACAACACCCTTGGGGCAAGGGCTTCCTGAGTAAAACTAAACCGGACAAATACCCTTTAGTGTATACCACAGGGACGACAACTCCGGACATAAAACTCCCCCGTATATATACCAGCCAGGAAGGAAGACACCCTGGGCATTTAGTCACTGCATTAAAGTTACAGAAACAGGTCATTCATTGTGACACAATGTAACACAAAGTAAGTCTTCCTTAATTTCCGGAATAACACTATGAATAATCAACTAATTCTTATGGGTTGACAGTTTTCAGATGAAATGGGCAACCTATTTTATGAACGACTTACATAATATTATAAGACCATGGTCCAATATTTGGAGCATTGGAGATACGCTCAAACCCATGCTATATTAAATTTCTTTCTTGAACCAGGAAGTGTGAAGACTTTACCGACAGTGGTCAGCGCCAAAGAACCTCATTCATTTACGCCGAGCCGCTCAAATGAAGCCCTCAGCGGCCGGCGCCATGCCCTCCAGCCCTGAGTGACTCGGCACCTTGTGGTGAGATATAGAACAAACTGACCAGCCCGGCCTGGGCAAACAAAGCCCCCCGGCCCCTAGCCCTGCCCCCTAGCCCTACCCCCAGACCGAACCCCCAACACCGAGTAATGGCCGATTGATTGGACGGCCGCACGCACATCTGTCCGGCCGACGGGCCCCATCCGTCCGGCCGACAGTGTCGACAGGGCCGACAGGGCCGACAGGGTCGACAGGGCCGACAGGGCCGACAGGGCCGACAGGGCCGACAGGGCCGACAGGCCCGCAGCCTCTAGGCTGTAATCCACAAGCCGATTTTACTCCTGATTTCAAAATTTGACAATGTGAATATGAATTAATCATAGTCGAGTTATATATCACTGGAAAGGATTTAAACTTCCCTTTCAAATGGTATGTAGCATGTAAAGGGTTCCTTGAAATTTCTAATAACAATTTAGAAATTGCCAAATTGCAGTTTCGAAATCGCCAAGTGGAATATAGGCTCAAAGCTAACACCACGCCTACTTATTGCCTCCTCTGCACACTGCTCTAATGTATCATAACACACACGTGGCTCCAATGGTAGGCTAAACAAAATATGGCTTTTATTGCAATTGCACAGCAATGGTTTTATTGCAATTGCACTCCCCATTATTCATTAGTGCTTTCATATAAATGGGAAGGGCCTCGCCATTATCCTTTTGTTTGATTGCGCCACGTTCTCAATCATTGATAAAGGCACAACTGAAAAAAGCTGGATCCAATTTGTCAGCAAAAAGCATTCTCCTCCATACGTCCGCGGTATTTCATCTCGCTTATGTTGAGGCTGCACAATAAAAATATTTCAAAAAATGTAGATAAAAGGATTTACTTTTAATGCTATTTCTTTTTGTCCAGTCGTCGTTGAAAGTTATTCATGTGGAATTTAGGTAGTAAATAGATTACATCTGCCATTTATAGCAGACCATTTTCACAGCTGGCCTGTTTCCTAAACTTAAAGGGTATACGGTATCAGCTGGCAATAAAAGCTATTGCGGACCCGAAGGCCGACTTAGCCCCAAGGTCACCACGCCTCAATACTTTAAACCCTAACCCTCTTCCTTTTAAAGCAAGATCCGATTTGTGAAAAGTCGAAGGCGGTGTGTCACCCACTCCAGATGGCTCTTTCAAGGTTTGTTTATAGTTTGAATAGCTGCTGCTTTGGTGCCAATATCAATTACAGCGAGTGAGTGCAGTAAATGAGGGATACAGACACCCGTCCATGGGTGTAAATTGTGTAACCTGAGAAGGGCCTGCCCCTGGCCGCTGCATCTACACAAAAAAGGCCTGGTTGTAAAAAGAGCCGTAGCGAGGCTGGTGCGGCCACTTTGATACAGCTCATTACTTACACCAGGCCTTCACGTTAGGCCGCCTCGCCAACCTTTTTCTGCGGCGGCCGGCGAACCGTGTACCGGCCATGGATCCCGGGGCAAACATCTAAGGACACCGATTGATTTTTCTTTTTTCCTTCTAGCTGCGCCCCAGAAACGTCCCAAGGCCGGAGAACCCCCATTGGCTTGTGGACACCCTCTGGGGGCTGGGCTTGCTGTGACTTTCCTGTTCCCTGATGTCTGGGCTGGCCTCATTAGGGGTAGAATACAGAGAGTAGATTGGGGCTGTGTAGAAACACCCATGCGGCAGCTCAGACTCAAAGGATGCACGGGACCCATATGACAGATGAATGAAACTCATAATCACGACCAGCAATGGCACTATAATAAATCAAGGGAAAACGGTGAAAAAGTGATAGGCCTTCTTTATTGTCAAGTGATGTTTAGAAGGTACCTCATTGACATTTTTCTAATCTTGAAAATGCAAGGTTACACACATTTTGTGACAACGCTTTGCAATTCAGATTAAACAGTCAGGGCAGAGGACAACGGCCTCTCATGAATATAAAGCGAACCCCTCGCCCATTTAGGCCCCGGGTCATCTTGGCGGTCTTGGGATTAGGTTTATGTATGTACAGTTTAAAGCCTATATTCCACTAGGCTATTTTGACCATAGGCATGGCATTTGACAATTTCTAAATTGTTACAAGAAAATTGATATGAGAGAAACTCGTGTTTGCTGCATACCATTTGAAAGAGAATATGAAATCCTTCCTAATGATATATTTCTGTATCTAATCCTTTTTGAAATTGAATAGTTTTGCAACATTGAACACAACGACAGACTGAATCGGTGAATCGACTAGTTTGGGTTTTTAAAGGGCTCTGTTTGGCCACTGGCGATTTCTGAGCTAGTAAGCAAAATCGGGTAGTGGGATGTAGCCTTTAGGCGCGATCCCACTGCCAACAGGAGGGGCTCTCTGCTTGAGACAGGGGCACGTGAGGATATAAATCGACGCCCTACGGTACCGTTATTCCTCCCCGCGCATGCAGTGCCTATGCTGTAAAAGAGGTGCCAATTGTAGGGATAAGTAACGGTAACCCCTCGTGGTGAGGAGCCCCTTAAAGACCCACCCAAACGGCTCAGGTCCATGCCCCGCCCCGCCACTGAGCTACTCGCAACAGCAAGAGCTACTCTGTCTAATTGGGCCTTTTTGGATCGTTAACATTGCGGCTCGCCGGCTGGGGCTGTGCGGGGGTGACTTGACTAGGCTAGGGCCCTACTCCACTGCTCCAGGCGGGGAGAGGGGTGGTGAGGGCCCTGGGCCAACCACCTGCTGGAAGACGCCCATTTCCCCCGGAGGTACTTGTTATTGTTGGCCGACGGCCGTGTATAATGGTTACCGCCCGCCGATTAGGCTACACACTGTCCGGACATGATACCTTATCTCTACACTATACGGAATGTGTGCTTTGTCAAGAGAGCAGTTGAAGTAGTATTTAAGCAGGTGAATAGCAACTGTAAACTGATAGGTTCGAGATTTTTCATGATGGGTAAGACACACAATCCATCTGTTATGGGGGGGGGGGGGGGCAAATGTACGATTTCATCAATTTGTACCCCAAAGTAGGTTCACAGGGGTAAAATCGATTATCTGTGACTTAGGCAATTATATGAGAAGAAATGTTAAGACAATGATTTTCATGTTACCGAAAACCCTTGAGGTAAAGAACCCTTAAAAAACAATTATCAAGGCTCATTTTAACAGTTTGAAACATAATCCAAGCATACTTCACATCATAATCTGACTCAGAAAGACTTGGTAAAGTATAAGTAAAGAATCAAATAATTCCACATGTGCTCTAACCACAGGTTGTTTGGTGGCGAGCCACACTACCTGCTAATGAGCCTATCCCTTCTCCACAAACAGACAAGGCCGAGCCCGGTGAGGGATGGGGCGGGTGGAGGGGCGGGCCGCACGTAAAACAGCCACTTACACACAGTCTCACACGGCCGGACAAAGACAAACAGGGGCCCGCTATACGTGTGTCAAAGTAATTACCCAGGTCGCCAGTCGCCAGCAGTCGTGGGGCAGGGACGAAAGCCTGTATTTCACTAGGCGATTCTGACTACCTGCAATAGGGTTATTCATAACTTTTTTAAACCGATATGGCAAAAGGTGATGAGTTCACATTTGAACTGAAAGAAAATTAGAACCCTTTCTAATGATACCTATATAACATGATTATGATTCCTCCATATTCCAACTGCTGATTTTTGAAATCTGGAATACAATCGGTTAGTGAAATACAGCCTTTTTAATGACATAGAGAACCGATGGGTTTTACTGCGCAGTTAACCACGTCGTATATGTCTTACTGGATATTGTTTTGGGTTAGATAATAAGATTGGGACAATAGTAATGCGATAGTGGATCAGGATGGGCGTGTTGATTGACTGACATTCATAAAAAATCATTATATATATTAAAGATTTCTACAGTTATTTGTGTAGCAACAGATTATTTACGTAGCCTAAACACTTTGTGAAGGTAATTTCCTGACTTCTCCTGGTCCACCGCCTTCTGGCAGAAGAAGCGTCTAGTACATTCTTCAATCAATTAAGGCTACAATCAACCTGAAAATAGCCGCCGACCTCAACCGTTCGTGACAATCACAGATGTTTTTAAGCAAGTCCAATTACCTTTGTGTGTCTATTTTAAACGCTGACCGTGCTCCTGTCACTGTTAACGCCAAGTGGCGCACCTCCCGTCCGGCCCTTAAAACCCACCAGACGTATTGAGATATATCTGAGGCGGCCGTGGGGAGTAGTGCAAAGCAGTAATAGTAAAGCATTTAAGAAAAAACCTGTTCTTTGACATGTAGGTATAAGGGGGTAAATCCCTGTAAAGAAAAATGGATTTCCAATCGAATTTGCCAATCAGAGGAAATCGCTTTTTCATGTCAAACTTTTCTTTGATTTGTATTCCCTTGGTACATTATCTATTGGCTCTGGAGATATTTCAGCCAATCAACATTTTCATTCGCCGACTTTGCAGTCTTTTACTTCTCTCCCAGTTGGAAAGGATTATCAGAAAGTATTGAATGGAGGGCAATTTCAGTTACGTCCAAATCAAAAGTTGTGAATATTAAGTTGCTAGTTTCAGCAATCGATTTTTTTCTCTGATCATCATAATCTTTTGGGAGTTTCCTATAGACAGTATGGCCAGCTTAAAGGTCTGCCGTTAGTTTGTTTTGAGGAGGACATTGCAGAGGAGTGGACCTTGGCTTGAAGACAGCTTGTCTGTAGCCGAACGTGCATGTGTTATTTTGGTAAACATAACCCGGCCCTGGGGTGGAGTCAGTCGGCCGGACCGACCAATGCATACAGAGAGGGCCCCAGACTACGGTAAAGACCTCTCTCCGGCCACGGGCCTGGCCAAGGAAGGCAACCAGACAGCCCCGTCATGGGTCCTCAGGGGAAGGGACCGTCACAGCTCTAGAGAGTAGGTAGGACCCAAAGGGCTGTTTGTATCAAAATGATTGCTTCCTCGAGTGTTGAGTATTCTCGTCCTCCCCTTCATAGGTTTTGAATGGAAGCCTCTTGAAGAATCAGAAAGGATAACAATGAAATCACACGCTCTGGTCTGGCGTGGAGATCGGACAGATTGAGGTCATGTTGTGTTTGCAATCCCGCTAAAGTGTGGTCGTGATATTTTGTTTAATTGGCTTCACTGCTCCACCTAATTTGTCATCCCTTGTTTTTTTCATTATATAGATGACGTTCACGATGTGAATCTTTCTCTTAAACCTATATGTGAAGTAATCTTATTCCCACGGCGTATGCCACTCATAGCGTAGTTTTCTTTCCAGATTCAACTCATACTTTCCTTCTTCCTTAGTATTCACTTTATATTACCTAAAATACTAAGAAACAATCCACCTGTGTAGTCTTTCCCGGGTCTGCGCCTACTCACTAATTCAATTGGAAATCTGGAGTAGGCAATCTGTTTCTTTTCAAAGACAAGACATTCCTGTATACCTGTATTAGATAGGTTTGTTTTTTGTGCCATGGGAGATTGGTTTTTTGTAGACAAGGACGTCGCTGAGAAAGGATGGAACTTGGGAATTCGTCCCTCTAGTCCTATATTCCCTAGTAGATTCCTCGCGATTCGAAAACAGGCTCATCTATTCCTTCATTGATTTCTATCTATATCTATTGTGGAAAGCTGCAACTATTAGCTGCCATTAATATATGTGGACACAGCCTTTTAGCTGTTATCATTATGGTCACAGTGGATACATAGAAGATAAAGATGAGGACGCTAGTTAAACACTGACAAGGGTTCCTGTTATTCCCCGGGCAGCCTCCTGTAGGGCTGTGTGCGCCTGGCGTGTGGTCCTCATTAGCTGTAGTCTCAGTGGGTAGGGAGGAAGCCATGGTCGGCTCAGACCCCACCCAGCCGTCAGGGGGGGGGGGGGGGTCCGTCTACAGTCAGTGTGACTAACATGTCACCACGGACAGCCCCCTCAAAGCCGTCTCTCTGGGGACAGACAAATGGTCACACCATGTCACCAGCCTGGTCGCACCACGTCACCAGCCTGGTCACACCATGTCACCAGCCTGGTCGCACCACGTCACCAGCCTGGTCACACCACATCACCAGCCTGGTCACACCACGTCACCACATCACCAGCTTGGTCACACCACGTCACCAGCCTGGTCACACCACGTCACCAGCCTGGTCACACCACGTCACCAGCCTGGTCACGCCACGTCACCAGCCTGGTCACGCCACGTCACCAGCCTGCATGGTCACGCCACGTCACCAGCCTGCATGGTCACGCCACGTCAACAGCCTGGTCACGCCACGTCACCAGCCTGGTCACACCACTTCACCAGCCTGGTCACACCATGTCACCACATCACCAGCCTGGTTACACCATGTCACCACATCACCAGCCTGGTCACCTCACGTTGCCAACCTGGTCACACCACATCACCACATCACAAGCCTGATCACACCAGGTCAGTACATCACCAGGCTGGTCACGCCAAGGTTTGCAGGAGCAGCTCACCAAGATACACTCACGCTCAGACACTTCAGCCGGTGTTCCACGTACCAATTTTGTTGCTGACGATTTGTATTATTTATTTGATTCTATCTAAGATATATATATCTTAGATAGAATCAAATAAATAATACAAATTGTCAGCAAGGCTTTAGAAAGGCTTTTACAATTATGCACATATTATGTGCATAAAATTGTAAAAGCCTTTCTAATGATACATAACATGCCTGTATTAAACCTGTTTCCACTGACATTCTTTAAAATTGACAGAATAATCAGAATGTGGAATAGAGGCTTAAAAGCGCTATTCTAAACTTCCATCCTTTCTATGCAGGCCAATTACAGTTCTAATACATCTTTAACAGTATTGATTACTATTCACACATATTATTTCCCATCAGGACGACACTTTACTTTGTTCAGAGTGAAAGGTAGGCTAATTGTGAACTAGAAATTTGAGACACTGTGTATTTATGTTATTTCCAACAAACGAATTGAAGCTATCAAAATGGCTCAACAACTAGTAACTTCATCTGCCTCGAAATTAAAGGGAAAACTGATTCGCAAAAACATTTTCCACTATTTGATTTTACATCCCATCCCTCCAAGACTCACTAATGAAGGGTGAACTGAACAAAGGCCGCAGTGCCCGGCAGGGGCGAATGGTGTTCCAGGCACCTGCAGGGAATCTCCGAGAAATTTCCAGGAACCTCCTTTGAAGTGGGGCCTCGGCAGGTGACACCCCTCAGAGGGGAAGAACTCATCGGGCAGGACGACAGGTGAATCTCCTGCTCACACG
Source organism: Lepidonotus clava (assembly GCA_936440205.1). Classification (NCBI taxonomy): domain Eukaryota; kingdom Metazoa; phylum Annelida; class Polychaeta; order Phyllodocida; family Polynoidae; genus Lepidonotus; species Lepidonotus clava. Next base: position 18,065,514 of record OW387136.1, on the reverse strand, counting down.
GAAGGCAGGAGTAAAGGGGCCTCATCTAGATGGGAATTAATTGCACCTTAGTCCCTTTAGGTGGGCATACTTCGATTGCTAGTGCTGAGAGGCAATGTGTCGTCTGGACTTTTATCATCCTGACAAGCTGAAACATGGCTCTAGGATGAAGTCTGGCTGCTGGTATGAGTAAATCGTGCACGACTAGACTTCGCTTTAAAAACATATCATTCCGCTTTCCTCTGCTATGAAGGCTCCAATCACTGATGCATTGTTTACATTTGCGTGTTATTTTTCAATTATTTACATATATGCAGCTGTAATACGGATGCGTCTGACTACATCAAGAAATGACTAAGTCTGTTTATTATACTAGTTATATACAAAAAGGACCCCCAGTTCCTGTTCAAATAACGTTTTAACAACCTGTGGTGCACTTTACCTTAGTTTATATGCCCATACAACTTGTCTGCGCTTAAGCCGAAGGTTAGAGGCTTTTTTTCTATCCGTCTTTAAAGATTTAAAAACTTTCTTCCATCAGTACATCCACCTTTTGATATATACTAAGCCCCCTACAGGTAACAGTAAGTTGGCGTTGCTATGTTCCACACACCACCCTACACCCTGGAGAGTGTATGACAAACAGCCCGTTAAGTATACACCCTGTCTGTGTCCCGGCCCAGACAACTCCATCAGGAGGGGGGGGGGGCGCCCCGCACCACGATTCAATTACCTCCAGAGCCTGTGTGAGAACGGACATTGTCAAGTCCAACAAGATCCACTCTCCACACTCTGAAAGACATTTAACGGCACCAAAGCCTGCTATACTAGCGCTCTGCAAACATCCGTATGTGGAATTATTCATACGCGGCGGTGAATGTGTATGCATCACTTTTATATTTTGTGAGGTTTGGATTACAACTTTAAAATGAGTCATATGAATTGTAAGGTGCTACTGTCACAGGTATGTGCTGGCCTAGGTAGGACGCATGATGCAAGAATGATCTAACCATAGAAAAGAGCTAAACATAATTGCTGTGGGTAAGAAAGCAACCTTTTGAGATAAGGAAACCTCTCTATGTTGCCTTTAAAATAATTGAAGAAAAAACTAGTGAGGCTAGCTATCCGCGTATTCTATTGAAGTCACATACGACTATATCTTCGGTTGTGTTCATTGATCTCATCAACAATTTTTACAATTATCCTTACAAGAGAAGAATAAAATCGGCTAAATAAGATAAAATTTAATGATTTTGCAGTTAATGATATTAAGAAAACACCTCCGATTATAAAATGTGCACCAAATATAGAAAGTTCTTGAACGTAAACTATATTATCAAACACAAAGAGTCGATAGACAAAGCTGATAATTTCTCTCTCAAAGAGCCGGGCATATTCAAATTATATCAATTAGGTCACCGATATATATGATAAAGCCAAGTCTGCATGCCAAGCAGGGCGTGGTTATATCTGTAAGTAGACGGTTGGGGTGTGTCAAAAGGTTTCCTATTGAGGTAAAAGTGTTTGAAGATTCCCACGTCTGTGGTTTCATAGTGCAAACCCCAATTTTCTCTATCGAGGACCCTAGAACCTGGAATCGTACAGGTTAATTAAAATTGACGATCATATTTAGTATTATTAGACTAACACAGTTACTAGACGTCTGGCTGCGTTTTCAGAGACCGATTGCACGAAAGTATATTTCTGATATTTGTAAGTAATTGCACAGAATTTATTATTTCCGATAATGATATTTCTTGGCGTATATCAATATTCCTTAACGTATATCATGAGGCTGCAGCAGGATGGGACTTAAGCCTATATATTCCATTAAACAATTCTGACAGCAGGTAATTTAGATGTCATCCTTGTCACAAGTTATATGCTAAAAGACCGTGCTTCCTACATATCATAAAAGAATTAAAAACTCTTTCTAACGACATATAACATGTCCATAACTAATCCATATTCATGCTGCCGATTTTCCAATTGGGAGTAAAATCAGCTAGTGGAATACATGTATACAGCCGTCAGGGTATACACGACCATTCGGGCCTATCGTGATACGCCTAGTTAGCAGCCGTCACGGTCCAACGCCTCTTTGGGTGATAAACCTAGTTAGACAAGCCGCAGGGGAACATGGCGCTAACCCCATTAGAGTCAGGGGAATCAATGCTAATCATCATCACGTCGAGCACATCCTACTCCATGGGGCCGACTTTTGTTTACCCTTGGGTAAATAGTGCAGCACCAGTCGATACCCTCTCCACTGAGCCAATCACCACCTCCATGGTGTAATACGTAGGGTCCAGTCAGATATGGAAAGGTGGAGAGGGGAGGGGGGTTCCCAGGGGAAGGGGTTTTGACTGGTACTACCAGAAAACGCTCTGATGGGCGGCCTAGAAACCGGATACAGGGGTTTAGATTAGGGCAAGCATGCTACATCGTTATTGATTAGCAAATGAATTGTTTCCCCCATGGAGTTATAACAAATTTCCATAATTGATTTCTGTAAGAGGTGGCCTGGGTTTTTTCAATTGTTGTAAACAGTTCATAAAGACATGTTTGATCATTTGTATGATAAAGTGGGATACATCTATTGGTCTATTGAATCGCTTGCATAGCATATACTGCATAAATTTATTTCGTTTGTGATTCAGCTCTATATACTAGTATATTTTACTAAGTATGGCTAAATACGTTGGGAATGATCCGCAGACATAACTCATAATCCCTCAACAGCTTCTCCAGACGTTGGGTTTTATTTCCACAGAAAAAGAAGTTTAATTGAAAATCTCACTTTAACCGCATTCCGGTATACGACAGACAACCTCTAAATCAACAATGCAGGGTTAGTTCAATAATGGTACAACAATGTTCAGTGTTCAGTCAACTCAAAGTATTGACATTAAAGCTTACGTCAACAGATTTAAAAGGGAGAAAAACATATTATAGACCAATGGGACACAAAGCAAGTGTCATTGCCCTTGTTTTCAGACTCCACCGAAGGCTCTAGACATGTGTTTGCAAACTGGGGCAATAACAACGGCTGAGTGCGCCCATAGTTTATACTTGATTTACTCTATATCAAGTACACTGAGGCCGTTGAAATTGTTCAGTGACAACACACAAAAACTGAGCATGCACAGACAGGAATTATTGCCCTCTGGGGCCATACGGCTCTGACTATTCACCTGTTTTTGAGAGGGCAGGACAATAGTGTAGGTATAGGGGTTGGAATCCTGATATACAATAATCCTGGGTATTCATCTGTAAGGTGTCATATCACGTCATTGGGCACCTATTCCCCCAGTGACACCCATCTGAGTATAAGGTGATAAATAATAGACACGTGGAGCAGCTCACACGTACATCCACCCAGGACACTGCCTCCTCTGTAAACACTGTAGTATAGGGCTAATCAGGGTTCTGGGTCATAGGGACCCCAAGCACACCCAGGGGGCTCCTACCCGAACTATGCCCCTCCTCACACACAAGTGGCATTTTAATTTCCCTCCAGAACATCAGTCTCATGCCAACAAGGTATGAAGGGCCAACCTTGCACCAAAAATAAGTTATTCCCAATATTGCAAGATGATCTGTTCATAGTCCCCAGCTATTCATCAACGTTTTCCTCGTATGTCCAGAATTTCTCATTTTTTCTCTAATTCATACTTTGACCTTGTCATATTAAATAGCATGCAGGAGTGTGTTTAACGGACCAGACTCCGAGGGTTTAACCTAGGCGCTGCCCGGAGGAGTGCCTGGAGCAGGGGGAGGTGCGCGGAATCTGGTGGCATACAGGAGGATGTGAGTAGAACGGTTAATCGGCCTCCTCCAGGGTGGCGGCACCTCCACCACCACCCCAACCACCCCTAACCGGGCGGCGGTCAGTGGCATTAACCTGATCGACCCGTGAAAACAACTGATGCCTATCTGCAAGCCAGGCGCCACCAACTATAAAACAGGCAGCTATATGGCTTCCTATTACTGTGGGGTGAAGCTAGCATTTGAAGTCGAAGAATTGGTATAGTTATATTCGATTGGTCATTTTTATAAACAAGGCTTGAACATCTAGATCTATAGGTATATCATAGATTAAGCAGGTTGTAGGATCGATAAAGAACTATTAACAACCGAATTAAACTTTCAAACGTTAAATAATGTTGCAAGAATTTGATTATTCTCTAATGCACCTTTTTTTTACTATAATACTGTCAATAATTTGCCGAATGCTAATGCAACGGTTGGTTTCTCAAGCAGCCAATGAAAATGATGAAAGACTTTGAAAGACTCTACCTGGAAACCAACATGCAGTGTTGCAACAGATACACGGGGACCCACAATGGTGTGCCATGCCGTGACTAGACGTAGTTATACACAAGGGACGTCCCTGCATACTAATCACACGAAATGGGGAGCAATCCTTAGATGGCCGTCACATAATTTCAGAAAATCAGATCACATAATGGAGGATTAAGGTCCGAAAAAGCGGCCTTAGTGAGCCATTGTTCTGTCAGACCTGGCTAACGAGGCGGGAGGCTGGCTCCACGGCCTGTCACCATTATCAGCCTCTCCGGAGCGCGCCGGGAGACGCCCCTAAAACAACACACCCTCAATTGAAATATTAATTCCTCTCTCTCGGTTCTTATCTCCACTTCTCATCAATTGCCTCTGCGGATTCAGAGCCAGACTAATTAAGGTGTTTCCCCAAGCCCCGGGGAGTTCCCGTTAGGTCCACCTCCACTGTAGGTATAGATTCAGGGTTGACAGTGTAAATCCTATAGGACTGTGTCTGTCCGTATTAGGGGACCATGCCCTGATTCCCGTGCACCGACCAAGGGGAGATCTCTTTGCCTTTATCAATTATTCACCCGGCGGTTGTACCTAAAGGCAGTGGGCGGCTCTGTCGAGAGGTTAGATCACGGCTGGGTGTCCTACACCAGGCAACTACTCGTACCCACTATGTGGATTTTCATGAACATGCCATTAATTTGTCAGAAAATATGAACATGGTTTTCTGTTCGAGTAGTTATTACTACCATGTCATACCACTTCTCAGATATGTGCATCGGCCATGCAGCATCTCCAGAGTCTGCAGTGGTTGGTGGCCACTAGGGAATTAGGAGGTGGCACCCATATCAGGCAGTGTACGTGCAGGCCCCACACTGTTCAGCCCAGCTTTGCTCTACTAACACCCCCCACCCTGTCTCTCCTCGCCCCAACCCACAACTCCTCATCTCCATGCCAATGCATTGTGAGCCCGGCTTTATGGTAGCAGTAACCATGATAAACGGCGGCTAAAGGATAGAACCGTGTCTTGGACCAACTCGAAGTAATGGTACCACCGTCCCCGCCGCTGGCCACTTTGCAGCCGGAGGGTGCCCGGCGATGCAAACCGCCATGCAAACTCGGCAATCATTTCCGACCGGGGGCTTCAAAATAAAAATCACAAAAGGCCGCGGCTAAGTGACATCTCGGCGAAGTGGATTAGGTTTTGGCGGCCGTCCCACCGCCCGACTTGTAATGCGGAATGGGAAGGGGAGGGCGACAATGGAATGAGCAACTGGAGAGAGAAAAGGTTGTGTGAATTATGACAAGTATGGACGGATTCATTTCCTGGGCGGGGCAGTGGCCTTTTGTTTGGCGTTTTGCCAGCTTTTGTCAGGATTCGGAGTAAATTGTTCTCAAAGAGGTGCAATCTTTAAAGACTCAATACCGCCCGGCACATACTGAATGGTATCGATAAACTGAGAGGGGTTCAAGGGGAAGTCTTGGAGGAATGTCTTTCCGATGACTGATTCTCACGATCGATACAGGGTCATTAGAAACGAACTTGTTTTGTCGTCGGTTCTCCAAGACAAGAGCCTCAATAGATAAAAAGAAATTAAAGTAAACAGAAAACAATCCTTTTTACCAGGCGCCATCAAAAGAATACAACCGCCTATAGCCATCGCCGCTATTTATTCTATTTTCTAATTTCAATAAATATGACGGTAACTTAAAATGGATGCCTCCTCATTTTCCCGACAATTAGGTTTTCTTGCTTCGGGGGAACTCCTGGAATCCCAATACGATTTGGCCGTGTGGCGGTGCCTCATATTACGTCGCCGGGGTGTGGGGGCCCCGGGGACGGGAGCTGGGGGCGGGTCGGGTTCCCGTAACGGGAGCCGGCGACACCTGCCAATAAAAGGCTCCCCCCTAAACAGACACAGATGGCCATGTGTCCTCTCTCATCCCCTTTACGGATCATTCCGATGGGAGGGGTTTTAGATATCTAGTTTCCCTTTTTTTCGTGAATGGCATTTTCAAAGTGGATATTCCCTTTTCTTACCGCTAATGCGTATTAACGTATGCCTTTGTGATCTGAGGTGCCCTATCATGTATATGCAATGCCCGTTTATGGGAGTATCAACAGATGTTGGGATAGGGTATGACAGACAAGAGGGACTTAAAATGGATTGATAATGCTCATCTATGATATAAGGCTTGCATAACAAGTTGTTCTAATATGACATACTATTCAAATAAACACTAAACATATGCGTGACGTCTTCAAAAAATGTTCTTTACATAGATAAAGTCGAACGAGATTTTAACACATACACAGTCCCAGACCTTTGCACAACAGACGTACCTGTACCCCAAGACCACTCGTCATATAGAGCCCCCAAGTATAGCCCTGCATGGCCCCTGTCCACTGGGGTCAGGGGTGGAGGGGAGCTGCTCACCCCCAGGGCTGGCCTGCTCACCCCCCAGGCTGGCCGCGGGTAATGAGCCATTCGGCGAGCACGGTCAGCAGCTGGGATAGAGCAGCGCCCGGCCCAAATGCACTTTTCCTTATACTACTTCTTCCTGAAATGCCTGTCGCAGGTTGCATTGTTGCTGGTCGCACACGCATATTGAATCAAACAATAGATGGAACATCTACAGTTTTTTTATTCTTAGAAAAATACTGTTTTCATTTCCCATAGTATTTTGCATCAAATCCTTGAGGCAAAAATACTGTTGTGTTATCTACCTTTACTGATACAGATTTCGCTGTTTCGTATAAAGAAAAGAAGCATTTGCGCCATGCGGCATCTCTTATTCTATTTACAACAAAAGGGCAATTCTTTCAGGCAAGTGAACTCATTTCATATATAAGCGTTAACACAATTTCTGTTAAAGTAGTTTTTTTCATTACCTTTTCCCCCAAGTTGAAGAGGGACATGATCTGGAGGCCAGCCAGACTCGCCACCAGCTCGCCACTCTGGCGAAGGTGCGAGCCGATGACCCCTCCCCCTCCCTTACTCATCGGGCCCTGCTTGCTAGGGGTGGACCCGCGTGACGACGACAGCGTGGCGGTTCCGACTCCACGAGTAGAGTAAATCCGAGCAGCTCCGAGCAGCTCTCAGCAGTAGTAAGCACACCTCAACCCCCTGATCCTGCAGGTAAAGGGGGTGAGGGCTGAGCGCGCGTCGGGGAGAGAGTCTCTTCAAGCTCCTCCTCCTGGTGCTACTACTGCCCTGGCCGCCCGGAGTCCAGGCTGCAGGCTGTGTGGGAAGTGGGTAGTAGGAGGACGCGGGGCCCCTCTTTGCTGGTCCGGGAGGGAGGAGGGTGGAATCCAGACGACTGCGACGACGATGACGGCAGCGGTGACGGCGACAATAGCGACGACGACCTCGGCTTGTGTGAAGATTGTATTGTTAGCCACGACGAAACACGTTGAGTTCTATTCCCTACGGTAAAATCCAGAGTGCACGACTCTCTATATCCTGCTGGGTGTGCAGTGTAATGCAGTCGCCCATGTAGTAGTGGTGGTGGCGGCGGTGGTTCTAGTGGCGGTGGCGGTGGTGGTGGCACTGATCCGAGTGGTGGTGGTGGCGTGGTGCTTACATTGGGATGGCTGCTGGTAGGACGACGCCCGTGGTGCTCGCCCGCCCTGCGCGGTATGCGGAAGCGATTCCCGATCCGGGCGTGAAAGGCCAAGTCGCGGCCGGCCAGGCCTCACTCCAGTGGTCGGCCTGGAGGCAGAGATCGGATCAGGTGTCAGTGTTGACCTATCCCCTGGAGGAGGACCAGACGTCAGCTGATTGTGTCTGTGTGTGTGTGTGTCACTCCACCAAGGCGCGGCGTGCGCCCACACCGGAGAAGTAGTAGTGGTTGTAGTAGTAGTAGAAGGCGGGAGTAGGAATAGTAGGTGTGGACCACCTCCAGCGTGCAGCGTGCTCCAGGCGCTCACGTGGAGCAGCTCCTCCCACCAGGTGCTGGAGGAGGCGGGCAGGTGGGTGGGGAACGCTGGTGGGGGGCGGGCGGCGATGGTTACAGCAGGGATCAGCCGCTGCCAGCATCCAAATCCAGGCACCACTCAGTCCCTCCACGCGTTCTGTCACACAGGAGGAGAAGGCCGCTCTCTCCGCCCGCCGCAGACTCTACGACTGACTAAGGCCCGACCCGCAGGTGCTGCTTACCGTACCCCTGGTCCTGTCCTCCCTTCTGGCTCCAGTGCTCAGCGGCGCCCGGACAGCGGCAACGAGGAGGAGGAGCAGGAGCAGGAGGAGGAAGTATAGCCCGGACCGTGGAGAGGGCGCAGGAGGAGGAATGCGGCAGGGGTACCACCAGCGCTGGGCACGGAGACGTCGGGTGATCCTGGTGCTGCTGGAGGGACGCTGGTGACGGGTCTCCTTCCTCCAGGGTAGAAGGTATATCACGCCGGATTGGGTTAGCAAGGCGGGCTGGGCAGCCCAGACACACTGATGTATTGTCTGGTAGGGTACATCTTACGCACTGGCACATTGGCGTGGTGCTGAGGTATTTCTTTCTTTTGAGGTATTTCTATGATATTTCTCATGTTTTGGTGACAAATGCTTTAAAGGAGAGCAATCCGAGATAACCATATTCTGGCGATGTTGCTTTTTTTCTACACATCCCCACTTACTTCCACATGGGCTTGGCAGTTAAATGTGTGCGACAGGTGGGTGCTATTTCAAGAATGGTATGAGTGTTGACACATGATAGCACTTTTTGACACATGATAGTATTCTTTGGCAATTGTTCCATGTGTTGTTTACGGGTCACCTAGACTTTGAACAAGTAACGTCAAACCGCGGTATACTTGTAGCTAAGTGTTTTAACTCTCTACCTACTGGCAAAGCATCTGCGTTTCCTTTCCTTCCAGCAACATAACCACTGCTTCGACAGCACACCTGAGATAGGCGAGGAACTAAAACGCTAACCTCAGCAGCTCCTCCAGGGTCGATGAGGGGCGACCTGGCATGGCAACCCACAGCGGGGTACTGTCAGATTGCATTGATCCCCAGGCCGACCACTAACCACTGATAGCAGTGGGCAGGGCCTCCTCCAGGGTCCCGCCATCCGACCGCCAAGGGCCACGCTCTATAGGAGTATGTATGTATTGGAAAGGGCTTGGAGGAGTTGGTTCGGTCAGTACTTGAATACTGATTCCAAGATCCTGTATTCGACGATTGGTCTCCAAAAGGTTTACAACAGAGCCAATTCAATAAGGATTCGTTTCTCTAAGATGGCGAAATGTCAAGTTATTTAGAAGACAGCTATCTCTTTTTCATTTTCAAGAATATCGTGAATATTGAGATAAAAAAGAACAGGGCGCATGCGCAGGTATACTTTGACCATGTGGACATTTGCTCTGAAAGCGGCAAGAAGAAGACTAGCTAAAGATTTAAACGCAAACTGAACTAGTATAGTATAGTATACTAGGATTATACCAGAAAACCTACTAATCGATTCTATTATTTCAGAATCGTTAATCGGCGGGGCCACATCCACCAAAACAGTTCACTCCAGTTACCCCGCTATTTACCTAACGCCGGCCCTAACGGGGTCTCCCACATAGAGTGTGTGTTCTGCTGAGAGGTCGGGGAGAATAGAGCCCAGTGTTACCAGCTCGGTGCCTCAGCTCGTGTGACTTTGTGATGGCGGTGGGTCCTCCACCAGTTGGGGACACGTTAGGCGATCAATAGTGGCGGTCCGAGAGGCGTGCGTGTATACACTACACCCTGACGGCGAGCTGCTCACCTCGCACAGCTGGCCGCACCCAGCCACTCCCCGCGAGCTGATCGGAGCTGCTCATGTAGGGGTTTTATGATGATTCGGCCGGTTTTAATTAAACTCATTTAGAGTGTGTGATACTGAGAGCAATCACAGCAGAGTTGGGAAAGTTTTTAATGTGATTATTAGAATGGACAAGGTCGTAATGCAATCGTGATATCGTTTGAGGTTTATGTGAAATAAGGAATTGGTCTCAGTCTGCTCAGTACGAAGGCTAAAACTTGTCGAAAACTTCCCTCACCGCACAATTGTAGTTCTAAAAGTTGCAAGTATTTTTGTCTTTTCGAGGACCGATAATGGCGCAATATCTTATCCTTATGATACAGTGAGAGCAAATGAGGTTTAGTTCCTTTGGGGTTTGGCACAAACTAACATCCACCCGCGTTCAGTGGGTTAAGCCTACTCCAGATTGTTGGCGTCAGAAGTATCCGTGAAGGAGACAATGGCGTGCATGGTAGCGAGGTGCTCTATAGGCAAGCATGCACAGCGCATTGTACCTACACATAGTCCAAAATGGGTCCTGTGGGTCTTTATAATGCTCTGTAAGCTTATACATTTGTCGCAAAGAAAACACATGCCACAAAAGTCATAGGTTCCTGCTATGTTTGGATCACACAAGCCACCAACATTTTATATTGATTAGACAAAATGATATCCTTCGAACTCATACATATATGCATGGATCTATGTTGTTTGTAGAATTTGTAGAGGTATTTTTTTTAAAGATGAGGCAGCCAGGGGCTGTTTAAAACATAAATCAGGAACCTTACACCACAACGGACAATTACATTGGCATGGTGTTTGTAAAAATTAGGACCTTTTACTGTGGGAAACATGCCAGAACTATCACAAGTGGCATGACAGCCCGGCATTACATTACGGGTTAGAACCCGGAAGGAGGCTATTCATCAAACTGGGAAATGAAGAATTTAATTCACAGCGACCCTGGCGGGGAACTAAAACTACAGTTAAAATGGAATCCACAGTTAGATACGAATCTATAAACTACTGGTCTCCCATGGCTCTCTCAGAAATGAATTTACTATATTGATTAGTTCACTACCATACGTACCGAAAGGATACACAATCACACATGTTAATCATTAGCTTTCATAAATACTTTCAAGTAGAACATTCGTCGTTCTAAGAACTATTTACTAAAGCTTGGAGATATAATCATGCTAAAGCTTTCAGCTTGAATTTTATGCGGGTTGTAAATGTGTTCCTGGGGTCCCAGAATAATGCTAAACCCGAGAGGGGTGGGTATTGGGGGTGTCTCTGACCCAGTTCTACCCTGATAGATGGGACAGAAGGGGCGGGATGAGGGTGGCAGGCTGAGGGTGGTAGGGTTTAGGGTGGCAGGACGGCCCAACACCCGAGATACATCAGCGCCCCGAGCCCAACCCCTGTCCCAACCCTTAAAAGAATTGACCCAGCCCCACAGGGTTACACGCGCGGCGTCCCGACCCGAAAAGAGAAATGTAGGCAATTCATCAGCGATAGAAGCGCAAGGGGGGGAGGGGGGAGGGAGCCAACTAAAAGATTGAATGTGTATAAATTTGCCATAACTTATACATCAGTGAATATCCTGCTTGAAGATTTTTGCAATAAATCACATTCCAGTCACTATGAATTCATATTGTACTGAATTTCCAACATTGGCAAAAGGGAATATGCATTCTAATCTCACTGGACTGTACACTCAAGTTATTTCGTCTCCTACCGACGCAGGCAAACGGAACATACATCATTTTTCCAAACTTGACACCAGAATCCATAAATCCATTGTTGTGACAGTCTGGAGTGAATTCACAACGATACCATGCACCCGTATCGATCACTCAATCTATGTCATATCTGTTCAGACTTTTATGAAATAACCCGTCGAACTTCACTGTTGTTGAGAACTGTCAGAGGTAATATTACCCACCTACAAAAGCCTGGTTTTATTCCCAAATTCTCTATACTACTGCCCTGACCGGCTTCCCCTACTAGCGATATTCAGCGCACGTCTTTCCACCAATACCTACACGACACCAGGGCCAAGGAGCCAACATCAACTTGATATCTGCCCCTCGACGTTATAGTGACAAAAACCGCCCATGGAGTGGGAAAGAAAGCCCGGCCGACAGGGGCGAGCAGTGGCTGTCACATACACTCACCTAGGGCCCATATTGTGGGGCGGGGCATGGCCCTAGGCAGGGGCTGTCACGCAGTCCCGACAGTATGACATTAACAACGGCCAGGGTCGTTACTCCAAGTCGGCAGCGTTTAGCCCCCAGTACCCCTGGCCTACACATCAGCTACACGGACTCTGATAAAATTATCAAGATTACAGGGGAGGCTGGTCCGCCAGGATTGGGGAGCCGGGATGAGCTAAATCTTCTGGACAGTAAAATACCTCACCCTTATCTCTATAGGTTAATATGCCCACTGAAGGTATTGTTTCAGTTATACCAGTTTGACTCAGTGTTAAACATAGTGTTCCGCTTAAAGTATATTAGGTGATGTGGCAATGATATGTCGATTTTCATTTCTCTTTGAATTTGCCTCTTTAAGGCAGGGAAGCGCTGTGCAAGCCAACGCCATTTAATAGAGTGGAGACCGTTCTGGTTTATGAGTACACATAGGGAACAGCTTTACCAAAGGTAGACCGCATCTCTTGAGGTAATCCATCCCCTAGCGCAGGAACCCACCCCCTCCCCCAGAACGACCAGCTTATCAGCAATGCGCTAACCGCGTTCTGTACATTCTGTAGCGGGTGGCAGGCCGCGCCAACGTGGTTGTCGATGATTTATGTAGTATGTTTGAGGCCTCGGGAGGGCCATTCGGACTAACACACAACTACATAAAGGTGAGGGCAATGGGGGGAGTCTGCAGCCACCTGAGGCCGGTAAGTCTATAGGCGTCCGAGGATTCATCAAGATGAAATTATCATTTTTGATTAATTTGTTTGTTTCTGTTAACTGTACGATTTACTGGAAGAACGGTATTTATGTAAAGAGATGATGGAATGAATGATAACAAAAATGCACCAGGCTCCTTCCCAATAGACCCTTTTAGGTGTGGCGAATCGGATCCTTCACTCAATGGGGCCACAGTTTTTGATAATGTTTTTTTCTGTTTAGCAACTTTCATTTTCCATTTGAAATCTAACAGCATCTAGCTTGACATAACTCCATCTAAATCTTATTTCTTAAATAAGCCTTAGTTAGAATGCTATTCATGCAAGTTTCCGTTTTTTGTGCACTTAACATTTTCATAATTATCAACGCTTATGTAATCGTACTGCCGACAGCCTCTTCAAAGGCCCCTATCTAATGGGATGGCGCCTGGAGGCTTTCCACCAGGCTAAAGTATCAGAAAGACAGTCAATCCTGAATTATGTTCAAAGGCACGCCAATCACTCTAAATTGACGGATCTGCACTTCCAAGATCGACTTAAGTCAGAGACAGTTGGCATTCCTTTGGTTGCGGGATAAAAATCAAGAGTAAAAGTTCAGAAACGAGCTTAATATACAAGGACGAGGGCTAAAACACGACAGGGGAGAGATTTGGGCATTGCGCAGTTACTGAGTTACTGTGGCCAATATCAGTGGTAACCTTTAAGTTAACAAATGATTGTCAATATCAGAATGTTCTGTACAATCATAATGAAACTATTTTCTCATTGATATGATACCATAAAAAAGTAAGTAATTTTGTCAGAGATATGCTACTGGAATTAAACTCAAAACATTATTGTTGGGATATTGTTTATCTTCCAATTTAATTATCTGTTCAAGTTTGCAATCGCACTATATGTCAAGACCAATACGACAATAATATGGTCGGAAAAGGATGGTCTGAAATGAGGAGGAAGACTAAATTACTTGTGGGCCTTCGAGAAATTTGACCACCTGCACAAAACCATGTTCAACAATGAAATAGCTGATACCTCAATGAATAGGCAAAAGGACTGATTCTATTCAGTTCCATTGAATAGGGTGTTTGTCAGTGGATTAATTTGAAATCGTTTAACAAATATCTGAATTTATTATTGTAGATGCCATTTTTCACACGATTAAATTATATTTTCAAAAACAGAATAACTTGAATCGCTTGAAGGAACAAAACGTGTCAATAACGTCCCCGCTTAACTGGCCAGACATTTAACATTTTACATGAGACATAAACACATCCAATTCGTAAGGCTTTTAAACAACTACATTATATCTGTCTCCAATAACACAGTATTTAGTCGAAGAAGACAGTATCGCGGGAAGAGAAAATTTGCTATTTCACAGTAGAACTATTTCAATACCTTTACAATGGCTCTCTAAAGTGCAATGATTGGTAGAAAACAATGGTAGCATTTTACAAAAAGAAGTGTCAAATAATCAGAGATTTATGGATAATAAATGTTCGTGCTGCAGTGTAGAAGGAATGTAAAACCTTGTCTGCTTTGTTTAGATTTCAAAAACACAATTCCTTGGTTTAAACATTAACAAATCCAGAAAACATAAACATAAACAACATCATCAACAATCCGAGTAGTCCGGAGCAGCAATTTGAGTTTGGACTGTTAACAATTTACATATATTCCACTAGGGGATCTTGAGGTATCTGGAATTTGGCAATTTCTAAATTAGAAATATGATATGTTATAAGATGTATGCAAGAAATCCTTGTATGCCACATACCATGACAATAACATGGCTATAGCATGTCTTATATTTAACCTTTGCCGCCACTGGCGCTTTCTGAAATCTTGAGTAAAATCGGAATGTGGAATACAGCCTTTACGTGCAGAGGTCTGACAGTGGGTGCCACTCAGTACCTGACAGCGGTAAAGGTCCCTCGTGTCCCAGCACGGACGTCCTCCCACCTCACCGTTAATTTCCCAAGTTATCATGTGCGTGCGTGCCTGCCCACATCTGTAAGGGTGGCGGGCCCCTAAATGGGGCAAGATTTACAAATATCACGCCAGGAGAGAGACCGAGGTATTTTGGGATTAAGTTATGCCATGGTTAGAAATGTCATACACATAAGGATCACGTTGTGGCGAAACAAAGTCGCAAGGTTTGCGTGTGTGTCCATAAATGAGATCTCCATGAAAGTGTTCATCTTTTGCAGGCAACGGAATCAATGAATACTTAACAGTGTTCGTTTATAAACCGAGGATTTTTTGATAAGGTCCTTGGTGGACTTTGTCCAACGTAAGCAAACCTGTTTAGGATAAACGTGAATATCGAAATGAATCGATAGGTCTACAAGTCCACTTTAAGGGAGCTTAAATATCATAGCATAAATGGTTCAAGGAATAAATTATCCCATGCAGATTGCAACCAATCCAAGCCTAATTGAAATCTTACTTGCTGCCTTACAATTTCCTAGAATAGCACAGTATTCTCTAACTTTCTTCAGTCTCCTCCACCCTTTGTTTCCTCCATGGCGGGGCCCTTCCCCTGGAGGATATCCTGTCAATAAGGAGCGGGCAAGAACCGACCAGGGGCGGCTACAAAGGTTAGGACGGGACTTCAACTTTTTTACCACACAGACCTTCCTGTTCTATCAAAGTCAAGCAGACCAATAGAAGTCTTAAGGGATCCCAGGTCCTAAGCCCTGCATCCTCTATGTACTTTGTAGATTTACTCTAACAAAAACTATATGCGTTATAAAGGCCCAGTGCTAATCTCTGTAAAATACCCCTCCTACTGCAGCTATTGCACTGAGCCTTTTGTGTGTCCCACTAGAACAGATGGCCCAATGTATTTCTTATTTTCCACTGTCTGGAATCTGCACGGCTTCTCGTCCAATCTCCGACCTTCAGGAGACATGTGGGAACTGCAGTGCTGTCCTGTGTCCTTGCAGCCGAAGACATCAACTTGTTGACAAAGGGTTAACGTCAGCCAGCTTTTACATGGCCTGCACTGGCTTCACTGCCGCGATGCAGGAGTCGCAGGATGAAGCCAGCCATATCCTGTCACTTAGATGTACATGTACATGTAATGCACTGTTAAGGGTTTTGGCCTTTTTTCGGACGTTCTTTTTTTATAGTCCTCGTGATGAATAAACTTGATATTTAAGTTTATCACTGACCACGCACTTACAGATGCAAGTTTACAGAGTCTAATATGTACCTTTTCCCTTCATTTTGTTAAAAAATCCTGAGTACAGTTATTTACTTTTTATTACCAGGGTAAGATGAGAATGTAACATAATGATTTAACTAACAGTGATGTAGTTTTCTAAAAGCTAGCCTTAACCATAAATTAATATCTCCAAATGACCTCTAATTCGTTGTTATTTAAAGAAACGTGCATAGCATGCCCAATGTCCGGAATAAGCAGCCGTGGCGACGCTCTGGGTGGAAAGTACCCCATACCCGACGAGGTTTAGGGGTACGGGCCTGACTGGAGGACACTCTGAGAGAGGCCAGGCCCCCCAGCAATCGATGTGGACAGCCTCCAAGGGCCGAAACTGGGTCGACCGATGATGTACGATTGTGCCCTCTAGTGTCATCTAGGGAACATGTAATAGTTTATACTAGCCAGATCCAGATAACTGGGTCGACACTAAAGGCATTTGACGACGGCAAAGGTCATGAAAATAAACGTTGATGTTGAATGGGTAAGAGCAGTTGACTGTGTTGCAATTGGAGTTCTGATGGAACCGTCACAGTTAATGGGTTTGTATGATAAAACGAATACGAGCTGACACTTCCAGGATGGGAGCCGTTAACGTTTATGGAAATTAGTTCTCGGAAGGATGATATTTCACCTTCACGCATATTAATCGAAAAAGATGTTTGATCCAATACCAAGAGGAGGCCTCGGTTAAGCACGTTTATTAGATAATGGAAGTTACTGTTTTAGGGAGATAATCAATAAATACATAAGGTTTGTATTAATCAGGTTGGGGCTACGATGGGAAAAACGGGACGTCCCGTTTTTTCAGGACGCAACCCTTTAAATCCTTTAAAAATATTCTATTATTGTTTTTTCAATTTTGAAATTTGACCCTTTATGACAAATGACTATTTGGTTAAATTAAAGTCGAATACCATCTTTAGATTAATGGTTTAAATGTTTCTGCCTGAAAAAACGGGACGTCCTGTAAAAACGGATCACAAAAGTGTCCCGTTTTTTCAGGACGGGCCGTTTTCTTGGCATGATTTTTGTAAATTAAAAAAAATAAAAATCAATAGAAAAAAAATGCAATGATAGAATTTGAAAATGCAACGATCATTTTGATGTAAAAGATGTGTACTTTCATTACAAATATTTTTTTAATTTAGCAACCTCCTCATTTTCTGAGCATTTTTATTTATGTAAAAATATTGATTGTGCAATTATTATTTACATATTTGTCAAAATGGAAAGTGTTATCAAATTCATGGTAAATGCAGAATTTCATAATTTTTGCAATTTGCACATGTAGAAGTATTAAATTATGTTTGTCTTGTGTAATATTCACATATAATTTCTTCTAAAATAATTAATTAATGCACTTTTTCATAAATGCCTGTTATAACAGGACGTCCCGTTTTTACAGGACGTCCCGTTTTTTAGTGGTATCCCCAACCTGTTAATGCTTCTTCTCGATACTGCCTCGTAAAGATATGAAACATATTTAAACTCACACACAAGCATGGTAATTGTCAGCATGGCTCAGTTACTAAGGACTCCTTTCACAGGTACCCCTATGGTAACCAAAGTTCTCTTATATTATGTAAAGCACGTATATTACTAAAGAACATACGGACATCACATGTTAATTCGATGGAACAGGTAAAGTGCCGGACTCGGATATCTGTCACTTATCAGCATGGCGAGGTATGATTGTCACAAAACCAGGCATATTCACTGTATCAGCTTACAGTCCGTGTGAAAGCATATTCAGGTAAAGGGAATCACGCGACAACTAAATTAAAGTAGTAGGCAGATCATGTTTCTGTTTTATAGAAGACTTTACACATATACAGGCATTTCTCACCTTTATGGCATTAAAACTAAAAAAACTCATAGGTACAGGATATTACGAAAGATTTGGAACTTTAACTGACAACAGTGATCTTCCTGACTGCTTTATGTTTAATGACAGAACTGAATTCTGTATATGGACATGTTCGTCACGATATTCCCTAGTCTCACGATATCTCGTCATGAATATTTCCGTTTTAAAGTAACTAGTATATCTGTTTCTTATAGAAGTTGTCAGCTACATAGGATCATAAGTGGAAGATCTTTCCTTTCTATAAAATGACTTCAGAAATGCATTACCTCTTCAGACCATCACACATATAACATTTGTGACAAACTCTAATTAGGCCTAGACTAAAATCACCATGGGGAGGCCCTTGGATTCATTGCACGTTCCCATACCTATCAGCTGTGTCTTATCATCAAAGAGGCGGCACAAGGGGCAGACCACATCAAGGGGGTATATAAGCTAACCTGTCTGAGGCCATTACATACATCATCATTTCCATTAATCCTCCCCTCAGAGACTGAGGCTGTTCTATATAGCCCCCACTTAGTGCTGGCGCCAGGGAGGAGAAGATTGGACTCAAGGGAGGAGGTGTCCCTTTACATTCAGAGCAGTGTCGTTAATTATTTTTCTTATTAGGCCCTGCACTTTGTTTGAACTCCAGACCAGTAGAGAATACTGTGGGTAATCAGCAGAGCCGTTACCTCCCACCCACCCCCCACCCCCCACCCCCACCCCACACCCCACCCCCACCCCACCCCCACCCAACCCCACCCCAGGTACCAAGTGCTGGTCTACAGCAGTGCCACCTAGTGCCACAGAGACACATTAATTAGGAGAAATACGAGATGCACTGCCCATAGAATTCGCTGGGTTATGTTAAATGAACAATAGACTTGGTCAAACAATAGCTGTAGGCTGTGGTTTGGATGTAAACTGATGGAAATATGATACTCCAAGTGGGTTCGTTGCTTGGTCATAGGAAATGCATTAGTCATATTACCATTCAAAGACTAGGTCAGAGTGTAAAGTAAATAGAATGGAGTGTATGCCAATTATTTCGATGGCAACGTCAATATGCTTAGTTACTTGATCTAGAGACAGGTAAACACCAAATTACATACTGTAATCCTAGTCCAAGGTACCGTGAGTATGCAATAAAACGGAATTCTGACATACGTCATAGAACTCATTTACTATATATGTTAAACAATTATTTACATCACAACCTGACATTTCGTACAATTATGAGTAAGTATCGGTAGTATTTTGGTTTATAAGGAACGACAGAACATAAAGCTCTACAAACACTGTTTACCTTTGGACATACTACAACCAACTCTTTACATCTTCATATATTGAGAAAGTTGGAGTATCATTGACGAGTACCAAATAAGTATATCCTATAAATTATATTTATCATCAAAAGTAGATTATCAAATGACATGTTGATGGTCCATTGTGAGAGTAATAGTTAACAAAATGAAAAGCTATAAGTTGAGGTGGCACTTGGGACAGATTGGTATAGGTTAAATGGGCATTCACCCCCATTTCTCATCCAATGTTTGTCAGATAAAAACTCTTCAGGGGTTCGCAAATTCCTACTTGAGGCCACATGATGTATGGCTAGAATCACATTATACTATGTATCCAATTTAGAATTTTTGAAAGGTTCGAAATCCATTTTGCACGGCACTGGACTCAACAGGCCTCCCGATTTAGAGTCGCCTAAGAGCCTATAATCACTAACCCCATTGGAGCTGTTGTTTTTTATTTGATGAAAAGAATCTACTGTGCAAACGGCGACCGAAAAATTACAAAGATTTTTATCAGAGGTATAAGGTTATAAGCTATAAAGTTATGGTTATTAAAACATATTATAGGCTTGTAAAACGCATATATAATATATAGCCTCCGTATCCACTCACTTAAACAAATCTCTTTCGACCCAAGTTCCAGAAGAAAACGGTTATTCGACGGTGATACATATTCTAAGGGCGCATTATGGGAATAAACTCTGTGTGCGTGAGGTAGATTGGCCGTGACAGAAAAAAAGCTCCTATCCCCTTGACAAGTCTGATTCATGGTGGTCCTAATGAGGGTTGACTGAGGCTGTGGCCGCGAGGTGGCGTGCCCGGGAAAACCCGTCATACCCGTCCCTTAATGGTCAGTTTACAGCAGGGGACTTCTTAAGGATAGACTACTGCGGTTGTGGCACTCCCATTTTTGTTTGATGTCTAATTGACATAATATACTTCAGATATGTTTTACATGTCAGACCTTTGATAATTGAGGCATAACAAAGCATAGGAATATATAAGCGGATCTGAAAGTTGAAAAACTCATTTTTTCCCACAATTTTTGTACCAAGAATATTTCGGCCAATAATAAATTTTAAAAAAACTCTAAAATCTTGAAAGCATGTAGTGCATGTACATTATGAGGGAACTGTTTCACAAAATCTTTATGTAAGTCATAGTTTTTCTTCTTTCATCAGCACAGATTTTAGATACTTGCTGTTAAATATAAGGGAAAAAACATCGGAAAGTTGGCCGGCACAAAGAAGCTAACTTTTCCTTCGGCAATTCGCATAGAACCAACTGATACTTAATTTCTTATGTGCATAAGATAAACATTAAATCCGAAAGTATCAGGTAATATCCTCTTTTATTGTCTGTTATTGGCTAGACAGTTGTTATTGCATGATATCAATATGCGAGCCATGTCTCAAGAGAAAACCATCTCTTACCTCGAGTAATCATAACCTTATACCTCTGGTATTGTTCATGTGAGAGGTCACCAAGGCTCAAATATATAATGTGTCCATGTTTTCCCTGCTCAGGCTATCAGTGTAACCTCTCTCGTGAGTGGCTCTATACACTGAAAGGAAGAAGTGACCCCAGCAGATCCGTCCTAGACCGCCCTGACCTGGACCTACACCTCCTGTCTGCATTCTCCTTATTACAGTTTTTTGTATTTGCAATAATCTTTAAGGTCACCTTGGTTCTCAGACTTATTACAGGAATGACTATATATTTCATATGGGAGCAGAGATATATTACCAAAAACACCTCTTCAAAACTGTACCAAAAAAAGCCATATACTGAAATGATATATATTTTTTTACAAAAAGCCTTGACCTAAAGACAATAATACCCGCACATAGTGTTCATTGTTCATTGGATTCAACAGCTTGGACCAATGTTTTTCTTCGGAAAGTTATCAGTCATTATCGTTTATAAAGGCAATGTGCAAAATGTATATCAGTTACCCCTGAGTGTATGATTTATCTTCCGAAGTTATGCTTATTTAAACGGCATTGTCTGTCTTCGAGATCTCCAGTTGAACTACCCCGTGGTCTCTTTATAGTGCAATAGTATCAAAAGGGGTCTTGGTACTAGGAAAGGCGTTGACAGATCCCCTGAATGGATATGATATACAGTATCCTCTGCGGGATAGAAGTTCCAGATGGGGAGAACATGGAAACATAACAGGCAGAAATTACATTCCCAAGACATACCGGAGGAAATCAATTTTTATATTATTTTTGTTCGACGCTGACTCTTATTTTAAATTACTCAGCAGAGTTTGCTAGAAAACGAGTTATAAATCATGATATACAGAACGGTCTCCCTTTATAGGGATCACGGCCAAATTACTCATGTGCTATTTCAGATTATAACAGACAAAGATTCTTGGCTTTTCTTATTCAAACCACACTGCCCTGAGGACGTACGCAGTGTATTCTGCCCCTCTACATTGGGAAGTAGAATCACAGACGGATGTACCTCTGCACCAGAACCGACGGTTAAACGCCAGGATGAAGCTGCTACCTACCCCCCCCCCCCCTGCCCTGGAGGAGACCTGCTTCTCCCCCCAGCCACCAGGAGCACTGCTGGCCTTGTGCCAGTCAGGTCTGGTCTGACTCGGCCTGCTGCCGGTAGGGGGCTCTGTGAACGGGATGTGTCACGTGGTGGTCGTTGTAATACCAGTATGACCCGCTGTTGTCAGTGGACGTACTACAGGAGGCATGATGTCATCTGATCTTTGCTGTCTCTATGCTAGTGGGGATGTTTTGCCTACTTGTTTATTAGCGCAATGAGATATCGAGTTGGTGAGGTGGTCTTCCTCCTTGACAACTACATTCATTATGCACTGTAATCCTTCCTTTCTAACAAAAAAATAGAAATCGAAGGTTCACCACAGTATTGTTCAATGTAGAAGGAAAGAAAAATGCATTTTATCGAGTAACCTTTCAAGTATCAAGTCGCATAATTAAAAATAACTATAAATACGTTACTTCATCTCAACAATATCAATGCTCAATAGGACCATGTGATAGATACAGTTGAAGGTTCAACAGGGGAAAGGGAATAAAAAGAACACTTTATGAAAGACCAAACTCTAAGTAAAGTATAGGTTCGGTTAGAGCAGGGTTTGACTCCTTGCACAAGACGCGATGGGAGCTGGGGGAGGTACTTATAACATGGAGAGGGTGTGATGGAGGAGATCGATCGGCCGCCCGGGAGGAGGGGGCGACCCAGGAGGGGTGAACCCTGGTCTCCAGCCCGTGTGTGCACCGAGGCGACACTGTTGGCCACTGTTCACACGAGCATGGTTCACAGCCTGGTCGACAACCAATTAAATTTGCAGGGAACACCAGTGGAATATCTATATTTCAAGGAATTGAAGTTGGCTGTCTACATATACATATGTATGTATATATATATATATATATATATATAAACTGTATATAAAAATGTGTGTGTGTGTGTGTGTGTGTGTGTGTGTGTGTGTGTGTGTGTGTGTGTGTGTGTGTGTGTGCCGAACTTTTAATTTGTATGTCAGAAGAACTTTATTGATGCACAAAGATGTTGGATTAAATAATTAAAGAAAAAAACTGCAGACTGGTCAACATGTAAATTATTTAGACGATACCTTTGCGGGGTGATAATAGACTCTGTTCCAGACCTCGCGCACCCGTCACGGTTCAGTGAAGGCTGGACAAACAAACCCACGTGGTGGGAGTCGCGCGACCCCTGATTGGTGGGGGTCTGTTACATAATGCTGATAAGGTCTTTGGGGTGTGCTCCCATTGGCCAATGATTAATTGAAAACTTTTAATATTGAAAAAATATTTATGAAATACAAGGCTTACATCCATAGCAATGATTCATATATCAATGAAAAGAAGAAGATCTGCATTATACACCCATGGTTAAGGCATTATTTTACCTTACTTGTATACAGAGTTGCAGGTGGTTAAAAGTCACCAATTTACAAAGGCTCAAAGAGAAAATAACCCCGAGCTTGTCTGGGCAGACCTTCTGTGGCTGCATTCAACACTAGGTGGCGTGGTCTGGAAAATCATTTATATCAAGGCGTCAGTCCAGTCTGTCGTTAATCTAATAGCGCACTTGCTTGTCCTACATGTTCAGGATGTTCTATAACTAAGATTGCACAGAATTTTGCCTTATCCACAGCCCTAGTAAACAAAGAATTCAGTAGGCACCTAGTTATCCTTCAAGACCACCATCCTATTTGGCTACTTTTAACGCAGTGTTGTTGTCACAATGCCACTGAATTTGACCTGTTCTGACAATACAACAAAAGAACCTTTTGTAAAAAGAGATGATGACCAATAAAACAATATTGAGAAGTGTTCACATGCCCGACAATGTAATCTTCACATCCCCTTCAATCCACTCAGACTTGCTCAGAAATGCTCTGAGCTGCTCGAACAGAGAATGCTGCCCACAGCTGGCATATACTGATACTACTCCCTTGTCTCCAAATGTGACCGTCCACCGGACAGCTCGACCCTCTGGTCATTATAAACCGTCCCTGGGTTCAGCCCAGGACAGCCCCCCACCGCCCGGTACCCACCATCGGCCATTCCACCCCTGGCCCCTACCCTATTGCTTTGCTCAGTTTAGATCTCTGGTCTACTGCTCACATTATCATGATGGAACCGGACGATCCTATGGTATTATGTGTTTATTTGGTTATTTGCAAAGTTGATTGAAACATAGCAGTAAGCTGAGCCATTTCACATACGTTTTCACTTTGCCATTTCATTACATATGATTGTTAAAGCAAGTTTTTCAGGTTAAGTCAATTGTGATGAATATGCATATGCTTAGATATTCTGATAACAGCTGATATTGTTTAGAATCAGTTTAAATCTACCTGTATACCATGATTACCATTGTAAGCGACTAATTTTCCAAAGTTGTGCAGAACATTCCTCATGCGTGGCATAATATTATTATGCAGAATGAGATTTATGGGGCGCGATTTATGCAGTGCTGAAATACACATTTATGCAAAAGGAGCTTGCAAAGAACCAATCCTACTTCTCTTGCATCAAGAGATATAAATCTGTTTTAATGCCTTATGATCTCATATATATTTTCCCCTAAATAATGCCAATGTGGATGGAGGCCTATGTACGTCCATTGTATCAAATTATGAATGTCGCATGTATACATGCTGGACGCAACGAAACATAAAGTCATTCAAACCAAAGGATAAAGTATCCGATGCAGAAGCATCGTGGGGCTAACTTTTGATGGATTTTGCTGGTTAAGCATTTAACACCCAGTAGGACTCGGCCACAATGAAATCTGGGACTCTGGGAGGCCCAGCGAGCCTGGAGTTATGACCTCCCTCCACGGCGGGGGCGGGTCGCCGGCCCAGCGCACTGGAGGAGGTTTATTCATTGGGCAGGGACCTCACCCTTGTCCTCCGCTCGGGTCCTCCGGGCTGAGAGAAGTGACAGGCGATTTACCACCTCCCCGTGTCGCCCCGGCCGACCCCCACCTACCTACCTGCCTGACTGCCTACCTGCCCCCGCAGGGATCATCATGGATACCGAGAGGGAACGGGATGTAAGACCTATAGGTTATATTTAGTGGAATAGATATGAAAAGTTCGGAACGTTCGGTTCACTACTCTGTAGCTCGGTATGTCAAAGGAATAGATGCAACATTTCATTAAGACAGGGAATGTATCTGATATGTCTTACCTTCACAAATAAAGTGTCCCAGGTGTTATGCTTTGTCATTCTTTTTTTTAAATCATGTTGGTATGCTTCATGTTGGTAACTTTGAAAGGTAAGTGCCAGTTTGCCAAGACTTTTTTTTCCAAGAGACTGGTGTTTTTCACGATCTGTACGGTACATAAAAAGGTCTATAGGTAAATGGCCTGGTTTACGTTGTGTTTTGATTCATTCCAAATTACAGGCACAATGATATCCAAGCCTGTGTGTTCTACATTGGAAGCAAGGCGCTATAAACTAATGACTTAAAATGTTCAGAACATCAACCCAGCTCTTCCATAGATACAGAACGGTGTGCAGATAGTAGAGGGTTCTAAATAGAGTCAACGAACGTATAGTTCGTTTGCTACTTCTTTAGAAAATCAACTCATTTAGATTTCCATGAATGAACGTGCAGGTGACAAATTAACCTTTAGATTTCCTAATTAGAAATCTGCTGGAACCCTTGCACTTAATGATTAGAAATTAAAGAGTAAATGTTCCTGCAGCAATTCAATAATTCAGTAGCGGAGTGGGTCGGCACGCAATCAGAACGCCAAGTACGGCGATACTAGAAACTGATTACTGCTATTGAACGGCACTAACAAACTACGTAAATGTGTTTTTTGTTCGTTTTGCTAAGTGGTCCACAAACGAATTGGATGTGAACTTACGAGGAGAACATTATGGAGTCAGTATTTGAGTATAGAATGTTTTAATGCAGAGTAATAATGCAGTGTTGTATAAGAAAACCGTTTTATGGTCAAGATAAATCCATATCTGTTCTGATAATATTTCAGTGACTGATCTACTTAAAGATACATGTACCAAAAAGAGGTGATGATATCTTTCAGTCGTGAAAGCCCTGATAACCCCACCCCCCCCATCGAATCATGGATCTGGGTACTTGTTTTCTAGCGATAGAGGAAAGTCCTAGTAGTTAGAACCCAAACCCTTATCCTGGCTGCTGCCCACAAAAAGGTCCCATCCACTCCGTCAATGTCACATTGTGAGACAGGCGGAGGCTGTATTCCACAATCCGATTTTGAAGATAACAGTTGGAATGAGAGGTAATCAGTTGGAATGAGAGGTAATCACTGGTATACATGTATGTTATAATCATAAGGCAGGACTTCGATTAGCTTTCTAATAGTATGCAGCACGTATGTGCATAGGCTATTGTCATAAATACTGTTATTGAAAATTTCTTAATCTCCCGTAGTATAAATCGCCTATAGTAGAATACATGTTATAGGCTCACCTTAGGCCTATCCCTGAGGGCCCCATCTGGTAAGCCTACACCAGGAGACCCATCACCACCCCGATTCAGGCCACTGACTCTCCTTCCGGGGCCTCGGGCACATATTTCACTCAATCGTTCTGCCCCACATATCACTGGGTGAATAACAATAAAATACGGGCAAATGGACCTGGTCGCTTAGTCTATTGACCTGCCACATTCAATAACAAATAGTCTTGTTTGGCATACTTTTTGAGGGTCAAGGTTTATAAAGATAAAAGGTCATATTTGTGATATTCTTCAACGACCAGTTGCCATAGTGTGTGTCAACGCCAGGATGTTTCAAAAAACGAGGGTAGGCCTACACATCTAGAGTTATGAGCACATTTATTTTCCATTCGTTTTCATTTGCAGATTGGGTCTTCGCAAAATGAAAAGGGAATCCTGACGCTTTTGATCGTTCCCTTCGTCTGATTGACAAGAGTACCTACCTATGGTAAGGAATTGCCAAAATCAAAGTTGTTGAGGGTAAAGCAGAGTAATAAATGAATTTACTTCACGCTGAACTCCTTGTAGTGATGTAGGATGCTCATCGAACGTGTCTCTTTCCCGAATAACGAAGAAGCAAGCTTTAGTAACATCAATATGATATGAACATGTCACACCAGTATATTTATGGGGTTAGTGGTAATAAACAAGTAACGGCGTGGACGGTAACGGTGCTGCCCCCTCCTGAACTATGTCCGAACTAGAGTTATGAAAACGCACTGCATTCAATAAGAAGCGTGGTTCTAGACATGTGTAAGTGAGGTAGTGGTTTCCTAGTGGGTTATGGTAAAATATTAAAGGTGTTTAACTTTGAATACGAAAGTTTAAAGTAAAACCTACCCATTCTAGTCACGTAGGAAGCTTATGCTAGTTGCTAGAAAATCCACTCAATTACCTTTCCATTATATCCTTTGCCTACTGATCAAACATTCTAAGTCAACATAACTTCCCTGATCAATAGTTACTGATAATAGTCGCGAACTGTACTCATATTGTGAAAAATAATATTACTGCAGCATTTCTATCGATATTCAGTTATTTTTTAAGTAGTCCGATAATATTGTTTTCAGCAACATCAAATGTTTGTTAAAAGTTCACGATCAAGATGGGTGTTGTGTGTCTTCCTTGAAAGAAACTACATATATCATGACGCGCCCCCCCCCCCCCCCGTGACCCACCATCAAGGCAGGGAAATGAAATGATAATTCACAATAAAACCAGATAATTCAGAATAGACGCATATATGTTCTTTTTTTATTATAAGTGATGTATGATTCTGTGCCCACTCCCACAGTAACAGAGTCTACGTCTTGATAAATTTTGGATAATATTCGTACATAATCGCTGATCTATTACCCTCTATCAAAGGGATTATATTTTAGACTTATAAAGCTGTGTTGGATGTGTAACAAAGAACCTTGGTTCCGAATGTTATCTGGCATATCCCCAGTAGGTCTATTGCTATGATGCTGCCACAGAATGAGCCATTGCTGATAAACGTTTGAAGGCTTAGACTATATATATATATATATATATATATATATATATATATATATAATTTTATCTAGGTGCGCCTTAATTTGATAGAGCCCGCCCATATCATACACAATTACCTTTTGGTAAAAAAGTCGCATATTTACTCTCATCTCCATATACTACTCTTATGACTTAAGGCGAGAAAAAGCACACACTAGATCCGTGAGTATTAAATGCAAAATATATAGTGTCTAGTATAAATGTTCCAACTTCGTTCAGTACTTTACTGGATAAATGATTAATCACTGTTCTCCATAAATCTTAACATACTTTCCTTTCTATAAACCTGTTGACCATGCTGCACCTTCCCTACCAAACTGTGATCTTTTATCAAAATTCCGCTTTTACTAACGTCCAACACTCAAAGATTACACCGACAGGCATAACTATGAATATATGACACAAGAGACTATTCATAGAATGACAATACTCATGAGTAGTTTAAACGTTCAATTATTGGTTCTCAGAAAATAAGAAATTTAGATTCTATGTACTTTGAACATCGTTTTTCTAAATGATTAAACAGGAATCCTATAACTCTATGTTCTCGTGGTAAACAAATTGAAAGACAAACTGTCAGAGCGTCATAAGTGTTCATGTTTAAACATACAGACAGTTATCACTGTGTCCTATATAGCTGTGAATCTACAAAATAGGTGCCTCGACAACAGTCACCTGATTATGAGCCTGACCGGCGACCTTATTGGTGTGAAATTAAACGACGTGTTTTTATATGTCCACACTTCTTGCGTTACAGAAAGTGGCCTCAACATAGATCAGTATCACTTATCTTGTATTATATATACTGCCATAGTTAAAGCACACAATACTTCTTCCGAAAATAAATGTGGTCAGCACAAACCTAGCACAATGAAGACCCTGATCTCACACACTTTGAAGGTTAACTCAGCGTCAGCATATTTGAACGTTGTATAACATGTGAAGCCTAACATTTTGAAGTATACAAATAAAAGCTGATTTTATATTTATGAGAGAAGTTAACCTTTATATTTGTATGATTATAACTTTTCTCGGAAAAAATACTTTTTTCTCGTCATGCTGTAAAAAAACTGTAACAGTCACTAACAATGACTGAGCCGAAACCTTGAATATAGTTGAAGCCTATCGATCGGAAACACCTATAAACCATAAAGACAGTTTAATGTCCTGTAATTACAAGCAGTAAACGACACGTTTCAGGGTACCAGGTGTAATTTACACCTGGTGTCAGTGATGTAACACACCCAGTTCAAAAACACAAAATCTGAAGGTGTTAAATATCATCACAGGCCAGTTTTGTGGCTTCCCACTAACATTTCTGCAGTCTTTGCAATTTGCGGACTGCAATTAAAGCATCGGATAATTGAAGATGGCTTCCCTGGTAATCCCTTTATAGTGCTGTTATTTTGCAACTGCAATTCTAATTAAGATTAACTGAGAGACAGAGTGAATACCGTGACATGGAAGGGTGTTTACTGAAAAGTATTACAGAAGATCAGTGGAACTGATTCGGGAAAGATAACCTGGAGAAAACTTAAAGCAGCCTGTATTAAAGTTCTAAAATGTTCCGCCAGCTTGAATAGGCATTAAGCCTATTAAAGGTTTTAGCCATGTAAAATAGCCTAGAGGAAATCCGCTGATAATCAAACATTTTGGTGATGTGTTTCCCTTTTCTTAGTTCATTACAAATGTAAAGAGTTAGTGTAAAGACCTGATAATTATCTGACTAATATGCACCAGTACCTACCATGGCAAAGAGAAAGTCTTCAAAGAACCAACTTCTGTCCATTATGATCTCCAAGAGATATCTTTCTGTGAATCTCAAAGTGAAAGTCTTGTTCTCAAATGATCCTTCGTTCTCAAACCCTGAGTGAAAATGACCGTTTCGTAGGTGGTGTAAGTCTTAGATACCGTCTACTGCAATCATCTCCCATGTCGGGGAGTGAATTATTCATGGTAATCTTCGACCTTTCGTTTCACTTGAACGACTCGAAGTGATTGAATAGCTACCACTGCCAGCTTAACCCTTTCAGTAGATACCTTAAACTTGTTTTCTCATTTTGATACATGGTCAGGGCACTTAATGCACTGCACAGAAAGAGATCATACACACAGCCTTTGGATACTTGATGATGAAGGAAACCCCTCTTCTGAATAACCAGATAAGCTATTCATGCATGTCTGCCCATTATAGGATTTAATGGTTAATTATGAAAAATGAGGGCTAAATAGTTATTTCAAATCAAACATACTGCTGGACAAGGGGGTTCGGATTAGCGTCCTGATCTGCTAAAGAATTTAAACATGACCTTCAGACTGTGTGAAATGGGAAACGCCTCACACGTCAACAGTCAATTCATTCATTCATCTGACGCAGGTATTTCTCCTATAGTACTATTCCACAACTAAAGATGTCTGAATATGAATGGCAAACACCTTACCTGTATGCTAGACAGTTCCACATGCAGTAGAAAGCAATAAGCTGTGTATTGAAAACAAGCATTCCATCATTCTATTGTTGGAAAGTGACACATACAAGGAAGCAGGAGGGAGGCATAACAATGCCTGAATGTCTTATCAGCCACCCATAGAGTATATACTGTATGTATGCACTAGAGGTTATTGTAAAAGGGTCAAGTGCAACGTCATTGGGTGTCAGCCACGGCAAAAGAGAGTGGGGCATAAAACAATATTCGGCTGTAGGTTATTGATTGAGAAATCTGGCTAATGTAGCAATATCCCGGAGCGTTCTGTATACACCATCAGGAGCTGCTCTTTCAAGCTTGTAGTGGTGACCTACATGTGGATGAGGCACTCAGAATTCAGTGTAGGATGTGTGGAAACATGGCATGAATGACCAAGCCTAAATCTATATTCACAGATGCAATGCACGTAATTTTATCACCTAATATGTTTATGGCCGTTGCCATGTGGACCACTCTAGCAATGCCCTGGTGTCACCTTATGTTGGCTTACACAGGGCCTAGATAAACATTGAGGTTCAGTATGGCTCCAATGAATGAATAATATATGTGTACAAGAGCCAGCCTAAGGGCACTTACCCCAAGTAAAAAGGCCAGGGCTAGCCTACAGTCCACGTGAACCATATGGCAGGGGTGCGTGAGTGATCCAGTTACCAGGCTAATCCTGTAGATGGCGCCTGGGTCGATGAATATGCAGCTGGAGCCATTGTATAAGGTCCCTGTGTCGGGCAGTGAATGTTTTATTGGCTAGCCCCCTTATCCCACCCTGTGGTCGGTTTGGGGCTGATAGTGGAAGAGGCCACCTGTGAGTATAGTATGAATAACCTTGGGACGATCTGTGCTGCCAAGCTCTCCTAATACCAAATAATTAAGGAACACTGGTAATACTGTATACAGTTGACTGAACCAAGCTGCGATATTCATCTACAAACAGGCAACCTGTGTTTGTTTGTTTTTTTGTTTTTTTTTAAATTCGTTTATTTTCAACATCACGCAGGTTACATACATGGTCTTCCTGTTGATATGATAGGTATGATGATGAAAAGTGATGGTATGATGAATGATGATGACATACAAAATCATAGCCTGTTCTGTTGATTACATAGGTGGGTCAATAAGCATTTAATACCTCTTTTAAACTTTACTTTGGTGGTCGACCTCTGCAGACTTTCAGGAAGACAGTCCCACAGTGCGATACCTCGTGACAACGGGCTCTTCAGATACTTTTGATACTTTCTTTTGATATTTGTAAATTTAATTTTGTTTCTGCTCCGAAGGTGGACTCTAGGTCTTGTCTTATTGATCCTTTCTTGATCAGAACATAACCTGTACATTAATGATGAAATATGTTCCACCCTCCGTTCTTTCAGAGGATCTATTCTATATTTCCTAGCCAGGTCATCAGCTTTTAGTGTCGGGTTTTGCTTGTTGTCTATAATTTTTATAGAACGATCTTGGAGAGCTTGTAGGGTGTATGTGTATGTAGTAGTTGTTAAATGTTGCAATCCCTTGTCGTCATTCCCGGTAGTAGCTACCTTAGGTATTGGCGAGGACTAATACTTCGAGGAAGCTTAGTTATGAAGACGTAGATTCTGAGAAGTACTTATCATTGAACTTGTAACAAGAAAGTATAATATGATTCATTTGATTCATTTGATAATGATTCTATTTCCCCCCAAATGCAGCATTGCCTTTTGTAAGTGACAAATGTACGTATGATTAACATAACAGTTGACAACAAGTTACAATTTGTAAGATCTGCACATGTGTAATAACACCTTACTTAAATTGTCATATAACAATTCCTGCTCGATGTAGGTCAGAAATATCGTAATGATTTTACTTACTCTTATTGGAACATTGCAGGCAAATCCATCCAAATTACTACTTTTAATTTTCAATAATTCATAACAATATTCTCATTTACTGAGTGGAAACCACTTTCGTTTTTGTTGAATATATCCCACTCAATTCCAGAATTACTGCGGCTGATCGAGGTAGTGGGTAAAACGACACTGATATTTGACAACAGGCGGTGGTTGTGAAAGCGTCGTCGATCCATCTTACTACATAAGACCACAAACAAACGGCTAAAATTCCGTCCCTGTTGCTCTCTGGTGGATATGCCTCATTTGGTTTGCTGATAAGATCTCGTGATGCCTAATTAGTAAATCTACATAACAGGGGGTGTGCTGGGAATCAAAGAATAGAAGGGACTTCCAACGGGGACCATATCAGGTTTCTTATCCAACTCTTTTTTTGATGTTGATCCATTTTCAAAACGAGAGAACGTTATCTTATTCTTTGTCATGCATGAAGTTCGTTCGTTTTTCTCCCTTCGGATGGCCTTCATCCTAAACGCACGCTCAACTACCACTGAATCCCCACTAGATGCTTCCTGTGCCATATGTCGATTTTAAACCAAATGTTTGTATAATTTGAGGTTGTAAGATAACTAGTCCAACTAGGCCATCAAACGGGTCCATGGGTCCGTTGAGGAAAGCACATACATTTGATTTATGATTATTGACTTTAGCATGTTTGGGAATGTAAACAAGTTTATACGTTATTCACAGAAAATGGAATTTGGGAATATATCTAAAAATGATTTTAAATCTAATCCAGTATACATTAAAGGAAGTGTAAACCTTAAACAGTAAGCAGTTGGGCAAACAGCCTATCGAGCACTGACAGAAGAGATTCAACGACAGTCCCATTCCTGTCGCCTGAACAACCATCCCATTCAAACACACTCTAAGGGATTGCAGCCAATTTTCTCCACTGGTAAACCAAAAACGAGGTACCAAGAGGCTTGAGACCGCGGTAAAGAGAACCTTCTTTTCCAGCCGACTTTATCCTATTAGAGGGGAATGTCTGGGGCCATTCCTTTTGCCTCTCAGTGACCACAAGACGCTGGTTTTAGTTATAGACCTTGTGCAGATGTGGTCACATGATCACTTTTTTATTGGTGATCTTCACATGGTGATCATGACCATGTGGCTTTATGGTTTTTCTTTTATTTAAATTCTGAGGGATCGAGAATGTTGCCTTGGTTACTTTGTTTTATATAATGTAGCACAAATATTTGTTCTAAATGTTCCAGAGTTGAGAATAACATTGGTAATTAATTGATCACCAATAGGGCGGCCAGCCCATTTTGGAAGATATGACGTCATCTGCACAACGTCTATAAAGAAACAAAGACTCACCCACTGACGTCTCCTCCTAGAATATTGCAGTAGAGATACATACCTGTAAAAAGAGAAAACCAAATTGTTAGTCATTAGAAAAAACATATTTCTCTACCATATCTGTGTGCGAACAGAACAGCACATATGGGTTGTTTGCATGATAAACTGACATTTAGCATATGGATATCTTCTGTGGCATCTCATACTAACAGTACGTGTGCCCTATGAAGACTGTATACATCTTTGGAATCAAACATGTCAAAGGACAGTCTAGCTCCCCTTGACTATCATGATATTGCGGTATTATGATTGGAGCTGTTATTATCTACATGTCAACTTGACATTGTGTCTTAACAATACCGATGTATAAATTCGAAATATTCACCTTTGATCGTTAATTGATATAGAACTAATAATAAACGGTTATGAGTAAAATAAATAGCCATTCAAAACAACAAGTAGTTATGATAAGAAACCTCATGGGATAGAAACGGATGTTTTTAACTTCTGCTGCCCTCGATGGATTGCTTGGGACCTGAACATTACACTGCCTGTCATTCGACGATAATTCTACACAAAACTAACGTGAGAACAATCAGTTTATTTTACCTGACTATATCCACTTTAACATGAACCCCACTTATCATGTTCCGTACTTTTCACCCATTGCTAAACTACACTGAACTTGCAATTGTGCATGACTTCTTTTTATGATACGCACAAAAGAACCCCTTTGATTTAAGACGATTCTTCTTAGAATGCACTAAAGAGTGCGATATTTTGATAAATTGCTTCTTGTGCTATATCTTAATTGCAAACTTTATTCGACAAAGAAGCATCCATGCAACAATTCGCACAACGCCGAAAATAGTATCACGGCTGGGACAATGGCATAGCTGGTGAATTCCACACTGGGCAAAGAATTAATGGGAACAAATTGACGGGAACAATGCTTCTCTGACACAATAAGAGCATTAGGATAAGAACAATGGCTGTTTTGCATTATCGATATTCAATGATGACACCGCCTTGTAGGTTGCTGCCACAACACTATGCCAGCCTTGGACCCCCGACGGAGGAAGTTAGTAGAGCAGAGGGAAGGCAGAAAAGTGCTTATTTCCAGAGTTGAGGTTGCCGAAAAAGTAACAGGCAGAGACATATATCAAAATATT
Organism: Lepidonotus clava; assembly: GCA_936440205.1. NCBI lineage: Eukaryota > Metazoa > Annelida > Polychaeta > Phyllodocida > Polynoidae > Lepidonotus > Lepidonotus clava. The sequence goes on along the minus strand of OW387136.1, from coordinate 18,030,784 downwards.
CCTAACATTCTGAACTTTTCAAAAACCTTCGTAGCCGGATTCAACTCTTATGGGGTTTTTCAAAATGGCCCCCCAAACATGAAGACATGTTCCTAAAAACTAGGCCTTCTAATATCATACCAATAGCTGTAACTTCACAACAATCTATCTTATCATGTTGAAATTGATGGTAGGGTAAGAAGATTATGTGGTGCAAAAAATGGTTTCTATTCAGATGACCCTAGTCAAGGTCAAGGTCACATAAATAGAGGTCAAAGTTGACAAAACTGATAATTTTCAAAATTAACTTTTTTCTAAATGCTCTAGTGTATGAGATTTTAACAGCACAAGCACATACATATGTTTAAACAATCCCTACATTCTAAGCTTTTGAAAAACCCTCGTAGCCGGATTCAAATCTTTTGGTTTTTTTCAAAATGGCCACTCGAAGCTGAAAACATGGTACCAAATACTAGGCCTTCAAATATCATACCCATAACTGTAACTTCACAACCATCTATCTTATCATGTTGAAATTGATGGTGGGGTAAGAGGATTATGTGGCGCAAAAAATGGTTTCTATTCAGATGACCCTAGTCAAGGTCAAGGTCACATAAATACAGGCCAAAGTTGAAAAAACTGACAATTTTCAAAGTTAACTTTTTTCTCCATCCTCTAGTGTATGAGTTTTTAACAGCACAAACACATATATATGTTTAAACAATCCCTACATTATGAGCTTTTGAAAAACCCATGTAGCCAGATTCAAGTCTTTTGTTTTTTTTCAAAATGGACACTCAAAACTGAAAACATGTTCCTAAAATCTAGGCTGCAAATATCACACCGATAACTGTAACTTCACAACTATCTATCTTATCATGTTGAAATTGATGATAGGGTAGGAGGATTATCTGGTGAAGAAATTAGTTTCTATTAATGAGACCATGATCAAGGTCAAGGTCACATAAGTACAGGCCAAAGTTGAAAAAACTGATAATTTTCAAAGTTATTATTTTTCTAAATGCTCTAGTATATGAGATTTTAAGAGCACAGGCATATACATATGTCAAAATGATCCCTACATTCTAAGCTTTTGAAAAACCAATGTAGCCGAGTCCAAGTCTTTTTGGGTTTTTTCAAAATGGCCACCCAAAACTGAAAACATGTTCTTAAAATCTAGGTCTTCAAATATTCCACCAACTACTGTAGCTTAACAACTAATTCTCTTATCATGTTGGTATTGGTAAAAGTGTTTATATTATGGTGCACAAGCTGGTTCCTATTAAGGTGACCTCAGTCAAGGTCAAGGTCATATAAATACAGGCCAAATTTGCTAAACAGATAATTTTTAAAGTTTCCTTTTTTCCTGATTCCTTTGATGTAGTAGCCTTTAATTGTTCCTTCGATATTTTGTCTCCAGATGATGTGTAGGACACATGTATTAATTTGCTTTATCATATTGAGTCAACATTGATGTTATGGTCATGCAATTATGCAGTTATGCAAAGGTCATGGTCTTCAGCTGTTAAAAATGTTTCTGTTCAATGTATATGATGATTCCACACTTATTCTGATATATTTTGGAATCCATTTATCCAATTTGATATTGGTGATGAAATAAATATATCATTACTTGAATGGATTGCCATATTTCTTGTAATCATGAAGAGAGGCATTTGGATTACAATCATTTCTCCTGAAGTAGGGCACTCACAAGTGAAGGCAAACTTTGTATTCTAATAGCAATTGATAATAATACCTTTAACAAAATAGCATTTGATATGCGACATTGTTAAAAATAATTGAAAACTGTAAGTAAGACTTATATTCAAGGAATTGAGTTTATAGATTCAGAGAGTGATTTATTTATGACATGTAAATTTAAACAACAGTTCACTTGAACACAGACAGAGATCATTGGCTTTGGTTGTCAGAGCATATGACATGGATTTTTGAGTATGTCAAGCCTTTTTTGTAAAAATAAAAAAAAAATCTTTTAAACAATTTAATGCAAAGACCTTTTTTATTTAACTTTCCAACCAGACTATATGTCTCAATAATGTTTTAATTTGCCAGGGTCACACTTCTATTTCTATAATTTTACAGCACAATAATATTGTGATGAACGGCTATTCAGCCAAAATACATAGAGGTTAAAATAATAAGAAATAAGGTAATAATGGAAATAGATGTAAATAACGAATATGTAAAGAACGAAGAACGAAATAGATGTAAAGAACGAATATGTAAAGAACGAATAACGAATATGTAAAGAACGAATAACGAAAACGTAATGGAACGAAACCCGGAAATATGTAAACCGGAAGTGAAATGTAAACCGGAAACGGAATATATAAACCGGAAGTGACGTCAATTGTAGGTCACGTGACCGAAGGCAGCCAATCAGGGCTGACCTCTCTAGTATATAAAGGGGCGGTGAGGCCCGAATAAACAGAGTTCTTCAACAGTTCTCCTGGTGTCCAGACGTGTCCTCTTTCCTGAAACAACCACTAAAGATGAGCCGAATAGAGTAATTAAGTCGAAGTTAGGACAAAACAGTCGAAGTCCGAGATAGGTAGTCGAAACATAGGGTAAGGGGCCCGAAGGCCCGAAGAACGAGGAACGAGGGAACGAAGTAGGGCACGAAGGCCCGAAGTAGTACCGGAAACCGAGGCGTAGTATGGTACGAAGACATGGGGAGCGGAACGAGGGAGCGAAGTCCGCGGGGACGAGGGCGCGGCGTGCTCGGCCCCACGCTACCAAACAATAGGCGACCGTCGGCCCGTCGCCCCCGCGGACCGGAACTCAGGGGTGGACCGTTCCCCGGCCGACCCGTACCCCTGCCATAATTTCCCTCCCCCGCAGTCCTCCGTCGACATCGAGTGCCGATCGATTCGCTCAGCCCCCCCTCGTGCGCGAGGCACGACTCTAGAAACACATCTCGGTTCTTGGCCCGGATTCCCCGTCCGCCCCGAGACCCGAACAACCCCCACGTTCCTCTGTCGTAAGAATCGGCAACCCCGACTTACCAGAGAACGTCACACTGGTGGCAGCGGTGGTGCTGAAATAGGCACATACGGACTTGTGGATCTTGGGTGTTTCATCGGTATTGGATACTCATGGCGACTGCGGCAGTCTTCGAGCAGATGGATTCTGACGTCGCCTTCAAGGAAGGTGGGGAGGAGAAAGGAGGTGCGAAAACCGAGACAAAAGGGGAGGACACGACCATCATGGGTAGGCAGTTTAATTTTATGGGAACGTCCACCCCGACGGATGAGCAGAATGTGCGGGCTCAACAACAACAGACCGGTCAGGAAGGAGCGAGTTTGAAGAAGTTCAGTTTACGACCAGAGAAGTATGACGGTAAACCGGATTTCGAGGGATGGATCAACCAGTTTGAGGAGTACGCAACATTGGGACGCTGGACGGCCGAGGAAAAAGCGGCGATGCTTTTCCTCTCGCTGACGGGAACGGCACGAATGTACTTTGTCGGACTCCCGGACAGGGAACGACTCCGTTACTCGGCGAGGGTGGATGCGTTGCGCCGGAGGTTCGGTCAGGAGAAGGACACGTGTAATGCTCTGCAAGAGTTGGCGGGCTTGAAACGTGTAAAGAACCAGACAGCGAAGGAGTTGGCTGATAATGCCCGGCGACTGGCATCGAGAGCCTACTTCTCCAACGACTACGCTAGCCAGGAAAAAGCAGCATTACATGCGTTCCAGGCTGCAGTTGGGGAAGACCTTCAGCTGAAGTGTGCAGAGAAAGGATGCAAGACACTAGAGGAGGCGGTAGAGGTGGTAGAAATACAGGAACGATACTCACGCCGCCTCCTGCGGGCAGTAAAGCCCGAGGAGGACGCCAATACACAGATCATGGCCTTGAACGGTAAGTTGGAGGAGATGATGAAAGAATTGGCAGAGGAACGGGAAGCTAGAAGACAAGCAACGGCCCGGAGGGAGGCGTTTAAGAAGCGAAAAGAAGATTTAGAGTGTCATCACTGTCACCAGAAGGGCCATTTCGCAAGAGAGTGTTCTCAGCGTCAGGGAAACGGACAGTCGCCGTCGCAGTAAGCGCGGGGCCCCCTTCGGGCGCGGCGAGAGAAGTAGTAGGCATGGGAGAATGTGGACTTTATGTGGCCGGGACGGTGGGAGAGAATGTCGTCCGTTTTTTGGTTGATACCGGATCTATGATCAGTCTGCTGTCGGAACGCCTCTGGAGAGAGTGGGGACGAAAAAGAGAAGAACTGGATGGATATGAAGGACGTCTCTGCTCGGTAGATGGTAGTCCGTTGCGGTGCTATGGATGCACGAACTTGCCAGTGAAATTGGGAACACGCGTGTTGAAGTGGACGTTCATGGTGGCAGACATCGGTAGAGATGAAGGGATCCTGGGAAACGACTTCGCGGTGAAATACCGGCTGACAGTTAAGCCCCACGCGAGTGCCATCTTCCTGCCCGCCGAGGGGGAGGGAGAGGGGGAACGAATCCCGGGAGTAGAACAGAGAACGGATGGGATTCGGGCAGTTACCGTCGGAGGACAGGTCGTGCGAATCGAGAAAACGACGGAAATACCCCCACTCCAAGTGACCCGAGTAACAGTAGTAGCGAGAATGGACATAAGACAGGGTGGACAGCTGGCTGTCATCACCGGCGCTGGATTACCTATGGGACTGGAGGTGATCCCAGGAACGGTGACATTGGGAGAAGAAAATGAAGTTTGGGTGGCCAACCGAGGGACCGAGAGCGCGAAATTGGAAACCGGCGGGGTACTCGGAGAAGCCACCTTCGTACAAGAGGTACGAGGAGTAGGAAGTGAAGCAAAAGAACCCCCAGGAGCGCTCGCTGAAATGATAGGGGAGGCTAAGAAAGACCTGACCACGAAGGAGGGCGAAGAGCTGGAGAAAGCCATAATGGCCCGGGAACAAATGTTTGCGACCTCGAAACATGAGTTAGGACGGACAGATTTAGTACAACATCGAATTAAAACGGGAGATCAGATGCCGATCAAGCAGAGGGTCAGACGGTATCCGGCCACCAGGAGAGAGGAAGAACGAGCACTGGTGGAGGATATGTTAAATTTAGGGATTATCCAAGAGAGCGGGAGTGCGTGGAGCAGCCCGACCGTTCTAGTCAAAAAGAAGGACGGAGGAACGAGGTTCTGTATTGACTACCGAAAACTGAACCAGGCTACGAAAGTGGACGCCTATCCGCTCCCGCGGATAGAGGACAGCCTCAACACTTTGGGAGGAAGCCTATTCTTCTGCAGTCTAGATCTCGCGAGTGGATATTGGCAGGTGGAGATGGCACCGGAGGACCAAGAAAAGACGGCCTTCGTGACTCAAGGAGGATTATATGAGTTCAAAGTGATGCCATTCGGGCTAGTGAACGCCCCAGCCACCTTCGAGAGACTGATGGAAAGAATCCTCAGAGGAATCGTGTGGGAGGAGTGTCTGGTATACTTGGATGATATACTGGTCTTTGGACCAACGTTCAAAGTGACTCTGGAAAGATTGGTACGGGTTCTGGACCGGCTGAACGCTGCAGGACTGAAGTTAAAGGCGCGAAAATGTAAGCTGTTCCAGAAGAAGATTCCGTTCTTGGGGCACGTTGTCTCGTTCAACGGGATCGAACCCGACCCCGAAAAGTGTCGGCAAGTAACCGAGTGGCCGGTCCCGCAGGATCTCCACGAGGTACGAGCCTTCGTGGGATTATGTTCGTACTACAGAAGGCATATAGACGGCTTCACGGAGTTGGCTGCCCCCTTGTATGAATTGGCAACGAAGGAGGAACCATTCGTGTGGAGCGCGAGACGACAAGAGGCATTTGATGCGATGAAGAAGGCGCTAACGGAGGCCCCGGTGTTGGGATTCCCGGAGGAAGAAGGACAATGGTGGCTTGACACAGACGCCAGTGACGTGGGAACGGGAGCCGTGCTATCACAAGAGCAGAGAGGGGAGGAACGGGTGATAGCTTACACGAGCAAAACCCTGGAGTCAAACGAACGAAAGTATTGCACCACGCGGAAAGAACTGTTGGCGGTGGTGCGAGCTTTGAAGCATTTTCGGTGCTACATCTATGGCCAACGCGTGATAGTCCGGACGGATAACAGCGCGGTTAGTTGGCTGCAGAGGAGTAAGGAACCGATGGGGCAGGCTGCTCGGTGGATTGAGATTATCGACTCGCATGATGTGTCGTTCCAACACCGACCGGGCAGGAAGCATGGGAACGCTGACGCGTTGTCCCGGTATCCGTGCAAACAATGTGGAGAGGAGCACGAGAATACCGAACAAGTGAGAGTAGTGACGCGGGCCCGGGGGTACGAGCCCGGATGGTCCCCGCAGGAGATGAGAGCAGCGCAGAGGAGGGATCGAGATATAGGGCCGATTGTCGCACGGATGGAAAAAGATGCGGACCGGCCAGGTTGGGAGGCCATATCTCCGGAATCCCGAGAAACAAAGATCCTATGGAGGCAATGGGAACGATTAAGCCTCAGGGATGGCGTGCTGCATCGGAAGTATTGGGAACTGGAAGGACATGGTTGGAGGAACCAGTTGGTCGTTCCCCGAGAGGAACGGGC